>JBBMOI010000014.1:5500000-5800000 GCA_038088405.1 Porites divaricata
AGCTAACTCAAATATTTTTTGTTTCCCTTCAGGCATTTTCTATATAATTTTGTGTCAGCCGTGTATTCTGTTTTGAAGTATTTTGTTGGTTATTTTTAGTTTATTTCATGTTTGCATTGACGTTTCACTCGTGTATAGTGTTTTGTTATGATCAATTTGAAGATCAAGGTTAATCTGTATTTGTAGTATCGACGGGTTTTCAAATTCTATTACCTTTTTAAGTAGCTAGTTTTTCAACATGACGTTCATTATTAATTTTGAGCGTCAGTCCTTGAAGTTGGCAGGTTTTGGGATGATCGCTGACTTTGATTGTTACCTACATCAGAGTTCCCGTTTTGGTTTAAGATAGAGCCTCGTGGGTTTAGCCGTCTCGCTTACATTAGCTTTCTTGTACTTGACATTATCAACCTTATATATGGGTTTGTTTATTCCACTTTGGTTATCAACAGGAAATTTGGAAAAGCGTTTGTAATTCTCATGGTGAGCAAGCCCAAACGTACCTACCTTCAAGTTATATAAGTTGCCAACATTTGGCGCAGATGGATGGTTGATTGGTGTGCATTTATTAGTTGAGTTCACGGTTAGTAGAGGAGACTGGTTAGGAAAGCCGGCAAACATGAAAGTTGAAAACAACGGTGCTGTAGTTTATGTTGGAAGCTCCTTGACCGTGCACAATCCATTGTTTTTTGTTCACAATTTGGTCAGCAAGTTCAAAATGATAGGAATGCGATTGAACGTTGTGCACGTTCAGGTCTAAAAATCTCTTGTTACGTTACCCCTGAAGTGAAATGTGCATGAGACTTGCCTTTCTTCCCCACCTCATTTCCTTATTTTCGATTATTTTCCTCGAGGTCCCGATAACTCAACCGTTTTTTATTCAATGAATCGAGTTCGAGTATCGTAGCCTGCGAATACAGCCGTTTCTCCTAGCTCCTCGCCGCCAGTGCCGTTTCGCCGGGAGGAACTTGGGCTTAAAAGGAAAGCACGGCTGGCTACGCTCCTGTTAAAGTTGTTAGAGCTTTCCACGACTTTTTACATGTGCTTATGAAACATGCTATACATTAGAGAGGTTCCTTAATGTTGAACTTCTTTTCAGCATTTTATGTACATTTTTTAGTTTTTTCATCTTCAAACTCAAACCGTAGTTAGATAAGAACAAATTATACTTTAGTTCAAAGCCCCCCTCAAGCAATTTAACTTCAATTCCTCATCCTGTTTAAAGAAAGGATATTCAGTCATGCATTCATTGTTTTCAAAAGTTGCAGCGTCGTAGCGGATGGCTAAATTCTTCAACTGAGAACTCAACTGAAGTTAGGCCTGAAACTTACTTGCATTTTCATCCTCTCTTGGTTATATGCAATATGACCTAATAAAAAGAACTATAACGTTCCTTGAGAAATAGTGCCAATATGATTCATAAATTATACAGCCTTATTTGCATGACTATGACAGATACAGTATTAAAAACCTCACAGAATTTCGTAGGTCAGATAACTAATCAACATTAATTATAAAAAAATGTTTAGGACCGTGAATAAAGTTAAATGGTTTGAATGAGCGGAGATATAAATTAGAAAAGTAATTTTGTAAGTTACTTGCTTGCAGACGTCATCATCTTTGTTTACGAAGTACCATGATTCATTTTTGGCATTATATTAATGTTGACGAAGTAAGTCAGGAATCACTCTCAAAAAATTATTACAAAGTTCGATAGAATTATTACAAATTGCGACAGCTTAGTTTATCACAAAGTGCGATGGACAGTTATTACAAATTGCGACAGCATTTTTATTACAAAGTGTGACACGATATATTACAAATTGCGACAGATATTACAAAGTGCGATGATTATTACAAATTGCGACAGTACAGCGGCCACAACTTTTTTGGGGGCTCACTTTCTTGGGGAGGTTGGAAGCTAAGCTTAAAATAGTAACCAAGCCTTGTCCTTTTTGTCCAATCCATTCTGAGCCGTTTCAGATGACCGCCGAGGTTGTCCTTCACAGGAGTAACGCGGACAGGCGGGCGGACGGTCAAGTGACTACCGAAATTTATCGGATGCGTAGGTAACCAAATTTTCTTATCCACGGTGAGTACTTATAGGGGAATGCTTTGGGACTCAACTAAAACCCTGTCATTTTTACTGATTAAATATTGCCATTTATTTCTAAATCACTTCGAAAACCCTGTCATTTTCACCGATTAAATTATGTCATTTATTTCTAACTCACTTTGCTCAAATTCGCTTCACTTCGCTTCACTTCACTTCACTTCACTTCGCTTCACTTCGCTTCACTTCGCTCCACTTGTTTTATTTCAAAAGGTTATTTAACTTGTGAAATTACAGGGTTTTAGTTAAGTCCCAAAGCATCCCCCTATAACTACTACTACTAAATGGAGTAGTTGAATCAGAAAAATAAAATTGAATTATGGTTTAAAGAATAAAAAAATAATTATAAAATATGATTCTACCTAAAAAAAGAAATAGGATTAGGTCTAGATTATGAATATAACTTTTTTGATATTATTCATCGTTTTGAAATAACAAAATTTCAAAAAGTATATTATTTTACAAATTTAACACCTGAAAAGAGGAAAAGTCTTATTAACTTTGAATTATTGGTAGATATAATTAATCTTTTGAAATCTTATTTATTAGATGAAAAGCTAATAAAATTTGATAAATGTGAAGATGAAATAAAGATAAAACACAAGAAGGATTTTGAAATGTTGGAATACTTATCCAAGCAGTTTAAGTTTTCTAACATGATATTTGATCTCGATGAATTAGCAATAATTTTTGATGAATATGAAATAGGAGACCCATTACTTAAAAAAGCACTAAACCCTTTTATCAAAGAAGTGCAAAAGATTTGGGAATTTAAATTAAATGAAGAAGTGGAAGAATTTATTATTGATCAACAAGCTAAAGAAATGATGCAACAATTACTTAATGGAGAAATTATTCCAAATAACGATAGTGATAGTGATAGTGATAGTGATAGTGATAGTGATATTGATACTGGTATTGATAGTGACTAACAGTTTTAATACACATTTGTATTAAAACATTATATATTAGTACTTATAATTGAATCAGAAAATAAAAAAATTAAAATTTAAAGAAATAATATTAAATAATTATATAACAAGATGGACAATGACGTTCATTCCTATCTGACACCACGATGAACAATATTCACATCTTTAATGACTTAAAAAACCTTTCTATAAAAGAATTAAAAAATATGAAAAGACTCAACCAACAAAAACTTAAGAAGGAGTATTCACGATATAAGAAAAAACAAAAGTTGATTGCTGATATAAAGAAAATTAAAAAAATGAGAGAAAGAATAGAAAACAAACCCAAACCCAAACCCCCAAAAAACCAAAACATTTGATGAGTATTTTCAGGAGTGTATTAAGAATAAAACAATTCCACCCGATACACCATCTTATCTTCGCAAAGCTCTAGAACGAACTATTAAAGAATACAATCAAGGAATTATCAAAGATAAATCAGCTCTGGATGAATTTGCTAATAAATACATTGTTAAGGGAAAATCTGGTATTACTCCTTTTGAGTTCTTCAAATCTAAATCCACTTATTTAAAAGAATTTTTACGAAATCATCGAAATATTAAAGTTAGATTTGTTTTAGTTTGTTTAATGGAAAAATGACAGGTGATGCTAAGTTAAGTTTGACTGTTCAGGATAAAGCATATTTTAATTCAGATACACATATCATCTTGAATCAACTGATGTAAAAGAAATACTTGTGCAAGTTATTCGTATCATCCTTGAAAAGATTAATACCTATCAAATGAATGGTAGCGGGTGGTATTTTAAAGAAGTTATTCATCTTGAAATTCATACTGTTGATTACTATCCAATGAGAGGATCTTCTTATATTCCTCTTCCAGATTGGATAATGCGAAAGAAAGCCATAATAAATATTCAAAACACCGATGAGAAATGCTTTCTCTGGTGTGTACTTAGATATCTTCATCCAAAAGACAAAAATGATACCCTATTAACGGATTTGAAAAAATACGAGAATACCATAAATAGTAAAGGCATTAAATTTCCTGTTAAAATAAAAGACATTTCAAAATTCGAAAAACTTAATCCTTCAATTCCAGGAATAAATGTGTTTTCTGTTAATGAGAATAAAAAGTCCCCCCCCCCCCCCCCCCCCGGATGGCTCAGCGAAATCCTCAAAAAACAATTGACCTATTTCTTTATGAAGAAAATTCTAAATATCATTATTCACTAATTAAGAATTTTTCACGTTTGTTTAGATCTCAAATAACATCAAGAACAAATGGTCAAATATATATTTGCAAAAAATGTTTTACTCACTTTTCAAAAGAACAACTATTTCAAAAACACATTTCATATTGTTCAACCAATGAAACAGTTGCTGTGCGTATGCCACCAAAAAACACAATGTTATGTTTTAAAAATTATCACAAACAGCTTCCAGTTCCTTTTGTAGTTTATGCAGATTTTGAATGTTTTACTAAACCGGTGAATACTTGCAGTCCTAATCCAGAGGATTCGTATAATTATAATTATCAAAAGCATGAACCATCAGGATTTTGTTTTTACATCAAAGGGATAGATCCTAATACCATGTTTAAACCAATTATTTATACAAAAACCAAAAGCGATGAGACTGCGTCTGTTTCTGAAATATTTGTTTCTAAACTTGCAAAAGTAACTAATAAAATATATAATGATTTTTATCTTCGACCAATACCTCTTAAATTAACAAAACAAGAACAAATATTATTTGATAAAGCTGAAACTTGTCATATTTGTAAGACTCCACTACTCGCTGACAAAGTTAGAGATCATTGTCATTTTACTGATCAATACCGTGGAGCTGCTCATAACAGTTGCAATCTCCAGTGTTGAAAGCCAATGATTCTTCCAGTTATATTTCACAATCTTCAAGGTTATGATGCACATTTGTTTATAAAACAACTTGCTTGTTTAACAGGTGATTTAAGCTGTATTCCATCGACAGAGAAAAGTATATTTCAGTTTCTAAAAAAATTAAGGTTGATGAGTATAAATCCAAACGAACTGGAGAAACTGTTTCATTGTATTTTGAAATACGATTTATTGATTCATTTAAGTTTCTTCAAACGAGTCTTGCTAATCTTGTTGGTAATTTACAACCAGATGATTTTTATAACACAAAAGAAATATTTAAAGAAACCGAGCAAAGTGAGGTTGCAGTAGAGTTATTAACTCGTAAGGGAGTTTATCCTTATGATTATGTTTCATCAATCGAAAAACTGTCTGAAAAAGAATTACCACCAAAAGAAGAATTCTATTCAAAACTAAATGATGAGAATATAAAAGATGACGATTACCAACATGCACTTAATGTTTGGAGCACCTTTAGGTGTCAAACAATCAGAGATTATCACAATCTTTACCTAAAGTCTGATGTCTTATTGCTGGTAGATGTATTTGAGAATTTCCGTAAAACATGTTTGAAACATTACAATTTGGATCCAGCGCATTACTACACATCTCCTGGTCTGGCTTGGGATGCATGTCTCAAAGAAACAGGTCAAGATCTTCAACTGTTGCATGATTATGACATGTTAATGATGTTTGAAAAAGGTATACGAGGTGGAATAACTCACATATCAAAGAGATATGCAGAAGCTAATAACAAATACATGAAAGATTACAATCCTGATGAGGAGTCTACTTATATTCAATATCTTGATGCTAATAATCTTTATGGGTGGGCAATGTCACAATCACTTCCCACACATGGATTTAAATGGATGCAAAACCTAACAAAAGAGAAACTAATGTCTATCCTGGAGAAAGCAAATCATAGTATGACAAATCCAAGTAATAAAAAAGGATATATATTTGAAGTAGATTTGGGCTACCCCCATGATTTATGGACCACCCATAATGACTATCCTCTAGCACCAGAGAAAATGATTGTTAATGGTGTTGAAAAACTAATTTGTCATTTCAAACCCCGAAAAAACTATGTTGTACATTATCGGAATTTGAGACAATATCTTGAGATGGGACTCACCATAACTGCTGTTCACAGAGGAATATCTTTTGATCAGAGTCCTTGGATGGAACCTTACATCAGAAAGAATACTGAACTCTGAAAAACAGCAGCCAACAGTTTTGAAAAAGACTTTTTCAAACTTATGAATAATTCCGTATTTGGAAAAACAATAGAAAACATAAGGAAAAGACAAAATATAATACTTGTTGATAATCGTGCCAAAGCTGTAAAATTAACAAGTCGTCCAAACTTTGACAGAGCAACAATATTTGATCAAAATCTTATTGCATTTCATATGAAAAAAACTGAAGTGTTTTTTAACAAACCAGTGTATGTCGGTCAAGCAATACTTGATCCGTCAAAAACATTAATGTTTGATTTTCATTATAATTATATTAAAAAGAAATATGGTGGGGAATCAGAGTTGTTGTTTACAGATACGGATTCACTGATGTATCTAATTCACACAGATGATTTTTACAAAGACATATCAAAAGATATAAAAACCAAGTTTGATACATCAGATTATCCCCCAAATCATCCATCTGGAATACTAACAGGAGTTAATAAAAAAAGTAATAGGAATGTTTAAAGATGAAGTAGCTGGTCACCAAATTACTCACTTTGTTGGTCTTCGTCCAAAGCTTTATAGTTTCAAAGTTGAAGATCCAAATAAAGGGGAATGTTTAACCAAAAAGTGTAAAGGCATAAAGAAAAATGTTGTGAAAAAGGGTATAACATTTGAAGACTATGTCCAGTGTTTATTTTCTGGTGAAAAACAAATGAGATCGATGAAAATTATAAGAAGTGAAAATCACGATATTTATTCAAAGGAAGTAAATAAGGTAGCTTTGAGTAATGAAGATGACAAGAGGATTTTAGAAAAGGACAAAGTAGGCACTTTAGCTTTAAGATAATTAGATATAAATAATAAATGTCTTATTCAGAAGAACAAATAAAAAGATATTTGGAAATATTACATAATTGTACTAATCCACCAGAAGAGAAATCGAGTGAAGTGAGTAGAAAAGTTAAATGCTGGAATTGCCAAAGAGATGATTGTTTTACTATTTACTCAGGATCTAAAGTTTGTGAAAACTGTGGTGGGCAAAATGGTCATGTTTTGGGATATTATGATCATAAAGATTATGATCGATTACATTTTCGAAAGAAGAGTATTTATCAGAGAAAGTATCATTATGAGAAAAAGGTTGAAAAAGAATGTAAAACGTTACAGCTGACTGAAGATCAAAAGTATGATTTGTATAATAAACTAATGGCTATAGACAACAACGTCATGGAAATACTAAACAAACAATTTTGCCGAAATAGAATGATAAGTATTTTTTATATAATAAAAAAAAAATACTGGAAGAAATGGGAAATGAAAAATACAAACTTGTTCATCTAAAAATTTCTGACCAAACTCTGGCTTATTATGAAAAGTGGTGGAATAGTTACAAATCACTCAATGACTCCTCTGTGAAAGCACCAGTAAACAATCCCAGTTAGATAGCCAAGTACTTCAGATTCTTTAAACGGTGTGTTAATGGTATAAACACACCCCCTACCAATGTGATAATGTTTCCAGAATGAGCGGAAAGGGAGAATAAACATTAAATTATTAGCTAGTATTGATGAGTTTGATCTGCATCTATGTTTATAGTCTGATAGTCTATAAATAATTTGGTTTATGTCTAGTTTCTGGGTGAAATACTTTGCATAGAGAAACTGGTAAACAAGACAGGCTTTAATAAAATTATCAGGGTAAAGCTGTGTTTTATAGGTTGGAAAGTAAAAATTTACATATGCGACAATTGTTTTTATCATTTCTGTCTTATGAATAGATAGAAATGAGTAAACTTTTTTACATAAATTTCTTATTATATTTTTTAACAAATCTATCTGCTATAGGAGTCTGATCAATTATCATGTCATCTATTAGTTTCATGCGATCAATAAACTCTTTTTTATTAAACTCATCTCCCCGCAGAGCTGAGCGCAGTTCAACCAATACTTTTTCATATGTTGTAAATGCAATTTGTGTCATTTCAGTATTTTTCTTGTAATTCTTAATTTTTGAAATACTACTCACTAACACCCCAGCTCCATTTATTACACCGAGGATTATTTCATTTAGTGTTATTCCTCCTGCAATAGTTCCTATCACCACTAATCCTCCTCCAGACAGAGTAAGTGTTTCATCAGGAATTTTATATCGTTTGTAAGATTTTTTAAAACACCAGTATTTCTTGTGATAATGTTTATAGAAATCTTTGATAGTTGTGACCTCTGATTCTGACAGAGATTTATCGATGTGATTAAATTAAAAAACATCCTTCATTTATTTTTATTTACACGATATAAGTTCCATTTAGTTTCTCTTGTAACATTACTCTGTGATATTGCTCAGAGTCAAAGTCGTAAAAATTTGGAGAAAACATAATTTTACTTATAACTCCATCTTCAGTTATAAAGTCAAAATATTGGCGGTGTAATTAGAGTTTGCTAATGTTAATGTTGAGCTGTAGTTACTTATGTTAACTTTTGTAACAATTGTATCAACACTTTCTGCCAACCATAAAACAATTTTTTTTCCATCAAAACTACTTGGCAAACTAAAAAAGTCTCTTTTATTATTGGAAAGTAGACTTAAATAACCAGCAGCTTTAGTAAAGGTTAAACTTAATAAACCTTGGTTATTTTGTGAATTTTTCTTAGCTAAAGCAAAATCTCTATTTCTCCAATGATAAAAAACAATACATAAGGTATAATTTGTAAAATTATGAGGGGGAGAAAAATTAATAGACAGTATAATTAGTAATATTTAATCCTTCTTTTCTTATATCACTTATGTTTCTTTTTGGTATAACAATATTATGTAAACCGGCAACGTGATTATAATAATTTAAAGCATTAATTATGATACCAGATAATCCTCTACTTAATCCATAATTATTTGCATCTGTAAGTCATAAATTTTTTCAAAATATCGTCTATAAACATATTTTTTAGTAAAGGGAATTAACTTTTTTACCATTCCAACTGTTGCTGCACTAGTATCCTGTCCTTTACCGAGAGCAATGTTTAATATCTTTTTATTATTTGCGTTAATGTCAACATTGTAAACTACTTGTGTTTTTTTAATGTCAAGTGCTGTGTGATAGTCATAAACTTTATCTGGGTCGATATTGCTAACTTTACTTACAATACCATAAGCAATCAAGTAAACTCCTGTGAAATTTTTTGGGTAATTAGCAAGGTCTCTTCCATTCTGAGGAATATTGACCAAATTATGAAGAAAAAACGGATTACCAGTTAGAATCTTCTTAAAATTAACTATTATTTTATGGTAATACATAAATTCTGTTTGACCCCTTGAATTGGGGAATCTATGGCTAAGTTTTTTTACACCAACATTTTCAATTAATAATCCTTTTGATGTGCCCCTGTCAACACTTATCTGGGATTTATGCCATAGTTGATAATCAGTGTTAAGTATCTCTAAACAAAGTGTATAGTCAACATTTTCAGTTAACCTGTAAAAATTAATTCCCATCTTGTACTTATATCCACCCCGTAAATTCTTTACTATTTCCATATAAATAACTTTGTGATTGTAGTCATGAAAGTTACCTTTACTAAGTGGTAAGTCTGCTATCTTTTTCATATTAAAACTAGTACCTGTAGTTATTTCATCTGTCCATTGACTTGCGTCTGACATGAGATAACTAAACTCATCTTTGTAATTGCTTGGTTGAACTTGAGTCTTATTTAAATGGTCGTCAATATATTTTTTATTTACTGCATCACTATCAAAAGTGGGATCTTCAAGATTAATTATTTGATGTCCTCTCATGTTTAAATTTCCTCTCATTGGGACACTCCCATCTTTCTTTATGTAAGGACTAAGATCTTGGTAAGTTGATTTATTATCCACGTATAATTTAGTGGCAGCGTCTGAGTTACTTGTTGGTGCTTGTAAGTAGGTTATTTTTTTATTGTTCATGTTTAGATGATTAGTCATATTATTTGATCCATCAACGTGGAAATATGCTAAATCAGTATAAGCTAATGGTGTTGGCTGTTTAGGGCCATTTGGATTTGGACTATTGTATATTTTATTATTATTCATGTTTAGATTTCCAGTCATTGGTTTACTTCCATTTATGTAAAAAAAATTACTGTCTGTGTAATTTTTTGTGGCTGGTTCATGTGCATCAGATGGTGATTTAAGGTTCAAAATACGGAAGGAGTCCTTCATATCAATGTTGGAATCGATTGTTAATAACGATGTTTTTCCACCACTAGAATTATCATCAACATATTTTTTGGTAGCAGCATCGGTGTTTGATGTTGGATTACCAACATTTCTTAGTTTTTTATTCACCATATCATAATCCCCATTTGAAGTGAGATTAAATCCAACACCTGGAGCACCTTGAATTCCTCGCGCAAATGGATGTTGATTAGAAGAATGTTCGTTAAATATACCCATTTTATTATTTACCTAGACAAATTTAAATTGAACCATAAAAGTTTTTTGCAATGCACTTCTTTGGTTTATCAACATACAAAAATGAATAAGGTTTTTGAGTTGCTAATTGATACATTTCTTTATCAACTGCCAATTCATATGATATTCTGTTGGCTTCCCTCGATGATGGAAATTCGAACAAACAGTAGTGAGAACAATTCAGTCGAATATCTTTTGGAGTTTTAAAATGATTGGCTCAAATATATTACTGAGCAATTCTTATGCCGACCTTGAATAAAATAGTCTATGATTTGTCTCTGGTTTTTATCACAGACATAATCATCAAATATCACAAGTTTTTGATTGTCTTCATAATCCATTTCTTTTACTGGGGTTATTTCATCATTACTTACATTGAGAATATCATAACCCACTTTACAACTAAGTTGTCTCATTTTTTCGATTAGACTTTTGTATTTATCCTGCTCCAAATTACGCGCATAGAGATAAATCTCATCATAGCACAAAAGTGGTTTTGTTGACATATGAACCAGCAAATTAGTTTTACCACTTCCACTATTTCCACAAATTAACATTCGAAAAGTATCTGATGGCATGAAAGGATATAGCTGTTTGAATTTTTTATCTGTGGCTTCGCCGGTACTATCATAATTAGGTATTTCCATTTATATAATTATTATATAAATGGACATTCAAGAAATTATTAAATATTCTAAAAATAAGATTGAAGCAGATGATCTTACCAAACAGGTTAGACAACGAATAAAAGAAACTATTTGGGATAAGCAGAATAAGAGAGAAGGATTTAGTGAGACATTTAAACCTCTAATTTCACAGTTTGAAAAACCTGAGTATCCCAAAACAAAAAATATTTTCACTCAAAACCAAGAAATGCTTAAAAATCAGTTGGCGCTTACAGAAGGTCTTAAAGCAAATCAGAAAGCTATTACTCAAGGTTTTAGTCAGTTTGAGCGATTGGCTGATATGAAAGAATTACCACAAATAGAAGATTTTGATGATGGTGAACAAACAGGTACTGATCAGTCAGATACTGAGAAACCAAAAAAATCTCCTGCAATATATGACATTGAAAAAAATTTTGACGAAGAGGATATAAAAACTTTAAGTAATTTTAGTTATCCAAGACCAAATGAGTTTTTTGATATTGATCTTAAAAATCTACAAGAAATTTATAATAATGTAAATGAAAATAAAAAAATAATTGGTAATAGAATTGGAGGTTTGAAGAGAAGAAAAAAAAAACAGAAGAACAACAAGATCAACTTAATCAATATACATTACAACATGGTTCTTTAGATAAATATAAAAATATCCTTAATACTTATTTGTCTACACTTAATCTTCAAGTGGGACAGGGTATTATGTCATACTTATCCCCCCCAGAACTAGTAAAAAGACTTAAATTACTCGGTGGATCACTTGCTGCAGGAAACAATGGTGTATTACCTGAATACATTCAAATAGCTCATCGACTTAGAGATCTCGGGGTTGTTACTAATAACCAACTTAATACAATGTTAAGAAAATATATAAACATAAGATAAAATGAATGAAAGCGCGATTCATATTTCCTCTGTCAAAAGAGAACAAATAGGAGTAAACAAACCGCATGATTTTATAGTAAAATTTAATCCTCCTTTAAAACTTAACCCAGAATATAAGCATTTTCTCGCTTTAGACAGGTTGTCGATGACTTACTCTTGGTACACCATCAGAAGTAGTTATGACAACAATAAAATAAAATACACCCATGATGGAACAACATGGAATACAATTACTTTTACAGATGAAATGTATTCCTACTCAGATATAAATGATTACATTCATCAATACATGGATCAAAAGTCTCATCACACAACAGATTCCAAAGGAGAAAAGAAGTACTCAATCAATTTATCTTTTATTCTCTCTACCTATCGAGTACTGTTATCGATTGATGGTAATTATCAACTTGATTTAAGAGGAACAGATTTTGGAGACCTCATCGGATTTGAAAAGAAACTGGTGACTAAAACTGAGTACGGAACACGACTCCCAAATATTACAAAATCGATTGACTCATTAAACATAAACACAACTGCTATAAAAGACTCTGTTGTAAATGGAGTAAATACAAACACAATTGCTGTTATACCAACTGACAATCTTACGAGGAGTTATCCATTCACTTTTGAACCAAGGAGGACGTTGTACTGTCCTGTAAGTTCTAATATTATTTCTGAAATGAGAATAACTGTAACTGATTCAGTCGGGCAATCTATTGACCTCAATGGTATTGATTGGTTTATGTCACTGTTGCTTCGTCATACTGAAGACTCACCTTTAGTATAATTCTATAGATAAAATGATGCGACAATCAGAGTTTAAAAAAATATATGATCCTGATACGGGAAAATATTTAAGACAACATATATATGGAGAAGGAATAATGGATTCAGTAAAATCTTTTTTAGGTAAAAAACCAACTAAAAAAAAGGTAAAATTTGCAGTACCACCACCCAAACCAACTCCTACCAATACAACTAAAAATGCTGGTGACAAAATAGTAAAATTACTTTCTAGTGAAAATCCATCATCACGTAAAAAAAATATGCGGCAAGCACCCAAAATGGCAAAGCAAGAAATCAATAATAGAGTACTTCAAATTATTTCTGGTGGAAAAACTACTTAATTAATTTGCAAAAAAATTAATATATAATTATTAAAATAAAATGAAGTCTTTTAGAAATTCAAAATATCTTGAGAGATATGAAGATGTTGTTTTTGATCTTGAACAAGCTTTAGATATAGAACCAGCAGATAACGCCCACCAAAACAAAACAGGTCTTAAATTTAATTTATAGCTGATAACACAGGTGAGGTTACTCCATTTGATTGGTATAATGCAAGATTTTCAGTAGATTTTAAAGTTAATCAACTGGCAAATGGAGCTAATCTTGATGCAGATGGAGATAATATGGAAATTGTAAATGGTTCTAGTTCCATCATAGAAAAGTTAACTATCGAAGCAAGTGGCCGAGCTGTTTATAGTTGTAATTACGCAAATCATGTAGTCAATATTAAGAATTTGCTTGAGTATAATCCCTCCTATGTTGAGAGTGTTGCAACAAATGAATTTTATTATCTTGACACAACACGACATGCTGAAAAAAGTAAATTCACTAAAAGGCAAGTAACTCACAGACGGAATGCAGCTAATAACGGTGACGATGCAGGATTAATGTTAGATGATGTTGTAGCTAATTACAACAAAGGTTTTGCCTTAAGAAAAGCTTTACTGGGCGACTCAGCAACAGTGCGATGTGAAATTCCTCTGAACAGATATTCATTTTTTGAATCATTGGAGGATAAGCTGCTTCCAAATACAAACATTTTGTTAAATATTGAAATAGAATCAGATAACAATCTCATCTGGAGAGTTGGAGGAAATAACTGCAGAGTTATTTTAACAAGACTACAACTATTTGTTCCAAGGTTAACATTCAACTCAGAAGGGCAAAAACTTTATATTGATAATTACCTTAAACCTTACAAATGGACTTACTTAAATTAAGTAGTTGAAAGATCAAATAATAGTCAACAAGAAACAGGTCAATTCAAGATTACAAATGCTATCTCAAAACCACGGCATGTATTTGTTTGGGCAATTAACACAGCCAATATCGACTCACAAACACAAAATCCATTTTTATACAATACTTTTAATTTACCAAACAATGCTAATATGAAAAATTGCCATCTTACAGTTGGAAATGGAAATGAATATCCAGATATTCACTTTAAGCCAGCCACAGATCCAGCAAGAGTTTTCAGAGGAGTAATGGGTTATGTTTACGCAAATAATGACTTTCAAGGAGGCACTCTTCTCAATAGATCAAATTTTGAAACTCTTTTCCCATTTGTTTACTTTGACTTAACAAAACAAAAAATTGATATAAAAGATGGGGCTACAAAACTATCTTTTCATTACGAACTAACCGCCAATCCAAACGCTGATTATAATATTTACGCTCTTGTACTACATGAGAAAGAAGCAGAAATAGAACAGCAAAGTGGAAAACTACTTCTTAGACAGTAGAGAGACCCCCTCCATTGGCTACGCCGCATTAATTTAATAATTTTAATATAAATAATATAATTATTGTAATAAAATGACAACTTATAATATTGAATATTGAGTAACGCTTTCAGATGGGCAAAAGTCAAAACTTTTAAGCGCAATTAAAAATAAATCACCACTATCACTTCGATTAAAACATTCTAATCTTCAAGGGACTGATGAGTTAAATAAATGTTAACCCAAAGACAGATTGCGAAGATAAAAAAATCACTAGCAAATGGAACAGGATCAGATATAAAAATAAGTAAAACACAGATTAGTAATTCAGTAAAACATGGTGGAAACGTATTCACTAGTCTAATAAGTCTCCGTTAAAAACTTCTTCCTTATGCAATAAAGGGAGTTTCAAAAGTTGCTCCTGCAATTGCTACTGGAGCCGCAACCGCACTAGGAGATATAGGAATAAAAAAACTATTTGGAAAAGGAATTACAATTCCAAAACATTTTTCCCATTTTTACCTCCTATTGCTAGAGAGTTCACCAAAGCACAAATAGACCAGATTAACAAAATTTTTAAAACAGGAGGTCGACTTGTTATTAAACCAACTCAAAAACAAATAGAGGGTGGATTTCTGGGAACACTTGCATCGATTGGAATACCAATGGCGATTAGTCTGCTTCCAAAGTTGTTTGGCTCTGGTTTACAGGTTGATAGGGGATCACCTAGTAATACGAGAAATGTTTATGTTCCATCACAATCCACACATGGTGAAGGTTATCCTTATTACCCACCACCCTTTAATGGTGCTTGGGAAAACCCAATAGGAATGGGGGTTAAAAAAAAAAGTCCAAAGGAAAGGGTCTACTATTAGGAAAAACAGCCCATTCAACTCAATTCCCATACTAGGCTCCATTTTGTAACTAAACCATTATCCAACTTTGACCTTATGGAATGGGTAAAGAAACTTGGTATTAAACATCTCAGAGGTATTTACAGTCGAGATAGATTACCAAGTAAGATTAAAAAATAATGTGGAATAATCAATCTTGATGATATAAAAGGGCCTGGTACCCACTGAGTTTGTTATAGAAATATAGATTCAGTCGTAGAGTACTTTGATCCATTTGGTTTAATAATGCCAAGTGAGGCTTTGAAGTATTTTAATACTTCTGGAAAACACGTAGTTTATTCAATAGATGAAATACAAAATCGCAACACTGTTCTCTGTGGTTATTGGTGTTTATACTATCTATTAGAAAGACAAAAAGGAAACAGTATTTTAGGTATTATACATAACCCCCATTTTGATAATGACAACAGCGATTTTATAAAAGCTTATTTTACTAATATGTAAAGATTAAATATAGAAATTTATATTTAATCTGTATTTATTTTTTTATATTTTACTCTTCTTTTTGAAGTTCTTTAATCTGCTCAACTTTTGTATTTAAATTTTTAACAGTATCAATATATCATCAAATTTTATGTAAATATCAAAAAGCCTAAAAAGTTTTTTCTTTTGGGAAGACTTTAATTTCAACCAAGAATAATCTTCATTTCTTATTTTTCTCCACATCTCACATTCACCAACCATTAGCACTCTAGAAAGATCATCATTTTTATTTCTAAGAATCTCAAGCTCATCAATTATTTTTGACCTTACTTCTTTCTCAAATTCCTTGAGTGTATTAATATCCATATTTTTTTGTATTTCTGCAAAAAACTTGGCTTCCATTTTATTTTATAATTAGACAAAACTGCCCTTCACAACTTTTTGAAGAGTATTTGATTTCTCACTTATTTCCATCAAAAGCTCAAATATTCTTATAAATCGACTGTCATCCACTAATCTAGCATAGTCAGCATATTCAACACTCACATTTAACTTATTATAAATCTTCTCAAGTTCACTTTTTACAAAATTAACCCTCGATGTCATTTTTATATAAACATTATACTAAATGAATGAATCATATTGTATTGTAGATAAAAGAGTAACTCCTTGGACAGAGCCAAGCGGTTACCAAACAGATAAAAGAGGAAGAACTCAATTCTTTTGTAAATGCACAGTTTGTGGAAATAAAAAAGTTAGATATGTAAAAATCGGAACAACCACCCAAACTGGAGCTGGTAAAAGAAAAACTAAAAAAAAGTCTAAAAACTAGTTAGCCCGTCTGAGAAGGCGGGCAAACAAACTGGAGGTGATGTATTTGACACTGTTGTCGGCACAGCTGCAGATGCATTTGTTGAGCATGCTTTGCCTTGGATGGGGCGAAAAGCAGTTGAAATGGGGCGGTATGGAACAAGTGAATTAATGAGAAATAAAAAACTACAAAAGAAAGCTGTAAATTATGGCATTAATAAACTAACTCCTTTTATTCAGGAGAGTGTTGGATCAGCAATGGATCAGCTTTCAACCAAAGTTAGACCAAAGAAAAAATATAAAACTAATAGAAAAGATCTAGATGGGGGGAGTATTGATCCAATGACTGTTGTAAAAAAAGCACCAGATATTGCAATGAAAACAACTCAAGAATTGATTCCATCTTTGAAACCAGTTTACGATAGATATAAATCTGGAGATATTATGAAATCAGCTTTTGGTTCTGACCATGGTATTACTTCTAGTAAATTCTGGAGACGGCCAACAGCAGCAGAAGAGTCCAAGATGGGAATAATAAAAAAAGGTAGTAATCCCGAATTATTTTTTAAATTTGAAAAACCATATAGAAGAATGTATAAGACAACATTTCTCAATAAAAACCCAGAAGCTTTAATAGATGTGAACAACATTTCATCTAATCCAGATACATGGCCAGATATTTTAAGAAATAAATATGGAATTATTGTTGATGAACAATTTTGGGAAAATAATCCTCTGTTAAGTTTTGGTAGTGGCATTGATATTCCCAAATGGATTGGAAAACTCCCAAAACCAAAAGCAGGATGGACTCCAGGTAAGTATAAATATATAGGACCTTACAATCCTCTCGAAAAACAATTAAGTTATAATCCTGAAACTGGAGAAGTAACAGAGTGGAAAGTTAAACCATATAACAAAGTTGATGAGATAGCTGCTTATCATGATATTTGTTATGATATGGGAAAAAACAAAGATGATTGTGATAGAGAGATGGTACAATCATTGGATCAGATTCCCTATGGTGAAATGCCAAAGTGGGGATCAACAGCACGATTCTTGATCAATACAAAGAAAAAACTTGGACTTGGTATTCAAAAAAACGCGTCGGCGTTGAGTAGTGATTGGTCTCAACAATTAGCCGATGAACTTCACAAACCAATCACAAGAAACTTTCAAAAGAGATCAGTAATCTCAAACGGAATTGATGAAATCTGGGCTGCTGATTTGGTTGAAATGCAAAAGTTTAGTAAGTGGAACAAAGGGATTAAATATCTTTTGATGGTTATAGATGTATTTAGCAAGTATGGATGGATTAGGGGTTTGAAAGATAAGAAAACTGAAACTGTTAGCAAAGCATTTGATGAAATTTTCAAGAGTAAACGTAAACCAAGGATGCTATGGACAGATAAAGGTTCTGAATTTATCAGTAAACATTTCAAAGATTTTCTTAAAAAAGAAGGAATTAAACTGTATCACACTGAAAATGAAGAAAAATCTAGTGTTGTTGAGAGATGGAATAAAACAATGAAAAACAAAATGTGGAAGATGTTTACTGTTAATACCAACACTGTTTACTTTGATAAGATAAATAAACTAGTTAATGATTACAATAATACGAGACATTCTAGTGTAAAAATGTCACCTGTTGAAGCGAGTAAAAAGAAAAATCAGAAAAAAGTTTGGTCTAATTTGTATGGTGATTCGATTTATTTGAAACCGGGTAAACCAAAGTTTACTGTTGGAGATAAAGTTAGAATTTCTAAGTATAAGAGAAAGTTATTTGATAAAGGTTACACACCAAACTAGACAGAGGAGATATTTGTGATTGATAAAATTATTCCAACAAAACTTGTCACATATAACATTGTTGATCTGATGGGAGAACCAATTAAAGGTTCTTTTTACGAGCAAGAATTACAGAAAACAAAACAGCAGACGTTTAGAATAGAAAAGGTTATCAAACGAGATAACAAAAAAAAATGGCATTAGTAAAATGGAATGGATACCCTGACAAATTTAACTCATGGTTGACTTTCAAGGATTTGGTTGATTTTTAATACAAATATTGTATTAAAAATAAATCCTATATTACTCAGTCCCTTCAATAATATCATCTCTCTCAGTATCACTTTCGTTATCCTCTTGAATCTCGCTTTGCTCAGCTTCGCTCTCTTCGTCAATTGTAAGTAAAGATTCTCGAGGTTTTAATTGTTTGATATAGCACTCATGCACTTTTATCTGCAGAGATACAACAGTCTTACTAATGAAGATTCCTTCGATTATCAATGCCATTTTCACATTACAATACTGATCAATATATTTAAAAGGATTTAAATCCTTATTTCCCTTTGTTTTGAATAGGGAAAGAATTTTCTTTGATTTCTCAGAGTAAATAAGTTTTGCATAGAGAACTGGCGCAGATGAGGTATCTATTTTTGTTTTCTTTTTTCCTTTTTTATCAGTATATTCAATCTGTTTGTAATAGAATGGAGAAGACATAAATGATGCCATATCAGCGCCGTATTCACTCTCTAAATAAAGTCTGCATATTTCCATAACATCATTTATAACATCAAAAAATGCTTTTTCTTTTGCGTTTGGAGATAAGTCTTTGCTCCAGAGACAGACCGGCAAAGAATAACCAACTAACTTTCCTGTTTCTTGGTTTTTTTTCTCATTTACCCCAAAAGAGAAAAGAAACGGAGTTTCAATTACCAAAGCTCCTTTCTTTCCATTTGGATATTTGACTTCAACTGGGATACGTTTGTATTTGATATTGCTATCTTTTACTTTGTATTCTTTGGATTCATTAAAAATAATATTTTCTTGAGTAATATGATCGTAACTTGAAAACTGCATTTTTTATAATACGTTTTTATTTTTTAAGTATCTTTTTTAAATATCATCCCATAAAAGTTTGACACTCCAATAATTAGCCGATTCAGGATTTTCATAAGTTAACTGTCCCTGTTTGTTTTTAATCTTTTTTGCTCGAGCTAGATATTTATCTTTTCGCTCTTCGTCTTTATGTATTAAAAAGTCTGGATATTTAGACGAACCAAAATGCAAATTCTTTCCACAACCTGTTCGCAAGATTAATAAATCTCTTTTCAAAATGTTTTTCACTATTTTCAGGTAAATCATCTGCTTCATACAAAAATTCTATTATTCCAAGAAACTGTTTGTTAAAAGCTGCATCGTCTTCTTTTTTAATTATAACTTTTTGTGTAATTTTAACTTTTTCATTAAATCTATTAATAATTTCTTCAACTCTATCAAGTATAGCATCAAAACTCTCTTTATCATCTCTTGCTGGAGAATAGTTTATTGTTGGCCGCAAACTATTAGAAGGGCCAGGAGAATAAAGTAATCTAAGATTTTGGCAATACTTTTAATAGTTGTAAATACATGTCTTGAAGGAAATATTAAGTTGTTAATTTCATATTTACCATTACTCTGATTAACATTTGAATTGTTTGCTGACGTGAATCCCATTGTACTATATATTATTTTTTTATTCTTTAAACCATAATTCAATTTTATTTTTCTGATTCAACTGCTCCATTTAGTAGTAGTAGTTATAGGGGGATGCTTTGGGACTTAACTAAAACCCTGTAATTTCACAAGTTAAATAACCTTTTGAAATAAAACAAGTGGAGCGAAGTGAAGCGAAGTGAAGCGAAGTGAAGTGAAGTGAAGTGAAGTGAAGTGAAGCGAAGTGAAGCGAATTTGAGCAAAGTGAGTTAGAAATAAATGACATAATTTAATCGGTAAAAATGACAGGGTTTTAGTTGAGTCCCAAAGCATCCCCCTATAACTACTACGGTGCTTCGCGGTGCGCGCTTCGCTTGTGGTGATAATTTCGACAAAAGTCCGTAATTTCTCGCAGGAAAAATTCGCGGATTCCTATTCGATACTTACAGCGGCCCAAAACTGTCACGGCAATCTCAATTTGTTCAACCAGGTCCTTGGTGGGAAAAAGTGAAAAAGGCTAGTTCAGAACTGTGGATAGGGACAACTAGGTTGAAGTCGATGATTCTTCTTCAGTCAAAGAAAACACAGATTTAACTTATTCAATAACTATTGTCTGTTAGCGAATAATTACGCCCTTCTAGGGTTTCACTTTCCACCTCAAAATTTCCCTGCATATGAAATTAGTATTGCTTCTTGTTTTTCTCCTTTTTTTTTCTTTTCCACCTCACCCCCCGTCTTGATTAGCCTGTGCTAACTGCGGGTTGCGTGAAATATATATATATTTTTTCGATCTACACGTATTCGTTGAGTCTGTTTGATGCGTGTAATAAAATGGTTGTGGTTGTCGTTGTAAATTAGTCGGATTCTTTCTATCAATAACTTTCTTCTTCCGGATCACTGAACATCACGCAGTGAAAAACGTTATGATGAGACATTTCAATCCACAAACACGCGATAAACTCAGTTCCATTTTTTCAGCCTCGGAAGGTGACCACAAAGTTGCTTTCAAAGGATTTATTCGGACAAGGTCAGTATGGGCTTATGTTAAACTCGTTCAGGGATTTGACCTGTTCCGCACAGAGGGTCTCCGTAAAACTATTAAAAAACCCTACGATCTCCAAAACAAAGAAGTCGACCGCTTCCACGCTGCACTTTCACCAAATAACTATAGAGAAGAAACATAGGTGAATGGGATTAAAACAGGAGGAATAAAAAGAGTAAACTAATGGGAATGTGCATTTCATGTTATGAATGAAAAGCAAAACACTCTAACCGATCAGCCACAAAGTCAATTTCACCTGGAACTATTTAATACAGAATGATATCAAAACTTTGCTTAAAGTAGCTGCCTTCTAAAACAGTAACAGGAGGTAACAAAACCGTAGCTGCTATTAAGCCATGAAATTAAGCCTGGGCTTGACAAAAATTTGGGTCAAAATGAGTTCATATAATATCGTGAAAGGGCATGAAAATGCAACTCATTGTAGTCGCGGACGGGTGTGTAAAATTGACAAAATTGGCGCATACAGACGACTCCCTCCCTTATTGGAACCTCCCACTAACTGGAAGTAATCTTGGTTTCCCTTCAGATCAGCGTTTCGCTACCATTGTACCCTCGATAACTCGAACCATTTATAAATGCGTCGACAAGTCGGCAAAAAGAGCCATGAACTGCAGTCCAATACATTGAACTTATTTCAAATAACTGTGTGCTCTTTGTCTTTACTTTTTTTGTCAGCAGTCCAATTCAAATATAATGTTTAACCCTGTACTGATTAATTAAGCTGTGTTGCTAAATTCCTTTTTCAAAATATTACCTGATATCAATCTATATCTCTTGTTGCCCTTAAAGTGATACTTGCATTCCTCCCCCATTCCCCTTCCTTATTTTTGGTTATTTGCTTCAAACTCCCAATCACTGAAACGTTCTTCGATTTTCCTAGAAGGTTCAAGTTATAAGTAGTCCACTGCATTTAAATTCTCTTGAATCCGTCGTTGAACGCCATTTTGGTTTTTCACTACTAGATTCAGTTGTTGATTTTGTTATAAAACTTAACGATAAAAAGTCACGACGTTTCGACCTCTCCGAGGCCATTTTCAAGTGCTAGTAAAATATGAAATTAGCATGAATATATTAAAAATGGTAAAAACGGTAAAAACAGGAAAAATTGTCAGGAACGCTAAAATGCGATAAAATATGTAAATAAGTAAAAATAAGTAACAAAGTATTCTACGGAAACAATTAAAAAGTAATTAAAACCGACCTAAACAAATAATTTTGCGCGGATGGAATCGCATTGTTTGTTTAGAGTTGGTTTCAGTTCTTTGATAAAAAACATTTCAAAAATAAGGCAATCAAACTTGCTCTGACACTTTTTTAAAATTTTAAAAAACTGCGCAATGTCAACTGGGGCTATATCGTGTTCCTCCTTGAGGTGATTTCCAATGGCCGATCCCTTGTGTTCTTCAATCCGTTGGTGAAGATGTCGGCACGTATAGCCGACATACCCTGCATCACACAGGTTACACTGAAAATTATACACAACGCATTGTTGATTCACAAGGGGTGGCTTGTTTTCCCTCACTTTGACTTCATCCTTGATTTTCCGACTCGTGTACACGGGGCTGATGTCTACATTGATCTTACGGCTGAGGTCTCCTAGTTGTCTGCGCACTGAGTTTGCAGACTTCTGATCTTTAAAAGGCAGCACGATTCTGATTGGGTCTTGTTTCTTAAGCTCTTGTTGTTGGGTAATTGCATCTTCGGACACTTTTGACTCAATAAATCGATGGATGGTAGACTGCACAAGTTCTTCTGGGTAGCACAGACGGGAAAAGGTCACTTTGAGGCGTTCACACTCTTGGTGAAATAGTTTCCATGAAGAAGACAGCTTAAAAGCACGATTAAGCATGGTGCTCAGCAGTGACCGTTTATATCTTTCATCCACATGGCTATGATAATGTAACAATAGCCCAGTGTCCGTAGGCTTTCGGTACACCTTTGTGTTCAAATGGCATCCATTTCTGATGATATCCATTCCCAGAAAGGGGAGTCTGCCATTTTCTTCAAGCTCCATTGTGAAGTTGATAGAAGGATTGAAACAATGACATGTCATTGTTCCCAATGTTTAAGTATCGTTTGGGGTGAGGGAAACGCACCATTGGTGACTTCTCTTCCGAGCACCTGCTATAGTTGTAGGGATTCTTTCGCTTTCATCATTTAGGAGGGTCTCAGCTTTTCAATAACATTTAGCACTGAAACCATTTCCTCCTTGTTTGCTGTCCTTTTTTTTCCCTTTAATTTTGTGGAATTTTCCACCACATTGCAATATCACTGAGTAGCCAAGTGGATCATACAAAACAGGTAATTTCATACCCTGGTTGACTACTGTGTGGCACGAAATTTTTGCGGGAGTTTATTTTTGCGGATTGGCGATTTTTTTGTGTTTTGCGGGAACTAATATTTTTGCGATTACGACAGATTGGTTTTTCTTGCTGGGAAAGTGCCAAGTACCCAGCATTGACAATATTTTCGTTTTTATTTGCGGGAACTTATTTTCGAGGATCACTGAAAAAAGACGCAAAAAATTTGCAAAAATTAGAACCCGCAAAAGTTCGTGCCACACGGTATGTTTCTTTCTGCATTAATCGATGTTAAAATGCTACCTCGAACAAGCCAATCCATCAGAATGGTTCTTTACTTCATTTTACTTGAAAATCGGCGACTGATCTAAAAACTAGCCTCGCTGCGCAGTTCTATTTTGCCGTGAAGTTATTGAGATACATTGTCAGTGAAACAGTTGAAGACCTTACCAACTGAGAAAGCCGCTACTGAGCTCATTCATCTCCTCGCCAGGTCAGTGTCCACTGCGTCTCTAAGGAGATACAGTCGACTCCCAATAACTCGAACTCTCGCTAACTCGAATCAAACTCGATTTCCCCTCGATCGGTAACTCGAACCCTCGATAACTCAGTCAAACCTCCGGCTAACTCGAAGATTTTTTCTTTCTCTTCAGATAATTTCTATATAATTTTGTGTCAGCCGTGTATTCTGTTTTGAAGTGTATTGTTGGTTGCTTTTTTGTTTATTTCATGTTTGCACTTGACGTTTCACTCGTACCTAGTGTTTTTGTTATGATCAGTTTGGGTATCGACAGGTTTTCAAATTCTATAATACCTTTTTAAGTAGTTTTTCAGCCCCCCTCTAGGAATTTAACTTCAATACCTCATCCTGTTTAAAGAAAGGATATTCAGTCATGCATTCATTGTTTTCAAAAGTTGCAGCGTCGTAGCGGGTGACTAAATTCTTCAACTAAGAACTCAACCTGAAGTTAGGCCTGAAACTTTTTATCCTCTCTTGGTTTTCATCCTCTTTTGGTTATATCAGAAGCTCATAAGGGGTTATATCCAATATGACCTAATAAAAAGAACTAGCTTTCCTTAAGAGATCGTGCCAATATGAACTGATATGATTCATAAATTATACAGCCTTATTTGCATGACTATGACAGATACTAACAGTATTGCGAAAGCTATTGATAACTTATTAAATAAATTCTTGATTCGTTAATTAATTCTTAAGATAATTTAATACGAATTTTTTTTTTTAAAAAAAAAGTGTGTCTTGTTGATGTCTTGCAGAGTTAAATTTCACGTAGTACGATCAGCATTGCAGTATTCTGCTCGTCTCACTTCCAGTCACTACACTCAAACGAGCCTCTTAATTCTCACCAAGAGGCCATTATCGATGAATTAACAAGATTAGAAGACGCAACGACACAATCGCATACCTTGGATTACCTAATAACTGACTCGAAATACGCACAGCGGCTAACAAACTCAAAAACAACAAGTCTTCGTATTCAGATAGAATAAAAATGAAATGATCAAATCCAGCTTAAATGAACTAATGCCTATTTATTTGCAGTTATTTAACGCTGTTCTGACGTCAGGCACTATGCCTCAAACATGGTGCGATGGCCTTATAACACCAATTTTTAAAAGTGAGACTAAAAGTGATCCCTCAAATTATCGAGGAATTTGTATTTCTAGTTGTCTTGGTAAATTATTTTGTTCAATCTTAATAAAAGACTTCTCAAGCACATTCAGACGCGTGACATACTTCATAAATCTCAAATAGGTTTCTTAGCAAATAATCGAACCGCCGACCATGTTCTCACACTACGAACATTAATTGACAAATATGTTAACTGTCACAAAACGAAAGTATATGCATGTTTTGTGGACTTTAGAAAAGCATTTGATTCGGTGTTGCATGATGGACTCTTATACAAGCTGTTACAAATAAATGTCCGAGGAAGCTTCTATAAAGTCATAAAAAGTTTATACTCAAACTCTACCTGTTCTATTAGGATTGGAAATAACCAAACACAACCTTTTCAATACACGAGAGGTGTGCGTCAAGGCTGCATTTTGAACCCTCTTCTCTTCAACCTATACGTTAATGATCTAGCTTTTTCATTCAACAATATTTTATCTGATCCGTTTGTATTACCAAATGGCACCAAACTCATTTCTCTTTTTTATGCTGACGACCTTATTATATTATCACGATCGAAATTAGGATTACAAAATTGCCTAAACAAATTATCTTCATATTGCAACTCCTGGATGCTTAAAATCAACCCCAAGAAAACCAAAATAATGGTTTTCCAAAAAGGCGCAAAAAAAATATGATTATGTTTTTCACATAGGCAATGAAATGATAGACATTGTACAAGACTATACTTACTTAGGAACTCGCATCTCGTCTCCCGGAAATTTTACACTCTCACTTGAACATCTTCGACAAAAAGCCCTCCATGCTCTATTCAGTCTAAGACGCCACTCTGATTTTAGTAAACTGAAACCTCCCGTTGCAAATAAAATTTTTGACACAATGATCTCACTGATTTTAACTTACAATAGTGAAGTTTGGGGTGCCTTTGTGAAATCAGATTTTAAGTCATGGGATAACTCCGGAATTGAAAAAACTCATTTACACTTTTGTAAACGATATTTAGAAGTCCATAACAAGTCATCCAGTGTTGCATGCAGATCTGAACTTGGCAGATTCCCTTTGATCATTAATATAAATAACAAGATACTTAATTACTTAAACTATCTCCACGAAAAAGATGAAAACTCTATAGTTAAACAATCTTTAAAAATATCTGTTGACCTCTATTATAGTGGTCAAAGTAGTTTTTACTCCAGTCTTAAGAAGATGACTGACTACTATGATTTCCCAGGCTTTAATTGTAATTTACTGAATAAATGTAAAATTAGGCAATATGTAGATTTTCTGCAAAAGAAATATATCTCTTACTGGAATCACACCCTTCAACATTCACAAAAACTTAACTTTTATTATAAAATCAAAACGAATTATAGCCCTTCTGCCTACCTAGATCTAACAAGAAAGAATCCTTCTAGGAAAACATTAGTGAAACTGAGAATAAGCAGTCACAAACTTAGGATTGAGACAGGTAGATACGACAATATACCACGTGACGAAAGGGTATGCAATCTCTGTAATTGTAACAGAATTGAAGATGAAACTCACACTTTTTATTAGATTGTCCAAGTTTTTCTTCGATAAGAGATATGTTCTTCTCTAAACTAGAACCTAAAATACCATTTCTACGACTACAATCACATGAGTCCTTATTATCTTATCTGATGAATTCTACTGACTATTTTTAAATTATTAACATCCAATTAATTTCATTTGTATCAACTTGCTTTGAATTGAGTGTGAAAACAGGTTTTGCCTTCACAAAAGGGTAAACTGACGGACGGGGAAAAACTGACTAGAACTCTCTGGGAAAGGCGTTTTCCTGGGGACACTCGCTGGCTGCGGGAAGGCACGGAATCTCTTACGCCTGCTGAATACCCTTGAGACAATGATCACAACAGAACTTGGGTCCAACGTAGAGGTTTAATCCAAGACTATACTGCGAGTACAGTCAAAACATAACCAACCAAGATGCAACCAAGACTAGATGCAACGAAGATGTAACCAGAACGTAACCGAAGAAACTCCTACAAAGCTCTCGTATTTAAGCCTAAGCCAGCGAAGGGATACAGATTACATCACAACTCAACGAGTCAAATCACAGAACACAACGATCATGTTTAAAAGACTATTGGCGGAAACCTAAGGCTGTTGTGAAACATTAATTACTTTCAAAAGCTACACAGGTGGATAACGGCTTTTTACAATTATGAGCTGACAAATACGTTTACGCTCAATAAATCAACAGGTTGTTTACGGCTAGCTAGATAGCTAAGAATAAAGAATAAATGATTTCCACATCGGCTTTTCATATTTTTATCAGCAAAAGCAAAATAACTGAACAACAATAAATTCTCTCCTCACATGAGAGACAAACTCATCTCCGGAATAATTAATCCTACTGATGGTTAGAAATAAACAATGATTAACACGTTTTCAAATTTACAAGGAATCAATGATTAATTTCAAGTAGCTTTTGCAATACTGTAATACTTTGTTATGGTCATGCAAATAAAGCTTATTGTTGTTGTTGTTGCTTGCAGAATTTAATATGTGTACATTTTTATTTTTGCTGATCAGGTCTTTACAGATCCTACGTTCTTCGGCATATTCGTTTGCGGTCCATTGCAGTCCCTTGTGGTTAATGCTTGTACTTATTTCAAACTATTCATACCGTAGGAGTAATTATTCCGATGAAAAGTTTATCTCTCGATTCGGAGCATGAGCAAATAAACGATTACAAAATAGTCAGCTGAGTCCATTAGATGCGATAGTAAAGTTTCCCTTGAAAACAGTCGTCAAAATGGTATGCTAGGTTTTATTTTAGTAAACAATAAATTTCTTATAGAAGAATACCTTGCCGGATCCAGACCTTGACATATGGCGGGGGGGGGGGGGGGTGGGGGGTCTCCTTCGGTCCTCAGTTTGGTCTAAAAATAAGGAGGGTCCGGGCCCCTCCCTTGGATCTGGCATTGCTATTAAAAAGTGAGTTTCATACTCAAAATTCAATGGTTCAGTTACAGTTACTGAGACTACATAGCCTTTCATCGTGGAGTATATTGGCTCAATCAAAAGCTTGTGGCTGCTTATTCTGAGTTTTACCAATGCATAGAAGCGTTTATACTGTCCAGCTGTCGAAAATCTTATTTCAGTCCAGAAAATCTGTATAAGTCATTGAACGCAGTGAACGCGACATTTTACCAAGAATTCGATTAGCTAGCAACAACAACATTATATTAATAATGGTAATTGAACTGAGTGGAGTGCAATTTGGTCTGAAATCATACGCGTGATTTTAAAATCGAACGAGCGCGCAGCGCGAGTTCGATTTGAAATCACAAGTATGATTTTAGACCAAAATTGCACTCCACTCAGTTCAATTACCACTTTATTACATCCATTTTGAAATCGCAGAATTTAGTCAGTACTAATATTTATCGATCAAGTAGCTGGTTTGTTAAAAAGCCGAAACAAAAAGGCTTTTACATCTCATTTTGTATTCGAAACAGAAATGATGCGATATAGAACAAAAATGGTGCGATTTAAAACAAAAATGACGCGATTTAGAATATGAATGATGCGATTTGGAACAGAGCAAAAAATGGTGCGATTTGGGAATAAATCACACTGCTGAGAGCCAATCAGATTGCACGTATCGCCAGTGATTTCAAAGTGGATGTAATAAAGGTAAGAATCAAATCCTTTTGCCTTCCACTGTGTTGAATCATTTTCTCTTGAGGTTTCTTATTTGTTGTAAAAATCTCCTTATAATCAGTATGATCGTTTTCTATAGGTGTATTAAAAGTACAATTTCTCAGAACTGACCGGCCAGCCCATTTCCATGGTAATGAGAATTTCACTTTTAATCAAAGCTAACCATCCAGAACAGTCAAATCCTAAATATTATGCACAAAGGAGCTGATTTGTCAGCAAAGCCTTTTGGAAAAAGCTTATTTTATTGCCAAAATGTCTGGTCCCACCATGGTCCGGCCGGCCAGTTCTGACTTTTGGAAAGCGCCGTTAGTTCAAAGAAACTAAAAATCATGCCTCCATTCTAGTGCCACATACTGAGGCAGATAAATATTTTAAAAAACGGAAAGCTTTGAACGAGAGTCTACAGATCGACTTGAATGAATTAAAATGAACTGTTGTTAAAATGAATTTTCCTTTTGAATACTTACTTTTTTTTCCATAGTTCGTGCCTTGAATACCGAATGAAGTTTGATGCGCCTGAAGAGCTAAAAACATTATATCTCGTAACGAAGCACGAAGATAATCACTTACATCTAACATTAATATAAATGTCATGAAATTTTGGTTACATCTTGTTGATCTACCTGATACTAGTATTGCAAAGCAATGCCTTTTACTTTAAAATCAAGTAGCAAACAATGGAAAACCGTCATTCATGCTGTCTTTTCACGAGATCATGAAACTATACTGTAATACTTTTACTAATAAATTACCGGTATCTAGTATTCTTCAAGAATCAAAATTAGTTTACTTGAGGCTGCGAAAAATAAAACAGGCTATCATAGATAACTTTAAAAAGGATCAAATGAACATATTGCGATCTTAGAAAAAATTGAATTTCTATTCCACTTTTAAGAATGATGTGAGGACATCAGAATATTTAGACCAAAAGCGAAAAGCACCACCAGGCAGTAGCAAAATTACGATCAAGTAATCACAGAGAACCTTAGGGTATGTCAACTTTGCTCGTCGAATTAAGTAGACAATGAAATTCATTTTCTATTTGAATGCCGACTTTATATAACATTTTAAGACAGCAGTTTTTTCAAGACGTAGAAGCCAAGTACTGCAAAATTCGTGAACTTGAACAAATCGGAAAAAGTTATATTTCTTTTTAACAATATTGATCGATAAGTCTGTAAAAACGTCACTACTATGTCTATGAAGCATTTAAACTTACAGAGAATTTTATTCCATAAAACAAAAACATGGGAAATAGCAATGTTTATTTATAACTTTTAGTTAACACTACCTGTTTATCTGATTATTTTAAATATTATTAAAACTAAAGTTAATGTTACTTTCTTTATCCTCGCCGAAAAAAATATCTAAAAGGAAAGAGTTTTCGTTTCTCCTGTCCTAGGTCTGTCCCCAAAAGGGCAAACGGTACCTTAGAGTAAACTTTTCTTTATCAGATACTGTTTACAGTTGTGTGCTCAGTGCCCTGGCCTCTGAATAAAAGCGAGGCTGGCGGTGACCTGGTTCTTTCACAAACCTTCCTGGTCACCGCCACCGCCACCCTCGCTTCTATTCAAAGGCCGGGACAATGAGCACACAAATGTAAAATGGCCTAAATGTTCGTTATATCTCTATGGTTTTGATGTGTTTGACTGTGAATGATTCATCACTGGAAGGGTGAAGTCACATAAAAGCGGGTGAGAGCTTCGGGTCGCTTGTGCAAATTTGCAAGGGACACCACAGCCATTCAAACAAGAGAGGTCGGGGACAAGATATCGACGATGTTAAGGAAAAATAGGGGACTGTGAACAGTCTTCTTTGCGAGGAAAAAGTCTCTTGAAAATGAATAAAATGGGTGTTATGAAGAAGGACTAGAAGTCTTTCTTGCGATTGAAAAACGTGCGTCACACCCACTCCAGCCAATACTAAACTTCCAGAGTGTTACAGTCAGGACATTTGACTTCCAATATTATAATATTATTATTATTTACTTTCATCAGGTGTTGGAAACTGCTAGGCCACAAATTCTTCAGAGGCGGGCCATGTTGGTGATTCGCAGGCGGGCTCTCATGAAAGCTACCTTCTGTCTATTTCTGGTAGTTTGTGTCTTTCTGCGCTTGCGTATTTCCTATGATGTCCAGATGACCTTTCCACGCTCGTACAGTATTCTAGAATATGAAAAATTGCAAGAGCCGGCGATGGTCATGTCAAATGCGAGGTCGCCAACAAATATAGTTTCCACGACACAATCAAGTGAAAAATTAAAGCAGCACAAGACAACTCTAATAACTACCACTAGTTGTATCCGGCCCTACTTTCTTCTAGTATTGGTTTCATCCGCACCATATAATGCTCAGAGAAGGAGAGATATCCGCCTAACGTGGGGGGTCGACAGCGATCTAAAACCGAGATGGAAGACAGTTTTTCTTGTTGGTCAAACGCGAAACCGAACGGAGTCGGAAGCACTGTTGAAAGAATGCGTAACCTTTGGAGACCTTATACGCGCGGACTACTATGAACATTACTGGAATCAGACCCTGAAGATACAAATGGGTTTAGAATGGGCTTCCAAATACTGCCACTTCTCCTTTCTTTTGAAAATGGACGATGACGCTTTTCTCAACACGAGGGCATTGATTTCGCTTTTGAAAAATCCGAAAACCCCTCAAGAAAAGCTTTACACTGGATGGGTTCACGAACACCCACCAGTGCAGAGACACGGAAAATGGAAGGTCTCCCAAAGTGAATATAATGGGACGTTCTACCCACCCTTCTGTCCTGGTTTAGGAATTGTTCTTTCCCCCGATGTTGTGGATGCTTTTGTAGGTTTATTCGACGTCGTACCAAGGTTTAGACTCGACGATGTTTACATAGCCCTACTGGCAAACAAAATTGGCGTCAAACCAATCCATAATCCTAATTTTGTCGTGTGGCCTAATAATAAAAATAGGTGCAGGTTTATAGACAGTACTTTGGTGCGACATGTGGTCACTGGTGAATGCCTTTTCAAGGTTTATAATGAAATGCTTTCTTACTTATCAGCTGTTAATGGGTGAGAGCCGAGGCCTGACTCATCCCAAGTCGTCTCTTTTGTCTCCTATGTCTCCTAATTAAATATTGAGGAGGGATGTCCATGTAAAAAACGCGCAGGGGGGGGGGGGGGGGGGATAAGATGGAAAGAAAGGGAAACTATCCCTCTATCCTTCCCTTCGTCCTTTTCGCCGTAATGCCGTAGTAGGCTTCCGCGACCGTTCCGTGACCGCCTACAAATACAATGATAGGAGACAACTTGGGACGAGTCAGGGCCAAGGTCGTTTGATTTGAAATTCGCTGGGGCCACTTTAATGTTCAAAATTCAACGAGGTACAGTTTAACTGTGAAGTAGCTGTATTCTAATTAGGGTTAAGTGACAGATACCTGAACTAATGTGCCAAACAGTGATTTTTACAAGGGTGCATAGGTGATTTGGTTAAACCCTTGATCAGGAGGTCCTTCTTCCCTTTTGTTTGGAAGCCGAGAGGAGGCCTTAACTCGCCTTAACTCGCCCTAACTCGCAGCTTGAGATTATGTTCAAATTTCCTTATCTCGCCTAAACTCGCATTATCTCTCACAAACTCGCCAACTCTCGCCACTACAAAGTGGACACCAATTTTAATACCTCATCCCAGCTACTGTCAGGGTAATTTCACAATTAATCCACAAAGGGACGACACCAAAAACTGGGGATTTCAAAAATTTTAACCAATAGTGATTTGTAAGTCCCATCCTTCTGGAATTTCAATAGCCTCTGTGGTGAGGGTATTTCACCACTAACATTTGATGAAGTTTTTGTCAGTACTTAATGGACAGTCAATGGAACTACCAGGAACAACCTGAACATGCAACAACTAGTTACCTAACAAAAAGGCTACAATGCTAAGCATTGCAGAAATTCCAGAGGCATGGGGTCACAGGGTCTAGAGAAACCCACACTGATTGCTAGTATTTTGGGCCAGCTTGGGCCACAAAGTAAGTGACATTAAGTAAAAGTAGAAACAGTGAATGCACGGAAAAGTTTTCATGAAATAATAAATTTACTTATACTTCTAAGAAATACAAAAACATAATAACAGAATGTTAATTTTTTTTTTCTTTTAAGCTAGCTATAACGATTTACAATAAAGTTTGACTGTTGTGGAAAATTTCAAAATGCAATGCAATGCATGCAAGCTGTTTTTGATAATGAAAAGCAGCAGCATAATTATCATCTTATAATCTGATGAAGCTTAATCAGGATTATAGCTCAAAATATAAGTCTGGGATGTAGCCAGAATCCTTTAAATACTCCACATACTGATTGCAGTAAAAATACCTGGTACTAGACGATCTGTACATTGGTTCAACGTGACATCCTGTTTGGCTTACATTGTAGTGAAGCCGGCAACCAGAAGCCATGATTCATAAAGACTTGTTACATTTAGCCCTTAACTGAATAAACGTTTTTACATTGCTAGCCAACTTCGTTCGCCATTTTGTAAATTACCCAGAAGATACTGGTAACTTCAGGGCGGAAAAACGTTCTGCGCAAGCTTCTGCGCATCCCTTATCGCAGGCTCAAGGCGGGCTTTTTGTGACTGTGTTCGACTGTTTGTTTGTTTGTTATGAGGGTATATCTATGACAAAATTCAATAACCTAAAAGTGAAAAGGGTTAAGTCAAATCTGAAATATACCGAGTCAAAGTTGGTAAAAGAAAGACCACGGTAAGAGGAAGAAATACTAAAAAAGCCACCATCAAATAGGTATCGCGCAGAAAAAGGCATCACGCTAAAAGGCAACACGCAAAGAGGCATAACGCAAAGAGGCAACACGCAAACAGGCATCACGCAAACAGGCATAACGCAAAAAGGCAACACGCAAACAGGCATCACGCAAAAAGGCATCACGCAAACAGGCATCACGCAAAAAGGTATCACGCAAACAGGCATCACGCAAAAAGGCATAACGCAAAAAGGCATCACGCAAAGAGGCATAACACAAAAAGGCAACACGCAAAAAGGCAGCACGCAAGGAGGCGTGTTTTTTAGCCGCAGGGCTGTTTAGCTTTAATCTGCAAAGTTTGAAGTCTCTCGTGACCATACAACTAGCTGCACAAATGCTGGTCAAAGTTAACCTTAAAATGTTACACTAACACTTTTGTGAAAATTGACGCACAAATGGAGGGCGAATGCCGAAGGATCATTTCCTATCTCAAAGGGTATTCTTGCCATAAGCCTTACTGTAATAAACTGAGTAATCATAAACCTACAGCACATACAATTCGCTCTACAAGAAGAACAATTTATACTGAATGCGGGGCAAGATTAAAGAATTAACATTCATCAAACATACTTAGTTTGTATTTGTCCCTCTCCTTTCATTCAATATTTTAATATTGAATCTGACAGTCTGATGTGCTACAATCTGTAAACCGGTTACTGTAACTGAATTACTTTATTAATTTAATATGCGATTTGTTTGGTGTCGCGTGATGTACCCGCAATGAAGCTTGCTGAATGCTTCCAACTGACACAATGCAAACAATATTTTTTGGTTGGTTTTTGTTCGAAATTAAGTAGTATTTTTAGAAAGCAATACCTATGACCCTGGTCCTCGTCTTCACTATTGATGCAAATCTCCAGGATGCGTGATGCATGCAGACGGGTTGGATGTTGTGTCACGATGTCACAAAAAGCTTATGTTTCATCATTTTTCAAGCACCGCAGTTTCCTCTCGCAATTAAGGAGAGATGTGATTTAAAAGCTGAATGATGGTGACTCTGACTGACTTTGCTCTATTTAAAAGTAAAACGTGAAAGTACTGTTATTGTAAAAAAAATTAATAATAATCTTGCTCAGTTGTCACGCGCTGGCGCCACGGAGTCTGGAGGCAACCTTTATCTCAGTTTCGTTCAACTTAAAAATACCTTTTTTTCAGTACGAAAACCAAGAATCCTTATCGATTGTAAACTTTCACAATGAGTCATATTTAACTGGCATGTATTTTTCTTCTAGTTAAGAATGATCTCCCGGTTTTGCAAATAAAACCCCCGTGACGGACAATTCTTGTAACTCAGCAAACTGTTTTAATCAGATTCGTGGTTTACAAATATTTGTACGAAACACACCGAACGGTCCAGATAAGAAAAGCGAACAGTGGAATAGACATGATCTTGAACAAATTTCGGTACATTAATGAAAACAATTTTAAAAATCTGTCTACAGTCTGGTTTGTTGCGATTAGCTCTTCGCTACCTATTTATTTTATATGCGTGTTGGTTGTGTTTTCGGCAGGAACGATTTCTATGATTTTGGCATCCTTAGGAAAGAATGGAGGAATTTTAAGAAAATATTATTCTTTTTCTTTGTATGAAAACGTTCGAGATTAATCGGCACATATTTAAAACTGCATTTTTACAAAAAAATGTAAATAATTTCGTTATTTTGCTCAAATAAGATCTGTTTGGAAAGAAGAGGGACAAATACAAACTAAGTAACTAAGTATGTTTGATGAATGTAAATTCTTTAATCTTGCCCCGCATTCAGTATAAATTGTTCTTCTTGTAGAGCGAATTGTATGTGCTGTAGGTTTATGATTATTCAGTTTATTACAGTAAGGCTTATGGGAAGAATACCCTTGCAGATAGGAAATGATCCTTCGGCATTCGCCCTCCATTTGTGCGTCAATTTTCACAAAAGTGTTAGTGTAGCATTTTAAGGTTAACTTTGACCAGCATTTGTGCAGCTAGTTGTATGGTCACGAGAGACTTCAAACTTGCAGATTAAAACTAAACAGCTCTGCGGCTAAAAAAACGCCTCCTTGCGTGTTGCCTTTTTGCGTTATGCCTCTTTGCGTGATGCCTTTTTGCGTGATGCCTCTTTGCGTGATGCCTTTTTGCGTGATGGCTGTTTGCGTGATGCCTGTTTGCGTGTTGCCTCTTTGCGTTATGCCTTTTTGCGTGATACCTCTTTGCGTGATGCCTTTTTGCGTGTTGCCTCTTTGCGTTATGCCTGTTTGCGTGATGCCTGTTTGCGTGTTGCCTTTTAGCGTGATGCCTTTTTCTGCGCGATACCTATATGATAGTGGCTTTTTTAGTATTTCTTCCTCTTACCGTGGTCTTTCTTTTACCAACTTTGACTCGGTATATTTCAGATTTGACTTAACCCTTTTCACTTTTAGGTTATTGAATTTTGTCATAGATATACCCTCATAGTTTGTCACTGAGAGAGTTCTGACTAACTGAATGAAATGCACAACGGGTATGGTGTGAACGTTTGCTTCTCGAAAAGCCCTTATACTTTTGTGTGTTTTTTTGTTTTTCGTCACTTGAAAATTACTTTGGACTCGGAACAACCAATGTTAAAGGAAAAACGGATCATCCCGTCAGTCTGAGGTCAGGAATAAAAAGTTTTGAACATTTCCAGAGAGGCGAGTATTTTGATTGTGCATTCGATTTATTTGCGAGTTGTTTTCACCGTCTTTCACCGGGCTGAATTAAAACTCGCTTGTATTCTGTTGTTATTAAATACTTTTTCACATGCCCAGATTTATTCCCTTTGCAGAACCAGCTTTATCCATCTCTTCAGTCAAAGAACCATTTGTGCGCCGTAAAACTTTCTCGGAAATAGAAGGCCAGTAGGCTTATGCATCAGTCAATTCCACCTGCGCCCAGCCCCCCCCCCCCCCCGGGCAACCGCGGGGCTTTTGCCAGCCTTGTCAGTCTCGGGGGAGGGGCTTTAGCTAATTTAGCGCCACCCGGGGACCGGGCATTGGCCAACCCCGGGGGCACCCCCGGGCTTTTGACACGCACGTTGTTAACTTTAAAACGTGGTCGACATGGAGAATTTCCGAGATAAAGATCAGCAGTTTGTGGCGGATTGGCTTGTCCAGCAAGGGCTAGAAAAACTTGTCGACGTTTTTAAAGATATGTTTTTTTTAATTTCAATATTTACTGTAATCTAAAAAGCCATAATTTCAAAGCAAATAGCAAGAGCGTGAATGAATTGTCGCGTTTTTCGCAACAGGCTGCATTTGATTCATTCTATATGGTAATTAATAAAATTCCGGCTTTTGGAAATATTAAAAGCTTGCAAATTTGAAATCAAGGACTACAATATGTATAATTAAAAACGTCTGTGTTAGAAAATATTTACGCGTTTCACATCAGGCCACAATTTTAGCGGTGTTTTTGTGCCTGGATGGCTTTTTATCATCGGTTTGCAACTGCTGCCAACTCATTCAACTCATTTTGCGACCTTCTAATTCCAGAAAACGTGAATGGGGCCTCAAAACACGCTTCATTTCTTTGCTAGAACAACTTTGCGATCTATTGCAGCGTACGAAAATGAAAACTGGGATTAAAACGATCCCGAGGGCGGGGCATTCGCCCTCTACTTTCGTCCCCACCGCCGGGCATTTGACAGCTTAAGAGAGAGTCTCCCTAAAACCGGTCCACTGCGTTTCGGGTCGGAAAATCGATTTCCTTTAAACTTTGCCCACGAATATATCTTAGTCCAAAAGTAATTGAAACCGCATTAGTTTTTGAAAATATTTCAAAATAAACTTTTTCGGGAGGAAAATCACTTCAGTACCAGGCGGCCAAAGTTTTGCAGTGACAAAGAGTAAAAATAGCGCATATTGCCGAGTTCACCACTTCAAAGTCTTGCTCTTTCAACGATTTTTTTCACTTCCTAGGATTAAATTGGTCCTTAAATGATGTAAAACACACAATTTTGGTCCTTCAAAAGCAACTTATGTCTACTAAATATTTTTGATTTACACCCGCTTTGCCGTAGGAGGAGAAAGGTCTGAAAAATGCATATTTTCGTCCTAGCACTGTGCAAAATCCCCACATCACCTAAACAAAATGTCTTTTCAGACCAACAAAGGGAAAGTCCAAAAACATAGAAACATAAAAATATATTGTGATTTTAAAGATTTATCAGCACAGCCGATCGACGAAATATGCCTATTTTCTGTTATGACTGTTTACAATGCAAGATGGAAGGTCTTAATCCAAAGCCGTATTAACACAATAATTCATTAAATGTACCAAGTATTTTAAACTTTTTGTGACTTTTGACACAATAAAACATCATTTAGGAAAGGAAACCCTTTAAGCCGAACGCATTAATACTAAGAGTGTACCTGTTTACAGCGCTTGATCCGATCGAGTCGTCTCCGCTACAAAACTGACATCACATGAGGGCGCTTGTCACGCATTCCTACATGTATATCTGGAATCGTTACGCTGCGAAAAAATTTTTTACGCTAGTCTGACTTAAGTTAAAAGGTAGGGAATAATCTTATCAATAGAGTATTCTATTATATTTATTGTTGTTTCGTTGACAAGCTACAAATTCACGAATCGTGCATGCATAAGTGCCTATAGTGCATTAAAAACCCGGGGGTACTGGGGTTAAAGTTTGCTGAGAATGCGCCGCTGGCCTCTCAGAGCCCCTACCCCATTATAGTCTATTCTGTGGCCAATTATAGACCCCCTCTTAGCCACTTTTGGGTAAATATATAATTTTCAAGATCCCAAATTAGTCACTACCTATTTTTATGTATTGACCCATTTTTTAGATTGAATGAAGAACACTTTACTTGTCGCCTGCCGTACAAACATTCTGGTACGTTTGCTAACCGTGAATATGAAGAACTGTTTTACTTTAAAAGATCCGAAAATGTGCGACCCCATTCTTTGACTAGTAACTCTGATGAAAATGTGACCCCATTATAGTCAATCCAGTCGTGAAAATGCGACCCCATCCAGCGGCACATCCCCAGTGGCACATCCCCAGTAGCCTCTTATAAGGAAGTACCCCCCCGGGTTAACAGTAGTCTAGTGGCTCGCAAGCAAACATCCCCCTTGCTATTATTCTACATTCGAAACCAAGTTATTATGCATTTGAAATCAAGATGGCCACCTGTTAGAGAATATGCTTGATCCCGACGATTTTACGGAAAAATAATGGACTGTGAACTGGAATGGTGGTTTACCTCGTTTAGCGCTTCTGATTTCTTTCCAACTCACTAATATAGAGATTTAGACAGGGCTAAAAGCGCAGCTCTCGTTGATATACTTCAAGTTGTACTCCAACAAAAAATAAAATCGTGTGATGCTAACCTGCGACGGCAACGAGAATTGCAAAAACAAAAGAAAACAACAATAACAATATGTCTAATTAGCGAACTTAGCTTTCCGCCCTATCGGAAGGGGGTGGGGTATACAACAAAGTGTTATACTGGGAGATTCCTCCCTGATCGTCCAACCCATTATCCTTTTGTGAGATTTTTGACTGAAAAGGTGCCCCTTGAGGGGCAGAAAGCTCACAACGCAGATCGCGCACGAATGTTTACCAAAGCCGAGTGGCTCAAAAGTACAGATTTAACGATTTTTGTCGCAATATGTTTCTAACAAAACCATTTGAAAAAAAGAAAAAAAGACTATACATACTAAGACGATGGGGAACCTGGAGAAAGGAAATGGCAGCGAAGCTGTGATGGAAACAATTGCTGCCAGACGTCCTCTGATGTATGATGAGTACAATCTTTGCGAGATGGCTCACGGAAATCAACTCTTTCTCCTTCAAAAGCAATTTGCTTACTAAGTAAACTCGTTACAAGCTTTTTGAGTTTCCATTTGGCACAAGAACCTCGAAATCTGATCTTCTTCAAAAGATAACTGAAATGATTGTAGAGTGCTCTTGTGTAGTGAAAAAGATTGTTGGAAAAGACGCGAGAAGAAGAAGGAAAACGGCTCTACCTCGGTGAGTTTGTAGCCTTACTTCCGCGGGCTCACTGTGAATTTACTGCCCTTCAGGAAAATCGCTAGCTTGATATGGGCATTTCGGCAATAACGGTACAACAATTTGAAAATAAGCCATTATTAATAATTAACCACTTTTTGTAATAGAGAATGAGTATTAGCAAAGCTCTCGCGCGTGCGAAAGAAAAAATGATAACCTGTAGATGCGAGAAAATTTGGTAATCACGTGATCGTGCGTACCAGTACACTGACGCTGATAACAGAGAAAGAGCTAGAGCGAAAGACATTCCAAAAAATAAAAAAAAAAGAAAGGAGACGAAGTTCATTACGGAAGAAAAACACATGAAAAATTCAAAGCTGCGAGTGAGAAAAATGACAAATGTTAGCGACCAGCAAGGTTAAAAAGAGCAGTAGTGAAATAAAAAAAAAAGTGGAATGTAGGCAAGATCGAGTTCCTGATTTAGGAACATATACGATTTTTCCTCCGTAAAAAAATGCAAATAGGAAGTTTCGGGTACGTTGAAGTCGTGAAAAATAATGGCAAAGAAATGTACAAAAAAATGTGCTGCACGTGCAAAGTCGGTTTTATTTCGTTTTTAAGCCCTATTGATTTTTTTTTTTGCTTTTTGCATATCTCGTTCCCGTCACCGGTTAGCATTACACCGTTTTAATTATTTTTTTTTTCTGGGGTACAATTTTGAGTATATAAACGACAGCTGCGCTTCTAGCCCTGGCTAAAAGTACTAGCGATTATTAGCTAGTGTACAAGATATTAGTCAAATCAGAAAAAGAAGGAATAGAGTCAAAATCGAAAGCGCTAAACGAGGTAAGCCACCATGCCACTCATAAATGCAGGGTAACCTAATTTCAAAGATACAGTATTTTTTCTAGAATAATAGCAAGGGGGATGTTTGCTTGCGGGCAACTAGACTGTTCACTGTCCCGTATCTTTCCGAAAAATCGTCCAGATGTGCGGCCTTCTTGGGTCCGCTGCCTAAAAGAAAGATTTCATAGTCATCCCAAGGCTAAACCCGGTACATTTGACACCAAGATGGCCACCTGTTATGTGCTTGATCCCGACGATTTTACGGAAAAATAGAGGACTGTGAACAGTCTAGCGGGCCTTCTGCCAGCAAGCACACTCCAGCGCTATCCCCAGCCCTACCCTGAGTCGGGGAGCTTGATAAGACCTGAAAACAGGTACTCGTCGGTTTAATTCCACGGGCTACCAGAAATATGAAATATATTTTTAAAAAAAAATAAATACAAACATAAACGACACACATAAAACAAAACAAAGTGAAAGCTCATAGCGACAACCAATTGTTTTATAAATGCTAACCTGAATGGACAGGAGGCTGTTCCTGGAAAACTAAAAAGTTACTATTGTTAATGCACTAGGCACTTACGCATGCATGATTCTTGATTTTGTAGCTTGTCAACGAAAACAGCAATAAATATAATATAATACTCTATTGATAAGACAATTTCCTGCCTTTCAATTTTAGTCAGACTAGCCTGAAAAATGTTTTCGCGGTGTAACGATTCCAGATATAGGAATGCGTGACAAGCGCCCTCATGTGATAATCAGATTTGTGTACACAGCGAAGACGACTCGATCGGATCAAGCGCTGTAAACAGGTACACTTTTAGTATTAATGCGTTCGGCTTAAAGGGTTTCCTTTCCTAAATGATGTTCTATTGTGTCAAAAGTCACAAAAAGTTTAAAATATTTGATACATCTAATGAATTATTGTGTTATTGCGGCTTTGGATTAAGACCTTCCATCGTGCATTGTAAACAGTCACAACAGAAAATGGGCATATTTCGTCGATCGGCTGTGCTGATAAATCGTTAAAATCACAACATATTTTTATGTTTCTATGCTTTTGGACATTCCCTTTGTTGGTCTGAAAAGCCATTTTGTTTAGAAGATGTGGGGATTTTTCACAGTGCTAGGATGAAAATATGCATTTTGGCAAAGTGGGTGTAAACCAAAAAATATTTAGTAGACATAAGTTGCTTTTGAAGGACCAAAATTGTGTGCTTTACATCATTTAAGGACCAATTTAACCCTAGGAAGTGAAACCAATCGTTGAAAGTGCAGAACTTTGAAGTGGTGAACTCGGTAATATACGCTATTTTTACTCTTTGTCACTGCAAAAATTTGGCCGTCGGGTGCTGAAGTGATTTTCCTCCCGAAAAAGATTATTTTGAAATATTTTCAAAAACTAATGCGGTTTCAATTACTTTTAGACTAAGATATATTCATGGGCAAAGTTTAAAGCAAATCGATTTTCCGACCCTCAACGCAGTGGACCGGTTTTAGGGAGACTGCCTCTTAAGTGCTCCAGCCCCCGGGAATTTGCCATCCATGAGAAAAAAAAGGTTAATTCCCGGGGGTTAGCCCGGGGGGGGGGGGGGGGCTGGGCGCAGGTGGAATTGACTGATGCATTACTCGAGAAGAAAAGACTTCTACGATCATTTTTCTGTTTTTGTCAAGTAATAGCAGTCAGAGTTTTCTTCACTTTTAATTACATAGTTTTGTTTTCCAGTGGACTGTGAAAGTTTCTGTTCTTTATTAGAAATAACTTTCTGTACGCAAATTTTCCTTTTCACTCGCTGCGAAGTAGGGAACGTCACAACTGCCGGCAGTTACTTTAAAACAATTGACTCTGCCCGTAAACAATTGCTGGAGCTGGATTTGTCTGAGGCGAGCAAAACAAATACCCTTATGTGCAGTTTTCTGTATTTTCTAACGATTAGCTGAATTTAATTTGCTTGAATGAAGACCATCACATGGACCAGTCATTCACCGAGTTATGAAAAATAGCTACATGGTGAATCATGGTTTAGCTGCGAAGCTCACTGAAACTGATGTTTTGCTTTTAAGATCTTTAGGTAGGTTGTTTTCGTACAAAAAAGTCATTTCTTCAGTGTCAGCAAGAAGTTTTTCCAATGTAATTTTAACTTTGTTTGAAGGAAATCCTACTTACACGTAGGTTTTTGACAGATGTTATGCATGTTAAATTTGACAACACGAAGCATAATTTATAGTTATCTCTTAGTACGCGAAACGATCAAGTTTAAAAATAAGCTACAAGTTGCTTTGAAACCGAATTTTGGGAAGATTTTACTAGATAAAGATTGACCTTTTTTCTGCCCACATATCAACGCAATAACTTTTACATTGAGGATTTTGTTTATATTTTAGTGATCTACAAAGCCACGAGTGTCCGATCGAGCGTGTTTTAAAATATCAGCTCACAGTGCGACAAAGTTCAGTGACTTAAAACACATCGTGGGCAAGCGTTTAATTTTTTGGGCAAATCACTGTACAAAGATATGTTGTTTTTGTGTCCACAGTGGAGCTCCCGACCTTATACATCCAGGAACTTCCTTATATGAACACATTTTGTGAGTGCATCTTGAAAAAAATAGGACCTACGCATGCACATTCCAGTACAGCGCAAGGAAATTAATGTCGTTAAAGTCTGTTTTACTATGAGGTATTCTTCGAGAAAATTGAGTAATGACAAGGTTATAACCACAGCTTGCAACCTTTGGAGACAAATTGCTTGTTCTTTCCAGGTTATGAGTGGAAAGATTATATTTTTGGGCAAAAAATATTTGAAAACCCGCCATTTTTTCAGACCCGGCCACGGGATCTGGGCAGAAAAGTTCACGCATGCTCATTACGTTTTTCCGCCCTGAAACTGGTAACTCGTGTCAATATTGATCCCAGTCCACTAGCAAGTTTTGGGTGGGAAGCTTCAACGCGGCGTACATGACATCAAAACACGTTACAACACAGCTGAGCCGGTGGCCATTTTGTAAGAATTTCTTGAGAGTTTGCTAGACAAAGCCGATAATGGAGAGTATTCTTGTTCATCAACTTAAATGAGGTATAGCTCTCTGCACAACTGTGAACACTTTGTAAAATGCAAGCAAGCCTGAACAGGAAACGGAAAGGGTGAAAAGGCGATTGGTGTTTTCGTTTCTGGCAGTGAAACCATCAGTGAAGTGGAGAGAATGGGTCGAATGGAGGACTTAGAGATAAGTCTTATAACTTTCAAGTAGAAAGAAATTTCATTTCAGTGTAGCAAAATTGATTGTGTCATAAAAATTTCCTCATCTGAGATGTAGTTCGTCAGCTTCCCCGTTTTTCTATACTAGTTTTTTGAAGAACATTGACACTGAGACTGTGAAAACATTTTTTTAATTCTGGAGTTAGTGATAACAAGTCATGCCATGTAATGTGATACCTATTATGCTCACCTGTCTAATATCTCAACCATAGTGTTAGGGAATTAAAAACATAAGTAAAATTAAATATCCTGGCTGTGTTTATACTACAATTTCATTTTCGTATCTATTCATGATTGTTTTGTTTACATTAGTTCCTTTTTTCACTAATTTATTATTCTGCCAAATATTTATGCACCTACAATAAATAATATATGATGATGACTATTTTTATTAGTAGTAGTATCATACAGCCACCAAATCGTATAGTTTGGTGTCTGAATGCTATATAATAAAATTATTAATAAAGAACAGGCCTAGGTTATTCAAAGGCTGGATAGTGCCATCCACTGGATCAATCTCTATCGAGTTGATAGTGCAATTAGTTTTCCCAATACTTATCTGCTGTATATAGTGATTTATCCATTGAGTAGCACTATCCAACGTTTGAACAACCGGGGCCAGAACTCTATACTCAACTTGTCCAATTAGGAAAAAATATTACTAAATTTAAATACGATTTTGCTTCAGTCAACTTTGGAGTTCATCTGAAATTTTTCGTTTTATTTTTTTTTTTGTAATTGGGCGACATGGAGACTATTAGGTATATATATATACATAAGACATACTAAGATTGCAAGGCATCTTTATATGTATGTTACTAAAACATATTATATGTTTTAACCCTTATCACGTCAACATTAGGTTGATCATTTTCCCTTAACTCGCCTTAACTCGCACAAACTCGCAACTGATAGGTAAGCTCAATTTTTCCTTATCTCGCCTTAACTCGCCTAAACTCGCATTAGCTCGCGCAATCTCGCGGCGAGTTAAGGTTCCAGAGTAGGCCTGAGAGGACGCCTCGAAAGAAAAAAAAACGCCTGATTGCAGGTTAGGTTTGGATATTTTAAAAATATGTTTTTCCCAAACCTCTCGTGATAGTATTTTTTTCGTTGACATCCAAGGAGGTAGGATTTTTTGCAGCGTCAATATGCCAGAAAATACAGTGGAACCCGAATAATACGGATACTCAGGAACGTTAACACGGTAAGGGCTCGTCCACTGTGTATTTAGCGGGTGGCACTTTTTGGCAAGCGGTCCTGGACACGAGAAAAAGGAGCCGTTTTTAGGGCGTGGCGTGTGGATCGCGCGTGGATGGGTGTCACGGGTTCATGTTATAGGAATCTGGTTCGTGTTACAGTGGGAGTAGAATCGGAAAAAGAAGGTTTTCGGGATATCTTCGGGTTAGGTCTTCGCAAACTCACTTAATAAACCAATGGTAAGAACGGTTTTGTATTCGTAAACAAACGGTAAATAGTAAACATGTTAACCTGGGAAAACGTCCGTTTCTTCTCGCTAGAGACATGTGGGAGTGTAATTTCTGTCCCCTCAAGCGAACATTTGTGACTTTTATTAATAAAGGAGAGTCAAGCTTTACACGTGTGTAAATACCGTGTCTGTCCCCTGATGAGAACAGTTACAATAGCACACGTGCGCATAACGATACAATAATAGGTACCTGCATTTTATAAATAAACGAGAGTCAAGTCATATACATGTGGGAGTGGAATTTCTGTCCATTCATGCGAAAATTTACTAGAGCACGCATGCTTACTTTGATGGAAAGATATGTACCTAGATTTTATTCAGAGACGAAACTCACGTCGCACACTTGTCACGTCACGTCACGTCACACAATTCGGGATTGGGCAATCACGGCAGATACGCTTAACCATGTTAACGGTACGAGAGCTTGACAAATATAGCTGTTTCAAAAACGTTTAACCACTTATAAAAATGTAAATTTCAGGGACAATCAGGACCTAAAACAGGACGAACGGGCTATTTTAAGGACACTAAGGACAAAACAAGGATCATCGGGACAAAAGGAGACGAACGGGAGTTTTTTAGTCATGTGCCTTTTTTTTTATTTCATAGTTAAAAACATTTGTAGATAGTGATAACATATTTTGAATCCTTTGGTTGTATAGAGTTGCTCCTCCTGATTTATGTAGTAGCTGCTGGTAGGACGAAACTTTATCATTAAAACAATATGTAGGGCGCGCTCATTAAGAGATTCTAATTTTCCACAGTTTCTAGCACTACGAAAAAGCCACATGGTAGAGCAGTATTGAAAGTGGGGCACAATGAAAGCATTGTAAAACTTTAATTTGGTAGCGGTACAAATAAAGTTACGAAATCTATTCACGACATTCAATTGATTGTTGACTTTTTTACACACTCAAGATACATGTTCATTGAAGTTTAAGTGATTGTCGATGGTGATTCCAAGCAAGCCCAGGGAGTCCACAACCGGAAAAGATAATTTGTGGTCAGCGGTACCCAAAACCATAGCATGGTGTTTGTCGGGGTTCTCGATCATACTGTTGTCTGCGACCACTGGTTCGCAATTTCGACCTGATGAAGTATCCGCTTTTCAAGGGCTCTAGGATCCAGTACTCGATGGAAAGAAAGTCGACGAAATGGCGTTTAAACCGGCTGTGGGACACGGATTGGCTATGAACTTAAGGTAAAGGAGCTTTTTAAATCAATATTTCGCGTGATCATGATTTTTTTTTTCTTAGCGTTGTAGATTCGAATACATGTGATAAGACTCGAACAGTAAGGGCCCGAATCACATGTAATAATGCAAGAAATATCGACCTTTGTTATCTTAAAGGCTATTAGTACAAACAGACAAACGAGAAGACTTCATATCTTTAAGATTTTTGCATTTATTTGGCATCAGATAATACCCTAATAATTCTAGTATACTCCGACCAAATTCGACTAAATGACCTCTGAAGCCCGAACCCACACATAGTGCGCTTGGGCTGCCTGTGCTTGCACGTGCAGATAAACCGGGTTCGACCCCCAGCCGCTCACAGTCTCTCAAAAATACTTGTCATTTAGCTTCCTCTTTCAACGCTACAGCTCAACGAGCTCTGAAGAGCTGAAAATACGCACAATGTAAAGTATAATACATCCTTTCATGAACCTCCTATTGCTGTGCCTAAACTCCTCAATTTTGCTGTGCACTGGCCCTCAAAAGTGTGACCGGTCGGTATGATTACCGTAAAATTTGCTCAACGATAGAAAGGAATCTTTAAAATTCATTACACCACTGGACATTTCATTCAAAAAAAGTACTTAAGCCTAGTTTTCCATGACAATAGGAACCTTAAAATCTCCAAATCCAAGAAATCGGAACAGTATTTCCGTGATTAAATCGAAATTTTTATCCGTCTCTTCGATGAACACTTTGCTTGCCATTTTGAAAGTCACAGACGCGAGACGTGACGTCATACTGACAGGCGGACTGTACCACAGATTTCCTTGGAGACACCTTCCCCCTGTCTATTTATTAAACATGGATTGATGGCAGTCGACTCAGGCACGTAGGGCCAGCTGTGGTACCACGGTTTGAAACGTGCGGAAAGAGAGTTAAAATACAAGGTTTCATCCACCGTTTTCTGTTATTTTTTCTGCTTTGTCAACGCGCGCTTTGTCGGGTTCAGTTTTAGTTGAAGTTTTCTCCGGAACGAGTTGGCTTTCCCTTTTCAGCGCTGCCTCTCTTTCCAGTTATGTTCACTGTGCCCCTGACAGACCTTCTGAGCAAACTAAACTTTTTAAATTAACATCAGTCTATGTTCCTGTCTATATTAACGAGTTCACTAGAACTTAATAACAGTGTAACATAGCTATTTATCAATTTAGTTCTCGTACCGTAGCTAAATGATTATTTACCACTTACTTAATGCTGCGCATTCTTATGAAAAAATAACTAACGTATTTGTGGCTATTTGTCCCGCAGCTACATATAGTTTACACTCAATGAACTAATGTGTGGTCATTGAACTACTAGTGTGGTTATTGATCTGTTGTGTACTTATTGAACTGCTGTGTGGTTATTGAACTAACAAAAAGGAAAACTGTGCCACTTGTGAAGCTTAATGCGGTGTAAATCTTTCTATTTTTAAATCCATACATACATGAATTTTCTGACCCCCAAAATTTTGAAAATGTGCGACCCCATTCTAGTAACTCTTATTAACATGCAACCCCATAATAGTCAATCCAGTCGTGAAAATGCGACTCCATCGAGTAGAAAATACCCATTAGCCTGTTACTAGGATGTATCCCCCCCCCGGGTTGAACAGACCTCTGATCACTCTCTATAGACCTTGTCACGGTTTTGGAAGCCATCTTGATGAGTAGGCAGCCGCGTGAGAAATTACGGTGTTTGTATGAGAATCAACCAAATTATGCACTTCACTGAAGCATACGCACCAACTCCGTGGTATGGCCAGTACCTTACGGATGCGCACAACCATACCACCCGGGCAGTGGCAGCCATGGACAGCTGTTTCGCCCTTATTAGGGCTCGTCAGCATGGCACAGCCGTCGGGTCGATGAACGGGGAAAACCCGTGTATCAAATACCCTTTACTGCCGAGGCGAGTGCAAGCACTCCTTTAAGCGCCAGCTCAGCCGTAAACAAGTGCGAAATAGGTGTCCATGGCTGCCTCTGTCCGGGTGAAATGGTTGTGCGCATGCGTAAGATAATGGCCAAACCGCAGAGTTGGTACGTGTCAGGGGGGGGGAAGAGACGAGGTCTGGGACCGAGAAACGATATTCTCACAACTTGCAAAGCGGTCACCCTGCGTGGTGGTCAGCGGATAATTGCAGTATTTTTCTCACAGTGAATAATTTTAGACTTTTTAGAGGCAAGAAGCGAACCGGTAGATGAAATCAGAAATGCTCAAAAAAATTGAAAAAAATAATATAATGCATCTTTGTTTTTCTTGCATATCGTATTTGTCTTTCCGTTTCGGTACTGAAATTACAGGGGAAACTAAAACGCAACCGTGTTAGATCTTAACCAACAACAACGCGCTCGATCGATTAACAGGTTACATCGTTTTTGCCGGGCAAGGATAACTTGATGCTGATAAAAGTTACTGGAGAAAGTGTCAAATTTATCGGAAGCAAGTATATTCAGAGAGCTTTATAAATATGAGCTTACAGCTCTACATATCATAATTGAATAAACATTCACACTTCAAAACATTTCACTTCGTTTATTACGATCAGTCAACACCTTCAATTCAAAGTTAAAATTCAAAGCGATCCTAATAAACAAATCACAGCTACTACTGAAAGCTCTGTACCTTGAAGCGACTTTAACTTTCCTAAGGAGAAGAGAAGAAGACCCGGAGAAGACCCGCTGGAAGCGCGAATTATTATTCTTTCAATTCAAGGTTAGATTCTTTCGAATTCGGGCATCTTTTAAAATGACTCTTTCCTTGCGAAGAAAGAGTTCTTTATAATTAATTGTCAAACAAAAAATATTTAGTTATTCCTTTTTAATGTACCGGTACTCGAAATTTTGCAATGATTTGATGCGGTCCTGATGTTGCGGAGAAGACAAAAGGGCGCGCTGCAAAAAACCCTGTTTTGTTAAAGTGCCCATAACCTAAAAAAATTTATTTTCTTATCTGAAAGTACACATTGAGACAGGAATTTCTGCAAAAAAATTTAGCGATTTGAACAAAACGTGACTTTTTTACGATTTTTTAAAGTCTTCGAAATTTGCCGCCATTTTGGTCCACCATTCGCATTAGTCTCCTCTCGGTCGGACAGGATCCGTGACGTAGTGGTGACGTAGCTTCAGGAACTTGGATCAGATCGGCCTGTCACATCTTTTCTTCCCAAGCCGAGAGGTTTTGCTGTGCTTTTAGTTAGGTCGTTTCGATGAGGATCTCAACCAGTTGCCTTTCGTTTGTTTGTGTATGACAAGTGAGGTTCCTGAATCTACGTCACATGACGTCACATATGAGCCGGTCAGCTGTAATGGTCAGCTGAACGGGTGTGCCAAAGAAATGTAGGCTTAAAAAAATCATAAAAAAATCACGTTTTGTTCAAATCACAAAATTTTTTCGCAGAAATTCCTGTCTTAATGTGTACTTTCAGATAAGAAAACATGGAAGGCAAGGAGGACCTGTTAACAAATGTCAGAAACATCTTTAGAGTATCCTGAGAAGAGGCCATCATATAGGGTCTCACAGGCCTGTTCCAGAGGACCCTCCAGTAGTTCGAGCCGGTCAAGGTTACCATCTTCATCAGATGAAAAGTACGATTCCACTTCAGACACAAGTTGCCTTGCAGCAGTGAAAAAAGAAGCAAGACGGTTAGGTCTTTGTCCTCGCCGCCATTTTGTATCAAAGAACATGGCCACCCGTACCAGTCCCTCCCGTGTAGGTTCTTTGCGCGCAATGCATCATGCCATAAATATGAAGTTGAGCATAAATTTTGAGTTGACCATAGATTTTAAGGTGAGTTGACCATAGACTTTGCGTTTGGCATGAATTTTGAGTTTGGCATAAATTCGAGTCGAAACGCTCCACAAAAGAACAAGTTTAGGACAAACTAAAAAATTACTACGATATCCGTACATGTAAAGTTGCCCATAACTCTTGAGTTCCGCATAAAGTTCATGTTGGAGGACACTCCATAACACCAATAGTTTAGCATAAATTGAAAGTTTAAAATATATTATTATATTATACAATAATGTCCCAATCGGCGCCCCATAGAAAACAGCGCTTGAATCACTCTTCACTTTCACTCTCCCGGTTTTCAGAACTAAACAAGGTGCTTGACACAAACGAATACAACTCAGTGCTGAAGGGTTTTCATTTTCCTTCCACAAGAACTACAAACTCGATCCGACTTATCCTCGGCTCGCAATATTCTCTTTACGAGAATTACATCAAACGAGCCCGTCTGCTTTGAGGGCTGAAACAAGTTCTCGGTACCAATCTGATGCCCCTGAGAACCAAATTTGACACACAGGCGAAGCGGGTGCCAGCTTAGCCTGTTATCAATCAACTTTGATTTCCGGAACGTCATTTTTTAGCCAATGGTATTTCCCTTCGTCTGGGCGAAGTGCAAATGAAAATTTGTAAGGGATGGTTGCAAGTTCTCCTTTCGCCGGCCCCTTGCGGCTTCGCCGCTCGCTCGCACGTTCTCGCGAGACTCGCTTCACTCGCCCAAATAGGAGAGCTTGCTCGCAGGCTACGCTCTCTACAGACCTTGTCACGGTTTTGGAAGCCACCTTGATGAGTAGGCAACCGCGTGAGAAATTACGGTGTTCATATGAAACTCCTTGTTAACAAAAGGTCTCTCGTATTTCCAGTGGTCACTCCAACGGTAGATCTCGGTCAAAATATTCGTAAAAATTGTTTTTCCTTTCGTTATCTTTTTGTTTGAATATTCATCAGGGGCGTAGCCAGGATTTTTTCAGCTCGGTGGCTTCGCGGCCTAAAAAGAACGCTCCGCTCGCTAAGAAACTCTTGAGGTCGACTTGTAAGTAGCAATAAGTAGCATATCTATCAAAAAGCTTTAAGAAAATGTTGTTAAATCGGGCAGCGGGCACGCGTTGATGTTCAAAGGTCGTTTCACGTGAATTCACATGTAACATAATCCTTGACTATGAACGTGACAAGCTACACAGTTTTCGATAGTAACAACTTTTCATAACATTGAAATTTTTGCTTCAAATTAGGATGATTCATTACTTAGTTTTTCAAAACAAACTGTTACTATTGCTCTGATAGGCGTAAAGTATGGTCGGCGACGCAAAACAATAGTTTTGTATTTTGACAAATCGCTGAATAAACACGGGAGTCGGTCTTTTATGTTAATTTTTAATATTTTTACCTTTTTTTACTGCTGTGTCTGCGTGACTAAAACATAACTAAGATTGTTATTCCAGTAAAATACGATGTATAAAAAGGAAAAGAGACGACTATTATTGTGATTGTTCTAGAATCGGGTATAAATCTATAAAATCCCGCATTGTCTTTCGTGTCGTGACAAGGCATTACGTATCACGTACTAAAAATAAATACGCAAAAGCTAACCGAATCCACATTTGTGCTGAACATTTCAGAGATAATATAGAAAGAAAATACTTCCTTTCTGCGGTTAAACGACGACTTTACAACAAGATGATCTATTCAAAAGAGATGATAGTTTTGGGGCTGCCCGGGGTGGGGGCACTTCTTTATGAGAGGCTAATGGGGATGTGCTGCTGGATGGGGTCGTATTTTCACGACTGGACTGACGATAAAGGGGTTGCATTTTTAAAAGAGTTATTAGAGTGGGGTCGCACATTTTCGGATCTTTGGGGTAGAGAGTTGCTCATATTTACGGTTAGCAAACGTGCCAGGATATTTGTACAGTAGGTGAAAAGTAAAGTGTTCTTCATTCAATTTATTAACAAATGAGTCAATTCATTTTTTGACTGGACCTATTTAAAGGATTGATAAGTGAGATACATAAATAGAAAGTGACTAAGCTGGGATCTCAAAAATTACATATTTGCCCAAGAGTGACTAATATGGGGTCTATAATTGGCCAGAGAATAGACTATAATGGGGTAGGGGCTCTGAGAGGCCAGATGCACATACCCAGCAAAAATTAACCCAAGTAAACCCCCCCCCCCCCCCCCGCGGGGGCGTCCCGGTTTCGTTGAAATCATAACAGTTTTCCTGAAAAGCTCCACGGTATCTCAGTCAATCTTATTAATAAGCGAATTTTCTTTTCAACCTAAATCAAAATGATTATTTGTAAAAAGAATTTTCTTTTCAACCTAAATCAACCCAAATCAAAATGATTATTTGTAAAAAGAATAGTGCCCTTATTTTTGACCCCCGATTTTTTTTTATAAAAAATACATAAACAGACCAGAATCTTACTTTCCCATTTAAAAAAACATGAAATATTCGGCGGCGTTGCCCATGTTTCTCATTTGGCGCAAAAACTTACTTTCATATGACAACATGCGGGTTTTTTTTTCGCACGCTCAGGAGGTCAAAGGGATGTGATTTTTCACACAAAAAATATTCACAAAATTCTGCTTGACTTGTTAAGAAAATAGTTTGTTTAACTTTTAATAATTAACTAACGGCTCATTGGTTTATTAATTTGGGTCACCAACTTGGAGGCCCGGGCACCCCAGCTAAAAATGCTTAGTAGTCAGGTCGCTTAGTGTATTTATCGTTACAGGGCGGATACAAGCACCAATTTTTGCATGCAGTCTCTTTTTGACGTATAAAATAAATTTAGTCGTGGATCCATCCGAAATTTTTCTCTCTGCCTCGTTAAAGAAAGAGTGGAAAATTAAGGTAATTTGCATAAATTCAAAATGGCGGCGCCCACTGCTGCAATGTCAAGCAACTCTAATTTCGTTTCAGTTGACAAACAATTATGACCCGCGTCTGCCAAATAATCTGTTTTAATTAATCACACCTTCCAGTAAAGTCGATTACTTCCAAGGCCGATTGTAGGGAAGATCCGCGAATTTAGAAAACTTGTCAACGAAAGAAGGGGAAGTCCCTCGTGCTCTCTCCTCCCTCTGACAGTTACTGTTTGTATTTGCAATATTTAAAGTTTCAAGTACTTTTTTTCCCTCGTCGGCGTGCGCTACAATACGAAGTGCAATTGCAGAGCAGGGAACCCTTTAAGTGGGCTTGCCATATTTGCAACTAGAAGGGTCTCCTTTTCTGCGAACATTTGATAGGCTCTTACACGCTTACAAAAGTTCTAGAACATTTAGCCAAAGAGGGATCCATACATTCTTTTGTTCCCCCAACCCTATTCGACTGGCGAAGGGATCATCGGCTGCTCTTCGGTACTTGTAACCCAGATAGGAGCTTGGTACACTGCTCTTTTCGTGCGTTGTAGCAGAGATTCTGTGTCAGTATCATTCTTCCCATCGTGACGTTCTTTAGGCAGAAAAGTTCTCTCCTTGTCGGCTCGATTGTGCGTTTTCTTATTCAAGGACGATCAGCCGCTCAATCTTACGTAAATGCTCACCGTACTTTGTAATTGGTATCAAGGGGCTAGATAGACAGAGCTAGATAGACCAATGTATCTGTAACCTCTTCAAACGTCATCCAAGCTTGCCATAACAACTTCTTCCCCTTTCCTCCAAAAGCAGATTTAGAGGTGGTGCCACAGCCAGAAATGGCAAAAAGCTTTCATTGGAAGTGCTTTCCACTTTCTGGCGTCCAGGCTGGTGCATATAGTATTGATGATGTAAAGTCTGCCGTTCTTACCTTTGCCGGAGATAACCCAGCAGGGACATTATACCTCTTATCTGTGTCTTCAAGGGAGTGCAGTCTTGACTGTCTTGGGAAAAATGCTCTGGAAAATCGGCCAAGGAAGGTTTCCTTACCTCTAAATGATACTGACTACATTACCGCACCATCAGTGCAAGCTTTACTTGTCTTTGAAAGCTTTTCTGTGTTGTCACACCTTGCTCATGATTAAGAAAGTTTGGGGATTATCTGAATCGCTATTAGAATAAAGTATTCTCTGTTAAACTGTTTCAGCAGTTAGCAGTCTTGACAACTCTGTCCTAAAAGCATCCAGCGTCTAATGGCAACAGAGTTTTCTCAGTGTAAGACCAGCTTAAACGCTCGACCCTCTTATGTAGTAGTCTTGCTCATGAGCTCCAGGGAACGCGACAACCATTTCAAACAACACAGTTGCCCTAAATCACAAACTCTTTTTTAATTGACCGAGGCAACCATTTCATATCTCTTATATGGATAGGAAGCCACGCATAATTCACATGATCTGAGGCAAAGGACAGACTTGCTAGTTCTTTCAAAACGTTAACGTTCTTGGAAAAGATTTCCTGTCTGTGAGACCGGACAAAGATGCAAATGTGAGTTTGCAGTCCGAGGCGGAAGATACTTCAGCGTACGCTAGAGCCGATGTCCAGCCAGAGGCCTCTGGTAAATCTCCAAGTACGTTATTTACCCTCTGTTGTTCGTCTGTCCCGCATAGATAAGCAGTTGCTACTTGCGGGTCAGTATAATTCTTTCCTTAAGTTAAATTCTTGAAATGAAATTTTTTTGTTTAGTTTTTATTTTTTGTTGTTCCGAAGGATCTTCTCTGTCCGCAAGCCTCCCAACATGGCTGCATCAGTAATAGGCAAGTTAGTACCGAGAATTATCGGAACGAGGATCTTGAAATTCGTTGGCAGTGATATCTCTTGACATTTTTTCGAAACAAAATAACCGTTGAAAAGAAAGCTTTTATAGCTAAAAATGTGTTTGCTTATTATTCGGCGCTGGCCAAAATTAGCGCGCCTAGGAATCCCTTTTCATTAAATCTTCAGGACAGTGTTTTATTTCTGCCATCTGACTCTATAAATTTCTAAAACTTAACCAAAGGTCGTTAAACTGCAAAAGTACAAATTTTATTGAAGCACTCCATTCTTTCCCACCAAGAAAGCACCATAATTATAACATAGCTTCTGAAGCAGCGCCCAAGCTTTGTCACATGCTTCTGTGGTGTGGAACATTACTCATGTTTCACGCAAAAATCCGCCTGGATCCACGGATTAAAATGTTTAATAGTCATTAAGGAAACATTCTGGCGATTTTGGTGCTTGTATCCGCGATGTAACGTGATTGCGAAAATTTGGCGTTAAGCGACCTGACTATAGGGAGCCCGAAGGGCTCCCTGAAATGTTCCCTAGAGAACAGCCTTGTAGCCCTGTAGTTATTGGAAGTATGATACATAACATGCTATTTTTGAATGTGGAAGAGCATTTTTTGAGGACAGTAGTAAAGGAATGCAAATTGTAGTGAACTACCTCATACTCCTAACATATATGGTGGTAATATTGATGTAAGTTTTGTTTTGAGTAGCAAAGGAACCCTTGTGTGTAACTCATCTTCTAGTGTATTGGTCCTTAACAGAACATCTCCATCTCTCCTGCACACATTTGTTGCATACACTACTCAACTTTCCATTGCCATTCAACTTACGGGTAAGTTTTTCTTACACCAACACATCCCGCGTAAACGCCTTCGGGCGTCTTCTTGTTTAGTTCCAGTTGTTCTCTGACTTGTGACGTCATTTTCTGACCACGCCGAGAAAAACAAACAAGAAGAGAGCGATTTTCAAAGCTTCGCTCTTCTTCGCCCGATTCTGAAATTGTAAAGGAGGAAATCATCGATTATGATGACTTTGCAGAACCAGCACCGACTGAATATGAGAAAGTCAAATACTAAGGGCAACTAGCCTCAGAGAAGGAAGAAGTGCGCACTTCACCAAGTCGTATTGCAGTTTGTGCCGAGGGAGATTTGGACCACTGGTACGGTATGTTGCCCAGTATCCGGACGGTATCAGTATCCGGACACTTAAAACAAAAACCCTTTTCAGTTCTCGGTAAACGGAGTACTTGAAATGAAAGCTGAACATTTCAGCTTCAAGATGAACGTTTTGGCGAGTTTAAAGCTTGCGAAACAGTCGCATAAGACGCCGTTCTGTTCAGTTGAGTAAACTTTTCATGGCTAATATTTACGCTGTTTTACTGCGGTGTATGACATTTGCAGACTGCAGACTACATGAGGCAGCAAAGACTGTAAATTGAATGAAACCAAAAATATCGTAATCAAGGTGGCGTCATCATCAACATTACCTTGTTCCGAGAAGTACATGTAAGGCCTAGAAGGGAAGTTTTTTCACGCAAATTACACCGACCTGATTCCTGAAGGATTTGTTGGCTGTTCGTCTCGTATTGAATTAGAGCAGAATAATGTCTGCCGATGTCACAAACTCGCTCATGAATCCATAGCAACAGGCTAGCAATTTAACCTGCACCACAGACGAAACTAAACTCTGGTCATATAAGTCTGTCTGTGAGACAGTGCCGGAATCCTTATTCTACGGGGGCCCCAACTGTGTACTAGGATTTGAGCATGAGCAATCATTGGCCTGTTGAAAAAGCCATTGTGGATTTGCCTATTTAGATATTTAAAATGCACTTCTGGTAATTCGTCGAGTCCAGGTAGGATCTGTTCGGCTTAGATTGTCTGGCATATCATTAAATACTACTAATGCCGTGTTTACATTTGAGCTTTTACCAAGGTAAAAATTTACTAAGGTCAAGTTACTTGACCTTGGTACATTCGTCCAGTGTTTACACTAGCTCAAATAACTTAAGTTGATCTGTCAACACTCCCGCTATCTGCATTATCTACGTCATGAACTCGAACTGGCGGGAAATTCTAAAACCATGCTCGCTTCAAGAAGTAAAGTGGTGGCTTTCGTGGCAATTGCTTTTTATTTCTTAATTCAAGAGCCGCAAACAGAAACCTCAAGATTTCTTAAGATGTCGATGTTACAACACCTCAAGAGGTCGAGGCGAAAACGGATGGTTTTACTCCAAATTGCTTTAAAAAATACCAGACGAGCTAGACGACTGCAGTGAATTAACAGGAGCAAATTGAGGTGTCATCATGTGCATAGGCGCTGACCTCATTCCATAATATTGCGGGGGAAATTCCGGCAGTTGGTCATACGCAGAGTACGCGTGGTTGTATGAGAAGAAATATTGTGAATATGCAGCATCCTCCCTGGTGGGAAAATACCACGACCATTATTACACAACAAAGGATGGAAGTTTGTCTGGAAAAAGTTGTAAATAATGCTGAAAATGAAAAATACAATGCCTTCTTTTACCTGACGGATTGTTCGCCTTACGAAGATCAATCCAATCACTCTCTGACTTCTCTGTTATCTGCCATGATAGAAACGCTTGGCCGAAAACGTGGCAATCGCACGATCTGCTCACCGCGGGATGTGACATATTATGCCGCCACAAGCGGATATATCTGTCATCTTGACCTTGGTTACCAACTGTAACCATGCCTGATCACAGGGTAATTACAACCTTTACCTTGGTCAAATTTCTTTTGTCTTTTGCGGCATTTACCAAAGTATCAGTTAGGGTTTACACACGGAAAATGTTTACCTAGGTAAGTAAACTCTCGTACCTCAGTAAACCGTTCAAGTCTAAACACGGCATTAGATGAAATACGTCATTTAAAAGGTGTTAAATGTCCGTGATCTATCCTAGTTGTTTTTGTAGACGTAACTGTAGTGAGCACGAAGTGCTCGCAATCTAAACACTTTTTTTAACAGAAGACTACTATTTAGACAGGCATTAATGGGCATTGCTACTTGTCATTATCAATTTACAATAATCAAAGAAGAATAAAGAATCAACGCAATTAGTGATATGCCGGGTGAGTCAATAAAGAGTCGCGTCGGTGAAGAATAGCCAACAGCATCTTGGAAATGAGGCCAATGTAACTTTGTGCAAAAACAACAACCTTGTTCCCAGGCTACTTTCTCACTTTCGCACGATGTTATATTTTTGATGGTGTCACCTTTATTAGGAAGATTTTTGGTGTCTTTTAATTTACAATCTGCAATCTGTGGTCTGCAGTCTGCGGTCTGCGGTCTGCAGTCTGCAGTCTGCAGTCTGCATTCTGCGGTCTGCAGTCTGCAGTCTGCAAATGTCATACACCGCGAAGGCTACTTATTGATGTCAGCTGCCTAGTATCCGGACACTTTTTTCTTTGCTCTACAGAATCAATGAATTAGCTGTGTACATTCTCCGGATAAGATTTATTTCCTATCTATAAATACAATTAAAGCTTAAAATATATGATATAGTCGTAACATGTTATTCTACTAAACTCCGTATGGAAATTTTCTTCACTCATTCAATACTCGGAGGCGACTTGATTTCGTGTGCTCGGCTTGTTTCGGGTGACTGTATTTGCTATATATAACCGAAAGCGTCGGAGTTGAACCTAGAATGCGGTCTGAAAAATGTCACAAAGGGATTGAGAGATGTGAAAGAAGGAGGAATTAGTGCTAGAAAAGCAGGCTTATTGTGGCGACTGAGCATGAAGAAATCAATACTGCAAGTCAGACTAAATCGAAGAATGACCTTTGACTGTCAGATTGAGGTCCCTTCCCCAAAAGTTTTTTTTTTAAAATAAAAAATGTTGAAAAAAAAGTCTTTAGCAGATTGGCTAATAATATTGAGCTTGCAAACCGCAGCTTTGGCATGTCCACAGATGCCTTTCTTAAATCAGTGAAAAAGTTCCCAGACAAGGAGGTAAGAATTATACCATTTAACAGCCGCTCGCGTTCCCCACCATACCCCAGTCATTTGTTATGTTTTATTTCACAATGCTATTGTAGGCTATATTTTTGGAATCAATTGCCAGACTACTTTGCAAGTGCAAGAGAAGCTTATAAGTCGCTTGCCTGTCAAAATTTATGTACGATTACTTTGTTATTGTTGTCCAGATACTAGGCCAGTTGTCTGGATACTTGAGCAACATAGGAGCTCTGCAAAAATATTAATTTCGTGATGGAGAAAAAGACAGAAAAGTTAAAGTCTCTTTCGTCATATTATGAACTAAATAGATTTTCTCTGAGTCAAATTTCAGAGCTCTTGCGACAAACAAAGGAAGGTTATTGCAATGTTAAACTGAAGTGTCCGGATACTGGGCATCATACTCTAGGTACGTACTGGCTGTAATAGTACAACACGGGCAAGACGATCGAGAGTCCGAACTAATTTCCCCTGGCTTCTAGCCACTCTTGAGTGCTCATGTATCTAAGTTTAGATTAAAAGTTTTGCTTTATAGCACTTCAGGCATAGCAAATCAGAGTGGGTACAGTTTTCAGTTCAGCTCTGTTTCAGTTCTAAAGCAGCTCGTTGTCATGTGTTTTTTTTACCATCTGAAACAGACTGCTGTCCTTTATTATTGAAAATTTAATTGTTACTTCTGTCAGTGTTGCATATCTCAGCTGATGATTTAATTAGATCTAATGTTAAGTTCTCTATGTCATAAAAGTTAATTTACTCATTTTCAATATAAAATTAATAGATAAATAAGGGGATTGCTCGCTTGATTTGCTATATCAATGTAATCATTTTCAGTGCTGACATTAAAGACTGTCACATTCTTTGTAGCTCATGCTTTTTGAAAAGGCTGTGTCTGCCTATGCCTTAATCTCTATCGATTGACTGCAGATCATTATTGCCACTTATAAATTGCAACAACAATAAAAATTCAGAGATTTCACCTCATCCAACTATTATCAATGATATCCCCTTGTATTCCTATGATATTTACCGATCACTTTATGACATTGTTGTATGTGACGTTTTTTTTTATTATTCAAACCCAGGTGTGCATATTTTTGGATGCTCTCTTTACTGGGACCAGCTTTGGGTAAAATATATTCAGTGGAACGGTTAATACAGACTTGCTATGATGTCTGTATTATCTGGGTATTGTCCGGGCATCTGTATTGAGTTAGCTCTCTGGAAAAAAGTCACGTACATGTGATTTATTTGATATATAGCATAAAGGAACAAGGGTAGAAACAATAACTGTAGCAAAAAGGCAAGGATGTGAAACTTGTTGAGTAGGAGGCAGAAAATGTATCAAAGGACTACAAACAGGGGAAGAAAGAAAGACGTATCAAAATAAAATGTGTCATGCTATTTGGCTGCAGATGTTTTGGTAATAAAATCTTATTAACCTGTTAACTTGGTACCATGTGTACAACTGGCCAACGTTGTGACAAGAAAAATAGAAAGTGCCTAGGTAACCAGTATCTGTAAAGCTGGGTTAAGAATATATAAATAGGAATTTCTGACTTGAAACACAGAAAAGTGTTTGTTGTCCACATTAACTACTGTATGTACTAAGCCGGTTAATTTTAACAAAAAAATGTTAGCTTTTCCTCAAGACAAACAAAACTGCCTATTATATGTGGGTGTCCAACTAAGTGGGTGTCTGTAGATCATAGAGTGGGTTATCACTGCATTAATAAATTATTATTTGCAACTAGCTTTATGTATTGAAAAACTAAATGGTTCAGTACATCACTAGGTTGCATGATTTTGCTAATAACACAGTGTGCCATAAATTCACTTGCCTCTTGGCTTAGTAGGGAGAAGTGTTACCCAGTGGAAATTGTGTTCAGCATGGAGGCCCATCCTTGATTGTGCTCTGTGGGTTTTTCTCGCTGGTTTTTTCCATTGTAAAACATTATTAAAAACTAGCATTTTAAGAGTTCAAACCCCCAACAGGGCCTGGGTCGGGTTGCAAAAAACATCTTAAGCCGATTAAGGGAACTCGTAACTATTATTTCAAAACAATAGGTTATTGCAGAACAAAAGCAAGGAGCCCTCTTATCTTAAGAGGGTTTTATGCAACCTTGCCCTGGGGAGCAGTTTTTAACATGCGGGGGCCGGTGACCACCTACATTGAGTTAGAGGTGGAGGGGGGGGAAGAGCAAATTTGGCTATTCTCTCTTTGTGGCTGTTTAGAACTGTCAGATTACTGAACCTTTCTTGAGTCATTGTTGAGCAGAGTCATGTTTATAAATTTCAAGCCGCTGAAAAGTACCTTTCTCCTGCTGAGCATGATTGCACATGCTGGATCCACCACTAGAAGTTTGGAGATCATGATATTACACTGTTGGTTCCTGTAACGTCTTCATTTTGTCTAGTATGTCATTGAAATGCGTCAGAGACCACATTATCAGCGGATATAATTTGTTTTAAGAAACCATAGTTCATGCATTAGTCATCAGATTTAATTGAGAACTTGCAACAAAAAGACTTTTCTGCATCGCTGAAAATGCTACATAGCCTTGCTGGTTTGAAAATGCAGAAATATAGGACTAAAGTGCAGTTTTGTTAAGATAGGCATTTTGAGGCTTTAACTACGCATATTAAATTTAGATGCTGGAAGAATCTTATTCCAACAAAGATACTATTTATATGAGAATGTATATTATAATGGAACCTCTATAACGAAGTCCTTGGTCTCAAACTGTTTTTTATTACTCCAGTAATAGTAAAATATAAGGCAATATGAAAACGAACCTTGATACAAGTTAACAAACCTCGTTATAACAAACATATTTTGCCAGACCCTTGGCCCTTCGTTATATTGAGGTTCCACTGTACTTAATTTTATTTATTTATTTTTCAAAAAGTGGGACAGCCCCTTCCCCCTGCGCGGGCCCTGCCCTTGCTTGGTTCAGTGTTGGGCATCCTCTGGGATCTGAATGGCTCTGATAGCTTCCACATTTTCAGGGTCAGGGTGTCGAATAACTTTCCAAAGAATGTTATCACTCTTTCTTTAACATTTGTCTAGCTTGGAAACAAGTCCATGTTCCCGCGCGACTAGCATCGGGTCTTTGCAAATTGGCATCGCGTTCTTCTCAGTAGGACCAGGAACTGTAATGTAGTCGGCAATACCAACTGCTCGTCGCAATTTCTCAGGGACAAAAATGTCATCTTATGTTGAAAAATATCCTGACTAACACAGAGTCCAAAGGGAAGACAGCCCAGTAACCATATTTCAAAATACTGAGCTTCCTTCAAACTAGTGGGTGATTTCCTCTATGGTAGGCATATGATGATTCTCCTGACAACTGACAGTTTTGATAGTTTTGGCAAATTCGAAGAGGAATACGACATTGTCACTGACCCTCATGTACCGCCTGCAGTTCATGCACCACGGAAATGCCCAGTACATACTCAAATTCATATTAAAAAGGAACCAGAAACCCATAAGGGGTTGAAACGTGTAACTCTCATATGTTTGCTTTGTCCGATGCTCGTGATTATTCATTTTAGAAAGTACCATATTTGGAACGAGAAGAAGAGATAGCTGACCAATCAAACTTCGTAAACAACGTGACGTAATTTTCCTTCAGGTTCCCGCGCCCGCTTAAAAAAAATGGCCGACAAATGGGGGAAAAACTCCCGAAAGCCGAGAAAGCTTTCAAGGGTTGAAACCAGGAATATTACCAAAACACTGAACAGGATATTATTGCCTTACCACCCAGGCCAAACGTAACATTATGAAAGCCATTGACGGCCTCGCAACTTCTTGAAGTTGTCACTTCAAAAAACGATGCCTCGTTGACCCTCTGCACAGTAAACTTTAATATACTGCAAATAGGCTTTTAAAATTATTATGTTAAAAGTCTAGAATAAACATCGAAAAATATTTTCGAATAAAATTCATTAGCTGCGTATCGAAAGTGTCCAAAACCTGAACATGACATCTTCGCAAAAAGTAATGCTTGTAATGAATGTGAGAAGCATTTTAAGAGCTTAAAGTAAACTTAGATGTTGTAGTCACGATCGTGTTTTGAGCTAATTTTATGAATGAACAAACTCAAATAAATAGAAAGAGAAGCCGTTTCTTGAAAATTTTTATTCAAAGTCCAAAAAGTTAATCCTTTAAAGCAATTCGGAAAACACTATCTGGATAGTGGATCCGTTCGCGCAAATGACATAGGCTAAGCACATGGCAAAATTCAACACAAAATCCATCTCAAATCAGGGCACATTTTGTGATTTTTCTTTAGCGCCGAAGAGAGAAATTTATAAAACATCTATGAAACATTTAAAAATACATAAATTCCCTTTCAAAAACGTAATTGTCTTGGCCATAGAGTGCAAAATGTACCTGAAATTCAGCAAAAACTTCACTGACTTGGTTGCATTTCAAAACAGACCAATGATCGGCTCCGCCGTGAAGAAAACAAGGTTGAATTCCTCGAAGGACGATTTCTTGATGAAAAGCTTCCCTTTCTCCACAAAAAGAAAGCTGAGCATTCTTTTGAACTTTCTCTTTCCATTTTTTGTCCTTTAACGGTGTATTTTTAACCTTGAAATGCAGAACTCTTGTCTTAAAACATCTGCATGGTGATCGCGCAGCAGCCATTTTGTTGAAAATGGATAAAGATTTCCAAATATGGTCAAAATGAATATTCACGAGCATTGAACCCGAGTTACACGTTTCAACCCCTTATGGGTTTCTGAAGGAACTTAATAATAGGCCACTTGCACTAAGAGGTCACGTGACCAATGCTTCCTTTAAACAATGAGTTGGAATCTTGCTGATGCCAAAAATTGTTAGAGCACACAAAAATTATCTTACACCCGAACTTTGAGAGGAAACGGATTTAAGAGCGGCTGTCTGTAAATATCGAGAACTTGCCGTCAAATGGAAATTTCGAAATTCTTCATATTCAGTCAGAAAAAACCCTTTGGTGAAACGTTTTCGAAAATCACAATCAAAGTTCCTAAAGAGTTTTCTTTTTCGAGAAAACCGGCAAAAAGTGAAAAGCTGCCCCACGCCATATAGTCGCCGGTCTAAAACCTTTGAATTAGACCATTTTCAAAGCCCTCTGGAAGAAAGACGGTTCGAGGAAACAAGTTCATCCTTGGCAGGTAAGTAAGGCATCCCAGTTACAATAGTCTGTGGTAAAAATATTGCAAGGTAATGAATTTTTTACTCGGTTAAAAAACGCCCGAAGATTCCTATCTTCAGCACTTTCATAAACAATTAAATTTTGCAAAACTTTGAAGGAAAAAGTCACGGCTTGGTACATGGAATTTTAGAAGAATTATTACACCTCAGAAAAGCCTTACTGTTGTAGTGCAACATATAAAAAATCCAGCTTGGGCAATTAAAAAGCAACCTGCCGAGAGAGGTAAACGCGCAGTTCATTTTCGATGTTTTTTTGCACAAAATTTTCAAACAGCCACGCAACCGAGGGTAACACAAACTCCATAAACTTATATTTAATGTGCCCAGATATGCATATTTTTTCAATGAAGATGAATATAATGTAATATAATGTTCTATAATGTAGCACCTAATGAATATTTAAGTATTCTATCGCTTTTTTTTTTTTAATTTTAACGTATAAATGGAATAAGTGAAAACTGCCGGGTTGAATTTCAAGTGCAGCGTCAATACCTACATATTTCCATACTGGCTTAACGAAAGCAGAAACTTGAAAATTCATGCACAGTATCTCAAATCAGGAATCTTTGATAAAATGCATCTGAAAGTTTGTTTCATTCGATAAAAACCTGTTACTGAGGGGCTGGAAGTTGTTAGAGTTCAAATGGGAAAAAACTGCGTTTGGCGAACCAAACAACAAAGGTCTACAAATGATATCGACACCAACCAAGGTACTAGGTACTCCTTTTTTAATTTATTTTTTATCAGTGACCCAGGGGGAAGGTCGCCCTTAATGCGCTCTTCCCACCTGGTCGATAAAATGTTTTAAATCTATTACAAATTGTTAAATTCTTGACACAAAATGCTCAGTACAAAAGTAATATAGTTAAAACAAACAACTGAAGAGCACTCGCCTCTTCATAAAATACGCCATAAAACCGGCCAAGAAAGTAGTCAAAGTTTCCTCTTGTGAACGTTACAGGCAAATTTATCATCAGTGAACTCAGAGGAACAATTTGAAGTACGTCATTACCTGAGTAAAACCTTGCAACTCTTTACAAAGAGTACAGGATCGGCCTCTGAATGGTTCTTTTCTACCATCTATCTCTCACTTGTCGGTCTATTCCCCACCGTAGGGCACACAAAAAAGGCCGTAATTCCCACCCCGGGAATTTTCATCAAGCGCAAAAATGCTGTTTCGTTTAAAAATTTATGTAAAAAATATAGAGAACCTGACTTACATTGCATCAACAAAAAGACGGAATACCCACACTTTAAAAAAGAAAACGAACAACCGGCGTTATTGTTTCACGCGGCCAGAAATACTTCATATACACACACATACACACACAAGAAAACAGTACAATGAAAAGTTTGTTTTATTTGCCCACGTTCACTATACCCCCACCCTCACTATACCCCCAGCCCTCGGGCCCGAAGCTCTGGACTTTTCCCGCAGGCTGCCTCGGGGACAGATGGTAGCAGATAAAAAAGAACAAGGTTTTTAGGGTTTTGGTCATTTGGGTAAACCATTTGATAGCCAATTGTGCGTGTGGGACAATTATTTTGTAATTAGCACGGCGTAGAGAGCAAAGTATTCAATACGATATCGTCTCATCGAAGGTAAAAAAAATGACAAGAAAAGGACTGATGCCAGAGGGTACTAACTCAGGTGTCCGTTAAAGGTATCCAAGTTAGCTGGATAAATTGTTAACGAGAGAAATGGAACTTTTTCGCCTGTAAATCAGCTCGTATTTTTAAATAGATCAAGAACCCACGCTGAAACGAAACATCTGGAGCGAGGGTGAAAAGGAGATTTGCCACGCCCTATGAACGTGTGAGACCCACGCGCGTGCGAAAATCATACAACGGCATAAAAAAGGACCGGCTGTTTTACAGTCTCGGAAATTCTGGTAAATGCTCATCGCATATTCCAACTTCAAAGCGAGTAAATTCGAAAACATCAGGTTTGCGTTTTAATCTGAGGGAAAAGATTTAGAAAATAATATATGCACTTTGCATGTTTACCCATTTTTGACCAAATAAATATTGTGTTTTCCCGTTTTCCAATATACCGGTCCAGCCTGGACAAAAAAATATTTAACACAGCACGTTAATTCAAACTTCTACGTTTTTAATGTGGAAATGGCTTAAGATAAACGTCCACGCGAGAGGGCGGAGAACAGCAAGAGCGGCTGCGAAGGAGACGAAAACCAAGAAAGAATGAGCTAAAACCAAGAGAAGATAATGACTCCGATCAAGTCTCTAGCCAACCTCGTTGCAGAAAGCGTTCATGTGTAAATGACATTTCATGATCATGATTCATTCCGAATAGTGTCTCCTGTTGTTCACGTGTTTGCTATGGGACGAGCCAGCCATTTATTTTGGGCTTAGGAGGGGTGTTAACAAAAACGGAAAACAAAATCATGCACAAGAAAAGAAGGAGAAAAAATTGGTACACAATGGAGCATGGGAAAACGTTTATGTCTCACCCATTTCTGGGATTTGTTTAACGGGAATGTTAGAAAGGAAATTCTCATATTTTTAATCTTATTCGAATGAAAAGTGTTGAATAGACATAATTTCGTCCTCCCAGCTTTAAATAATATTTCTCACATTGCCGAATCTCCGTAAATCTGCAATGAAAAGATTTCCAGGTTAAGCCCTGGATCAACTCAATTTGTTTTGGCAATGTGTCTAAGCAATGCCTGTTCTTGAAAGTGTCCAGGAACGTAAACTGACTTCCAGTTTAATAAATCGCAAAAATTGCCAGCTTTTTCGTACGGTATCAGCCCTGTCTTTTATACATTTTGTTGTAGACCAGTGTTCGTATGACAAAAGTTTAGCCCTGTCTTCTTAGCGCTTTGTATCCTTAGTTTTTGTTGAAGTGGTATTTGTCAATGTGCAGTTTAGTTTCGCCGTCTTACCAGCCATTTTTGTTTCATGCATTTATTAGTTTTTTCCTCCTCTGTTTTTCTTGGCAACCTCCATTTCGAAACGTCGGGGTAAATTTTGACCGTTTATTTTTACCGTCATTTAGCCATTTTTCGATTGTACATTTTAAGCATTGCTGGGTAATTTTCCCCTATTTCTCCCGCTTTCCACCCTTTTAGAACTCCCATCACACGCCCTTTCCTCTCCCATCTCCCAAACCCCTCCCAGTGGTCCCACCCCTTATTAGAGAGATTAAAGGAGCTATGTCACGAAATTCAGCCAAATAAGAAAATTACAAAATGCCCGTTAAATTAAGAGAAACATAAAAATAACCGCTTAAAACATTGAGGGAAGGTTAAAATAACATAACAGAAACAACAGATGCTACGGATGGGCAAAACTGAAGAAGATTGAAACGGATTGAAATTAGGGTTTTTGAAAACTGTTCAGCCTAACAGCTTTTCAAAGTTGATCCCTACTGCTTGCAACTTAAAAAATAATGCTCAGGAGACATATTTGTTTGTCTCGGATCTCTGATTTTGTCATTTACCTGTGATTTCTTTGCTTACTTTAAGTTCCATAGCGATTTAGGGCGAGTAATTGGTAAAATTAAACAAAATTAACTGGACTACCGTGACACAGCCCCTTTAAGATTCACGTTTACGCCAAACGGCAGGCGTGAATTTTTACCACGTGACCAAGTTTTCCCCTTATTTTCCGTTTACTCTTTATTGTTTCTAGACAAAAATAAGTTGTTTTATGTCAGTTTTAACAATAGGAATCTTTCCGGACTGTTTTTATTTGCTTATTTTCTATTCTGAGAAATTCTCAACTTGAGTCTGACGTTTCCCGTTTGCGGCAAACGTGAATCTTAATCTCTCTATTCTCCCGGGCTTCCACCCCCTTCCACCTCCACTAAATTCTTCGTTCATTTTCGCTCCGCTTGTACCGCAAATCCTTTGTTATTCCATTCTTGCTTAGAAGTTTTATTTTTTAGATTTCAATAGAGAACAGAGAAAGCCAGTTGTTCCATTGTTAATGTTAAGTAACTGTCGTGTCTTTTTCCCTCGAGTTTTAATTATGTTAATATATTTCCTTTGTTTTGGAGCACGTGACACTGTTGTGATGCAGTCGGTCACAAAATTTAGAGCCTAAGCGTCGATGTTTTCGCGTGGACTTTATTTTCTTCTTTGTAGCTTGATATTTCAGTTTGATGCGGTTGCACGAACAAGTTTTTTCAAGTATCGAGTTTTGTCGACGAATTTGTATTTGCTCGTGAAGGAGCTGGACAGAAAACAGTGGATTAAACAGGATTTGCTTTACGACGCGTGGACTAGTAATTTGGGCCGAGTGTGAATCTTATCGTCGAAGTAACCCACACTTCCTCTAAATTTTGTGAGAAAACGAGGTTGGTTCAAGAGTTACCTACGAAGATATATGCTGTTTGGAGGTACATTTGTATTTGTAACATTTGCATGCTTGTTATGTTATAAACTTGGGATGGCAGAAGGCAAGGAGGAGAGCGTGATATTGACATTGAAAACAGAAGGGAGTTAAATGTAGTTGCTGATAATTCGGCTGTTTCTGAAAGAATCGTTGCCTTGAAGAAATCGAAAGCTGGCCATCTTGGAGAGTTAACAAAGATTTATCGTAGACTTGATGAGTATTTGGCAGATCACAAATTTGCCATTGAAGTTCGCGAAGACTCGCATCGCTTGGATAATCAGTGGAAACGATACTCGCATGTGTACTATAATTTGATCCAGTTATTGCACGAGAGTGAAAGAATGTATGAGGAGAATCGATATGCTGAACACAATCGAAAGTACCACTTATATCTTGAGTTTATAGACCGATACATTGCTTCTGAAGAAGGGATTGCAAATGTTTCCGAGACAGGAGACAATATGGCGGATGATGACATGATGCAACTTACCAAAGTATTTTCGGCTAATGTGCCACTATCTGAGCGCGAGGATGATGTTCGAAGTATTTGCTCTGTTCGCTCAAAGGGATCTAATGTTTCCAGATCAAGTGCAGCTGCTCATGAAAAGGCAAGGTTACAGAAAGTTCTTTCTGAGAAAAAGGTGGAACAATTAAAAAGAGCTAAAGCAAAGAGATTAAAGGAAGAACAGTTGAAGTTAGAAAATCAAATTGCAGAAGCTGAGGATGCTGTGGAATTAGCTGAAACCAAGGTTCAATTTTATGAGGAGCTTGAAGATCCCCTTGGAAGTTCTATTAGCAGAGCAAATAGTGTACAAGACTTAAACTGTGAGGAACCGCTAAAAAATATTGAACCAAAACGCATTATTAAGGAATCAATGGAAAGAGACAGAAAGCTGGAAATTGCGGAACATAAACCCAAGATAAAGGATGAGAAGAGAGAAATGCAGGCATCACTTGCGGAGAAATCATTGCCTGGAACGGTTCCGTTATTTAGCTCGACCCCAGGTGGAGCAGCAATTTCAGAGCCTTGTGTTAAGGAGCGTAGCATGAATCCGGAAGCAGCCCCCTTTATCTATGGAGCTTTACCGCACGATCGAGTTTGCCAGCCTGGTAGTGTATCGTTTCCCACACCTGCAACTGAGACTATGATGGCAAGGCTCACAACCAGTATAGACTCGATAGTAACTAAATCTAGTCTCCCTCCCTTGGATTTGGTCAAATTCTCTGGTAATCCTTGTGAATATTTCAGATTCAAATCGCGTTTTGAGGAAATGGTTGATACCCAGAACATTTCAGAAGCTCAGAAAATGTCGCGTTTGTTGCAGTTTCTTGGTGGCCCAGCTAGAAGTGCTGTTGTGGGTTTTGAAGGAGTACCTGGTGGACTGGGTAAGGCCCTAAAAATGTTGCAGCAGCGTTTTGGACAACCACATATTGTAGCAAAGGCATGTGTCGATGCTTTAGTTGATGGACCAAACATATCAAACAACGATGGACAAGGACTGCAGGAATTTGCTGACCGCTCGAGGACATTGTATGAGACATTAAGATCACTCAATGCCCTGTCAGAAATGAACATGTCAAATTTGGCGAAAATGTCAGGGAAGTTACCTGTTGTGCTACAGATTAAGTGGAGAGATGAGGCCCTGAGGATAAGAGAAAGAAAAGGTTTCCCAACTCTTGAGGATCTAGTGATGTTTATTGAAAGGCGTGCTGAAGCAGCTAATGACCCAGTCTTCGGAAGGGTTGGAGAGATGAAGCAATTCTTCCAAAGAAGAAACTCAAGAGCCAGTCGGCAACCGTTGCCCCCAAGTCTTAATGTAGTGACCGGGCCCAAGACAACGACAATGGCAGTGCAAGTTGGACCCAGTGATCCGGCGAAATCCGACAAGGAGTCAAATTTTACAACGTTGAAAGTAAAATGTTATGGCTGTGAATCTACACATAAGATAGAGCACTGTCCTGATTTTCTAAACAAATCTGTAAGGCAGAGAATAGTCTTTGCAAGGTACAAGGGACTTTGTTTGAACTGTTTACGCAAGGGACACTTTATTAGTGAGTGCCAGTCAACCTTTAAATGTAAACATTGTCAACAACCACATCATTCCTTATTGCACAAACCAATAGAGGATAAAGAAGGGACATTGCCGAACCCTAAGGAAGGCCCAGGGCCGAGAGAGCAAGCAAATGTGAATACTGTAACTACAGCACCTGTTGAAACAGCAAGTCGCACGTATTCCACGACCTCAAGGACTAAGGTCGCATTGCAAGTTGTTCCAGTTAAGATAATGAGCAAAGAAGGAGATTCTGTTGCTACATATGCGCTGCTTGATACTGGGAGTGAAGAGACATTTCTCTCCAAGGCTATTTCTGATAAACTTGGATTACAAGTTAGCAACTGTGACAATTTGGCTGTATGCACATTGTCGGGCGAGTCCTCAATTAAAGTTGGTCAAGCCAATGTTCGAGTGAAAGCTGTTGATAGCCAGGACAATCGCACCCTAGAAATCGAAAACGTTAAAGTTGTAGACAATCTTAGCATCACTACAGCAAGAGCTAAGGACTTGTCTAAGTGGCCTCATTTAAAGGACCTTGAAATCCCTGACGTCGATGACGAGCAGGTGACTATGCTGATTGGTGCAAACGTTCCTGAAGCCCAAGTGCATGAAGAATGTAGGATAGGGGGATCAGGAGAACCATACGCTGTTCGCACTGTACTGGGTTGGGCTGTGCTTGGACCGGTTGATGCTGCAAATACTATGTGCTCCCAACCGAAGAATGTGAATTTTGTAAAGTATGGTGATGAGTTGGTAGATCATCAAATGAAACAGTTTCTAAGGCTTGAAGACATTGACATGAACAGGAGTTCCAAGAAAGGAATGTCAATTAAAGACCAGGAAGCACTGAAAAGAATGGAAAACTCAGTTTGTGTAGAAGGTGGACACTACGAAGTTGGAATGTTATGGAAGAGTGATACCCCTTGGCTGCCAAACAACAAGCAGACAGCAGAAGCAAGACTACAGTCTTTAAAGAGAAAACTCAAGCGTGACAAGAACTTTCACAGAAAGTACAGAGAGTTTATGGAGAACCTCATTCAGAAAGGATATGCCAGAAAAATGACTGAGGAAGAGGTGGTGCGCCGAAGCCAAAGGACATGGTATTTGCCACATCATGGTGTGTTTCACCCCCAAAAGCAGGACAAAATTCGTGTAGTATTTGATGCGGCCTCTTTGCACGACGGAGTTTCTCTCAACAACCAGTTGCTCCAGGGTCCCGACTTAACTAACAATTTGCTTGGTATTTTGCTACGGTTTAGAGAATATCCTATAGCACTAGTAGCTGACATAGAGGGCATGTTTAACCAAGTCAAAGTTCCCCCAGAGGACTCTGATGCTTTGAGATTCCTTTGGTGGGAGGACAGTGACCTTGAGAGGCTCTCGGAATTTCAGATGACAACTCATATCTTTGGTGCCACAGACTCACCCAGTTGTGCAAACTTTTGCCTAAAGAAAGCTGCAGAGGACCGTAAGGGAAGATTTAGTGATGAGGCTGTAAGTGCGGTCGACAAGGATTTTTACGTAGATGACTTCGTGAAGTCAGTGAGGACAGTATCTGAAGCAAGCTCGCTAGCCGACGAAGTGACTTGTTTGCTCAGCGAAGCTGGATTTAGACTGACGAAATGGATGAGTAACAGTCGAGAGGTGCTGTCTAAGATACCTGACGCGGATCGTGCGAAGCCAACTTTAGATTTAGATCTTGAGAACCTCCCAGTAGAAAGGACATTAGGTGTGCAGTGGGATGTGGAGAGAGATGCTTTCTTATTCAAGGTTCGTGAACCCCACCAACCACCTACTAAACGTGGAATTTTGTCAGCAGTAAGCTCGCTGTATGATCCCATGGGATTTGTTTGCCCGGTTGTCTTGGAAGCCAAGAAGATTTTGCAAGGACTCTGGAAGTTAAATCTGGGATGGGACGATCGGATACCTGAAGATTTACAAATCCTCTGGAACGAGTGGAAGTGCAAGTTGGCTGTCTTGTCACAAGTTCAAGTACCGCGATGTCACCTGATCGACAGCACAGTAGTCGACATATCCCTCCATTTGTTTTCTGATGCTTCAGAAGATGGCTACGGCATGTGCTCGTACCTCAGATTTGTCTATGCTTGCGGAACCTTAAGATGTTCTTTTCTCGTTGGAAGGTCGAGGAGTTCACCAGTGAGACCAATTTCAATTCCAAGGCTTGAGCTGCAAGCAGCGACATTGTCTGTGAAGATGTACATAATGCTTGCAGATGAGCTGACTTACAAGATAAGCAAGACCACATTTTGGTCAGATTCTCAGACGACATTGCAGTATATTAAAAATGAATCTAAACGATTTCAGACGTACGTTGCTAACCGTGTGGCTGAAATACGTGAAGTTACATCACCTGACCAATGGAGGCACTGCCCAGGAAAGGTTAACCCTGCCGATGACGCTTCACGTGGCTTAAAACCTTCGAAACTTTCTTGTCAACATCGATGGTGGAGAGGACCTGAATTCCTATGGGAGGCAGAGGAGTGCTGGCCAGGTGTAGTGACGTATGGAGAAGTACCAGACAGTGACCCGGAAGTGCGAATTTCAGCAAATGTTTACCCCATAAATGTTAAAACACGTCGTATTGGCACTCCCACCGAGTGCAGTGAGAATGACAATGCGTCAGAAGATAGTCATGCAGGTTTAAGTAGGCTTATAGAGAGCTGCAGCTCATGGTTAACCCTGCAACGCCGTGTAGCGTGGATGGTACGATTTTGCCAGTGGGTCGCTGGTAAGAGGATTGTCGGTTCTACCGGACCACTGACTTTAGAGGAGCTTAATAAGTCGACTGAAGTAATTGTTCGCTGCGTTCAAAATGAAAGCTTTCCAGAAGATTTCAAGGAAGTGAAGCTGAAAAGGGAAGTCAAGAAATCTAGCAAGCTGGGAAACTTGAGACCAGTGTTAGTAGATGGAGTACTGCGGGTTGGAGGACGATTGCAGAAAGCTGTGGTACTCTCGTGGGACGAGAAACATCCAATGATTCTACCAAAGCACCATCACGTGAGCCAGTTGATTGTTCGTCACTACCACGAGTCTGCTGCTCATAGTGGAAGAGAACAAACTTTGTGTGAACTGCGAAGAATATTCTGGATTATTGGTGGAAGAGGTCTAGTGAAGAAGACTATTAGAAACTGTATCAGGTGCCGAAGAATGAATGCTAAACCCTTGGAGCAGTTTATGGGGTCGCTACCAAGAGCAAGGCTAGAGGCGTACCATCCTCCATTTACATTTACTGGTGTTGACTTGTTCGGGCCATTGACGGTCAAGTGGGGCCGCGGAACCACGAAACGATGGGGATGTTTGTTCACATGTCTCACGACTCGCGCCGTGTATTTGGATGCAACGCCCTCACTCGAAACAGATGATTTTATTATGATTCTCCGCCAATTCATAAGCAGAAGAGGACCACCTAAAGAGATTTGGTCCGACAGGGGCACTAACTTTGTGGGAGCCAACAGAGAGTTGAGAGAGTCTATTGCGCGTTGGAACGAAGAGAAGATTGATCGCCAGTTGCAGCAGAAGGGTATCAAGTGGGTCTTTCAGCCTCCTGCTGCCCCCCATGCGTCCGGAGTTTGGGAACGTCTTGTACAGATTACGAAGAAGCATCTAAAGAGCGTAGTTGCAGATAGGCTACTCAGTGACATTGAACTTAGAACACTGTTAGCTGAGGTGGCGTCCATAGTTAATAACCGCCCCATAACCGCTGTTTCAGATGATCCTGAAGATTGTTCAGCGCTGACACCCAACCATTTCCTTCTTCAAAAAGCCACTCAACTTCCACCTGGAGTATTTGTGAAAGAGGATTCGTTTTCAAGAAAGCGATGGAGAAAGGTGCAATTCCTTGCGGATCACTACTGGAAGAGGTGGATACGAGAATATTTGCCGACTCTTCAGAAAAGATCAAAGTGGGTCAAATCAAGGAGAAATGTGCAGATTGGCGACCTGGTACTTATAGCCGAGGATAACGTGTTGCGTAACCGATGGCCAATGGGACGGGTGATGGAAGTGTTTTGCGGCGAAGACGGAGGAGTACGGTCTGTCAAAATCAAAACAGCAAGCAGCGTGTTCCACCGTCCGGTGACGAAGTTATGCCTGCTGGAGGAAGCTTCTTAAACGGACACGTTTGTTGAGTTTTAAAGACACTTAATTTAAGTTGAACAAACAAACTGCGTAATTACAGCCCGTTTGTTGGGGCCGCTATGTCGTGTCTTTTTCCCGCGAGTTTTAATTATGTTAATATATTTCCTTTGTTTTGGAGCACGTGACACTGTTGTGATGCAGTCGGTCACAAAATTTAGAGCCTAAGCGTCGATGTTTTCGCGTGGACTTTATTTTCTTCTTTGTAGCTTGATATTTCAGTTTGATGCGGTTGCACGAACAAGTTTTTTCAAGTATCGAGTTTTGTCGACGAATTTGTATTTGCTCGTGAAGGAGCTGGACAGAAAACAGTGGATTAAACAGGATTTGCTTTACGACGCGTGGACTAGTAATTTGGGCCGAGTGTGAATCTTATCGTCGAAGTAACCCACAGTAACAGAGGCTTGCCTAATTATAACTTGTGAGAAGTTACAGATTTTGAATGAATCTGGAACCAGTTTCAAATTAAAAACCCATGGAGATTAACTCCATATATTAAAATAGAATACAACAACTGTTGCTAGAGGTACTAAGGTCGGTGACTCTGATTTTACTAAACTTATGAAGCGTGGGCTGTGATAAAAGGCTATGAATATAAGTAATATACTTGTACAGTTGTCGCGAAAAAAAAACTTCTGCAAATAAGAGCGGCTGAAAAAAATGAAAGAAATTGCTCAGCCTCTACTCTCCCTCCGCCTCTCCAAATAAAATGCCCCTTTCCTAATAAAGTAGCTATAGCCTGAGATCACACATTTCAAGATTAATACGCATTTGACACGGCAAATGATCTTTCAATCAGCTCGTTTAGGAAACTCATATTATTTACCTTTTCAATTCAATGTTTGTCTGAATCTTAGTCCGTTTTCTTTCCAGCAATTTCTATCTATAAAATACACCCAACCACTCAAAAAATTTATATCAATTAAATTGAATTTCAAAATATATATATTTTGAAACAAGACTCCTTACTTTCCTCAGCATTGTTGACATTTATGGAAACGGCCGTTTGACCTTTCAGAGCTGGTTCATTGCGATCGCCCTCATCTAACTTTCTAACTAGTCAATTCATACCAGAGCAATAAAAGACTCGATCAATCTTTCGATTTTACATGTAAAAACTATTTTTTCCTGATCACCGCGAAAAAATGTAAGTCAAGACAAGCTTTTGGAGTTTGTGTTACCCTCGGTTGCGTGACGGTTTTAATGTGCGTTTTATGCAAAAACACCGAAAATGAACTGCGCGTTTACCTCTCTCGGCAGGTTGCTTTTTAATTGCCCAAGCTGGATTTTTTATATGTTGTACTACAACAGTAAGGCTTTTCTGAGGTGTAATAATTCTTCTAAAATTCCATGTACCAAGCCGTGACTTTTTCCTTCAAAGTTTTGCAAAATTTAATTGTTTATGAAAGTGCTGAAGATAGGAATCTTCGTGCGTCTTTTAACCGAGTAAAAAATTCATTATCTTGCAATATTTTTACCACAGACTATTGTAACTGGGATGCCTTACTTACCTGCCAAGGATGAACTTGTTTCCTCGAACCGTCTTTCTTCCCGAGGGCTTTGAAAATGGTCTAATTCAAAGGTTTTAGACCGGCGACTATATGGCGTGGGGCAGCTTTTCACTTTTTGCCGGTTTTCTCGAAAAAGAAAACTCTTTAGGAACTTTGATTGTGATTTTCGAAAACGTTTCACCAAAGGGTTTTTTCTGACTGAATATGAAGAATTTCGAAATTTCCATTTGACGGCAAGTTCTCGATATTTACAGACAGCCGCTCTTAAGGGAGATATTTTATGGCACTTGGATTTTTCAGCAAAGTAGTATGGTTTGTATTGGCCGTCATGTTGGAGGGCATGCTCTTGCCCTCCAACATGGCGGCCAAAACTACTTCTTGCTTATATCTTGTTCAGCGTTTCATAGTTACGCTCAGATGTCCTGTAAACGTTATCACATCATCTTTTCAACATTTTACTTGACGTTTAAGTGCAAAATTTGTGTTCAGAGAGAGGTAATTCATAATTTCAAAAATCACATTTTGGTCACGTGACCATTTACGAACTTATTCATTTTAAGAAAATGGTACGGACTTGAAAAACCAAATCACCATTATTTTGTTTAAGATATGACCCACTAATCGTTTTTCGAAGGCAAAATCATATAACTTTCATTTTCATAAAAACAATGTCACGTGCCTCTTATTGCAAATGGCCTATTTATTGCTCAATCGTGAGGGCCATTTTCACCCACATCGTCTGGAAACATGTTCTGATAAAGGCGGAATGTTTCCTTAAGCTCCAGTATCTACTTTCACTTTGAGCACAGGGTTTTGGATGATTAACATTAGGAAGTTCTACTTCGAGGTTTGCAAAAGCCTCATCTCTAACTAAATTAACATTAGAACTGTCAAACTGAATTGTTTCAAAACACAATTCATCAGACTCCGAATTTGTCTCTCCTCCTGTGTGTACCTTGTTCTAACTTGTCTAGTCCTGTGGTATCCAACCTCCAGGCTACTTTCGAGGTGAAGGCTTGGCCAGTTCCTATCCTGTGCTTGCCTTTTTCTGCACACCTGTTCCTAGTGATTCCATTAGTTACTTTTTCTCCACCATGTACCAGTAGTTATACAGGTATGAAATTAAACCTTGTTGGTGCGTTCCCTTTGCGTTCCGTGTGCTTTCCCTTTATTAATATGTATAAGGGTCGAGTCCATGACGTCACCCATTATTATAACCTTGAGAAAAAGTGCGTTCCTCCATACGTAATAAGTGCGTTCCTCCATACTAATGAGTCCCTTCGTTCATATCAAATGAGCATCATTCTTATTAGTCGGTGGGCCAGCGAGTGAAACCCTCCCCCCCTCCCCCACCGGCAGAATTTTGCAGACATATACCGTTTGTAAACTTAGGGCAAGGAGATTCCAAATCAGGTTGGTTGCAGTTGTTAAGTTGCTGGACGTGACTGTACGGTGGCATTTTCTTTCTGGAGCGAAATACCACAGGATACCCACGGCGTGGGTTTTAAAGAAAAATTATAATACAGCTTCAATCCTCACAGTACAATGGCTCGCTCACACACTACACGAAATCGCGACTGTTTTTGAATCTATATATATAAGCTTTAGTTTTTAACCCGATCTGGCAGCAAGTTCTCTGTTGCTGTTTATTTTGTTAATATTTAGTTCAATACTTCGAATGTTTAACCCCAATAAAATCTGACAAAAGAGGGAAACTATTAATAACACGGGGGACGTTTAAAAGGAATAAAATCACGCCATCTCACAATCACACTACACTTATGCTTCATAACAGCTGGTCGCAAAAATTAGTTTCCGCGAAACAGAAAAAAATGCCCAATCCGCAAAAATAAACTCCCGCAAAAATTTTGCGCCACACGGTACACCCACCTATCTTGTTTTGTATCGACTATCAATTATCATTATCATTTACTTATAGTTTCAGTTCAAACAATTTAATGAGACCTGTGGGTTGGGGTGGTGTCCGGCACAGGAATTGCCGGTTTAGCAGGGTTACTTCTTCTTTTCATACGCTGTCAGCTGTCTGTTGTAGTAAACTTCTCGTTTTCATACAATACATAATTTATATCTAGTCTACAGAATTTTTGGGCAAAAAATCAAAGACTATTCAAGCACCAAAATCGTTTTTTCAAGGACTTCTTTTCCCCGTAATTTAACATAGAATGCACGGGCGACGTGAAGTGAAATTACAATCCTGGGCAAAATGTTCAGATTGTGTCTAACAGCGGGACACAATCTGACTAGACTATTGTTTGAGTTTGCAAAATGACACTAATGTTTGCATTCAAGTCAGCTAATTCTTGTATTTTCTGATTGGCAGTGAGTTTTTCTAAGTGAATTGGCCAGCGTGACAAATTTTAATTTGCCTGTGGCTTCTGTTTTCAAGCAAAGTTCGTCTGACGTTTCAGTCATATGTCACAATCTGCTCTTGTCTTTTTCATTTCCTCGATCTCCTCAAGTTCCCGCTTCTTAGAGCGATTTTCGTATGACCTTTAAAAAAGGTTTCGGTAAGTGTTCGTTCTTTGTTTCATCAGCCAATGGATGAAAAGATTAAAACATGGCCTCTTCGTTTTCCCGCCAAAGAAACCCTAATATGGAGAAGCCATTGTTCGATTGGCCAATCGTGTTGTAGTATGACGTCAAAGCGAAGTATCGATTGATTTCTAGAAAGTTCTCGGTCATGAAGTTTTTTCACCTGAGCGTTCGCTTAACCAATGAAAAGCCAGACGCGTTTGTCTGTCCGTTCGATAAACCAATCAAATCGCTCTATTTCCGTTCGTTTGTCGTTTCTTTTTTGTTCGCGCGCTTTCATTTCAAGGTCGTACGAAAATCGCTCTAATGTACAGACACTGACCCTTCCGCCTTTTTGACTGCGTTGCCATCGTCAATTCAATAGGCCACTTCCGAGTTCCAAAGACCCTCACTTTCAAAATGAGGCTAGGTGCACAACCTTTCTTGTGAAAATGAGTTTCATTTGCATGAGAATGAAAGATGATTTCCGTATCAAAGGCTGAGCACCTACCCTCGTTTTGAAACAGAGGCCCGGGGGAACTCCGAAATGGCCTATTCAAAACAAAATTGAAATGTCCGTACTTCCAAATGCGTAGGTGGAGGGGGGTTCGCTTATTGCAATGATTGCAATACCTTCCCCCAGGAAGGCATGGTTCCTACATGTAGGGTATTTCAAATAACGGCAATTAAACTATGGCGGGTACACCGAAATTATACGAAAACACACTTTCACTATCACTAAGAAAATTTACATATCGCTCTGCTTTTAAATCTTTCCTTTGCACAAAACACTTTTTTAATGGTCATTTTCATTCAAGGAGCTTTCAACAGTAGTCAAGGACTTCTGGAGAAAAATTCAAGGACTTTTCAAGGATATCCCACAAATTTCCAATTTTCAAGGACTTTCCCTTTCCATCGTGCCCCACGCTCTGTTTTTCTTTCCCCCAGCCTCCCCACAACACAAAGAGGCCTCTGCGCACGGACGACAGAGTTTCAAGGACATGATGCTTTTTCAAGGATTTTTCAAGGCCCGTACGAGCCATGACTTTTGGGCTGCAGTAAGTATCGAATAGAAATCCGCCAATTTTTCCTGCTAGAAATCACGGACTTTTGTCGAAATTATCAACATAAGCGAACCGCGCGCTGCGAAGCACCATGGGTAAGAAAATTTGGTTACCTACGCATCCGACAAATTTTGGTAGTCACGTCACCGTCCGTCCGCGTTACTAGGGAACTTAAGATGGAGACGTTTTCGGGGAGACGGCAACTTCAACCGGACGTGACGCCATGATTTGTGCAAAATTGCGCATGCTCTTACTCACCATATTGCCGTCGTGCTCCCGTCGGCGACGTGAAACTGGTCTGTTTGGCGTTGTGGCGAGAACGTGAGTATTTAACTCTCATTTCAATCAGGTTTGCTGCATTTAGCAACCAGAGTTTTGCAGATTATCGTCCTTAAATTGTCCTTGTTTTCTTTGAGTCACATTTCAAGCTCGATTTCCAAGCTCTGTCATCTAAACAAACTTACATCTTTATAATGTTTCTATGTTTCATGTCACAGAGTCAAGATGCAATCTGATCCAATATGGCAAACAGCAAACCGTAAGTGAGCTTTACATGGACAAAATTGTCCTACGAGCCAAATGAAAGTATCCGGACAAAAAATATGAACTCCGATATTTTAATTGTGTGTTTTTAGCTCACTTTTGTCGTTAGAGTATGGTGTAAATGAAATGTATGTATTGAAAATTGTTTAGAATATAGTTGGTAATACCACGTACTAACGTGGGAATACTGAAATAAAGTTGTTGTTGTTGCACGCAAGCAATTAAGCATTAATTCTCTTAGTTCTTTATGTGAAGCTATATTTTCCTCTTCGGTAGTCTTCCACGGCGCCGTCCTCCTGAGTTCACTGCGATCTTAATGTTCGAATTTTGGAGGGAAGCAACGGCTACCTCTGTTCCAGGATTGCTCTGCCAGTCCGGTCGCCGTCGCCCCGAAAACGTCTCTATCTTAAGTTCCCTACTACTGTGGCCTCGGCGGTCAGCTGAAACGGCTCAAAAAGGTTTGGAAACAAAATCGGAAGGCTTGGTTACTATTTTAAGCTTAGTTTCCAACCTCCCCAAGAAAGTGATTCCCCAAAAGAGTTTTGGCCGCCCTCCGTCCGCGACACAGGAATACCAACCCAAATGCAACTCGAGGTCTTCAATACCAGCTTCTACTTGAGGCTGCTCGTTGGCAACAATTGATCACTGAAAAGGTACCGTTGTAGTGAATTCCATTTATTTTTACAGATATAGACAGTGTTGTGCCCTTTATTCAAGACTAAGGTATAGTATTCAACAAATTTTTCTGGCAAAAGTGTTGACCAATCGGAGGGCGCAATTTACAAAAGCGCGAAATGGACCTTTAATATTCAAGAGGAGACTATTATCATTTTCGAGTTTTTGAAAATCCACGCCAGTATTTATCCTGGCGTTTGTCACTTCAAAACCTTTATTCGACAAAGCCATAGAAGAGTAAAATTATCTTAAGTGGAAGCAACAAACTGAAAAATGCAAAGTTTCTATGTATATTTATACTAATCCAGTCTTATCTTTAAATGGGATGCATGCCACTAATTAAATATAAACTATGGGTACCTTCCGGCAAGTGCCAACGAGGCGAATTCGTTTATCTTTTGTGAAACGTGCCTATTCAGATCTTCGCGATTTTTTTTTTTTTTCATAATTTTAGAGGTTTAAAATGGATTCCACTATAGAAAAGGATGGCACCCAACTTCAAAACAACAACTTTGGCACATTGTAGGTAAGCAATAAAAACATGGCAGGAAGCTTTGTTGGTAAATACATGAGCAAGTTATATTAATTAGTACTCATGTTTCATGGAAAATTCAATTGTATCAAAACTAAAAACGTTAGAAAGAAAAAGGTAGTTCAAATGAAACCTGTGACTGCTGATATTATAAACAATAATTAAATCCCGAGCAACAGCGTCATGGTGAAATGCGTAAGAAAAAATTGGTGTAAAGTAAAATGTGTGAAAAGCGCAAGAATGGGGCGGAATGTATCAGAGGTATAAAAATATAAACTTGAATAAAATACAAAGATCTAACGAGCGACTGTCACAGGACAAAGAGTCTCTTGAAAGGCATAATGATAGTCTTGAAAACAAAAGGTCCGCAAATTCGTTGCATTCCTCACGGGAGTTTTGGGCTGTTTCAATGTAAATCGAGTGGCAAAAAAACATGCTGGTTGACAAAATCTCTCGAATAAATTCTAAAATAAAAGGTCCGCAAATACGTTGCATTCCTCACGGGAGGTGAGGACTGGCTCAATGTAAATCGACCGGCGAAGAACACGCTGGTTCTGATAAAAGTTTTGAGAATATAACCTTATGCCTTGATAAACTACCGCTTAAAATTCAATTCATAAAGGAAAAGAGAACACTGAAAATCCTGGTTCTGAGTCGAGAAGCGAACACGCTACCTCAATGTAAATCGAGCTACAAAGAACAAGCTGGTTCTGACAAAAATTTAAGCGTAAAACCCTATGTTCTTAAAGCGGTTGCTTTAAACGCAATTTGTAAAGCAAACCAGAGCACTAATTGCCCTTTCAAACTAGAAATCTATTAAAGCTTGCTCACCTGTTAGGTCCTCTTGAACAGACAACGAACAGCTGCACACTGAATCACCCAATTTCGGACCACGAGTTGTAAATACAAGACCATGACGTCACTACCCAAATATGGGGTCTTACACCCAAATATGGTCAAAAATGCAAATTTTAGAGGGTTACGCAGAATTTGAGTTTTTGCCTACACTGCGCGGCGTTATAATTCTGCCACCGAGTCAACTTCGCTTCTTAGCTCGGTTGCCTCGTTGGCAATAAAGTGAAAAGCGCTGGATTTTGACTCACAAATGATTACTTTTTATGAATCAATAATTATACAAAACTTTACCTGGAACAACATCTCGATATTTTTTCGTCTCATTTTCTTATAACACTACACTATCTGTACCAACTCAAAGTCAAAGTGTCGGCAGTTAACTAAAAGAACCACACAATGAATTTCTCGGTCATAAGTGTCCTTGGCGGTATGGTACATCTAAATAACTCTTAAGTCCATTTTTTAAAATCAGGTCGTTTGAGTGGCGATAGAAGGTTTCATCGTTATCAAAACAATGTTTCAACCTTTTCAATTGTTATCGTCTAAGACAATTATTGTGGGTTCTAATGGTATATGCCGTCTTGGCGCGTCTTTCCACAGAGATGTTTTAGAGCTGTTTGGTGAACCTTCGTCCGTACTCTTCTTGTTTGCGGGAGATGTGAGAATCGTAAATTCCACTCTTCTTGGTTGAAGCGGTTTGTCACTTGGGACCTGATTACTTGTGTGGTTTTCCTTGCCAACATCAGATGTCTCAGATTTCTGTAAGCTGGACAATTTTGTTTTGTCTTCCAGTGGAACAGAAGTTAGTGCTATCCTTCTCGGCTGAGAGCTGTTGATGGTCGAGTCAGGTGTAGATTTGAGGGTACAAAGTGGCTCTGCTTCTTTACTAGTGAACCCTACTGTTTCACTGGACTTTGGATTGATTTCTGATGACTTCCTTGGAGGGGTTGATCCTTCAACAAAGGTGGACAGCGTTGTTAATTGTATCCTCCTCGGTACATTGCCAGATGAGGTTTGACGCTGAAGGCTCTTGTTTTCTGCTCCAGAATCACCTGAAGACGATGTTGAGACTTGGGGAACACTACGGGCAGAATCTCTGCTCTCTGAAGTATTTTGTCCCTGTTTGAGTCCATTAGCAGACGGTGAACTTGAACTGGGCGTGGCAGTGTCTACGGGTGTGAGAGGTACTCGTCTTGGAGTAACCTGCCCACATGTATTATTCTCCTTAGGCTGACTGATACCGGCTGGCATTAGGGGAACACGTCTCGGTGTGATCTTACTTCCCATAGCATTCACTGGAGAACTGTCCACGTTAACTTGCTTCTTAGCTGGCATAAATGCTGTATTTTTAGTAGTGTTTAGTGCTGTACTTGTAACTCGCTCTACAGTGACCTGGTTAGTTGGATTGGAAACAACAGGAACTGGTGTCAAGGGTATCCTTCTGGGTGTTCCTTTATTCGGCGGCTTGGTTGGTGTGATTTTTATTGGGACGGCAAACATTTCAATCCTGCCAGCTGGGTCTTTCTTGTGAGTGGGCTGAGCTGATTTATCCACCTTTTCCTCAGCGTTGCATTTATCTACAAGTGCCGATGTCTGTTTATTGCCCATTTTGCCTGCAAAGCAATAGAACAAAGCATTAAGCAATACATGTGAATGTGAATACACTCTTAATTAAGCCAAGTTATGGGTTTGCCGTTGCAGCAGAGCCGTGGGTAAATAATTTTTCGATCTCTGTTGGGTTAGACGTCGAAAGTAGGACCCGTTGAACCAATCAACTGAATCAGATCAGTAATAAATTTTCTCCCGAACGGGGCTTAATATACGTTATAATACAAATGTTTAATTTAGTAGTTTCGTTCGTCTCTTGAAAAGGTCGAGGTTTGTCCCGGAGACGATCGTCAGGCCTTTTGATCCATCTGCTTCAGAGGGATAGAAAATCGTTTGGACTATCCAGACTCATTCAGATGAACTTAACTGAGCCAGGCGTCAAACTTTTCATGAACTTAACTCACTAAGTTGTTCGTCTCGTGAAAAGTTCAGTCCTTAGTCACGATAATTTTTGCTCACCACACATCAAAAATTTACCTTATTCGTAGTTATTTTCGAGAGGCTTAAATCTCGCGTTTTTGCATGATTGTAAGAGAATTAAGCACCCGTGAATAGAATTCCGCGCGACATTTAATTAAACACGCGAAATTTTAATACCCAAATAGAAAATGCAAACCAACGAGAAAAAAAAGAAATCGAAAAACATATACAGCTATTTCGAGAAAGGTTATCGGAAAAAGTGCACGCGACAATCCCAAAAGGCATTGTGGGTGGTTTTGAGTTCTCCGTTCTTCAAAGAAATTTGAAAGAATTGGCACGAAAGGCCATGGAAATGTGTTTTCGAGTGCTAAAGGAAAGCAACAAAAGTAGGTTCGCCAGCTACAGTCGTCAGGAACAGTGTATTGATCATATCCCATATTGCCTTTCGGGATTGTCGTGTGCACATTTTTCCGACAACCTTTCTCGAAATAGCTGTATACAGGAGATGTGTCGACTAATACACAGATAAATTATTAACTGGTTTTGGTGGTAAGTTCCATTTTGTATCTTCTGTTTTGGAATAACGCTAAGACTTAATAGGTACTTTTTAATGATATAGTTTCAGCGCTTGTTGCAGTTTTTCTGGAAATTTGAAAAAGTTCTGACTAATTGAAAAATATAATGAAGTTGAGAACGCTTGAATCGCGAAATATAATAATGCCCTTTTTCATATCTGTCTATTGAAATCGCCGAAATATAACCCCGCGAAACAGACTAGTGTCTCGCCAAAATTGCGAAATTAAGTACACATACCAATGAGGTAATACCAAGTAACTGCACTGAAGCACACGTACCTAACCTAAACCCTAACCCTAACCCTAACCCTTGTTGGGGTTCATCGGCATGGCATAGCCATCGGGTCAATGAGCGGGGTTACTCGGTATTGTACCAATAGGGACTTGAAGGTCCAACGACGCGACGGCAACAAAAGCGTCGCTTAAAAAGTCAATTTGCGTTCTTTCAGTCTTTATAGCGATTATTCCTACCCACTTACTTTGTCAATTGTAGGCGAACCCTTCTAAAGCTGAATTTCAAGGGACCATCTTTAAGCTCAGAAAGAGAAACAAAATTTCGTCGTTGTTTGTTTACGTTCTACGTTAAACGCGAAATCAGCCATTTTCACGTCGTAGTCGTGCAAAAACGGGAAAGAAATGTACAAAAAAAGTGTGATGCACGTGCAATGTTGTCGTTTTGCTAAACCTATTGTTTTTATGACGTTCACGTTGCCAGCCGCGTCGTTGGATCTTAGGGGGTGTTTACATGAGAAAACTCGCACCGGCGCGAGTTTCATACCGACGTGACTTTTTGACTTCGTATCGCGTTTACATGATGACTGGGTTATTTCCCATCTCGTTATTTGAAGGTACACTTCATGTTGATAAAATGCACGTATGATTCAAAATCGCGAACATTACGCATGCGCTACCCGTTCCAGTCTACCGGCAGACCGATTTCACACCGAAACGGGTGGTCGTTTCGTGTTTACATGATACCGTTGCGAGATTTCGTACCGGAGTGAAATTCTCGCCCCAGTGCGACAACCGGAGTGAACTCACGCCGGGGCGACTCGCGCCGGCATGACTTTTTGTGGTGGTATCATGTAAACAAATGTAGAGCCATGAGAGGGAACCGGAGTGTACTCGCCGCGGCGCGAAAGTCGCCCCGGTGTCATGTAAACACCCCCTTACTCCAAAAAAGATATAGACAAAATACATAAACTATTTTTTATCTAAACATTTTCATTATAGGCTAAGCCAACAAAATAAAATAAATTAACAAATGTGAAGTGGATTATAATGAAATATGACGGGGTTTTACAACCATGATACCCCGCCCAGAAACATCCCTCTCTGTATTTACAAGCATTCAATAGGATGCATGGCGCATAAACAGAAAGTGACTAAGTTGGGATTACTTTTTTCCCGTCACATGCCCAGAAAAAGTTAACCCGAGTAGCCCCCCCCCCCCCCCCCCAACCCCACGGGCTGTTCAACAAGTAAACAACGATGAGAGCTCCCTGTTGTCAACCTCTTCCCCAGGGCTTTTCCCTTAAGCCCTGGAGACGAGGTTGCCCTGTTGTACATGAGTGAGTGAATGAGCGTCTAATGGTAAATCAGTGCGCTTTGTTTGCAGACTACCTGAGCGGTAGGGCACAAAGGGTAAAAGTTGGAGATTCTTTCTCGGAATGGCAGACGGTCACCAGAGGAGTTCCGCAAAGAAAGTGTGCTCGGGCGGATGTTATTTAACATATTTCTAAACGAGCTATTCTGTCATATAAAAGATGTTAATATTCACGCCTACGCTAATGACGAACAGCTTTATGACTCGGATGTGGATCCTAGAGCCCTTGAACAGCGGATACTTTATCAGGTCAAAATTGCGAACCAGTGGTACACAGACAACAGTATGATCGAGAACCCCGACAAACACCATGCTATGGTTTTGGGGACCGCTGACCACAAATTCTCTATTCCTGTTGTGGACTCCCTGGACTTGCTTGGAATCACCATCGACAATCGCTTAAACTTCAATGAACATGTATCTTGAGTGTGTAAAAAAGTCAACAATCAATTAAATGTCGTGATTAGATTTCGTAACTTTATTTGTACCGCTACCAAATTAAAGTTTTACAATGCTTTCATTGTGCCCCACTTTCAATACCACTCCACGATTTGGCTTTTTCGTAGTGCTAGAAACTGTAAAAAATTAGAATCTCTTAATGAGCGCGCCCTACATATTGTTTTTAATTAATGATAAAGTTTCGTCCTACCAACAGCTACTACATAAATCAGGAGGAGCAACTCTATACAACCAAAGGATTCAAAATATGTTATCACTATCTACAAATGTTTTAACTATGAAATAAAGAAAAAAAAGACACATGACTAAAAAAGTCCCGTTCGTCTCCTTTTGTCCCGATGATCCTTGTTTTGTCTTTAGTGTCCTTAAAATAGCCCGTTCGTCCTGTTTTAGGTCCTGATTGTCCCTGAATTTACATTTTTATAAGTGGTTAAACGTTTTTGAAACGGCTATATTTGTCAAGCTCTCGTACCGTTAACATGAGTTTCGGTGCTGAATAAAATCTAGGTACATATCTTTCCATCAAAGTAAGCATGCGTGCTCTAGTAAATTTTCGCACGAATGGACAGAAATTCCACTCCAACATGTATATGACTTGCCTCTCGTTTATTGATAAACTGCAGGTACCTATTATTATATCGTTATGCGCATGTGTGCTATTGTAACTGTTCTCATCAGGGGACAGACATGGTACTTACCCATGTGTAAAGCTTGACTCTCGTTTATTAATAACAGTCACAAATGTTCGCTTGAGGGGACAGAAATTACACTCCCACATGTCTCTAGCGAGAAGAAACGGACGTTTTCCCAGGTTAACATGTTTACTATTTACCCTCCGTTTACGAATACAAAACCGTCCTTACCATTGGTTTATTAAGTGAGTTTGCGCAGACCTAACCCGAAGATATCCCGAAAACCTTCTCTTTCCGATTCTACTCCGACTGTAACACGAACCAGAACCCTATAACATGAACCCGTGACACCCATCCACGCGCGATCCACACGCCACGCAATAGAAACGGCTCCTTTGTCTCGTGTCCTGGGCTGCTTGGCCAAAAAGTGCCACCCGCTAAACACACGGTGGACGAGCCCGCACCGTGTTAATGTTCCTGAGTGTCCGTATTATTCGGGTTCCACTGTATTTTCTTGCATATTGACGCTGCAAAAAAATACTATCACGAGAGGTTTGGGAAAAACATACTTTTAAAATATCCAAACCTAACCTGCAATCAGGCGTTTTTTTTTCTTTCGAGGCGTCCTCTCGGCTTCCAAACAAAAGGGAAGAAAGACCTCCTGATCGAGGGTTTAACCAAATCACCTATGCACCCTTGTAAAAATCACTGTTTGGCACATTAGTTCAGGTATCTCTCACTCAACAGAATACAGCTACTTCACAGTTAAACTGTGCCTCGTTGAATTTTGAACATTAAAGTGGCCCCAGCGAATTTCAAATCAAACGACCTTGGCCCTGACTCGTCCCAAGTTGTCTCCTATCATTGTATTTGTAGGCGGTCACGGAACGGTCGCGGAAGCCTACTACGGCATTACGGCGAAAAGGACGAAGGGAAGGATAGAGGGATAGTTTCCCTTTCTTTCCATCTTATCCCCCCCCCCCCCCCCCCCGCGCGTTTTTTACATGTACATCCCTCCTCAATATTTAATTAGGAGACATAGGAGACAAAAGAGACGACTTGGGATGAGTCAGGCCTCGGCTCTCACCCATTAACAGCTGATAAGTAAGAAAGCATTTCATTATAAACCTTGAAAAGGCATTCACCAGTGACCACATGTCGCACCAAAGTACTGTCTATAAACCTGCACCTATTTTTATTATTAGGCCACACGACAAAATTAGGATTATGGATTGGTTTGACGCCAATTTTGTTTGCCAGTAGGGCTATGTAAACATCGTCGAGTCTAAACCTTGGTACGACGTCGAATAAACCTACAAAAGCATCCACAACATCGGGGGAAAGAACAATTCCTAAACCAGGACAGAAGGGTGGGTAGAACGTCCCATTATATTCACTTTGGGAGACCTTCCATTTTCCATGTCTCTGCACTGGTGGGTGTTCGTGAACCCATCCAGTGTAAAGCTTTTCTTGAGGGGTTTTCGGATTTTTCAAAAGCGAAATCAATGCCCTCGTGTTGAGAAAAGCGTCATCGTCCATTTTCAAAAGAAAGGAGAAGTGGCAGTATTTGGAAGCCCATTCTAAACCCATTTGTATCTTCAGGGTCTGATTCCAGTAATGTTCATAGTAGTCCGCGCGTATAAGGTCTCCAAAGGTTACGCATTCTTTCAACAGTGCTTCCGACTCCGTTCGGTTTCGCGTTTGACCAACAAGAAAAACTGTCTTCCATCTCGGTTTTAGATCGCTGTCGACCCCCCACGTTAGGCGGATATCTCTCCTTCTCTGAGCATTATATGGTGCGGATGAAACCAATACTAGAAGAAAGTAGGGCCGGATACAACTAGTGGTAGTTATTAGAGTTGTCTTGTGCTGCTTTAATTTTTCACTTGATTGTGTCGTGGAAACTATATTTGTTGGCGACCTCGCATTTGACATGATCATCGCCGGCTCTTGCAATTTTTCATATTCTAGAATACTGTACGAGCGTGGAAAGGTCATCTGGACATCATAGGAAATACGCAAGCGCAGAAAGACACAAACTATCAGAAATAGACAGAAGGTAGCTTTCATGAGAGTCCGCCTGCGAATCACCAACATGGCCCGCCTCTGAAGAATTTGTGGCCTAGCAGTTTCCAACACCTGATGAAAGTAAATAATAATAATATTATAATATTGGAAGTCAAATGTCCTGACTGTAACACTCTGGAAGTTTAGTATTGGCTGGAGTGGGTGTGACGCACGTTTTTCAATCGCAAGAAAGACTTCTAGTCCTTCTTCATAACACCCATTTTATTCATTTTCAAGAGACTTTTTCCTCGCAAAGAAGACTGTTCACAGTCCCCTATTTTTCCTTAACATCGTCGATATCTTGTCCCCGACTTCTCTTGTTTGAATGGCTGTGGTGTCCCTTGCAAATTTGCACAAGCGACCCGAAGCTCTCACCCGCTTTTATGTGACTTCACACTTCCAGTGATGAATCATTCACAGTCAAACACATCAAAACCATAGAGATATAACGAACATTTAGGCCATTTTACATTTGTGTGCTCATTGTCCCGGCCTTTGAATAGAAGCGAGGGTGGCGGTGACCTTGCTTTGTTACAAACCTTGTTATTAATAGGTAAATGACCATGTTCACGGGCTTGTTATCATGAGAAAACCAAGATTTGCACATGAAAAGCAGGAAGGTTTGTGAAAGAGCCAGGTCACCGCCAGCCTCGCTTTTATTCAAAGGCCAGGGCACTGAACACACAACTGTAAACAGTATCTGATAAAGAAAAGTTTACTCTAAGGTACCGTTTGCCCTTTTGGGGACAGACCTAGGACAGGAGAAACGAAAACTCTTTCCTTTTAGATATTTTTTTCGGCGAGGATAAAGAAAGTAACATTAATTTTAGTTTTAATAATATTTAAAATAATCAGATAAACAGGTAGTGTCAACTAAAAGTCATAAATAAACATTGCTATTTCCCATGTTTTTGTTTTATGGAATAAAATTCTCTGTAAGTTTAAATGCTTCATAGACATAGTAGTGACGTTTTTACAGACTTATCGATCAATATTGTTAAAAAGAAATATAACTTTTTCCGATTTGTTCAAGTTCACGAATTTGCAGTACTTGGCTTCTACGTCTTGAAAAAACTGCTGTCTTAAAATGTTATATAAAGTCGGCATTCAAATAGAAAATGAATTTCATTCTCTACTTAATTCGACGAGCAAAGTTGACATATCCTAAGGTTCTCTGTGATTACTTGATCGTAATTTTGCTACTGCCTGGTGGTGCTTTTCGTTTTTGGTCTAAATATTCTGATGTCCTCACATCATTCTTAAAAGTGGAATAGAAATTCAATTTTTTCTAAGATCGCAATATGTTCATTTGATCCTTTTTAAAGTAATCTATGATAGCCTGTTTTATTTTTGGCAGCCTCAAGTTAACTAATTTTGATTCTTGAAGAATACTAGATACCGGTAATTTATTACTAGAAGTATTACAGTATAGTTTCATGATCTCGTGAAAAGACAGCATGAATGACGGTTTTCCATTGTTTGCTACTTGATTTTAAAGTAAAAGGCATTGTTTTGCAATACTACTAGTATCAGGTAGATCAACAAGATGTAACCAAAATTTCATGACATTTATATTAATGTTAGATTTAAGTGATAATCTTCCTGCAATGTAGTCGGCAATACCAACTGCTCGTCGCAATTTCTCAGGGACAAAAATGTCATCTTATGTTGAAAAATATCCTGACTAACACAGAGTCCAAAGGGAAGACAGCCCAGTAACCATATTTCAAAATACTGAGCTTCCTTCAAACTAGTGGGTGATTTCCTCTATGGTAGGCATATGATGATTCTCCTGACAACTGACAGTTTTGATAGTTTTGGCAAATTCGAAGGGGAATACGACATTGTCACTGATCCTCATGTACCGCCCGCAGTTCATGCATCACGGAAATGCCCAGTACACACTCAAATTCATATTAAAAAGGAACTTAATTTATTGCTCAATCGTGAGGGCCATTTTCACCCACATCGTCCGGAAACATGTTCTGATAATGGCGGAATGTTTCCTTAAGCTCCAGTATCTACTTTCACTTTGAGCACAGGGTTTTGGATGATTAACATTAGGAAGTTCTACTTGGAGGTTTGCAAAAGCCTCATCTCTAACTAAATTAACATTAGAACTGTCAAACTGAATTGTTTCAAAACACAATTCATCAGACTCCGAATTTGTCTCTCCTCCTGTGTGTAACTTGTCTAGTCCTGTGGTATCCAACCTCCAGGCTACTTTCGAGGTGAAGGCTTGGCCGGTTCCTATCCTGTGCTTGCCTTTTTCTTCACACCCGTTCCTAGTGATTCCACTAGTTACTTTTTCTGCACCTTGTACCAGTAGTTATACAGGTATGTGTTGCGGAATTCTTATAACCCCGCTCGCTGGTTCAAACAAATCAAGAGGACTGTATCTTTCGATGTAACACGATTTAATCCAACCCAACAATCTACAGCGATGTACACTTCTTACATATTCAACGGTCGTAAACGATCAACGAAACTCAACGATCAACGATCAACTCTCAACTAACGCATTCTAGATATACAGAGGTTTTTCTACTGTCCTTGAGTAAGGCAGTATTTTTACATTAATCACATGTACAGTAAAAGTACCTTTTGTAATGTATCTAAATTAAGTGACTATTACAAAATCGCACGTTCTTTCACCTTATTTAGCCTAAGAAATGCATGCAGTTAAATCACTTCATATCGTGAATATACTCGGACTTTGTCCACATTATTGTGAAATCTATCGTCACGAAACCTAACTTCTTTGCGCTACAAATGTCAATTTCTAATTAATATTTCATCACAAAATAATCCAATTAAGTATCGCTTATTTCTTTCCCGACAGTATGAAATTAAACCTTGTTGGTGCGTTCCCTTTGCGTTCCGTGTGCTTTCCCTTTATTAATATGTATAAGGGTCGAGTCCATGACGTCACCCATTATTATAACCTTGAGAAAAAGTGCGTTCCTCCATACGTAATAAGTGCGTTCCTCCATACTAATGAGTCCCTTCGTTCATATCAAATGAGCATCACTCTTATTAGTCAGTGGGCCAGCGAGTGAAACCCTCCCCCCCTCCCCCACCGGCAGAATTTTGCAGACATATACCGTTTGTAAGCTTAGGGCAAGGAGATTCCAAATCAGGTTGGTTGCAGTTGTTAAGTTGCTGGACGTGACTGTACGGTGGCATTTTCTTTCTGGAGCGAAATACCACAGGATACCCACGCCGTGGGTTTTAAAGAAAAATTATAATACAGCTTCAATCCTCACAGTACAATGGCTCGCTCACACACTACACGAAATCGCGACTTTTTTTGAATCTATATATATAAGCTCTAGTTTTTAACCCGATCTGGCAGCAAGTTCTGTGTTGCTGTTTATGTTGTTAATATTTAGTTCAATACTTTGAATGTTTAACCCCAGTAAAATCTGACAAAAGAGGGAAACTATTAATAACACGGGGGACGTTTAAAAGGAGTAAAATCACGCCATCTCACAATCACACTACACTTATGTTTCATAACAGCTGGTCGCAAAAATTAGTTTCCGCGAAACAGAAAAAAATGCCCAATCCGCAAAAATAAACTCCCGCAAAAATTTTGCGCCACACGGTACACCCACCTAGCTTGTTTTGTATCGACCATCAATTATCATGATTATCATTTACTTATAGTTTCAGTTCAAACAGTTTAATGAGACCTGTGGGTTGGGGTGGTGTCCGGCACAGGAATGCCGGTTTAGCAGGGTTACTTCTTCCTTTCATACGCTGTCAGCTGTCTGTTGTAGTAAACTTCTCGGTTTCATACAATACATAATTTATATCTAGTCTACAGAATTTTTGGGGAAAAAATCAAAGACTATTCAAGCACCAAAATCTTTTTTTCAAGGACTTCTTTTCCCCGTAATTTAATATAGAATGCACGGGCGACGTGAAGTGAAATTACAATCCTGGGGAAAATGTTCAGATTGTGTCTAACAACGGGACACAATCTGACTAGACTATTGTTTGAGTTTGCAAACTGACACTTATGTTTGCATTCAAGTCAGCTAATTCTTGTATTTTCTGATTGGCAGTGAGTTTTTCTAAGTGAATTGGCCAGCGTGACAACTTTTAATTTGCCTGTGGCTTCTGTTTTCAAGCAAAGTTCGTCTGATGTTTAAGTCATATGTCACAATCTGCTCTTGTCTTTTTCTTTTTCATTTCCTCGATCTCCACAAGTTCCCGCTTCTTAATGTACAGACACTGACCCTTCCGCCTTTTTGACTGCGTTGCCATCGTCAATTCAATAGGCCACTTCCGAGTTCCAAAGACCCTCACTTTCAAAATGAGGCTAGGTGCACAACCTTTCTTGTGAAAATGAGTTTCATTTGCATGAGAATGAAAGATGATTTCCGTATCAAAGGCTGAGCACCTACCCTCGTTTTGAAACAGAGGCCCGGGGGAACTCCGAAATGGCCTATTCAAAACAAAATTGAAATGTCCGTACTTCCAAATGCGTAGGTGGAGGGGGGTTCGCTTATTGCAATGATTGTAATACCTTCCCCCAGGAAGGCATGGTTCCTACATGTAGGGTATTTCAAATAACGGCAAATAAACTATGGCGGGTACGCCGAAATTATACGAAAACACACTTTCACTATCACTAAGAGAATTTACATATCGCTCTGCTTTTAAATCTTTCCTTTGCACAAAACACTTTTTTAATGGTCATTTTTATTCAAGGAGCTTTCAACAGTAGTCAAGGACTTCTGGAGAAAAATTCAAGGACTTTTCAAGGATATCCCACAAATTTCCAATTTTCAAGGACTTTCCCTTTCCATCGTGCCCCACGCTCTGTTTTTCTTTCCCCCAGCCTCCCCACAACACAAAGAGGCCTCTGCGCACGGACGACAGAGTTTCAAGGACATGATGCTTTTTCAAGGATTTTTCAAGGCCCGTGCGAGCCATGACTTTTGGGCTGCAGTAAGTATCGAATAGAAATCCGCCAATTTTTCCTGCTAGAAATCACGGACTTTTGTCGAAATTATCAACATAAGCGAACCGCGCGCTGCGAAGCACCATGGGTGAGAAAATTTGGTTACCTACGCATCCGACAAATTTTGGTAGTCACGTCACCGTCCGTCCGCGTTACTACTGTGGCCTCGGCGGTCAGCTGAAACGGCTCAAAAAGGTTTGGAAACAAAATGGGAAGGCTTGGTTACTATTTTAAGCTTAGTTTCCAACCTCCCCAAGAAAGTGATTCCCCAAAAGAGTTTTGGCCGCCCTCCGTCCGCGACACAGGAATACCAACCCAAATGCAACTCGAGGTCTTCAATACCAGCTTCTACTTGAGGCTGCTTGTTGGCAACAATTGATCACTGAAAAGGTACCGTTGTAGTGAATTCCATTTATTTTTACAGATATAGACAGTGTTGTGCCCTTTATTCAAGACTAAGGTATAGTATTCAACAAATTTTTCTGGCAAAAGTGTTGACCAATCGGAGGGCGCCATTTACAAAAGCGCGAAATGGACCTTTAATATTAAAGAGGAGACTATTATCATTTTCGAGTTTTTGAAAATCCACGCCAGTATTTATCCTGGCGTTTGTCACTTCAAAACCTTTATTCGACAAAGCCATAGAAGAGTAAAATTATCTTAAGTGGAAGCAACAAACTGAAAAATGCAAAGTTTCTATGTATATTTATACTAATCCAGTCTTATCTTTAAATGGGGTGCATGCCACTAATTAAATATAAACTATGGGTACCTTCCGGCAAGTGCCAACGAGGCGAATTCGTTTATCTTTTGTGAAATGTGCCTATTCAGATCTTCGCGATTTTTTTTTTTTTTTTCATAATTTTAGAGGTTTAAAATGGATTCCACTATAGAAAAGGATGGCACCCAACTTCAAAACAACAACTTTGGCACATTGTAGGTAAGCAATAAAAACATGGCAGGAAGCTTTGTTGGTAAATACATGAGCAAGTTATATTAATTAGTACTCATGTTTCATGGAAAATTCAATTGTATCAAAACTATAAACGTTAGAAAGAAAAAGGTAGTTCAAATGAAACCTGTGACTGCTGATATTATAAACAATAATTAAATCCCGAGCAACAGCGTCATGGTGAAATGCGTAAGAAAAAATTGGTGTAAAGTAAAATGTGTGAAAAGCGCAAGAATGGGGCGGAATGTATCAGAGGTATAAAAATATAAACTTGAATAAAATACAAAGATCTAACGAGCGACTGTCACAGGACAAAGAGTCTCTTGAAAGGCATAATGATAGTCTTGAAAACAAAAGGTCCGCAAATTCGTTGCATTCCTCACGGGAGTTTTGGGCTGTTTCAATGTAAATCGAGTGGCAAAAAAACATGCTGGTTGACAAAATCTCTCGAATAAATTCTAAAATAAAAGGTCCGCAAATACGTTGCATTCCTCACGGGAGGTGAGGACTGGCTCAATGTAAATCGACCGGCGAAGAACACGCTGGTTCTGATAAAAGTTTTGAGAATATAACCTTATGCCTTGATCAACTACCGCTTAAAATTCAATTCATAAAGGAAAAGAGAACACTGAAAATCCTGGTTCTGAGTCGAGAAGCGAACACACTACCTCAATGTAAATCGAGCTACAAAGAACAAGCTGGTTCTGACAAAAATTTAAGCGTAAAACCCTATGTTTTTAAAGCGGTTGCTATAAACGCAATTTGTAAAGCAAACCAGAGCACTAATTGCCCTTTCAAACTAGAAATCTATTAAAGCTTGCTCACCTGTTAGGTCCTCTTGAACAGACAACAAAGAGCTGCACACTGAATCACCCAATTTCGGACCACGAGTTGTAAATACAAGACCATGACGTCACTACCCAAATATGGGGTCTTACACCCAAATATGGTCAAAAATGCAAATTTTAGAGGGTTACACAGAATTTGAGTTTTTACCTACATTGCGCGGCGTTATAATTCTGCCACCGAGTCAACTTCGCTTCTTAGCTCGGTTGCCTCGTTGGCAATAAAGTGAAAAGCGCTGGATTTTGACTCACAAATGATTACTTTTTATGAATCAATAATTATACAAAACTTTACCTGGAACAACATCTCGATATTTTTTCGTCTCATTTTCTTATACCACTACACTATCTGTACCAACTCAAAGTCAAAGTGTCGGCAGTTAACTAAAAGAACCACACAATGAATTTCTCGGTCATAAGTGTCCTTGGCGGTATGGTACATCTAAATAACTCTTAAGTCCATTTTTTAAAATCAGGTCGTTTGAGTGGCGATAGAAGGTTTCATCGTTATCAAAACAATGTTTCAACCTTTTCAATTGTTATCGTCTAAGACAATTATTGTGGGTTCTAATGGTATATGCCGTCTTGGCGCGTCTTTCCACAGAGATGTTTTAGAGCTGTTTGGTGAACCTTCGTCCGTACTCTTCTTGTTTGCGGGAGATGTGAGAATCGTAAATTCCACTCTTCTTGGTTGAAGCGGTTTGTCACTTGGGACCTGATTACTTGTGTGGTTTTCCTTGCCAACATCAGATGTCTCAGATTTCTGTAAGCTGGACAATTTTGTTTTGTCTTCCAGTGGAACAGAAGTTAGTGCTATCCTTCTCGGCTGAGAGCTGTTGATGGTCGAGTCAGGTGTAGATTTGAGGGTACAAAGTGGCTCTGCTTCTTTACTAGTGAACCCTACTGTTTCACTGGACTTTGGATTGATTTCTGATGACTTCCTTGGAGGGGTTGATCCTTCAACAAAGGTGGACAGCGTTGTTAATTGTATCCTCCTCGATACATTGCCAGATGAGGTTTGACGCTGAAGGCTTTTGTTTTCTGCTCCAGAATCACCTGAAGACGATGTTGAGACTTGGGGAACACTACGGGCAGAATCTCTGCTCTCTGAAGTATTTTGTCCCTGTTTGAGTCCATTAGCAGACGGTGAACTTGAACTGGGCGTGGCAGTGTCTACGGGTGTGAGAGGTACTCGTCTTGGAGTAACCTGCCCACATGTATTATTCTTCTTAGGCTGACTGATACCGGCTGGCATTAGGGGAACACGTCTCGGTGTGATCTGACTTCCCATAGCATTCACTGGAGAACTGTCCACGTTAACTTGCTTCTTAGCTGGCATAAATGCTGTATTTTTAGTAGTGTTTGGGGTTGTACTTGTAACTCGCTCTACAGTGACCTGGTTAGTTGGATTGGAAACAACAGGAACTGGTGTCAAGGGTATCCTTCTGGGTGTTCCTTTATTCGGCGGCTTGGTTGGTGTGATTTTTATTGGGACGGCAAACATTTCAATCCTGCCAGCTGGGTCTTTCTTGTGAGTGGGCTGAGCTGATTTATCCACCTTTTCCTCAGCGTTGCATTTATCTACAAGTGCCGATGTCTGTTTATTGCCCATTTTGCCTGCAAAGCAATAGAACAAAGCATTAAGCAATACATGTGAATGTGAATACACTCTTAATTAAGCCAAGTTATGGGTTTGCCGTTGCAGCAGAGCCGTGGGTAAATAATTTTTCGATCTCTGTTGGGTTAGACGTCGAAAGTAGGACCCGTTGAACCAATCAACTGAATCAGATCAGTAATAAATTTTCTCCCGAACGGGGCTTAATATACGTTATAATACAAATGTTTAATTTAGTAGTTTCGTTCGTCTCTTGAAAAGGTCGAGGTTTGTCCCGGAGACGATCGTCAGGCCTTTTGATCCATCTGCTCCAGAGGGATAGAAAATCGTTTGGACTATCCAGACTCATTCAGATGAACTTAACTGAGCCAGGTGTCAAACTTTTCATGAACTTAACTCACCAAGTTGTTCGTCTCATGAAAATTTCAACGTTTGGCCAAGTCCTTTGTCACAATAATTTTTGCTCACCACACATCAAAAATTTACCTTATTCATAGTTATTTTCGAGGGGCTTAAATCTCGCGTTTTTGCGTGATTGTAAGAAAATTAAACACCCGTGAATAGAATTCCGCGCGACATTTAAACACGCGAAATTTTAATACCCAAATAGAAAATGCAAACCAACGGGAAAAAAAAAAAGAAATCGCAAAACATATATACAGGAGATGTTTCGACTAATCCACAGATAAATTATTAACTGGTTTTGGTGGTAAGTTCCATTTTGTATCTTCTGTTTTGGAATCACGCTAAGACTCTTAATAGGTACTTTTTAAATATAGTTTCAGCGCTTGTTCCAGTTTTTCTGGAAATTTGAAAAAGTTCTGACTAATTGAAAAAGATAATGAGGTTGAGAACGCTTGAATCGCGAAATATAATAATGCCCTTTTTCATATCTGTCTATTGAAATCGCGAAAATATAACCCCACGAAACAGACTAGGGTCTCGCCAAAATTGCGAAATTAAGTACACATACCAATGAGGTACGTGAGCTTCAGTGCAGTTACTTGGTATTACGAACTCTGCGGTATAGCCAGTACCTTACGCATGCGCACAACTATATCACCCGGGCAGTGGCAGCCATGGACAGCTGTTTTGCCCTTGTTGGGGTTCATCAGCATGGCATAGCCATCAGGTCAATGAGCGGCGTTACTCGGTGTTGTAGCCAGACGCGGTCGTTCTTCTCTTCTGAGAGCCACGCGCGGCGGTAGCTAAGCAAAGAAGACGGCATGTAACGGCAGCGAAAACGTCACCCAAGTGAAGAATTCGCGCTGTTTAAAACTTCATCGCTCTTCTTCCAACTCTTTTAATTTGTCAAATGTTGGCGATTTTTTCAGGAGTTGCATTCTAAAGGACTGTATCTAAGTGTTCGCGTCCTCAATAATTAAAACTTGAAATTAGGGAGTTTCACGTCGTAGTCGTACAGTGACGGCAAAGAAATGTACGAAAAAGCATGATGCTCGGGCAGATTTTGGTTTTGCCAATCTAAACCTATTCCTTTTTAGCCATTCTCGTTGCCATCGCTGTCATTGTTGCTTAAGATCCTCATGCAAAGATAGTCTGATGAAAATTAACAGTAAAAAAGGAGGAGATATTGGGGCGGAGAGAGGAAAAATACAAGGTTAGTGAGATAAAAATGGAAGTATAATTTCTTGTCTAAAGGTGATGTTACACGAGACGATTTTGGGCGCAACACAGCGTGGCAATGTTCGAACAATAGGGCCATTTATACGAGAAAAAATAAGACGCGTCTTAAATAAGACGTGAACTTTCCGTATAAACGGCACCTTTCGTCTAAAATAAGACGCGACTTAGCTAAGACGCGTCTTATTTTAGAACAGCCCTTAACACCTGTTCTTAGATAAGACGCGAACGCATAGTACGCATGCGTTAATTTTTGGCGGGAAAATTTGGATTGCCGTTGGATTGCCGTTGCTATAGGCAACAGTCGCATGAAAACGAGTCAAGAACAGAAATAAGACGCGAACCATTTATACGAGCTGTTCTCGTCTTAGATAAGACATGCTCGCATAAATGGTACAGTTCACGTCTTATATTTTCTCGTATAAATGGCCCTAATGTTGAAATGCTGTGTTGCGCTAAAAATCGTCGTTGCAAATCGTCCCGTGTCACATCACCTTAAGGTGATAATACAGTGACAGGGGTTGCACCTTGTCCTGCCCAGCCACCACCCTCCCTAACCATCTGCATGTACATACTAATCGAATATCAACCAACAGGGACACCAACCTGAACCATCACCATTTTGCATCAATGGTGAATTGCTTCTATCCAACACTTGTTTGATTGACGGGTCGTAAGGTTCACCAAGCTCTCCTTCATTGAATTGAACAATAGAGCAGTATCCGTCAGAGGAGGAGACGACAAGTGTGCTTCCATCACTGGACCTAAATACCACAGGAGACAAAAAATGTTATGCAAATCACCTTCACTTCAGTTTGGACAAAAAACCCTGAACTCTGAACGGGAATAAAATCTAACACTTTCACAGGGGTAGAGGTTTTAGCAACTTACTGGAAGATAGCATAACCCTTTTAAGCTGTGAGTTTCAGTGGTCATTTAGGACCATTCTAGTAAGCGTTTGTTACAATCAATCATCATCATCATTTATGTAGATGAAAACCACATCATATTGTAATCTTTGATGTGGAAATTGTCTGGCAAGACAAATGAGCTGTCTGGAAGCCCAGATATGAGGTTTGTACTCAGCAGCAATGGCAAACAAGCATGGTGTTACTAAAAATGTCTCTCAGTAAATTGTCACTAATGCTTGAAGACAAGCACCAAATTCTTGAAATGTCATGATAACAAAGAGACAATATTTTATTATTTTTATATTGTTCCAGTCAGGCAAAAATAAAGACAACCAAGCCGATAATGTGTTTAGAAATAAATATTTGTGCACACTTGTAGCTGCTTCTTACTAAACCATGGAGAGTGAGGCTTTATCAGTTAATTAATGTACCAAGTAACATCTGTGAGTGCTGCATAATGAATGCTTCCAACAAAGCCAAATGGAGCTGTTTGTTGAGTGTCATACAACAGGACTGAATCCAAAGTTGCCACTGCAAACACCATGCGGTATGACAATCTGCAATAATGTTTTATTTTATGTCAGTTCAGTACATTAGCAGTTACAACAATAATGGTGTGTACAGATGATACCCAAATATTTTTTTTATTTTTCTTACAAAGTAGGATTTAAGGAATGGGTGAAAGGAAGTTGGAATTTGTTCAAGTAATGATAGATTATTACTGTATTGCTAATCTTATCCTCCATGAAGTCACCACCCTAAACCTCCTCAATAAAAGATAAAAACCTCATGGTGCAAGGCATGTAGCTTGTGCATGGTTAATAAAAGGGGGTTAACTGGTGGATAATAATCAAGTTAATGATTATTTCATGTGAATTTTCCAGTCAAATTAGATAGGGTTCATCATGTTGCATTGGTTTAGCCTCTGGCCTGTTTGACTGAATCACACAAATTTGTGGTATATGCGCAGCAGGAGATCTTTTCCTCCTTTGAAGTTGGGCATCTTTGAGTATTGAAAAGTTCTGATCATATCACAAGAGGCACAAGGGATGTGGTTCCTTACAAGTGGTTATGACTTGGCATGAGGTGTTTAAGCTCCAATATCCAAAGCATTTTGTGTCAACTGATCAATTATTTATTAATTCTTGCAACATTTCCTCTTTATTATGTATTGCTATTGTCAGGACTTAAGGGTTAATAACTAATGTTGACCCATTCACACCTAATTATTAGAGTTAAAGGTAAAAAGCCAAGAAACTAGCTTACTTGAACAGACTCTTGACAGGAGTGTCTTCAATACCAGCTGCTGCTTGAGGAAAGGAATAAGCAAAGTTACCACTTATGTTATACAAATGTAATGTATGTGTTGCATATATAATCAATAAAATTAATGTAAAGGTACAGCCATTAGCCCACAGGCCAACATGTACACCCTATATGGAATTTTGCATCTACCCCCTAGATGCCAGACCATTGCAGGGTTATCTCCAGCAGTACGTGGCTGATGCCCATGTTTATACACCTGGACCCAGTTGTTCGAAGGTCGATTAGCACTTCCAATCATCAACTTGCAGACAAAAAGAATTAAAACTGAAATGCTTTTTAAGCTTTCAAATCTGAATTCAAATTTTGCACTAACCCTGGGTTATCTTAACCCAGCTTTGAACAACTCGGCCCTGGGTGAATTAGGGAGATGAAGTTCATGACCAGCAAGGTTTCTTGCCTAATAATGAAACGAAGCAATGGCAACCCACACGTACAGCTACTGAACTGAGCTGAGTTGATTTTGTTCCCCAATTTGTGAGTTTTTCATCTGCATTTATCTCCATGAACCCTAGAGCTATGTTGACTAGAGTCTTGTACTCCTGGTAGGGCCACCCATGTTGAAAAGGTCAAAGGGTAGAGACCAGACAAAGAGTGACCCCCTGGTCCTCCAGGTTGGGGGTTGGGCGTAGGGCTAACAACCCTACCACATAAAAACCCTAACTGTTACAGAAACCAGAAGTGTTGATAATGAGACAACACTGAGTGGGGGTGCTGCTGCTGGGGCTGTAATGATGCTCTTGGGTCAAAGCCAGGCAGAATCCCAAAGGCTGATAGGCCCCATATTAGCCCCCATGCAACAGATGACCATTGGTTGCTGGAACGTGAGGACCATGGCAGAGACGACACAGGCAGGGCAAGTAGCTAAGGAGATGAAAGAGTATGGGATTGAAGTGCTAGGGATAAAGGAGACCAGGCGGAAAGGTTGAGTTGGCTGAGATCAGTGACATAAGCTGTGAGGATGCGATGAAGAAGGTGGAGGTGGCTAGGTCACATACCAAGGAGAGAGGGGGAGAACGACTGCTTTACAGCATTAGGATGGACTCCTGAAGTTCGGAGGGCAAGAGGAAGACCAAAAACTACTTGGAGAAGGACAGTTGAGAAAGAGCTGGGTGGACGTTGAGAAAAAGCTGGGTGGAAGAGCTGGGAAGTAGCCAAAGCAGTTGCACAAGACAGAAAGTGTTGGTCAGACAGCATGGGCCAGGACCTCAAATTTCATGATTTGGTACCAAAAAAAGGGACAAAGAGTGGCTTATATTTTTAAAAACTATGACTCCTCTAGTTTATTTTAATGTATGATAACCACGTCAAATGAGTAGTTTTATAGGGTTTATCACGTGATGAAATGACGTCACTCGGCTTTCTACAATGTCAAATAAATGTACATACATAAGTTTTTCCTTATGTTTTTACTCATGTTTTGGGGACACGTTTAGATGATTAAATGGTACCACTGTTTTGTAAGTGATTTTCGTGACTTTTGTAGCAAAATTAGATGAATTCTGGTGTTTGTTGCCATGGTAACATAAAAAAGTAGCCTTTTAAACCAGAGGGTCGATATTAACTAAAGTAATAAAGATGAATTGTTTGAAAAAAACTGTTAAATGATAGCTCTAGATGACAACTAGATACTAGTTTGACTCAGGTGTTATAGCTACCTATGAGGCTGCTATATTATGACATTACCTTTTTGGCGGCCATATTGGATCCGCCATCTTTGATTTTCAAACATGCCAATTTTGTCCCCTGAAGTGCCCCAAAACGATCAAAACTGGAAGGGACATGCAAAATCCTCATAATTCAAGCTGTGAAAGAAGCTGCTCTCAAAACTACAAACTAAAAAACCATAGTTGCAAACTGTTCCGGCAAAAGCAATAATTGTGGTTTTTCTGCGAAGCCATACTTTTTGGATGTCCGAGGGTGACATGCAAAACGTTATAGTTCCTCTTACAATGACCATTTGTTTTTATGTATTTTGGGTGCACATTTAGCAAGTCATATATTTAAATGTAGCCGCGACTAGCAATGACTGTACTCTTCTGTGGGCAATATATCATGTCGACAGCCACGGCAAATATGCTGAGAAACAAAATCAGACCACATATATTCTAGTCCTTGTCACTCTCATCATCATCAGCATCGACGTCTACTGTGACAGCTTGTTCTTCTCGCCTGTTATCACACTCGGAGAGCCGGGCACATGTCTGTGCACTTAAGACCATTCGCTAGGCAGCTGCAGTTAGGGAGCCTACAAGATCTTTTGCAAGAACAAGAGAGTAGCTCTAAAACTGTTGCAGGAGCTGGCCGACCACTCATCCAATCAATCCCTAACTTGTTCTCATCCTGAATCCAGCCATGTCTTAAGGGACTCGGAATTTCAGGGCAGTTCTCAAGACTACGCCTCCAGATTCCTGTTTGATAGTTTGCTTGACACGGAACTTTATACAGGCAATCAGCGCAAGGTGGTAGTTGGTCAGACTCGATGTTACCTCTCTTTGAACAGAACAATCTATATCTTAGCTTATTGATGCTGTTTGTCCCTGGGCGGGAACTGTACATACGACAGGTGAAATTCTGAAGCATCTGAAATAGGTCATCTGAGAGTTCCCATTTCACTCCTAAGAGGTCAAACATTTCCTGAAAGGATGTCTGTCCTTTGACGATTCGAAGTGCACCAATCTTACCCCGCCCAGCAAAAGCACTCACGGTGTCGCAACCAGTATAAGCGTGCATGCCAAGGAGACTGCTGCACAGATTTTGACCTAGGGCTTGCACTATACTCGTAATGCTGATGTATCTAACTCTTGTTTGAGTTCCACACTTGAAAAATATTGACGACGGAATTAAATGCTTGAATGACACACAAAGAATGAAGACACCTGTATCTTCTGATGCCACAATCAATGTGCTGTAATCCGATCTGGCTGCATGAGAGAGATGAAGAAGAATCCTTGTATCAGCTTCTTCTTGTGTTGAGTTAAGTTCTTCAAAGGTAAAGGCAGCCTCTGGTGAGATTTGGTGACACTCTTCTTCACAGGCTACAAATAGGACCTAGCCTGTGAGCTTTCTTCTGTACTTGTCTTGTTTCCATTCTTAGGGGTGGCGAATGGTAAAATCCGAGACTCTCCGAGACGCCGAGATCCTAGTTAGAAATCCGAGCCCGAGACTCTTTGGTAAAAACTTTCGAGACTCAAAACAAGTAAAAACAAACCATAAAAAAACGAGACTTCGAGACTTATCAAAAACGCTTCCGAGATTCCGAGCTCCAGCCAAAATTTTCCGAGACCCACATTTTTCGAGGTACCATTCGCCACCCCTATTCTTTGGTCACAAATATTGTTAAGGCTTTCTTATTCTGCGGATTCAGTCGGAAGGAACTTTCTCCACTGCTGCACCATATGGTCGGGTTGGAGATTTCTAAATTCATTTCCATACTCAGCCCCTCGATGCTCTCTTTCTGTATTCTTAATTGAATTCTCCCTATACACATCGAAGATAACGTCAATTCTCTTCGAGGAAGCACCCTCATGTAGAACCATTCTTTTGTGTAGACCATTCTTTTCTGATAGAGCTATCTGCACGCATATCTCGGCATTGTACTAAAGGCTCACGATTCCTTGTACCCTTGAAATATTTTGGCTTTTCACAAAAAATACAAATGCGCTCATATGTTGTGGAAATATTGGAAGATTCGGATCCTCGAATAGACTCTCCTAGCCACTTGTTCTGGTTGAGTCTGGCTATTGGATGATTGATGGGATAATTTATCTAACAACTTCTTCATTGTAAAAATGCTTCGACACTTTCGATGGTAGTAAATGAGCGGGACTTCTCTTTCGCTTAAAGACTTCGAAAGTTCTACGATTTCTTGGTGATTTCGAATCTGTGCTGCTCGTAGAAAGGTTTTCCACGACTCCTCGTCTTTAGGATTAACTAAATTACTGCTATCGTCGGTGCAGTGAATGATACACTTCTTCTTGGAGAATCGTTTGACTGCACTTGACTCCTCATCATCATCAACACTTCTCTTAGATGAGGACCCTATTTGTATCAGATGAACATTTTTCAGCGTTTAAGTTGCAATGCAACTGCAACTGAGACGGGGACATAACAGCACATACGGTATATTATAATTTATGAAACTCTGGACTTCAAAATTAAAAGTTTTTTGCCAACATAGTGGTGCCACGATTTGGAATGAGCTACCACAAAAAACATACAAAGAACAACATCGCTAAGTCAATTAAAAAGGGAAATAAACCTGTTAGCTCTCTAATTTTCTGATTCCCGGCACACGGTAATCATGTAAGCCATTCAGGTATGTGTAGTCTTTATATCCTTTTTACTTCACTTAACTTTTTTAGACTGATGATTTTAGCGTGTTTAAAGAAACCATATGTGTGTATGCATTAAAAAAGGCATATCACGTGGAATTTTCATTACCGAATAACAGATAATTCAAATAATGTTAAACAAATGTGTATGATCGATATGAGCAAAAATTATACTTCAATTTCTATCGGATTATCGAAGTAAACATCCTAGAAGATCTGTAAGTATTTCCTAAATTCTGCTTATTAAGTCAAAACTTCAAAGACTTTTGCCTCAAAAAGTTTGAGCGCTTTGTTAACTAGATGATTTTGCTGACTTTTCGTGAAATTATTGCGTTTTACACGGTAAAATCGCTATTAATCCGGCAAATTAAGAACCCTCTCCCTTCCATGGCAGCCACCATTTTGGATTTTACCCATAATGCTATTCGAAGGCTACTTTTGAGTTTTCCTCGCTCTACTTTGGTTAAATTCAGAACAATTAATATTTTGGCGATAAAAAACGCAACAAAAAAACTTCTCATGTCTCATAATAAATTAAACTACAAAAGATATAGAACATATTAAGTGCACATTTAGTTGGCTGGTTGGTATCTCAAAGGTAATTTCAGGTACTTTTACATGAAGAAAATACCCTGAAAGCTACTCCTATAGAAAGGTTATCATGCAAATTTTCAATCTCCACTTTGTGTGCTATCAATTCGCAGCAATCATCCTTTGTCCTTCGAGTTGGTACCAAAATCACGATTGGCCCATGGACTAGCATGAAGGCCTTATGTGTCTACTGATACAATAAGACTTTGATGATGATGAAACATATAATATAGTGCACATTTCAACCTTTTTCTCATAATAAATATTATTAGCAGAAATAATGGTAAGAGAAAGTTACAGCTGTACCTGAAGAAAATTGTAAATGTTACAAAATTGCCTACAGACCTTGATAGAATTTAAAGACAACAGCTCCTACATTTACATGTACCTTTCTCTTGTCTAAGTTTGAACAGGATGGGACAAAAGCGCACTGCTACAGAAGCCTTCTGGGGACTGGGAAGGTAGAGCACTGGTCTGTAAAACAAATTTCAGAAATATAGTGGAATCGTGGTCTGTTAAACCTCGTGGGAAAAGGGAATTGGTTCATATCAATGGGAGGTTTAAAAGTAGGGGTGATATGTACAGGTGTAAATCAAAGGTGTTATTAACTGGAGTTGGATGTCAGTTTTGGCTTGAATTATCAGGAGGTTGAAAAAAATCAAGGGTGAAGGAAGTTTTAAAAAATAATACTGTAGTGATAATTTTCATTGTGCTATTATAAACAACACCTGAAAATAAGGTGAAGTAGATTAATTTTTGTACAAGTATGCTGTTGTATAGAAAACTAAGACCTATGACCCAAAAAAACTAACACCTTAAAACCAAAAGTGCTAAAAATGACCTACAAGAATAAAATAAAAAAAAAAATGAACACTTTAAAATGAAACTAGGGAATTGACTGTGACATGTCATAACACTTCTAGCATTATCGATATCTACACCTAATGTAACCACTCCAATCCAATCAAATAACCTATACTTCAAAATCTAAGACCTGAAAACTTAACTAAGACTTCAAAACTATAAGTCTCTCTCATTCAGAACTGTGTGAAAACAGCTTCTCTTTACAACAACACAGGTATATTCAGGTCTTAACTTTTGAGGACTTCTTCGAGACCAGCAGGTAAAAAATGCAGATAAAAGGTCAAAGGTGAAAGATAGTAAAAGTCACTTTACTATGGTAACTAAACTAACTGAAAGTGTGTCCTAGCTCTAATCACCATCTGAAATAGAGTTTAGCTTAAGGGGAAAGTACTTATTTCAGTTATATTTATTAATACAGCAGTGACAAGCACTTATGGTGATAGAGTGACCTGTGGTTTTTTTTTACCTGCCATTTCGAGACACCCATTTGTACAGAGGCTCATGATTTAAACCTTTTGTTGTCTTGTTTACTACACAAACAGCAACTAAATGCAGTAGAACAAATTTAACTCACTTGTTTGGTGATGCTCGCGTGAAGACATAAGTTGTATTGACCACCTGGTCGCCAGCGTCAATACGTCCAGCTGTCAGTCGAAGACAAGTAATAAAATAACAATGTACATGAACATGTAAGTACTTAGAGTCTATACACATAAATGGGGTGCAATGAAAAAGGTGAAATAACCCATGACTGTTGGTCTTGGTAAATGAATTTTCATAGCAACAGGATTAGGATTTGTAGACTTTTACTGATGTATCCTAACTTACAAATATTTTTGTTAGTTCTTTTGCGTCTTTTAATTTCCTACCTGGGACTAACAGCAAAGAGCCATCTGGAGAAAAACTTGGTCTTCGAAAAAAGGATGGCATGGTCTCATCATGAAACATTTTTCCTTGCTTGATGGACTAAATAAAAAGCAAAAGAGTTGTAGTATTTGCTCAGTATTAGCAAAGTGCATGTTTGCTTTTTATATGCTGCAGACAGGATGATTGTAGACAATGCCCTGGCAAAGATATACACTGTACATGTAGGTTTTCTACAGATTCAGTGCAAAAGTATAGGAATGTAAATCCTGGAAAGTACATTTATATGTGGCAAATTTAACTGTATTTTTTCGAAAACCTAATTAATGGCTGCTTAGTGACTTACATTCCAGTTAGAGCCACTGTACAGGGTGAACTGAACTGGAACTTGATATACCCACAACACTCGTCACAAATCGTTGAAACAGGGGCCATTTGTCTTGAATTTTCTCCAAATTTCTTACATTCACTCTTCACACCTTTTTTCTCATTCAGATGTCCCCCTCTCCTCCCCCAATGTTGACCCACGCGTATTTTGGACCACTGAAATGACTGCAAACCCACATCAACATTTGGGAGGGGAAAATCACACAAGTGTTTGAAGATTTGTGACGAGGATTGCAGATTCCTAACCTTATATTATAAATCACTACACTTCAGAGTCATTTAGCTTTTGGTGGCTTTCTACGCTCTAAAAAATACACCGCTGAAAAGTATCTATCTAAAAATAATAATAAAACAAATTAATTATTAATACACAACATACCTCTCCAATTTCTGTTGCCTTTTGAGAGTTATTCAAGGTCAGCTTATTAATGTTGTAACAGCAGCGATAAGAATTTGGATTGTACAATCTACAGCTCCTGCAAAACAGAAAATAAATTAATGTATAGTGTGTATGTCCTAGGAAACATCGCCTGCCTATAAGCTATAAGGGTTTTAATTCATTTCTTTAACATTACCAAATTAGGATCATTCTTTTCTCTGCAAAAATTTTAAAGGCTGAAACTTCAGTAAAAGGTATCCAGGCACTTTGAAATTCATGGAAACAAAGCTGTTTCAAAAAGTCACTCATCTTTCAGAGTACATGACACATGCATGTAAGATCACAAATTGAGCTAAAATGGGTTATGGATATTGGATCTCATCATTGGGTAAACAACAAAATAAATATCTTTATTCATATATAATTAGAGATATGTAAAATATCAAATAAAATAAATACATACAATGTGAAATAAGAAAATATACAAAAAAGTAAATATTATATACATTATAAAGGAAAATTTCTTTTATCATGTATATGTTGTGGTTCAATTTTGTCCCTGGTTTAAATTTTATTTTCTTTTGTTTTGGGGTATGGTAATATATGATAATGAGTTTGAAACAAAGAAAAATAAAATTTGAACCAAGGATAAAATTGAACCACAACAATATATATATGGTATCAAAATGTTCTCAAAATATTACAACATTCTAAAAAAAACCATCTAAAAGTTTTTCTTCTTCTGAGTCACAGAATTGAGAGACTGACTGGGGGAGGGGGGGAATAGAAAGTTACGGTAATAATAAAAGTGTAACATGGAAATTACCTGTCGCTGGAATTTGTTACCACAAACTGACTAAGGGGATCCCAGCAAACTCCCTGTACATAATGTTTGTGATCCTTCAAGATCATAAGTTTTTGCCCTGAATAAAATCAACAATAATATTAAATAAAGTAAACTAAAAAAGTTATTTATTATTTTGTAAAAACCGTAAAATGAAGTTAATAAAGTTATTCTTAATAATTCACTAGTTTTGTTTGCATCTTTTTTTGAAAATAGTGGTCAAGCATGCCCAAAACCAAAAGAGTTTTTTTTGTGCAACTTTTAAAACAAAATTTATACTTCCCACTTTTAGAGCATAATTATTTGGAAATGTGTGGCTTCCTCTCCTCCCCAACTCTTCCACACTCCACAGTAATTTTATGGAACTCAGCACTACTCTGTGGAGTCATAATTATAGAATATGCATACCTTTCACAATGTCCCAGATAATAGCACTGTTGTCTATTGATCCAGATATGAGATTGGTACCATCTGAAGACCAGGATAGATCATAAACATCCTCTATGTGGCCCCTGCATTACAGTAAAACAAGAGATTTGTTCTTAAAAGTCAATCAACATTCTTAAATAATAATTTAAAATACATTAAAGGGAAACTGTCAGGAATTTTTGTTATAAGACTGAAAATGAAAAGGGTTACATGTAAGAGACCAATAAAGTTCCGGTTCAATTTGCCAGGTTTAATGATTCAAATGGGAACTTGATTCACTGTTTCCTAACATTAATAAAAAAACTTCTGCGTCATTCTGCATTCTGTAAAATACGCCTGCTGATCGTTCGTTGAAATTAGGAGCCACTCTGAATGGCTCTCTACTGCCAATGCAAGTTGCATTCAGTCATTTTCCTTGTCTTTGTTTACAGGAAAAGACAACTCTAAATAGTTTCAATGCACTTATAAAAAACTTCCTGACAAGACAATGATTGATTTGTTACAAGTACTGTGTATAAATTATCTCTGAGTTTGTACAATTTGGCTATTTAATTTTTACCTCAGGGCCTTGTAAAAGGTCCAGGATTCCTTGCTTTCAATGCCTTCAGTGTCCATAAATATGTCACTTCCACTCTGATCGGGAGAATTGTTGAACTTCCAGAGAATAATCAGGGAGTCTGAAAAGTTCATCCATTAGAGAAACATTTGAAGTCTATTAAGGCTAAGTTTCTCTAAGGGCGGGTTCATAAGAGATCCCAGTTGCTCAAGCCAAGCCGAGATCTCAGCAAGCAGGCCAGCCCACCTTCTCGTATAAACAGAATGACAATTTAAAGGGAAAACAAGGCATGAGCTGCGCCAGCCTGGGTAACTTGGCTGGTTCACCTGATATAAACAGGCCCCTAAGACTGGCATGCAAAGAAAATTAATATGGAGCGCTCCAGACAGTGGGGCTGGGTGAGGTACATGTATAATTATGTACTTTCCATTTATTGACCAGTGGGGATGTGATGGTGTATTCAATGGCATAGTGTTTTCAAGACCTGATAGGCTATAATGGGTTTGGATGATTGGGGCGCGCATTTTACACATGCATGACACCCTCGGAAATAAAAAAGTTCACGAGGTAGATTTATAAAAACATGACTATGAACCCGACCCACCCCTGTGACCTTATTCCCAGTCTCTTGTCAATAAAAAGAGACTTGCAGGGGTTGATCTAATCTAGATTTTGTTGAGTCTTTTATTTTCCTATATTTTCATCTTTTCTTTCTTAGCATTTTGGTGGTCCAAAAGTTGCCCATTTTATATAAACAGAACATACAAAAGATTGGCAAAATATTGAAGATAAAGCAATGTTTCTGAGAATCATGAACTAACTTACCATCACCAGCAGATGCAAGAATCTCTTCTGTGGAAGCCAAAAAAAGGGATGTTAGAAGCAGGCAAAAGTCCAAACCACCCCTACTCCCCCATTTTCCGCCAGCTTGGAAGTGAATGAAATGTAGAACGAGGAACTCTTCATCAAGCCTACATTTAAAATTTTCCACACCTTATGATCGCGATCATCAATATCACTTTTCAGCGGCCTTCAGAAAGGCTGGGGCACGGTCCATAACAATGCGGTAACAATAATTATAATTAAGCTTAATTTTTGACTTGAAAATCGCTGTTCAAATAAGTTGCATTAGATGGATGGAGATGAGATCCACTATGATACATGTAGCTAGGGATGTCTGGATCTCAAATCTGGAAGCTGTCAGAAAGGTTAAAGCTGACGGTAAAGAGGTTCTGTTTATTCTTTACATAGCTATTGTGGCATCATTACCTGTGGGTGAAAATCTTACAGCGTTGACGGCCTTCGTATGGCGACTCAAATTGGCTAAAAATTCGATCTGCGAATGCTGATCATCATTCGAAGCAATCGACCAGATCTAACGACAAGAAAGAGACTAAATTAGAATATAAGGAGCAAAGGACATGAGACATCAAATACACACACAATAGCGTTCAAGCTAAAGTTATTTTCTAAGATTATTCGATCGCAGATCTGTTGCGCACCTTGACATCATTGTCTGCTCCTCCTGAAGCAAGTCGCCACTTTGACCCAACTTTGCAAAAATCTACGCTCAACACTGGTTCTTTTCCATGCCAAGCTATTTCAGGAGTATTTAGCTTCATGATCAGGCACTTATGGATCGAAGTTCAATCAATATGGATAGATTTCTAGCATGAAAACAACACAAGCTTTCGTTATCGAAGGTCCCCGCAAAACGAGTTCTACTTTCGCGCCAAAAAGTATTATTCCATATTTGGAAGAAGTCGTAAGTATTCGTACCTCCTAATTTGGAAGTTATCGGACGAGTCAGAAAACACATGTGTTTGTGTCGCCTCGGATGCGAAAAACCTGCAAAATTTTTGGCACGTTGGGCAGACAGACGTCGATTTTCTGCCTTTAAATTTCTCTCGCTATGCAGCGGACACCGACTTGCCCCAATTGCTGCAAGAGTTACGGCTTCAAAGGTATGAAACTGCTGATAGATTTAAAAACCATTCTGTGCATGCAAACTCAGTGTCACGCGTAGCATTGTGCGCGATCAATGAACCGATGAACTTTCTCTTGAGATCAGCTGTGTTTATGAAAACGTCGATTAATCCGTAAATCGTTCAGCTGTTTCAATAACAAATTAATGGCGTTGTTGTGGCTTTGACAGATGAATGTTCTAGCATCAGTTTCAGACCCACACGCATTGGGTCCAACTACACCATAGTGTTATGCACCATTGCCAGGCATGTGAAACGCTCGGACTCCCCGCCTGGGATGACCGGGGCATTCACTTTTTATGCAAGTGAAAGCAAGCTCCCCGGGTGTAAAGTGAATGATGAACTCCCCCGCCCCCTTATGTCCCACACACACGGTACTCCCTTTTTAAAACGGTCTACTTATCTTGTTATCGCCAAGCGCAACAAGGGATGACAAGTAGTATGATGATAGCTGTGAAAGAACATGTTGATTTCGGAGCAACTATCACAACACTTGCAAACCCTTGATGGAGAAGGAAAATGATGACTAGAGTGTGATTCCAAACAATATCAATACCCCCAGAGATGGTCAATGGAAATTCCTAGGGGGTGGGGGGCTAAAGGGTAGAAATTTCTGAAGGGTATGGGGGGTGCCCACAAGAACAATTTTCCATAGGGTTGTTAAAGACGCGATTGATCGTACGAGACATACTTTAATAAGTATATGTGGATTATTTTGATTTGTAGCGCAACAAAAATTAGAAATAGATGCCCTTTCGAGAAGAAACTTGTCTCGAATGTCTTCTTCTTTGCTGGGAGTTTACTATCATCTCTCCGATGACGAACACTGACTTCATGTTGGTGTGCACTGTTTATGTACAAGAAAAATCAAGATGGCTGACCGTAGCAATTAATACCCAGACCCCCAGGTTCTTGTGTCTACCGGAAGAAAACATGATGTACAATTGTGATAATTCGTTAGTCATTAGAAAACTAACGAATAGCTCACAGCTTTTAAAACGCTCTAATGTTTCGTCCAAATGCCCTAACAATTTGTCCAGACACTCTAACAATAATGTTCTAACGCTCTAACGTATTGCTCTTATGATCTAACGGTTGATGCTTAACTTCTAAATGTCGGTCCGTCCATCGTTTGACTTTGACAGTCTTTAAATAAATATCGTCCTTTGGGCAAATCGATCGCAATTCTTGGTGCAATTCTCAACAGGTCCCTTGCTTCATCAAGTCTTCCTGTTATGTTTTAACCATGCAGAAGCTAAGTAAGGATGAAAAAGAACCAAATTCAGTAAATACAAATTTGCCTTCCTGTTAATGAAATTTACATCACTGATTAAAACATATAAATTTCGCGCATTCAATGCCAAACGTAACCTTGTCATACAGAAAAAGTCTAAACAATAGAACATCGGACTATTTCGCTTTTCGCTGTATTGATGATATTTCGTCCATTATGAAATACTGTAAAATTCCGAAAAAAAGCCCCTCCATGTATAAGCCCCTCCAAATATAACTCCCCAAAATCGTAACATAAAAAACCCTCTGTTAAATCACCCCTCCAAATATAAGCCCCCCGCGGGCTTGTGCTTGGAATTTGTCCTTGAATACAAAGAAAAACAAAGCAAAAATTGTAAATTTCCTTCCCACTGCAAGCTAGCCCAATTGATTTTGAAACGCAGATTTCCTTCCATGCATAAGCCCCTCCGAATATAGGCCCCTCCAAAAATGAGCCCCTCAAAAAGGGCCTTTGAAAAATATAAGCCCTGGGGCTTACTTTCAGAATTTTACAGTAGCCTACTACTACAGAAATACATTTGAACTCGGCACTACTCTTTCTACTCAATTTAAAACATTTTCAAAAAGCTTTTAAAACGTTTTCTGGCTGCTTTAATGTCTGATATGAACTGTTTACTACAATATTACAGCAACTCTGATTTCAGTGGGCTGATCAAAGCATGTTATTTTCTATTTCTTCGGTGAAAAGTCACCGGCTAGTGTGGTCAAAGTGCAGGCTGCTGCTGGCAGCTGGCTGCTATTTTGAACCCTGGATTACTTCTCATATTGTCTAGTGTTGTGCAAAAGAACCACTGGCTTATTTTTCTCTCTACAGTGGTTGTTTATTTCAATAAAAGTGTTGAGAACTTGAAGAGGTGGCCAGCCTTAGATTTTTCAAAAGTAAAGACCACCTTTTCAACATAAACATTTTTTGTTTGCTCTTAAGATGTTTCCAAGCCAATTGGTAATCGCATCCCCTTATTGTTGGAGTGTGGTCACACCTTTTGTGAGGGTTGCATCACAAAGTTGGCAAGGGTACAGAAAACACAGGTGTCATGCCCAGAATGCACTTACAACACCCCCCTGAAAATGGAGGGAGAAAAGGGGGTCAAGGGGATTCCAGCCAACATCCACTTGTTAGGAGTTATAACCAATACCAAGAGGGCATCATTTCGAAGGTAAGCACGTGTAACTCTCACATTATTAGGGCTACTGGAGAAGGTTATAGAACTTTTAGTTACCGGGACCAAACATGACTGTGTTGACAAGGATTCATGATGTTGTGAATCACCCCCTTCTTTGCCACCCCAGCCAAACTGCTACACCTTCTGTACGCGTCTGGCCTGACACATGGACTCGTTTTTCCAGACATGTAATACATGTATACTTTGGTTTGCTCAATTCTGGCCTTCACTGTACCTAGCAAATATGACTCAAGCACCTCACCAATACCAAGATTCTTTTATGCAAAATCACACTAACTGTATCTGCTGACATGATATCTTTCATATCCTGCATGTGTTAAATGAAAACTCAAAATGGATTTTGCATTTCTCTACATCAGCTTGCTCTGACATACTTGACATGCCTGCCTTGATAAAGACCCTCGTCAACAGTTATTAAAACCCCTGGCTGAACAATTGGAAATATCCACCTTTTCTCATGATCACACTTCACTTTCAAAATTGAACTGCATCTTCATGTACATATGGACCATATCTACTGCCTTACTATACTTGTAAAATTAATGCAACACAAGTGTTCAAATGATGACATTTTAGCTTACCTAAAATGTTATCATTTTACCTAACTGCTGATAACAGAGTTACACTGTATACAGCACTAAGCAGATTCAAAGGGTTGTCTTTCTGCAGTTTCCTTTATAATTAATCTACATTTGTTCCCTACTTTAAATGTTTATGGAGTTAAAATTTGAATTTCACACTTTTAGCAAGGGTGGCTTATTTCCTGAGATAATATTTGCTGGTATTCACTTTTTGCTTCATCCAATCTGATTGGTTGGCTTTGTTTTAAGAGCCCATGACTGTAAATATCGAGAATCGCTGGCCAGGCTAAAAAAAACGAAAATTCTGATAATTTGTCAGAAAAACCCCTTTGGGGAACTATCTTCGAAAAAAATATTTTCAACTTTCAAGAATCTATAGTTTTCGAGAAAATGAGGAAAAACGAAAATAGCCATTTTTACCTAATTAATTATGCAAAAATTAGAGTAAAAATGACCTACTTTATCCCGTCTGTACCGAGGCAAGATTCAAAGCTATAAAACAGAAATATTTTCGTTTAAAAGAATTCTATCTTTTCTTTCTATCCATGGTATGTTTTAAATCATAAACTTGATTTGGAATTTTTTACGGTTTTTTAAGCACTACCACGAAGCGCACTTTTTAAAATGGCTAAAAAATGAGCAACTTCAGAGGCAAAAAACTCACCTTGGTATGTGTGATAACTAGCCAAAATGTATACTAGGACAAAGCGCAGCTCTTATATTAACAGAATATGAAATAAAAAATCTGGGTACTCCGGATTTGCCTTTGCAAAATAAAAAGTTTCGTGACCACTAGTGGCAAAATGTCACAAATTTGCATAAGTCAAATTTGTAGAGAAATGATGCCGCCTGATTTTTCTTTGTAGTTTCGGTACGTGGTATATTCGAAACGTAGGAGAAAGGATGAAAGCGACTTTTAAATGAAGCTAAAATTAAGTAAAGGATCTGAAAAATTGATATTCCTGATAACAAATTGCTGTGAAGGTTGGTGACACAATGTAGCAAATTTGCATACAAACGCATCTGCATATTCCTACCGTACACAAGGACGCATTTCAATACTGTTAGCATCACGCAATATTTGAGGTTTGAAATAGCATAACCAAGAGAATAGCTAATGTTAGATGTTTTGTAATTTGTATGTTAGCTCTTCTTAATTGTACATTATAAAGTTAAGGTTGTTCAGCAATTGTTGTTGGGTGTTGGAGTACTGTATTCTGCAATTGCGTGACCGTTGTCAAATTCATCACAGTCAGACTTTATTTTTACCGGGTACGATAAAAAAAATGTGAGCTTATGAAGTAGTCTGTAAAGAAATACTATTCATGTCAGACAACTTAACTTTACTTTATTCACCTGAATGAATTTCACCGTCATACATCTTTCTTGGAGTGGGCACATGCTTTTATGGTACCGATAGTTCATTCGTCAAGGCATTTTGGGGGATTTGCCATTAATAACACTATACATCATACCCTGTAAGTTTTCAATCAACAGAAATCCGAAATAGTTAATTTTCTCAGTAGTTTTTCAAAGTTATACTTTGGTGAAATTGCCACGTCTCGCATATTAAAAATAACGTAACTAAAGACGAGATTAAAGTAGTCACTGCCCTCTTTTCTCTCTTTTCTGAAATTCTTCCTCCTGCTCTTTCTGCCTCTTCACTGTTCGTGCGTTCAACACTATTAAGTCCAGACACGATTTCGAACACCCAAAGATGGTCAGAGATCGCCAAGTGGACCGACCCGTAATTGTGCCATTGATTAGTTAAAACCTTCATTGAACGGACCCTCACGGATCCTTGCAATTGTCCTCTCAATAGAAAAAGTAAATCAGATGGAGGGAGTACTGCCGACACTGGGGTCGTTTTGGTGTTTTTTTTTTTAACCATGGATATCCTTCATGAACCCAGTTAGCTTTCCATTTATTCAACAAGGTTATAAACTGATCAAAATCAACAAGGATGGATTTTTTCACTGGTACCTCATTTAGTAAATTTTCACCTATCTTCATGTATCTTGCGAGAGTCACACACACAAAAAAGCAACATTTGGGGTAAAAAAATCTACTTCCAATTTTTTTATTCACCATCTATTCGCTACAGATTAATTAAATGTCCCTTTCCTGAAAAGTTAGCCAGCCAAAACTCCTTGCAAAACAAAGACAGTGGGAAGACGATCAAGTGCTGAAGCAACAGAAGAAGAAAGGCAAAGGGAAAAAAGAGAGCGGGAGAGAAAGATCGATATAGGTTCGTAAGAGATGTCCAAATTTTGGCTTCTGTGAACGCGCCAAAAAAGCTTCTAAATTAGTGTACGTCCAATTGAGCAGTCTTGTGTTGCAAATCTCTTTTTCAGCCATTCCCATATCAAGCTAACTGGCTAGCCTGCATAACAGGCGTGCATGCTTTTGTCAGGCGAGCAAATGCAAGCGCGAAGCGAGTGAGGAGAGAGGGGTATGTCTGGGGCGGAATGCAAAAAAAACAATGTATGTGGACAGGCCGTTGTTTTTTCTGCGTCTTCTCCGTCGCGCTTGTCTGGCGCTACTCACTCACCTCGCGCTTGCCTTCGCTCTCCTGCAAAAACGCGAAAAAAAATAACGCCTGTTATGCAGGCTACTAAGTGGTTGAAAGCCGGACCACAAAGGAGGATTTGGTCAAAAGGCGGGGTTTTCTTCTACTAAAATTAGCCGTCAAAAAAGAGTTTTAACAAAGAGAAAAAAAAAAAAGAAAAAAAAAAGAGGCTATGCCAGGCTAATTGCTAGTTCATTTTAAAAAGCTGATATGGTCTTCATTTCGCATCAATTTAGTTCCAAAAATTATCGTCCAGTTTTTTTTTATGTAAGGATGATATTTAGGCACTGAAACTGTTTCCTGTCGCGTTCTCTTGCTCCTGATGGCCAGGATGGGCATGGACTGAAAATTGGAAAAATTGGGCTATCTTTTTCAAGTTTAAATGCATCAGCCAAAAAGATATTTTTGGCTAGTGCTCCCTGATAAAATGATATCTTCTTCATACCCCACATCTAAATCTACACTGAACATTTTTTGACTGGATAAAGGCAGTAAGTTATAGCACAGAATCAACCTAAAACAGCAAATATACTGATTTGGGGTCTTCTTGACAAGAACTGTCACAAGGAGCCCAGAACCCCCGCCTCACAAATTGACAATCTGTAACCAGCTGTTGTCATGTTTCGCTCCTGCGGATATGTAATATTAGATACTGTCATTAATTGGAGGGCCTGCTGCTAAGAGCGAAATATCTAAATATTGGATTTTTTTGCCTGGTATCACAAATGGCTAGAGCTAAAATTTTCATGGTCAAAATTCCAAACCAAGGAAAAAATGTTTTTCCGTAATTTTTTTGCTAACGGCACATGTTATTCAGCAATTACATAGTCCCCAGCCCCTCGCATAAGCCATAGCTAAACATCAATTTAAGAGCAGTTTTATCGTATAACTCTTCTTCCCCTTTGTCTGAAGTTCTTTCCTTCTTTACTTTGGGAAACGGTTAGGCGTAAATAAAACCGCCGATGCCACTTACTTACCTCGCTCTGTTATTTAGCTCCTCGGTCGCTATCAACTACCCTGCGAGCAGGAGCAGGGGCCCTTCGATCTTCCTAGATAAGTCGGAAAGAGGAAGAGAAGGGTAACTATCAACTAAACAATGATTCGATCGGGCGTTCCGGTGTGAAGGCACGAGCTGGGACATTGTGGGTACTGACGTTAATACTCCTGAGCAAAAGGCAGGTATTTCTTTAAACAAAACTCGGGTCTGTTGTAAACTGAAAAACGTAGTCAAGTTATGCTTTTACTCTACGTCGCCTGACTGCCCGGTTAATAAACGGTACTTACGTCGATATAAGTTCGTTGCACATACTGCGATAGGCCAGGGGCGTCAAGGATGACCTTTCTGATACTTCTCTTTTCAAGATGATGCTACGTTTTGCAAGCACTCGACATGGGTGGGAGTTGGTTAGAGTAGCTCAAAAGCGGTGAACAAGGAGTCTTATCTTCCATAGACAAATCCTGCTCGCATCGTCATGAAAGGTGATTATTTTGTTGGAGTACAGTTGAACCTCCATGTGCGACCACCTATCCAAAACACCAAAACCCACCCAGTTAAGTCTTACAGTTGTAATCTCTCTTGTAAGCGCCCGCGACCACTAATTGGTACTGACTGTTTAATGATTTTACATTGTTTTTAACCTTTTGTAAGCGACCACCTGACGAGTTTTCTGATCTCTTGTTGTAGGAACAACAACAACATGGAACTGCACATACTGTAACTTGGAAATTGCCTGCAATAAATTATCTTCCTTGAAGTGGATGTGTCCAGTTTTCTTCTCAAAGAAACCTCCTGTGGTTTGTGGTTTGTGGTTTGTGGTTCGATTCTCGTAAGAGACCACCTCCCGTTAGCGACCATTAAGTCTGCGCATTTTGGGTGGTCGCTCTCGGGAGGTTCGCCTGTAGACTCCTTTTCCAGTTCTTTGGTGGCGTCGGTTGGAACTTGTTTTGGTTCATGGGTTTTGCGTATAGATTTACACACTAAGGCGCGGCGCTGGCAGGTGGTACAACTCCGCGATGAACTTTCGGAGGAGAGAAACCGCTGGACCGTATGAACTACGATCACGTAGCTGTTTCCTGGGGCCTTTGGTAGCTGCCTAATTATACCTCTATTTGTGAAAAAGCAAAAAAATTAACCAAGGGGCGGTTTGTTGTTTGTAATACGCAGTAAAAAAAATCAGATTTCAACATCTCTGACAAGAAAATGCTAACATTTAGTGCGTGACTGACAGGCATGCAAATTTAGTATCCCTTCTTTCTGAAAAGAAAATAAACTACTGAGAAACAAATGATGTTGCGAACAACGCATTGCCTGTTCAAAGCAAAGTTTCCATAAAATTTCATAAGGAGGAAAAAAAATGAGTAAAAGAAGGCGGAGCTGCACGAGACGTCGTTGCGTGACATTGTTATTTTGACTGTTAGTTTATGACTTCCTCTCACGCAGTGTATCCCGTTCGCAAAAAAACTCCTTTTCAAAAAAAAATTTCAAAGAAAATGTTCCTACCTATTTTAGATATACCGGAGGCGAATTTACGATGATACAGATGGATGCTGATACAAGGAAGTTAGGAAAAGAAACGAGAGACATGGGATATAGTTTACATAATAATTCAGCGCTTTTATATAACGCTTCTTCGAGGTCGTTTTTTATTATTTTTTTTGAACGGTTAATTACTCTGATATTTTAACATAAACTTTATCAAAAAACGTTTTCTTGCTTCGTGATGTTTCCGAACATTACATACTGACCCTGAATTGAAACAAAACCGGCTGCCGCAACATTTCTCTACAAATTTGACTTATGCAAATTTGCGACATTTTCCACTAGTGGTCACGAAACTTTTTATTTTGCAAAGGCAAATCCGGAGTACCCAGATTTTTTATTTCATATTCTGTTAATATAAGAGCTGCGCTTTGTCCTAGTATACATTTTGGCTAGGTATCACATATACCAAGGTGAGTTTTTTGCCTCTGAAGTTGCTCATTTTTTAGCCATTTTAAAAAGTGCTCTTCGTGGTAGTGTTTAAAAAACCGTAAAAAATTCCAAATCAAGTTTATGATTTAAAACATACCATGGATAGAAAAAAAAGATAGAATTCTTTTAAACGAAAATATTTCTGTTTTATAGCTTTGAATCTTGCCTCGGTACAGACGGGATAAAGTAGGTCATTTTTACTCTAATTTTTGCATAATTAATTAGGTAAAAACGGCTATTTTCGTTTTTCCTCATTTTCTCGAAAACTATAGATTCTTGAAAGTTGAAAATATTTTTTTCGAAGATAGTTCCCCAAAGGGGTTTTTCTGACAAATTATTAGAATTTTCGATTTTTTTAGCCTGGCCAGCGATTCTCGATATTTACAGTCATGGGCTCTTAAGTAGCCCAGGTTATACATGTGAAGTTCATGAAAGTATTAATACCAGCAGCCACATGTAAGGAAATGGCAAAGTTTTGTATTAGCTGTTGATCTTTGATCCAGTACATATTTTACTATTTTTTGTTTCTGTAAGCTTCTTAAGTTTGCCCCCCCTCCTTTTTTTTTAGGGTGTGAATGAGGAGGCCCCTCACTTGCTTGAGGGGCTAAATCTTCCATGGTACTCCATTCTTTGAAATTCTCTGACAATGCAGTTTTCTCAATTTACAGTGATGTTCAGAAGACTGGGCGTTCAAAGCTGGGAACTAAAGCAGGTCTGCAGAGAGCTATTAATCAGTTTGCACAGGAGAAGAAGGCTGAAACAGCAAAGAATGATACTGGTAAGTATTTCCAGTATAAATTATTGTTAAATTTTTCTTGGTAGAGCTGTAAGTAAGCATGTTACAAACCTGGGGCACTTAGCGTAAACCCTCTGCTAACCCCCCCCCCCCCCCCCCCCCACCACCACCACCCCATGAGGGCTTATTTATTTCAAACCTGTTTCAGGAGGAGGTGATAGTTCCAGCATGTGTATAATATTAATAATAATAATATTTATTGATTTGTATTGCGCAAATATCAATCCAGGAAATTTTCATCTGTGCATTACACAGACCCAACAAAATCCTAAAAATCCTATTACACATTCCAATGATAATAATAATAATAATAATTATCAACTTTATTTAACGAGGGTAACACGGGACAGTACTTCGACTGAATAACTAGTGGCCCTCAAAATAAAATTATAAAACGAAAATTAAGTTACAAAATACATATCGTTAACGAAAAGAACTATAAATATATGTATGGTTAAGACTAAAAGAGTAAAAAACTATATTACAATTATAAAATATCCTTACAATGAACATCTACAAACTATAATTACAATAAGAATACAGCTAGGATGGGTCAAGCGAAAGGAAGGTTGTGAAATGCCGGATTAGCATAAAACTAAGAAATAAAATTAAGTTTCACTTAAACTAAAATGATCAACGTCATTGTATCTCACTAAAAAATGACTATAAATAGCCTTTCTAAATGAGGTTACAAATGTTCCTTTCTTAAGGTCAATGGGCAGCGAGTTCCAGAGCCTGGTCGTGGACACGCTAAAAGTTCTCCCTCCCTCAGATTCGTGATTATATCTGGGGCAGACGAGGTTTAAGGCACTGTACCGTCCACTGCGTGTGTGTAAATCTGCATTGCATTTAAGAAGGTCATACATGTAGCTGGGGCAATTTCCTTGAAGGCGCTTAAAGACTAGCGAACACTTGTTGACTTTAGCTTCGTCATAAAATGGGAGCCACCCTAATTTATTAAAGAGATTTACGCTATTTGATCTTGTGTCAGCCCCTAAAATTACTCAGGCAGCACGTTTTTGCAGCTTGAGGATTCTCGTTAAGTTATCAGCTGAGCAGTTTGACCAAATAGTTGACCCATACAACATTACTTGTTTGATAAAAAAAAAACAATGACTAATTAATCCTTAAACCATATTGGATCAGTCCACATGAAGTTTATCAGTGATGATTAATTAATATAAAAGAGAATGGGGCTTTGATAATAGCTTTCATCTCCTGATAAGGGCAGGGTTATTGGAGAGGGTGGGCTTATTTGACGGGGGGAGGGAGCCTAATGTTGTATACTTGTTCAGCCATATCAAACGTGCTTGTAACTTTAGTAATAAAAGCATCCTAAAATTTTCCATAGTTAAAGTGCTAGTCAAGATCTCACATCATGCATTGCATTGCATGTACAGTGTACATTGTAACTTTTAAAAAATTATTAAGTTTGACAAACATGTACAGTCTACGTGAACCACAATGTGAGCTTTGAGCCTTTTTTATACTTGATATTTTTAATAACACGTTTTATCACTTCAAAAGCTTTCTTCACTCTTCATTTTGATACTGAAAGTGACAGTAGGTAAGCCTTGCTCATTGCATTTAAATTCTTTAGCCTTTGGTTGATCCCTTTCATACAATCCTCTTGCAACAGAATATTTGATCATCTTGTTTTTTTCTTATGGAAGGTCTTCTATTGGTGAAGTGTGTTGACAATTTCTCCTATTTATTGTTCTGCAACATTCCTTACATTTTTCCCTCTTCTCATAGCACTGGCTGCAGTGTTTTCCAGGACACATGAATTGTATGCATATGTCTGAACCATGCTCACAATTACCTATACACTGAATTAAGTTTCGTCGAGCAGCTGTTGTGGAACAAATCATCACAAGGCAAACCAGGAAATATACCACTGTACTTTTCATCTAAAGCAAATTGAATAACATGTACACAAACTGTCAGTAAAGAATAAATTGAAAACTTACATACCATAATTATTTCCTTAAATAGTAGCTTGGGGCGATTATTATATTTTTTTCCACCAAAATGGGCGCTTAATTGAGGGAGGCAATTATTTCAAATGTTACTCACTGGAAGTGATTGGCAATTATTCAAGGGAGGTGATTATTTTAAATATTTCAGGTAAAGAGAACGATTAATCAATGGAGGCAATTAATTGAGGGACGGCTATTATTTGAGGAAAGAAGGTTTGTTACAGGTCAAAATTTCCGGATTATAATTTTTTAACCCAGGTTGATTCTCAATTTTCTTTGCCTCCTAGCCCTGATTCATGAATCATTAGGGCTAGGAGACAAAGTTAATTGATATGAACCTACATGAAGTTTGAAAAATTTTAACCTGAATTTAATTTTGACCTGTGTAACATGTACACCTGTATGACACCCTACATTTTTCTTAGCAGGGTTTTCATCAATAATTACAGTAGCAGGAGAAAGGTGTAATGTTACAGGAGAATATTTATTTTGGAAGAGGCTCTAGTCTGATAAATAGCCATAGGGTACTGAACATTAGCCAGAGAATTTGCGTAGTAAATGGAGAACTCTCCAATCTCTGATGCCTAATGTACACCCTGTTTCAGGCATCAATAAAACCTGGAGTTGAACTCTTTTCTTATGCAAATGCTTTCTTTTACATCCAAAAAATTTGCATATATACTGCCACAGGAGTGAAAACACTCTATTTCTACAGTTAGTTGCAGTAATGCGTGCATATATTTTTTTTCACATTGTAAGTTTATCTCCAGGTTGATCTTTGTTTCACTTGCTATTGCAACGACTGTAATAACAGGTTTTTTTTATCTTTATGTGAAGGACATTTTAGAGTAGTTCCAGCTTTTTGGCTGAATGCCCATGAAGTTTATAGTACATGTCCAGTTTGTTCAGTGTTAAAATGTTACTTGCTTCTGCTAAAAAGTTCCAGAAACTTTTACTATAATTATCAGGGGCATGGCATGAGATTGAAGGTGTATGCACAAAAAGAAAAGTTAGAGTGCCGAAGGCACTCCAATTAGCGGAGTCTATCTGGGGGAGGAGCCCCCAGGAAATTTGTAAATTAGGGTCTGGGAAATGCCATTTCCTATGTTTCCCGCAGGACATTTTTAGCAAATAAGTAAGAAAGGAAAATGCAGTAGTTAGTTGTTTATTTTACCCATCCCTTGAGTTATCAGTGTTCATGGAAACAAGGGTAAAACAGTGAAGCCATCAAAGCAGAGGTCACCAGCGAGGGGTGAGACGTCTACCCTTCAGGCAGGCAAAGACACCAATATTTAATGCTAAACATGCTTTCAGGAAAAAAAAATTTTGTACACTATGCTCCTGTATTTATGTAGGTTAATATTTGTTTCCAAGTAAAGCCTCCCTGAAAAATAGATTACTCATAGAACAAAACAAAACTACTTGCCTTGGACATGTATTCAGATGAAAAAATCTTGCCCTATCTTTGGATTGTACCAAGATTGAAGAAGGAATGAATAAGGTCTACTAAACTGAGTTGTATTTTAATAGAGTAAACATATCATCTTACAGGTGCACGTGTTTTGTTTGCTCATCCTTTTGTGTGGCTAACAAACACTGTCATGAAAGCTTTTTACATGTAAAAGGAAGATGTTTTTTCATCTGTACCCAGCAGAAATTATAAATGAACATGATCCATAACTGATATTTCCCGTAACTACCTCGAAAATCATGGTAATATTGTTTTTAAGACTGTTGTCAAATTTAACATAGTGCAGTATGTTTACAGTTTTGGGTTTTCTTTCACAGTTAATACATGGGTGTCCATTTGGTAGTTTCCTTTGCTATTCAAACAGTAGACAGTAGACAATTTCTATATTTTTAGTAGCTCATTGTCTTGTTATCAACCAGGGCAGATGTTTCATTCCTTTGAAATCTTGCTTTTTACACTCTTTAGATAGGCCACACAAAACAGTTTGTAGGTGGGAGTTTTTAGTCTAAGTTATCCAATGTACATGGATCTATTCAAATAGATTTTGTGTTTGCATTAAGAAGTTTTGAATCTTTAAATATTATTTTGAAACTTTCTTTTGAATCCTGATTTTGCCTAACCCTCAGTTTCTGGGACTTTATTCAAACACTGTAATAATGATAGGCCAAAAAATAAAAATATAAATATAAAAAAAACCCACCACCACCACCACCAACAACAACAAAATAATGATAGCAGGCCATTTCTGTGTTCCAAAGACATGCCAAAATGTTTAAATTTGAAGCTTTCAAAACTGATGAAAAACTTGGATATTCTGTCTAAATCAGATTTTAGATTTGTTGGAAATTTATGTTTAAAAAAACAGGAATGTTTCAGTTGAACTTAAAATAGGTTTACTATTTGACTGAAAGTAGCTAAAGGTTGAACCGAAACATGACATTTATCAGGAGTCATGAAAGGAATGCTGTTTAGTTTGTCTAAAAAAATTAATATGATTATGTTGTTGTTCAACTAATTTTTGTCCTAATGTTTTAAATGTTCATTTAATATGTTTATTATAATACACTAAATTACAGCAACAAAGAATGGAATTTAAACCAAGGATAAAGTTGAACGACAACAAAAGAATGAGTGTGTAAATTTGTAGTGGGCAAAGCTTGTAACTTGTACTTGTGTTTGAGTGAACTTGATATTCAGGAGGTGGAAAGGGATGCTTTCAATTACCAAAATTTGTACATTTGAATGCTGAAATTAATGTTTCCTTCATCATGCAAAGGTTATGTTGTGGTTCAATTAATTTTATCCTTGGTTTAAATTTTAGTTTCTTTTCTTTTTGGGTGTAGTATTTTATGTTAATGAGTTTGAAACAAAAGGAAATAAAATTTAAACCAAGGATAAAATTGAACCACAAAAGACTCATTGAAAATTGAACCACAAAAGACTCATTGAAACCACGTACACTGCAGGCAGATTATAGCAAACTGATTTTTTAAATCTCCCTGGAGATTGAAAGGGACACGATATCTGCAGTCTAAAATATATTTTCTAATTCTTAGCAGCAATTTTTTCAAACTATAAAAAATACATTACATTGTCTAAAAATACACGAAAAAACCAAGCCATATCGAAGAATAATATTATTGGAAGCCAAAGGAAAAGTCAACAACATTTAAGTGTAATTAATTTCACACACAATAGACCTGTGTACGCTAAGGGCATGGCTAGAAACTCATAAAAAAGATTATAATAACACATTGGTTGAGAAGTGTACCTGGCAAAGGGATGTAAGTCACTGTGATTTTTTAAAATAATTTTATAAGAAAAAGAATAAATTACAGCTACTCACACCTCTTGCCCCTGAGAAGTTGTTTGTTGTAATTTAACATTGCTACTTTCCAACTAATTGCAGATGATGATGTCTTTAATTTTTATAATTTGGAAACTAAACATTTTCTTTTGAAGGTATAGCTACAGCTGTGTGTCTCTTTAATAACTCAGCGGTTGGGAAAAATAATAGGAAGCTGTGTAAAATATGATGCAGTATTGAACAAAGAAAAATATGAATTTGGAATTGTTATTAAAGCAATCCCTTGTACAGTGAATTATTATATTAAATTTCTGTGGAATATCAGCTTCCATATTCTATTAATGTCAAAAAGTAGATCCTGTAAAGCAGCTGATTGTTCTTGGTTTATCACAGGAAATCATTTAAAGTAAATGTTATGGAACCTGAAAAGTGCATAAACCCTAGCTTTAAACTGACAGAACATACTGTGTAAAAATTATGATTTTAAGGTCACATTTTAAAAAAAATCATGTAAATCCAAGATTGTAACCAAACATGACTTGTCATATACCATTTTAAAGCCAATTAAAATAAATTCTCTTCCAAGGTCCTTGCTATGCTCATACATATAGCTTGAATTATCTCTGTCTTCACTCTCAAAGTCAGATCATGAAGTCATTGTCAATGGGAACATCCATGAAAATCCTGGAAATCCCAGAGTGTAAGATTTTGTCCATCTTCTTGCCATGTGTTTATCCTTCTATTAAGTTAACAAATTGATGCCAGTTTAGTTTTATCATCTGTCCTCATATTGATGATAAAATGACGTCATAACATTGTCAAAGTGTTGTGGATCCATGAGCCGCATTGTCAAAGTTTGTTGTGGATGCATTCGCCTGCGGCTCGTGGATCCACAACACTTTGGCAATGTTATGACATCATTTTATCATCAATAAGAGGACAGATGATAAAAACTGGCATCAATTTGTTTTTTACAATAACAAAAACTCGAAAAAGTCAAATATTGCTAGTAAAATTGAAGAAAACTCAATAAAATTAATGACTTTTTTTAACTATAGCGCGATGCTATTTTCAATAACTTTTCTTGCTTGGTGATTGGCTACTGTAGACAAGTGATGGTCTTTCATTGTCTAAAAATTTGACAGTTTGGATCACCCCACCGCCCTGCATAGAAATAATTAGGAATTAAATTGTTTTCTTCCAAACTTCAGAACAAGAATGAGATCAGCGATGTTTATTGTCTTGAAAAATGGAGGCATTTTAGGGCATTATAAAGTCGTAAACTAGCCGAAGATTAAAATAATATTATTCCAAGGAAAGATTTTGAAGCCGTCAAAGTAACCAAACAAGTTGGAGCGATGTACAGTTGAGCTGTCTGTAGAGCAAACTAGACTGATAGTTTTGAAGAGTCGCTGACTGGTATGAACATAAATCATGTACGGCGGGTTATTTACTTCAGTTTTTTTTGTCCAGAGCACCATTCAGCTATATGAGCTGTGTATAATCAAACTGAAAGGTGGGATTTTTTAGGCATGTAGTCTTCAGTTCAACTTACAAGGTACTTACAAAGTTTCATAAAGTTTGTACAAAAAGTCTGTTTTGCTTTCAGAAAAAAGGACGAGAAAAATACTTAGTACTTGTCAAGATAACTGCTGTGATTATAATGTGTTTATTTTCAGTAAACTAGACTTTCAGAATTGTTTTCTTACCTTTTTGACCTTAAAACTATGTACAAAATTAATATTAAAAGCTTATCTGAATCACAGTTTTGAAACTGTACATTTTCTTGGAAGTCATCTCCTCTTTTGGAAACTTAGTTTTCTCTGCTTGAGCTTTTTGCAGAGAATCTGAACTGGATTCTCTGTAGGGCAAGGCCTATTAAAAGAGCTCCAATGTTAATACAACATTTGCTAAAGAAACGCACATACTCCTGCCAAATGCTACATTATAACACATTTTGGTCCATGAGCACATGGAATCCTGGGGCATGCTCATCCTTAAGTGCTGCTGATGGCAAAGAAAGACTCAGTATATGCTTCTTGTTTTAAACTCTGTCATTTAACTGCTGTAGTGAAATTTATTCACTTTTTTTGGATTCTGGTAATAATTATCGCCAGTTTAATAACCTATGCTGAAACTGTTGTTGGTTAGCTGCTTTGATAATGGGTATCCTTCTGTGTCTTTTCAGTGTTTGGTGATCACACCAGAGAGATCTATAACACCATGAAACTGCCTTCAACTACAGCAACTGTAACTAGTGTGAAAGCAGGCTCTCTTGGTGTCTCTGAGCTTGTCCCTCAGAGCCAGTCAAAAATGTGTAGTATAACCTAACATGTCACAAAAATCTTTTTCCATGGTTATCTTTAGTTGTGTCATTTTTGTTTTACTTTCAGGTGTAAAGTGTGAAGAGTGTTGCAGAGGAATCGCAACAAGTCTGTGTAATAAGTGTGAGACCGTATACTGCAGTGCTTGTTTTGAAAGAGTATGTACTGTTTAGTGGTCAACAAACACTTTGCTTATTGATATTTCTTAACCGACTTATGTCAATCTAACTGATAAAAGTGGAGTCTTGAGCTCTACATGTATTAGCTACCAAAGTCACTCCACTCTAAGAACCGTGAAAGGAATTTGTTTGCACTTGAAGTTTTTAATACCTCACATGACCATTAATTCCAAACACTTAGTATGCCAGTGTGGGTCCGAAATCCAAAACACCCATTTGACTTGAACAGATCATCATAGCTTTAATCACAAATCCGTACATGTAATACATCTCGAAATTGCTAAAGAAGTGAATCTGTCAAACTAGAAATACAGATCTACAGTTGGTATACAGAAAAACTGGTAAACAGCAAGCAGAAAGGTAAAAACTTATGCCTTTCTGGGCTCTAGCATCGGACCGCGTGGTCAAAAACATAACAAAACTAACGCGCATGAGCAGAAATCCGCGACGCATACATGACGTAAAAAAAGGGCGGAACACGGGTGCCGCTACGCTTAGTGTTTCATCATGTAACTTAATTTCCCTAATTTTAGAAAGGCATTAGTTAAAATTAATGATTTAGATTTAAATTAAACTCTGTTGTGTTAACTGGCCTTTTGGAAAACCAAGATTTAGATTGTGAGATGTAAAACAGATTTACTGTGTACATTCCTAAGAATATTTCTCAATGTTTTTCCACATTTAAGAGATCCAACTTTTTTCTTTGCGTTTTGCACAATTTTTTTGTGGAAATCCACAAAAATCCAAATTAATTAAATTATATTTTCAAACCCCAAATCCATATTTTTCAGTGAAATTGATATTGTGCATTACATGGAAATTAAAAGTTTTCCCTTTATTTAACTCATTGGCATGTTGGTGCCATTTAAATACCACAATAATCCATTGATTGTTTTGATTTTTTTCCATTTTTTTCTGTGGTGTGGGAAATGTTTTTTCTTGTCTTTAGCACCATCAGTGAATTGTACATTACCAAGAGATGCATCATGGAGTTCTTAGAGACTTAAACATCTTTATTGTAACTTATTTAGGTTCATTCATACTCCAATGCTTTGCGGAAACATACCCCTCTGCCTGTCAAACAAACAAGGTAATGATATTCATTTGTATTTTCTACCCTTTATTTTAATCCTTTTTAATCCATGTACAGATAGATTCCCCACACTGATCTCCAAAAGTTTCTTAAAAAATTAGTTAAGAGAATTGGATAAACAATCAGAGTCTTTACCCTTTGGTGATCATGTTATCAATTCTCTTAACCTGTATTGACATTGTTATGACAAAACTGGTTAAATGAAATACATGGCAATTTAGAAGGAGAATTTTAGAAGTTTAATTAGTCATCCAGGGTTTCTCCGCAAATGAAATTTTATGTGACAATTGCACCACTTACTCAATTTTCCCATTATGCGAGGAGAGGATGGGAGTTAATTGGAACCAAAGATGTTGTTTTGAAATAAATTAGTTGAATCCACAATGATTAGCACAATTAGTGTCGTAAACACAAACCTTCTTCAGTGACAATAAGTTTACCACCAGGACAAGTGTGACCTCATTACCCATTTAGTGGCTTCAAGCCTCCTTTGGGATGATGACATGTGTTTAGCATTTGTGACTTACTGAATAATGCTGAGTATCATCTGAAGAATAATGGAGATAGAGTACGGTTTTATACCACCCTCCAAGATCCCATATAATTCTTCAGATGATACTAAAGCCGAATTCAATATTTTTTTTATTATTTAATTCAAAATAATTCCTAGTTTAAAATCAAGCTAAAACATGCTTATCTCCATCGATGTTGAGTTCATCTTTGATAGTGCATGTTTGTCGGCAAATTATTTTAGGAGGTAAAGGGTTGTTCAGGTCTGCAAGTATTCTGCAAATAGCATGTGTCATCCTTCGAGTTGTCTTCTTGCTGTTCTTGCTATGTTTTTAGCCAATAGTTCGCGTACTTCTTCCTCGTGAAATGAGTGAAATGTTCCGCCATTTTGTAGTCACTCCCAAAACAACTCAACCTTGTCCCAGGTCTTCTTGTTTAATGGTCCAGTAAGGCTGCACAATTGACTTCATTTTTCACACATCGCAAAATTTTTCCTAATTTGGTTGACGAAAGCTGGTTATGATGAATTATGCGTGGGATTTTAGCCAATCAGAAATGAGGAGATACTTTAAATGAAGACTAATATTCTTTAGTTTTACCACTTTGCTGAAAGCCAGCTCCATAGTGAATTGGAAATGATAATAATTATTATTATCTTCCCAAATAATAATATTTTATTATGGGCACCAGTGTATGTAAATTAAACAAAGATAGTAATAAGCAATCACAAGTGCATCATCTAACCCTAACCTTCAAGTTGTAAACAGTTCTATTATACTTTCTTGTATTTTTAAGTTGTTCTAAGACGGTTGTAGCAAAATCAAATGGCTGCAGGACTACAATAAGATACGTTTTGCTGTCTCTTGTGCAATTTTTCAGCAGTGACACAGCAGTTGGTTGTCCTGAGCATAACAACAGACCTCTGGAGTTTTTTGACAAGGATACTGGGCAGCCTGTGTGTTCACACTGTGTGGTAATGGGAGAGAGACAAACCCATGCTATTGTTCCTGTTGATGACATTGTTAGTATATAATATTTTAATAGTTTTTTCCTTCTGTCATGGTGTATTAGTTGCTTTGAAGGCACTTAAGGTGGCTGAACACAGTTTTGGCAGTTTGAGAGTATATGTTCTTTACCAATCATGGCAAGAAAAAGGTTGCAGCTCACAAGCTGAAACTTGGCAAGTGAAAAATATACTGATAAAAGATTTTGACTAGCAGGTAAAATGTGACGTTTTCATAGTTTCCATGGCAACATGAACGATTGAATACAAGCTTAAAATTTCACTTTTGCTCAGTTTACATAAAATTCGCTCATTAGATTTTCCTGTAAACTGGCACACAGCGTACTATAATTAATCATTACCATTTGAAACTTATTTGAGCAAATTTTAACAGACGGGTTTTTAGATAATCAATAATATGATTGTACTGTAATTATTAAATGTATCACAAAATTCGTCTGTTCAACTTCCATTTTAAAGGTCTTATTATTGAAAGTACGATAAAAGTAGAAATTCTGCCAAATATCACAAAATTTTAATGAGTAGATTTTGAGAAATCGTCTTCTGTGTAGCATTGCTTTTTCGCCGCCATGTTTGTTTGTCTAATTTAAAACAAGCGCCGTCACGCAAGTTACCGCTGACCGCCCGCTAAACTGTGTTCAGCCACCTTAAATAAGATGTTTTGCCACAAAGGGATAGAATCTCCCGAATTAGAACTGATGTGTTTGAAGAGGAAATGTAGGCATGTGTGGGCTGGATAAAATTTATAAGGATCTCCCTGCAGGGCTGTCAATGAGGGCTGGTAGTGGGCCAAAAGCACTAGCTTGTTAGCATCCTTAGCCAGCTACTTTCATCTCCTTCTACCATAACTGCTAACAAAAAATAAGCACCATCAAATGAAATTGTAAAGCATCGGTTTCCCAGTTTTGAATGACATTGAATGCATATGTGAAGTGTTCAAACCGTGCAATGCCGTGGAATGCCTGGGATATTTTGACAGCATTGTTCCCAGTTTTGCGTGTTGACGAAACAATGTGGCGTCTGCAATGGAAAATACCTCTTGAAAATCCCTGGGAATGCCATTTCTGAGACTCTAAATTTCAAAATGTCCCTTGGTGTGAGTTCCGAAGCCACCTATTATAGGTGGCTTAGGTTATTATTCGTTATCAGCCTGTTACTTAAAAAATTTTGACAGCCCTGGATCTCATAAAATCTAAAATGTCATGCAGGAAACTTAAAGACTCTCAGCAGTCCCTCAGATATTTTGCATGATTAAGCAAATTGAGCAAACAAAAAAATGCCAGCCAAGAATGCAGGAAGGAAGGCCAGGGAGGGTGGGACCATAGATGACTGTATTTTCTGTTCTACCAGGCATGTTCATGTAACTTCACCCATGCTACCAAAGGCAAGAACCAGTTGAACTAAAATAATATGCACCACACAGTAATGTGGTCATGCTGACTGGAAAGGGACTGCTTGCAGTCTAGCTATGAAGCTTGAAAATCTGTTCTTGTCGTTTTAGGCCCAGGAGGTCCAGGCTCAGTTCAAGGCATCTATTGATCAAGTGACTACTATAGTCACACATCTTGACAAGTCAGTAAAGGTAAGATTTTTAGTGGCAGAGTGTTCTTAGTAAGATTACATAAATGTAGTCTGCAAATTGTGTCAAGCAATTTGTGGAATTTGACAGGGATGTCATCATTAAAAAGATCTAAAATTTTTAAGTTAGTGGATTTATGCATCATAATAATTATGATACATAAATCCCCTAACTATTGTAGTAGGAGGTCCTTTGGTTCTGTTTTACATTTTTGTTTCTTATGAGAGTTGTCAGAGGAAATTCCCAGCACTTGCCCTTAATGAGAACCATGCTTGATAGTTTGAGCTTGGTACCAACAGAGCTGTAATAATGTTATGTAAAAACATTAACTAAGAAATAAGGACAATTTTAGTCAGTCACAAACCCAAGGCCATAATTATGCAGTCTGATTGTTGAGGTTGATAGAAGGATTAAAGAAGAACAAACATTGTTGGCAAGGATGCCTCAATGATCAATCCCCGATGACAATGGTTTGCTCCTTTGACAGCCAAATCATTATTAGGGTTTATTTTAGAATCCAGTACTGTGTGTCTCACTTAAAGTGAGTGTATTTTCCTTTGGGTTTTAGAAAATCTGTGGAGTTCTTCCTGAGGTTAAGTCTGAAAAGAATAGTATTATCAATGACATAAGGGAGCACTTTCAGTCCTTATATGCTGCTCTTCAGACCAGGTATGTCATTCAATGGGGCCATTATAGCATAGTGCCAATTATAATCATGCAGGGTTCTCCATTTAGAGTAAATAGCTCAGAGTATCGTTCATATGGCATAGCCATGTGTGGGGGTGGCGTTAGGCAGGGGCGTAGCTAGCTTTTCGACTAGTTGTAGGCCTGCACTGACCTCACCAACACTTTGACCTCTTAAGCTTTTCAGCTCATCCCAACAATGCATAAATTATTACAAGCGGTAAAATGACGGATCAAACAAGAAATTTGTAGGCGTGGCCTACACGTCTTTAGGCTGGCTATGCTCCTGGTAGGTATGGGAGGGTTTATCCCGCTTCTATTTGGGGACTCTGAAGACTCTCTGGGGGCCCTAAAAAGTGGCTCAGTGCATTTTGATAAACCAGGGAAAGAATTGTAGCCACAAGGATAGCACCTTTATTTAGGCACTAGCCACATTTGCTTGATTTTTAGTCATAGTTATGCTTGTTTTTGTCAAGCTCAAGTGTTGATAAACAAATATGGTGAAAAAACAAAACATCATTTTTCTGTGAGCAGAGCATGAAGAGAACTTGAATTCCAGCTTGTCTGTTGGGCTAGCAGGTTGCACATTTTACTTGCATGGGGACACTGTTTTGCTCATCTTAATCAATGTTTTTGTTAGAGGATGACATAGCTGGACTCTTGCCCATTGGGCTAGTAAGCTTTAAAACCTGCTTACGTAGCAAGAAAATCTAATTGTCTCAGACTACCAGATGGTTTTTTTTTAGCCCTGTGTGAGTAGCCAGCGTTTCCATGATGACTAGATACCTGGCAAAATTTGCTAATATGCTGGAGCTTCCATAGAACCCCATACACAAACACAGACATTCTATTAAAACAACAAAAAACAACAGTCTCAGAAATGTGATCAGGAGCCAATATTTAAAATATATTGGTCATGTTTGTCATTGTCCAAACACTATGCTGACAAAGAAGATGCTGTTTGTAAAGCCTTGGCATCCATACAGATGGGACCCTTGGCTGCACTGGTTGGCTGTGTGGTCGCCACTGCAATCCAGTGGTAACTGGTTTGTCATCTGGAGGATTTTAATTGTACTGTTAAAATTAAATTTAGGTAAAAATTTGTTAACCAAGGTTGATTCCTTATTTCCGTTGTCTCTTTGCCCAAATTCATGAATAAAATTATTAGGGCTAGAAAAGAAAGGAAATAGAGAATCAACCTAGGTTTAAAAATATTAACCTGAATTTGATTTTGACCTGTAATATATACATAATGTTACAGTTAAAAAACAGTATTTAACCTAGGTTACGTGGGCTAAATCCTGTGCAAAAGGCAAAGCCTAAAAGGTTGAACACTGCTTTTGCCTAAGAATGAATTTACAGCAAGTATAGCTTAATATTGAAACATTAATTTTTTGTGATGTATGTTATAGAGAGCATTCACTGATCAAGGATGTGGAACTGAATCACAGTGGAGAACAACTGCTGGAAAAACTGGTGAGAGAATTGCTTCAGGTTTCAAAGAATTTTGATTAATATTATTATTGTTGTCAATATTTATGTATTGCGTGGCATACAGTAAAAAAAACTGCCACTACTACTGACTCTTATACAATTTTGTGTTCAAATAAGCATCAGTGCTCGACCTTAGCGGTAGTCCACTAGTCCTGGACTAGTGCAAACTTCTTCTGGACTAGTAGAAACTTAGACCACTAGTCACAGGACTAGTAAGTACTTATTAAATTGTGGGTTAGCCTGGTCAGTGTCTGTCACTCTTCTTTGACTCGCTGGCAGTGGTATTATGAAGTTTCATGATGACATCAATGAAATTTAATTGTAAAACGATATTGCAAATAATATTGTCATGCTGCCATCAGGAAGGACTACCACAGATTTACTCAGGACTAGTACATTTTCAGTTCAACTAGTTCCAGGACCAGCAATTTAAAAAGTTAAGGTTGAGCACTGAGCGTATCAAGCGTATCTGTAAACTGACTTTTTTTGCACCCTGGATTGTTTGGAGGGACAGCAAAACCATGTCAAAAATGCCCTCAGGGTTATTCTGGCCTATGAAGAAATTGTTATTATTATACCTAGTGCATCATGGTCTGAAGGAATTCTGTAAAGGTTTACTGGTTAGAATAAGTTGCATTTCTGAAACCATTATTGCAGTTTGGAACACAGCCTTTGTAGTGTATCATGTTTGTTAACCTTTAAGCTGTCCATCCAAGCAATTCAGTATCAGATTGTGGGAAACCTCCCCCTCCTCTAACTCACACATGACCAATAACCTCTCACTTAGAGCAAAATCTTGGATAAGGGAAGGAGTAGGTGGACAAAGTCATTTTGAATCTGTATCAGATTCTGTTAAACTGCCCACCTACCCCCCCTCCTCCAACTCAACATTAACACTAAATTCTCTCCTAAATTAAAAATCTTGGCCTGAGGGAGGGGTAGGTGGAAAAAGTCATTTGAATCAGTATCAGGTTGTAGGAAACCTTCCCCTCCCCTAACTCAACATTAACATTGACTTCTTACTTAAGGAAAAATCTTGGATAATTAGGGGAGGGGTAGGTCAACAAAATCATTTGAATCCTTATCAGATTCTGGGGAACTTCCCATCTATCCCTCCCCTAAACCAACGTTGACACCAGTGTCCCACTTAAGGCAAAATGTTGGGTTAGGGTAGGGGAGGTGGGCAGTTCCCAGACTCTTATATTGCTCCAAAATTCTTCTTAATCAGGTTGACTTTCTCACCTTTCTAAGTCCATGTATTACTGTACTGATCAATATATTGACTGATAATTTTAGATTGCTTGGAATTATAAATAGGTGAGAAAAGGAGACAAGGACATTACTAAAGTAAAAAAGACATGACTATTGAAAAGTTTGAAAAAAATACAAAGTAGCTGACATGCATTGTTCTTTTCTTTCTCTCAAACAGCGAGAAGATGTTACAGAGAATTTACGAAAAGCTAAAAATTACATACAAGGTAACAAAACCATACTCCTTACTATAGGTATGATTCTTTTATTAAAAAAGAAATTGTGATATACACGTACAGTGAAACTGTGATAATTGTTCAATTTAACTTTTTATTATTTACAGAGTTAGAAACATTGATTGGACAGCCACAGAAACTGATAGACAGTGCAAAGAAGGTCAGTTATCCTTTTAGTTTTGCAAGAAAACATTGCAACGTGTAATTGTTTACAACAAACAAGAATCACTTCGTGAATTTTACCGGGGCCACGTGGAAGGGTAGTTTCCATCAACAAGTTTGTCGGGCGACATGAAAATCTTTTTTATTGCAAATATTCTTTAGACTGATGAAAACTCGCTAGGATGAATTCTGTAACTATATTTTGCAATACACAGGGATCTCATTTATTGATAAGTGGTAAATATAGTCGCATTAAACCATTCCGTGTGCAAACTAATCGAATTAATATTTATATGGTTACAGTTGTTGCTCCCTACTTCAAATTCTGACAATAGCACGGTACCCGCGTGTTTAAAAATTGTTAACATGACCAAATTAAATTTACTTCTTTTGGATATCGTTGTAAGAAGCAGCCTTTTCATTTAGATTTTATGCCAATTCTTTGATACAGATCTAAAGAAACAATCACCCGCACCGCCAACATCTATTGATTGTAAACCAAGTTCACCTAATCTTGACTGTATCAAATTCTCAGAGGAAATAGGAGAGGTCAACTGTATTGTTGAGCTGTGATTTTGCATAAAAGGTCTAATTATTACTTCATGATGATCAGTGTTGTATTGAGTAGGTCCTGGATTCTTCTCAACATCTTTACTTAGTTTGAAATTCACATATGACTCACACAACTGCAAGAAAACAATGATAAATATTGATGTGCTTTACTTTTAGTTTCATTATCCTGTGATAATGCATGCCTGCTAAAGAAAGACAACAAATAAGCTTTCGGGTATAGCCATTTTATTTAAGTTAATTATCTTTGGATCGCGTTTGTTATTACATTTATATCGTGTATGACTGAAAGTTTTCTCACCTTATTAACATAGCGATGGAGCTTTGAAGACTTCGGTATCTCAGTCGTTGAAATCTTTTTGAAGACAAATTTCTTCAACATGCTATTCTTCTTGTTGGGACCTCTTCTGGAATTCTGCTCGGTTCAGGAACACGTCTAGATCGCCTTGTAGCACGTTTTTTAAGATGATATAAAGTTAGCTTTGATAAGTGTTCGCTTTGATTCTCGATAAATTTCACGATGGAAGGTTCACTCAAGGTAGATAGCTTTGATAAGTCGCTCTTATTCTCGATAAGTTTGAATCACGATGGAAGGTTCACTCTTAAGTGATCGCTCGTAAATTTGTCTCTCCAAATATTCACTCTTAAATTTTCGCTCATAAACTAGTCCATAGTAAAGGTTGGGGAACAAAAAGCTACAATCTTTCTCTTGAATGTCCTCCATGCCTGCCCTCCAGTGCTTTTTAAAATGGCGGATAAGATTTCAATGAGCGAGCCAAAGTAACGAGCCAGCGATATATCTCAGTCAGCGATATATCCCTAACAATGTAACGTTGAAAAAACGGACCGTCTGCATTTTAAGACCGGTGCCCGCCTTCGGAGAAGGCTGGGCCCCGGTAATAACACATATTATTTTTTTGAAAATGTCTTTCATGTGTGTGCAGCTTAAAAGTGAGTTGGAAACTTTTCAAGATATGCCATGTTTTGCAGTAGCCATATCAGCAGACAAAGATGAAGCGCAGTAAGTGAAGTTCTTGTGCAATTACATTGTGATGCCCACCTTGGGGGGGGGGGGGTTACTGCCATATACGGGCTATACAGGTATGTGCTGCTGTGAAGGGTACGGTTTTTGAGCAGTTTACTCCGGGATAGGGTATATAAATCAGAGAGTTTAGGTCTAGAATAGGGTGTCATTTTCCAGGAAACTGATCAATTAGTTGAAGATTTTAGTCTAGACTAGGAAAACCGGGAATTGCCACTGAAAAATATGAAAAAATCAAATCAGTCTCGTTTTGGCTCGACTGTGTTTGTGACCTCAGTAGTTACTGGAAAACAGCTACTCTGGGATAGGGGGGGATTTTAGGAGTTTGGTCTAGTATAGGGTAGCAAAATTCACTTGAATGAGCTCTGGTATAGGTTAAGGGTTCCAGGGTCCGAGTGGCACATCCCCACCCAAAAATGCCTAAAGTACCCCCCTCCCCTGGGGATGTTCATCACAATGTGAAGTGAGTAAAACATTACTGTTGTGTATTGAACTTTTTTTACAGGTTTGTTCCTGGTAAAGAATTATGCAACAACATTTCAGAGTATGGCTCAGTGTCCATGGATGGACAGCCAAGGTACAGTTAAGACTTGTGCATCTTACTTGCAGTATTTACTGTATGATATTGGGTTTGATGAAGGAGATCACATTTAATCTTGAACACTAAAGAAGTCAAGATATTTGTGAGGAATGCCATCAAGTTTGCACCCTCCTTCTTTTTCAGTGGTACTTTTTATTTTAGATAATAAAAAAGAAAGTTTTAGAAATAAGGAGCTTTGATGTTTCAGTGACAATGAAATAACTGATACAAAACTGCACATTCAGGGTCGGAAGGTTTAGGGTGAACTATTCAAGCGAACCGTTCAATATAAGATCATGACTGAAATTCTAGACTGATCTATTGACGCATATTATACCAGTACGTATGCTTTTTAATACATCATTAGACAAATATCAATTTTCATTAATTTGCCTTATGATTGGCACCTTTGAAGTTTGTTTCTGGGTAGGAAACTGGTTACTTAGCCTGGCCGCAGTAAACATGACTCCCTACTTTGTGATAACAGTGGACCCCTTTTAATGTGACCACAGTAATAATACCCAGCTTGTTTTAATAGGGTGGTTTCGAGTTATGATGCTAAGCCTTTCTGAGCCATGTGATGCAAGAGAAAGTTAAATCTGTCTTTCAGTCTGTGAAATATTGCTTCATCGCTTGAATGCTCATTTATGCATTTTAACTTCTGTTAAGAGTAATAGTGGCTATAATAACAAGCTGGCCTAAATGATATATTACTAACTTAGAACAAACCCCACTGAATTGTAGCCAACAGTTACCAGCACCGTACAAACGACTTACTGACAAGATCAAGCAAAAGTAACTATGACAGAACAACTGGAGAACTGACAATTTGACTAATAATAGACAACTGTTTAACCATGACAAGAGATGGATTGAAACGCACCAATTGCATTACGAGTATTCATAGCTAATGACAGCACGGCTTAACTGACAGACGACCAATAACATTGTGACACAATAGAGTACTAAAGTGATTACGTCATAAAAATTGAATTTGTGAAATTATGGAATTCGTCAGGATATTCTGAAAGAAAAACAACCAAGAGGCCTTCTTGCCAAAAACTAGCATTGTGGGACAAATTGTCTCTGAGATATTAGCCCAGTTATGCTCTGATGACTCCATACAAATCCTTCTAAATTTGACTTGGGTCATAACGTTATGACCCAAGTCAAATTTAGAAGGATTTGTATGGAGTCATCAGAGCATTACTGGGCTATTATCTCAGAGACAATTTGTCCCACAATGCTAGTTTTTGGCAAGAAGGCCTCTTGGATGTTTTTCTTTCAGAATATTCTGACGAATCCCATAATTTCACAAATTCAATTTTTTATGACGTCACACTTTAGTACTCTATCGATCAGTCAGATCAATACCCTGATTATAATAGAGTGATTTTCGTATGACCTTGAAATGAAAACGCGCGAACAAAACAGAAACAACAAACGAACGGAAATAGAGCGATTTGATTGGTGTATCGAACGGATACAAACGCACCTGGCTTTTGGTTGGCTAAGCGAACGGTCGGGTAAACAAACTTCATGCCCGAAGAACTTTCTAGAAATTGCTTTGACGTCATACTGCAACACGATTGGTCAATCGAACAATGCCTTCTCCATATTAGGGTTTTCTTTGGCGGGAAAACGTAGAGTCCATGTTTTGTTCTTTCCATCCATTGGCTGATAAAACAAATAACAAACACTTACGGAAACCATTTTTCAAGGTCATACGAAAATCGCTCAAATACCATCAACTGACGTGATACAACTCACTTTCACTTTGAAGATGACTACCGCAAAGGTTGTCAAAACGTCAGTCACTGTCAACAACAACAGTCCTATTCAGGACTACATTCACCGGGAGGATCAAACTCATCCTACTTTTGAAATGACTCCTGGGTTCAAACCTTTCACAATAATTAATTATTAATTGCGTCATCTTATGGTAGGGTTCCACTGCTTAAAGGTACGCATGACAGTTGATTTTGGTGCCAGACATTAGCAATCTAGGTCACATGGCCTTGCTTATAAAACCAAATAGGTGAACTCACATGGTCACATTCCTTACACATTTTATGTAAGCACTGCCTTTGCCCTTATAGGACAACAAATCTGTTTTAAAGGCCTATTTCAAAACCAGAATAAAGGAAAAATCGTATCCTCCAATGTAAGAAAAGATGATAAGTGCTTTTACTGTAGGTCTGACTGTACTGGTGATTCCTTGATCCAAAGAGACACCAGAACCTTTTCACTGCCAAGTCTCTCCTAAAATGCTTTAAAGAGCCAAAGAAAACTTTTATAGTCCTGTTGTAAATACATTTACATTTTTGTTTTGTTCTTGTCAAAGGCTTGAGCTAAAGAAGATCAGTGATTTGACAGAGGATGACTTGAGGGAGGACAATACAGGCGAGGTTGTTGCAGAAGCTCAAGAGGATCAGCTTGAAGAAGCTGGAAATGCCCTTCCTTCTGTTGATAATGAACAACACACAGGAACACCAAGAACCATCACAGCATCCAAGATTCTTAAAGCCAATCTTGCATGTCAGTGTTCTCTGTTTAGTGTATTTTCTATGTGGTGTGCATTTTTCAAAAGTTCTGACATTTTTTTGGCCGAAACCAATTTAATCCAATTCTATGGTCTATATATACTCCATAATTATGATCAACCATAGAAATGATATGAGTGCAAAAACTCGAGTGGAACCTCACGCCACATGCAAGTGTTTTTTTTCTATTTTTTTACAATAACATTGACAGTTTTGAGGTCCTTTCCAGAAAAATTTCTTGGAAAATCAGGCCCGGGAGAAAGAGAAAAACAAATTTTTCCATCATCACATCATTTGCCTGGTCTGTCATTGACTCTAGTTCTTCACCAATCAGAGCGTGAAAAAATTGCTCTGTTATTGTAAAATACAAAATACGGTAATACATTGGAGCAAACAAAGCTTCCTTGACCGTAAGACACAGGGCACATTTTGATCTGAAGCACTTGTTTCATCAGAAACACATCTAAGTACAGGGAACTGCATTTTTAGTAATAGTTGGTGAGGAGATGGAAAGGGAGCCAGGGATTTGTTTTTTCTCTTTTCCTGTTTAGGTCAATGTATTGTTTTTTACCCAAACTATGTGGGCCTTAAAAGGAGTGTAATAGCCAGCAAGGTATCAGGTAGTTTCGCCCGAATTGTGGTCGTTTTGCCCGACGGCGTTCGCCAGGACATTAGTCGATTCGCCCGATGACATACAACACTCTACAACATGGTGAACATATCTTTCGAGATGTTATTTTAATTACCCTTGGATTCCACATGAGCGGTCACTGTCTTTGCATGCATATTCACTTTCCTCAGGCTTAAAGAATCACGAATACACATCGGGCGAATCGACTTAGTCTGGGCGAACTACTATCGGGCGAACCGACTTTGCCAGCAAAATCGTTCTCCGCAATTGACAACCTTGGTTGGTGAAGAGCAATTTTACTAAATAATCAATGTCATTTAGATCGCCTTGAAATGGTGTTGGTTACACACATCAAAGATCCCTGTGAATTCATGATTCAGAGAGTTGCGGACATGGAACAACTTCAGCTCATGATGAACATTATCAACATTTATTGTGACAGTACAGAAAACGTCCATGATCTGCTTTATGATGTGAAATTTGGTATGTTGCTTTTTTGTAATCCTTGTTGTAGGCAAGAAAGGTATTGTTTGTAAATTTCAAAGTAAAAAACACTTAAGATTTACAGTATCAGACAAAAACCTTGAAACACTTGAGGAAATCTCGTTTCCTTTTTGTTCCCCCCTCCCTTTTGCAATGTTGCTGTAGCCACGTAACTTTGCAATCACATCTCAGCATTGCTGAGGGAAAGGGAAGTGCATGGGTGTTTCAACGATTTTAGACGTATTTCCGGCCTTTCTTCTCCTTTTTTGGGTTTAAAAGTGACTAAGCAGTCTTCACTTTTTCTTTTCGTTTTCTCCGGCCTTTTTGACTGAATCGTGCTCATTCTGGTATGGTTTTAAAGATCCCTTTACCCTGCACAAATTAGCAGACAAATTTGTCCTTGACCGTTAAGACTGATGACGTCACATGCGGTAGACCATAGAAGAGAGCTGGATCCGCACAAGTGACTAGGGTAGTTCAGGTGCAAATGGTTTAAATTATTAAAAGGCAACATGATAAATGTCCTGTAAAATTTCTGGTATCCTGGTCAGACATACATCCTTTTTAAAAAGAAAAATTATTCTCACTTTTTCTCACTTTTTTCAGGTGACATGTGCTGTGCGCAGTTCACTACAGATAATCAATGGTACAGAGCATGCATAAAAACAGCTTATTCACCAGCTTGTCCCAATGTTGTACCAACACTGGAGAATGGTCTTTGTGTTGAAGTACAATACATTGATTATGGCAATAGTGAGTGGCTTCCTTTAAGCAGGTAAACAACATTCCTTTATATACATGGTGATCATTCGTTCTTTCATTGTCAGCTGTTCATTCTTAATCATATGGCTGGCTCCTTAAGTGGGCAAGGTAAAGGAAATCCTGTGTTATGATTGGCTTCCCGAGGGGGAAAGTCGAGCATATCTTGTTTGCTTTGTCCTGCAAGAAAAGATTTTGTTGTGGCCATATACCAGTAATAAGTCCATTATTGTCCATGCTTATTCTGTCAAGTTGGCTGAATTTTAGTGTTGTTGTTGTTGTTTATTTTAATGGACCTCAACTTCGTTGGGGTTGTTAAAGTGCAAAAAAGAGGACGTAGTCAATATCCAGCCATCTTAGCCTCACACACTCGTTCAATGACTCATTTTTATTGCGGAGTTTTTGATTTTAGAATTTGGTTTTCTACATTCTCTCCTCTTTTGATATGTTTTTATTATTCACATAGATGTCTGTTGTACGCTTTTGCTGTTTTACTATGTACTAATAATCGTTGCAAAAAGTGATTTCTTAATGCAAGGACCCGTACATGTTGAGATGGATATTTAACACTATTGTCCTTGTGAGCGAAATCGTTTCAACCACTCCCTTCCTATTTTTTTACTTTGTACTTCATTTTTCAATTGGATTATGGAAGCATATACCCTTGGTACCAGAGGTGCAGTGAGATGCTTTGGTGTTGGCCACAGGCCGAAGCCGTGAGGAAAAAGGGGGTCACTATATTATAAAGGACTTGACCGGAAACGGAAACGGCGCATTAAAAGTCCCGGATCATGATACCTTTCTGGGAAACTGCCCACCTACCCCTCCCCTAAGCCAACATTTTGCTTTGAGTGAGAAGTGAGTGTTAATGTTCGTTTAGCAATAGGGGAGGGGTAGGTGGGCAATTCCCAGAATACGTATGATGACCGAAGTCTCCTGCACCGAGGGAAGGGAGCTTTAAGAAGACGCCTATGGCACTTTAGAAGAAGTCACGTCATGGTCATTTCACCTTTTCAAAGGGAAAACCCCACAAGTGTTGACAGCGTTTGGTAAAATATTGGGGGCCCTGTTCAATAGACAGGTTTTAATCGAAACACTTCTACCAGCAAAATTAATACTTATTTTCTTTCCTGCCATTATTTCTAAAAATTATAGCAAACTTTTCCTATTTACCTATTGCAGACTTAGAAAGATGAAAAGTGAATTTTTGAATATTCCTGAACTTGCTCAGTGTTGTTCCTTAGCAGACATTGTACCTCCCTTTCAGGTTTGTACACACGCGCTTTTTTTTTTTACATACGTAAAGTCCATTTGCGCCCGCAAAACAGCAGGTGCTAGTAGAGGCAGACAGCAGTCAGTGATAAATTAGAATGGTTTATTAAAAATGTACAAATAAAGCTTAAACGTAGATAAATAACATTTACGAAATCAACCACTTGTAACAGTTATAGGTATAATTATATAACTACAAAACTGAATTAAAATTTTCATACTGTATACATGTAGTTTGCTATTTTCTGAAGCATAATGAGCGCTTCAACATATTCGTCCTCGGCCTCTAATATCGAGGGCAAGATGCTATTGATATGTTTTTTCGATTTTTTAAAAGCTCAATTGTGGAGTTGACAGAGTTCATCGCAAGTCTAGTTTAAAGGTTAGCTAAAAACCTAACAAAAGAACTTTGGTTTAGATTCAGTCTCGATGTGTTAATGTGAAAATTGCCAGAGGAAGAGAACCTGGTGTCGTGTTCATGCTTTTAGCTTTAGTGAAAAGATAACTAATATTTTAGAGGAAACAGTTTGTTCCAAACTTTAGCCCCTAAAACCCGAGTGCCAATGTGCGTATTCTCCGCACTGTTGTTCATATACGTTTCCAGTGATTCTGGAGAAGAGAATTTGTCTTGAAATCATAGCATTTTATGTCCGTTTTTCTCAAGACCTCTATGCTTGATTGACCACCATAATTTATGTATAGGTGAAGTTTTTTAATTTTTTTATTCATCTATTACATTTTCTGGCATAAATACCACAAAAGAAACCTTCCACTAAGCCAATGGACGAAATGCAAAAGGAGTCCATGATCCATTTAAAGTGCAATAATTTATGATTAAAAAGTAACAAAAATTTTATATTTACCATATATTAAATAAAAAATTTCTACCATACTATACAATAGCGAAATTAGTTAATATGTAATGGTAACAGGACTGAGTGGAGTCCAATTCGGTCTGTAATCATACGAGTGATTAACAAAATCGGACTACCGCGTAGCGGGAGTCCGATTTGTTTAATCACGAGTATGATTACAGACTGAATTGGACGACACGAAGTTCTGTTACCAATTAATCATAACTTGAACAAAATTTGTAATATAATAGGCTATTTTTTAAATCAAAACAAAAGAAACTCGAAATTTTGTTTTGCTAGCAGTGAAAAAAAAGCCATTTAAGCGCGCGCGTGATGGGGCGTACTGTCCAATTACTTAGGCATGACGCGTACTGTCCTATTAAACTGTCCAATTAAGGCTGAAATCAGGGCAGTTGATAGCCAATCAGATTTGACAATTTTGTTATAGTTATGATTAATCTACAAATAAAGAGGTCAACCTCGCTCTTTTTTGTTACAGGAGGAGAAGTGGCCCCCAAAAGCAACCAAGGCCTTTGGAAGTTTGACAGGAGATAAACCTCTTTTCATGACAGTGAGTTTGAATACTATTGCTGCTTTTTTAGTTTAATAGTTACTTGCGGAACGCTAAATACTGCAAAAGTATTGCCTTATATAAACATTAGCAAGGTATTTAAAGCCGCTCGTCTTCAGGCGAGGAGGCCTCAACAAACTACCGAGATTTTGTCTTCCTCAAATTTTCGTCAATAATTTCAGTATCCGTTTTAAAACTCTGCCGTTTTTGGCTTTGGGGTTACACATGTAATAACGTTACTGAAACGTCACGCCATTTGCTATCTTTAAAAAGAGCTCCCTAGAAAAATGAATTAAATGCAGTGATATCTTTTTAGGTCATTGAAAAGAAAGGCAGTAAACTGATTGTTGATTTACGGCGTCCAGAGGATGACGAGCCGACTCAAGATGATGACAGACCAGTGTCTGTCCGTGATGCTCTTGTTTTCTTGGAAGTTGCTAGATTCACTTCACCCGCTTCAAGACCTGAAGGTATTATTTAGAATTTAGCGCAAGTCATCCATGCACCGCTGCTTAGTTCAGTTTCTGTGTCATAAATTAGCAACAAGGGCGTTGCAGCCCGTTGCCTAGTCTTTCAGACCCCAAAGTATCGCCATATTTACTGTGAAAATCCGATACCGTTGGAATCGATTAAATTTTGGACATTTTTTCTATAAAATACTGTGTTTAACTTTGTGTTCCACATTATGTAACCAATCAAAATAGGGGGAACAGAAATGATGCTCTGCTGAGAGCACTGGCCTGCCAGCAGCGTGGTCCGGGTTCCAATCTCGGCATCAATGCCAATTGTGGTTCAGTTAAGAGAATTTTTTCGTTTAGTACTCGGGTTTTCCCCTCTATTTTATAAACCATGCAGCCTTTTTCTTAAATTTGAATTCCATCCGGAATGGTAGACGGAGAACCATTTTTGTGGCCATTTTGTGGCCGTGCTACTGCTCAATAGTTAGTTACTCATTTGTTTATCAGTAAATCCAAGTTGTTGTGATGGCTGAGATGTGCATTTCAAAGGTTTCGCTGCTTGTCATTTGCGTTTTAAATTGCACTTTTAAATTTTTAAATTGTACGTTTCAAATTGTACTTCCAAAACGTCTTGGATTTTAAGTCGCTCCGTGTTGTATGGAACCCATCGAGTGGCAACATAGTCTGTCGTTACTTTGTATCGTCACGCAATTTTACTCGCCACACCCAGGAGCTGTTTTGTGGGAAGAAGCGTTGCGTGACGAAACAAAGACGACTTTGACGGATTCTAATGGCAACAGTAACTTCATTTACATTTACATTTTTATGTATTAGGTCGGTAAAATCGTTAAGATATCACATCAACCGTAAAAATAAAAAGAAACACATAAATAAATAAATAAGTAAATAAAATAAGTAAATGAATAAAATACAGATATATTAATACACGAAATAATTATATAAGAGTAAAATAAAGAAAACTATGTAAACTACATATAACTATTATTTAAGAAAAGCTGAGAAGCATGGTTTAGCGTCTAGACGCGTACAATGCATAAACATCAACACAAGTCTGACCGCTGTTATTATACTCTGTACAATTCGTAAGGTCCTGTCCAAACCAAATTTGGAACTCCTGTCCAACAAACGTGGACATTGGAGATGGAAGCTCGTTAAACACGAGTTCGGTCGCGTTTGCACCTGCCCCTTTTAACCCGTATGAGTATTTACAACCGTGCGCGCCCATTTTGTAATCCGCGAGCAAAAGGGCTGTCCTGTTCTGGAACGTTATTACGGTGAGCAGCGTCCTGTTCCCGTAATTTGTATGGTTACACCCCCAATAGGACGGTAGAACATCTTCTGAACAGAGAATTGACCCGTTGATATGAACCAGTTTAAACGTAATGATGAAGCCACTTGCTGTGATGTTGAAGGTTCCATACGAGTCATTACGAGCTCCAAAGCAGACTGGCTCAATGTTGATCTTCTTCCATTTATCTGAAAGAAATTTCCACTGTTTCTGTAAACACGAAAACAATTCTTCCGGGAAAAATGATTTTAGCAGGAACTGCTCAAAAGTAAAGATTGCAACGGCCGCTTAAAATAAGAAGGATTTGTATGGGAAAAACATCTGTTACCCCTCAGTCAGGGCTGAGTGGTTTTCCATGCAAAACCTTGTAAATTTTGTAAGTTTCAAACTCTTAAAACTGTCGTAAAATCTACGAGGCTCAGATTTTCTTTCGTTCATAACGGAAAAGCAAGAGGAAATAAAGAGAACTACAGTCTTACCTAGTTCGCATTTTTCTCCACGCCATGGCACTTTACATGCGCAAGCAAACCTCTCCTTTTCTTTGTTGAAGACGCAAGAACCCCCATTGAGGCATCCGGTCATTAGGCAGCCCTGAAGGAAATGTAACACGAACGTGTTACCATAAATCCCTGGTATTTTTGTCTTTGCCTTTCTCGACACCCCTAGCCTTTACTTTTTTGGCCTTTGTACCCATAATCCTTGTACGGTACGAGCGAAAAAAAAAATCAAGGAAATTAAGCGGGCGAAGACTGGCGGGAGACAGGGCGGCGAGAAGGTCTGTCCACTCTTTTCCTTTGGCTTAAAGTAACTGAACGGGCCTCTTTTCGTTTTTGTCTTCGCGCCATAGTAAAAAAGTGTTGTTGGCAGTTTTGAAGCGCTTAAAATCTTTTTAGTAAACCTTCCAAAACGTTTTGTAAATAAATATATCAAACTTTGAACAGAGAACGTCTTAAGCTTAGCTTTGCAGTGCTTTGCTTAGCTTTAGCAAATTTCTATAGTTTGGCCGCGGTGAAAGAGAGCTCTTGTTTTTGTAAACCAGCAGCGCCTGGGTTACCGTCTGATTTCGATAGAAAGCGTCAACACTTTTAAAGTATAAACAGTGGCCCTTTAAGGTGGCCCGAACCTATTTATATGCGTGTTGGCTATGTTTTTGATTTGCGTTTTTCAGAATGAAAGATTCAACCGATTTCTATGGTTTTTGGCATCCTTAATAAACAGAAATGTAACGAATACAGTTAGCACTTTTAGGCCTCTTTAAGAAGAACAATTTTAAGCTGAGTGCGCGGTCATATTAAAGAACTTCTATTCATCAAACTTAAGTTGTATTTGTCCCTCTCTTCTGGAAACAAATCCTAACAAAGCAAAAGATAGCGTCTACGAAAAACTGTCAAGAGTTTTTAGCGTCCAGAAGAGAGGGACAAATTCAACTTAAGTTTGATGAATGGAAGTTCTTTAATATTACTGCGCACTCAGCATAAAATTGTTCTTCTTGTAGTGCTAACTATGTTCGCCGTAGGTTTCTGATTACTCTGTTTCTTGCAATAAAGCTTTAGGTAGGAATATCCTTTCAGATAGGAGATAGTTTGGCCGCACTTTACCTCTATTCGTGCGTCAACTTTCACAAATGTGTTAGCGTAGCATTTTAAGGTTAAATTTGACCAGCATTTTGTGCAGCGAGTTCTACGGTCACGATTGCCTTCAAACTTGCAGATGTAAAACTAAAGAGCACTGAAGCTTATTTGCTGAAGTTAGGGGAAAATCTGTCGTGGGATTTCGAAGTTATTTACGTTTTTAGTAAAGATGTGGTTTAAAATATACCGTATGCCGATATCTCAAAGGTTTTTAAACCTACAAGAAAACAAATAACATTTTCTTAAAGTTCCATCATTATTTATTTGGTATGCGAGAAATCATAGAAGTCGGTTGAATCTTTCATTCTAAAAAACGCAAATGAAAAACATAACCAACACGCTTATATAAATAGGTTCGGGCCACTTTAACATGTCGTTGACGAGATGGCTTGCGTCTCAAATTGCCTGCAGGTGGTATGTAGTTAGCTTTACAGCTTTCGACAGCATAAAACTTCGATAGCGATAAGGCGAAATAGACAAGTTCAAAGTCGTTTTCGAAAGTCTTCTCTTCCTTTCATTCTTTTTCCGAGGTCGCGTTCCTTTCCGCCCACCCCGACAAGCTGAGACCCTGAAGTAGGAAGTATTTTAAGCCTGCGACTTAAATTTTTATTACGCAGAAGTTTTTTTTTTAATTTTAGTTAAGATGTAGGCTATTTCCTTTTTTACTCTAAGTTTTAATTGCATTGCAATCGTCATAGATTAATTTCTTGTGCTTTATCTTAGCCTCATTGCTGACAATTTGAACAGGTGTGTTGGAGTCAAGGCAACATGGATATGATGACAGTTCTTATCGCAGCAAATTTTTAGAATATATTGGAGAAAAAAAGAACTATCATTCGGACAGTTGACTCCTGTAGGAAATCTGGTCTGTGAGTTGAGCATATTTAGATGCATCGCTAAACAAAACTAGCAACTCTAGGTCTTACATTCTCCTTAATTATACACAAGAGATTGATATTTTAACGGAGGTCACTGAGTTCTTACTTATTACTTAAGCAAATGATGCTAGTTGTCTTACCTTAAGAAACATTGAAAACGTTGCGCCAGGTTGATCAATAAGCTTGGTGTCATCATTTATTGAGAAAAAATCGTGCATTTGCAGTTCACAATTGCCTTTACCGCTCTTCCCTAAGGACTCTCTGAAGTTAGTTGAGGTACACCAGGAGTGTCTTAAACATGTTTGACTGCATAACATGAAACTAGTTGAATCGATTTTCTTGACTGCATGTTCTTCCAACCGCTTATTTTCCCTGGTTATTAAATAGGATGATCGAAATTTTTCTTCGGCTGCAAAAATTGTAGCAGCAATGTACCAGAAGAAAAGTAGAAAATTAATCATCTTTTATCGGCCGCAGTTTTAGCTTCTAGCGATCCCCCCCTTGGCTTCTACGTGTCTAGAAATTCTCAGTTAGCGTTTCCGCTTTCTTGGGTTGCCTTTAACATTCATTAATAACGTTATCTTGATTGACTGACAACCTCTGTCACTGCCATGGCGTAAAGTTACTATAGATCGTTTTCAGTCACGTGGTCAGCAGCTTTTGCAAATTGCTTGGAATAAAAGAAAGTTTTTTTAAAACATGTGAAAAGAGTTCAATTCCCACAGGATTTTTTTTTTGTACACAAACATGGCCAACCGATTCATTGTTTTTTACGCAAATATGACCGCCGTGACGTCATGTGAAAACGATTTCTTGTCGTAAGTTGGCGAGCTTTGACAGGCGCAAAACTCCCTCCTCCCACTGGAAGCTCGTCATGTCGACGTTTCCATTTTTAAGTTAGGAAAGACGCTAATCTAGCGCATATTGTGTGCACCATTTTTTAAATGAAATGATAAGAATGACAGTAGAGGGAACAATCCATAAGTAATGTTTGTTCTTTTTCTGTCAGCCCCCAACCTTGTATGATTTGACAAAGAAACCAGCCGGCCCTATTTCAACCGACAAATTACGGTCGAATTACTTGTATTTATTAAAGGCAGTGCAACGTTCGGCATGATATTCAGTATGTCGTCAGATCTCATAAAGTTCTGAATTGTGACCTTAAAATGTTTGTTGAAAATATAACCAAACTAATTATGATAAGATGACTTCACTGAATTATACATCGGATGTCAGCTGGCGTCGTTTTATTCAAATGTCTGCCTCTCAAAATATTAAATTGACTTAAATCAACTAAACTGGGTTGACACTAACTGCGTATCTAATCGGCTGATGGTGTTGAGCAGTTTTTTTGATAATAATAATAATAATGATAATAATAATTTTATTCCCTTTAAAGATATATACATAATTTTCTGAAATATTTGAAGTAAGAAGTAAGCACTATACAATATTAAGGATTATATAAATCATAAAAATACAATCACTGTGTCAATACCGGTTTCCCAAATGCATTCCTTGCGGCTCAGATGCGATCAGTAACTCTTGCAAGCAGTCCAGTGTTTTAAATGAAGCATTACAAAAGAGAATTATCCGCCTCTGATATTAGAAGGAAACAAGTTAGAGAGAATAAAAACTCGTATCCCTAAATTCCTAATTCTTAAAAAATAAAAAAAAATTAGTTCGGACAGGCTCTAATATTTTCGATCTCTAAATATGTAAAGTCAACAAAGTCTAGCCATCCTTATTCTCAAAGGAAACGATCCTAGACGGTCTCAGAATCAGTTTACTATTAAGCGTAACGTTGAGGGCATAACAAATTTATCTTAGGGTATGAGCTTTTAGTAGTTTAAAGTATTTTCATTGTAAGGAAAAATTACAAGTCGATGAGAAATTTACCGTATTTGCCTGAAGATAGTTTTAGAATATAGACCCAGGACTTGGAATTAATTCAGAATACCTGTGTAGTATCGCAAGGAGGAAAGAAAATCAGTTGAACTGAACTAAATATGTAGAGTATAAAAAAAAACCCATCTAGTTATGTTTCAACGTCCCAATCAACTTACTTTGAACTTGACATTGAAAAAGATGCATTGCGCAGACCGCTGTTAAGGAAACAAGAAACTGACTAAATTGAATGATTTTGTTCCTTTTTGCCATTTGCCAGTATTGTGGAGTAATTTCCATGGGTGGCGTCTATTAGACAGGGAGCGTTTATTAGAGTGGGGGGTCTTAACATTGTGGAGAAGGCTTTTATTAGACAAGTCAATTAGATCATTTACGATGCCGCAGGAGGCGCAGCACAGTTAATCTTAAAACTAGCAAGTACGTTTGTTTCCCCGTAAACTACTGATTAGAAGTTTCAAGTATTTAAGTATTCAAACTGAGTGTCCTTCCTTGCAAAGGCAAGTCCAAAACACTTTTCCCATTTTATGTTCAAACAGCGAAGTAAACAAATTAAAGTGAGCGTTAAAAAGAAAAATAATAAGTACGATCCCCCGATAGTAGCGACCTCTAAATACTCTTTCCCAAAACCTCATCAGGGTAGGCGCAACGTCTTTGTCTTGGGCACGTTTTTTTCCCTTGTGCGAGGAACGCGGGCTCATTTCCTTACAGCGGCTGGTAATCGAACCTATTTCAGAGTTGAAGTTCGGCTCTTGAAATGCTGTACACAGGTCCCATTGCTGTATTTTAGGCAGACCTGCAGTGTTCTCCTTATCAGGCGGTAACTGGTAAAATTTACCGCCTGAATCAACACTTCTTACCGCCTGCAACCGCTTCAAAGTTTACTAAAGATAAATGCGTAGTTTTAAAAAATACGCAAGTTGTGAACCGATTCAATCAAGGAAATGAATAGGTATATTATTGAAAAGTACTAAAGTATACACAGCCTTTTTTATGGGCCACGTAGTTTGGAAAGAGAACATTGAAGACAAAGTAAAATTATTGGGATCAAACTTTTTAAATTGTTATCTAAAGATTTGCGTGAAATAGGTCTTCGAATGAATTATGTTTCAAAGAATAGCTCTTCCTTAGGCGGGGCGATGCCACTCACTCCACTACCCCCTCCCCTATCAGGAAAATGCACCTCTGGGGCATACTTTTACCTTACCGGCCATGAAGGGTCCCTTAACTGCTGAGCTAAAACTTAGGGAGAACATTGACCTGTAAATGATCTAATCCAGGAAATGAATAAAAATTGCGTATTCGACAGTTACTTACCTCTAATTTCAGTACGCGGTCACTCGATTTGTGTAACAGAAAGTAGACTACAATAAATTCTGGCCCTTATCAGCAGTTGTCTTCGTTTAATTCCTTTGTTTAGTAGTATCTTGACTACCAGCATTTTTTGATTAATTTGGATTTGGTTCGTTACAGGACTTTTCTTTCCCAAGAAGACTTACAAAGATCCAGTGCCAATTGGAGAAGGAGCATTTGTTGATGTTCTTGTTACACACGTGGTTTCACCTGATGAATTTTACGTACAAAAGGTCAGTATTTCTCCTACGTCTTATGTAGTTGAAATCCCACCAGTTTGGACTACCTCACATTTCTTTGTATTTGAACGGGTTGGTTGTTATTTACTACGTCATATTTGACAGACTTATGTATTTTGGTCAAATTAAGTTCGTGCTGGAGGACCATTGCTGGTGCTGGAGACCACGGCTATCTTAAAGATGTTGTGTGTCATTACAGTTCATTTCTGAGCAAACAGTGAAACTTCTATTAAGCGCGCCCCCAATTAAGCGGACACCCTCTATAAAGCGAACACTAAGCCGGTTCCCGACATAAACGTCTGATATTTCCCTTTACAACGAACCCCTATTCAGCGGACACCTCTATTAAGCGGACGCGGACACTAAAATAAATTGTATTTGGCTAATTTCTATTGTTAAAAACCTCTGTTAGGCGGACACCAGACTAAGTTGACAATACTACAGGGTGTCCCAAAAGTTCGTTCGTCTACTTTATAAGTCTGTATTTCAGTACGATTGGACTTGGTAAGCAAATCATTTCAACTAAAGTTGTGTCTTTCAATATAATTCACTATTTTCATACTTGTTGTGCCATCTTTTGAGTCGAATATTCGATTTGTATCATTTGTATCGGTATCATGTAAAGACCCGCTTAAAAGTCAAATCAGGCTCGCACTCGTAGTCATTCTTGTCCTCTAAAGCTCTCTAACCACTGAGAAGAAAGTGCTGCCTTTGTAATGACATCTGCCAACAGTTGGACTTTCTAGTCTCCTCAGATATGGACGAACATGAAACCGTAGGTCCCGTCTCACTGCACTTTCACTTATCTGGTTCTTGTGGGACGTAAAAGAACCCATCGCACTTTTCGAAAAGAGTAGGGGACGTAGACCCCGTCGGTGTGGCCAACCTTTCATGGGATGGGTGGGTTATCTGTAAGGAGAGATGTTCATAAAAGGAATGGCGTAATGATCCTCCTTCAGGAGTCGTAGTGGCTACTATTTAACAATTAGTCGCCGAAGGCGACGTGAATATCGGCGAATAGTCACCGACTAGAGACGAAGTCGAGGTGACTATTCGCGGATATTCATGTCGCCTGAGGCGACTAATTGTTTTAGTATAATTACATTGATGATTATTCGAGAAAATAAAAGTATTGATCAATTTTCGACCCCGAATCATCAAAAAATCTGGCTGCCATTTTGAAAACTGCTAGCCTTCAATGTTATAATCACCGCGCGGTGATTATAGCGAGATAAAGCGAAGCTCCTAGCCAATCACAGCGCTCTATTTTCGATAATCATCAATGTAATTATACTAATTAGGAATAGATATATATGGATGTAAAGTCCTGATTAATAGTGGAGATCTCATACTGCTCTGATTGGCCAGTTCTGACAATTGATAAGCGCCCTAAGCGTGAAAGTGCTAGTAAAGTAAATCAATACCAAGGGATTACAAGATTATTAAGATTTGCCGTTAGTACCTTGTTGTTGCGTCTGTAATGTCCTACTCAACTGAGCTACTATAGTCTACGAGTAAGTAACCTGAGATCGAGCGTTATTTTTTTCTTGTTTTTTGCTTCTTTGCTTCTTTGGCTCGAGAGGGAAAAAAATAACGCCTGATACATTTATTTAACAAGCCGTCAACCGCCCCCTAATTTACATAATGTAACGTCTGCTTGACCTGTCATGTTATTAGACAATAAGCGTTTACCACAAGGGAATCAAATTTTGAAGCGAATAATGTCTCTTTTGAAATCAATTTTAGGGAAAAGAAAATTTTTAAGTTCGCCCATGTTCAGATGGCGCTTCCTAAAAAAGAAATTTTAAATGTGTTGTTTTTGTGATGAAATACTGCTAGCTGGAGCTGCCGTACCTTTATTTAACAAAAGAATTTACTGGTTAAAGCTCGTTGACTTCGTTCTGTACCGAAAGCAGTGAAAAAAAAAAAAAAACTAGGCTGAAGCACTATATTTCACGAACTGACAGATGGTGTAAAAGCGAAGATCGCTCAGAATAATTCGAAGGTTTCTGAAGGAAGAATTACAGTCAAGCCAGGTCAAGACTCCGTTCATGAATTGATTATTTGAAAAGTGAACCCGTTTGTCGCTTCTGTAACTTGTAGCCAGTATCAAATTGCATTCAAATGATCGGTGAATTTTTAGTATACGATGAGATGGAAAATATTTCAACGGATGAAATTTCTATTTAAGCATTCTTCAAATTCAAGAAAACTGAGCCGGCAGAAATTTCATAACGAACTCGCGTGTGTATTCACTGCCGCATTACGCAAGCAAAAATGCAGACTGAAATCAATTAACAACAACTAACGGATGGCGGCATTTTGGCCAATCGAAACGGCGCAAATCATTCGCATTGTTTCCTATCCAATCAGAAAAAAGTCCAGAATCCGGCATTTTTACATGTGATCCGTCAAAGAAATGTATCATGCCCTCTTCCCGTGAGAGACATAAAGGGTTAATAGGGAGAGGGCATGATCTCAGGCTAACGAGTAAGTTCTCTGGAGAGCTCTGAGGATGGGGGAGATAAAAGGGGTTTTTCTCCCCTCCCCGCCCCCTGACTCCCCCAGAGAGCTCCCTCGCAGGCTAGTCACCAAATCTTTACGTACTGGGAGTAATCCGAAAACAAAGAAAACATTTTGCTTATGTTTATGCTTTATATAACATGTTTGTTTTTCTATAAACAGCTGCGAAGTGAGGAGACGGTGGAGTTACAGCACATCATGGAAGAGATCAGCAAGATGTTCAGTGGGCGCCGGCGAGGAACAGAGTGGAGTGTTCCATGGCCTTATAAAGGTTACTTCACCACAACACCTATTGTTACTATTTTTGCAATCTTTTTGGTATATTACTTGGCTGTTTGATATCGTTCTTGCAGTTCTTTTCAGCTTGCATTTGTTGAAATGCTGTTTATTAGTAGAAGCCGGAGTGGTAAAACTTACTGAAATGCGAGCAGGAGAAATTTTAAATGCAAACCACTCGGGAATGAGTCTGTTAAAAATGAAGTGTACAAAACGCCCGATAGACTGTTCACAGTCCCCTATGTTACCGTAAGATCGTCGAGATCGAGCGCGTCTCACCTTTAATGGCGGCCATCTTGATTTTCAGATGTACCGAGTCTAACCTGGGGAAGAGTATCAAATCTACTTAGGGGGCGGGGGACGGTCTGGGAGAAGGCGTCCCCCTCCCCCTCCCCCTAGAGCTATAATCCCCGACGCCCGCCCCCTCGGTACATCTGAAAATCAAGATGGCCGCCATTAACGGTAAGGCGCGCTCGATCTCGACGATCACATGGAAAAATAGGGGACTTTGAACAGTCTAAACGCACGATAGTGTTGTCTCTACACACTACATATTTTCAAGTAACATAACAAACACGAGACTGTTTATTTACAAGATTAAACACTGAGAAGAGGGTTGAAAACCCTACACGCACCGGCAGTGTAGTATTTTGATAAACATCGAGGTGTGTGATATTGTCATGAAATAGTGTGTCGAATGTTTGATATTAGGGACCTTTAGCATCAGGTTTTTCATAGGAAACGGCAAACCGCAAACCGCAAAATGTCACGTGACCACGGCCTTCCGGTCACGTTTGCAGTTTGCAGTTCACGTTTGAACCGCAGGAAGGGCTTCCAGCGTAAGTGATTTACGGCAAGATTTTTTGCCACAAAAAATTGTACAGCCTCGCGTTTAAAGGTATGAACTAGCTTTTTATATCCGTTTGCGATGTGTTTGTTGGATTTTTGATCTCGAATCAATAAATTATTGCTGATTTTTGGGCGATTAAAGTGATGCACTTCGACTTGATGAAAACAACATGGCGACCCTAAACAATGAACGCGTAGTTCAAATCAATTTTATTGAGCTATTTTGAAAAAATAGCTCATATGTCAGTGGTGTAAGCGTATGTATCTTTGTGGCTCTGTGGCTTTGTGGCTTTGTGGCTTTGTGGCTTTGTATGTTGGGATGTTTGTTGCAAGAGCCAATAAGGTTGAAGGTACTATGAGTTGATGCTTAGGAACCAATGAGATCTTGGCATCCATTTAAACATGGCATTGGTAAAGGTCGAACAAGGGCACTTTGAGACCACCATCTTGATCCTTCACAATTTTTTCGTCTTTTATTACGGGTACAGGTGTTTGGAAGCATTACATAAAATATCTTCATGATTCAAACGCTATGAACAGTGATGCAGCTGTTGAAGGGTTCATATCATTTCTACCTAATTCGGCTATCGGTACAACGCACGTCAGTATGAGTTCTGTTTCACCTGCTACAACTGGGTAGAGTATAAAAGATCATATATTTTCAAATCTCTTCCAATGAAGCAATAATTGATATTTAGATATAGACTTCAATTCGAAAGCATGCGCCCTATAAAATGTGGTTTTACAAGTTTAAAAGGCAGGGTTTTTTTTCTGAAAGCTGTATCGAGTATTGTTAATCCCGTAAACAAGCTTTAAAAATATTATTCTCTCGCTTACAAAGTTCAACCGACCTTTTTCGTTCTATTTAGTAAAGATGCGTAACTTATGTACAAATAGTAGCGTTAGGGAATAAAATTGGAAGAAGCTAGTTGACACAATAATTAGATACTGTTAAATTCAGTGGAGTAACATGATATAAGTAGAAATATATTTCAGCAGTTTGATAATTTTCTTGGAAGTAAATAAATGATAGGCTATCAACCTTGACGTTGCATGAAACATAATTTAATTGCAGATGTTGTAATAAATCCGAGATGATTTCTTAAAATCGTTTGAGAAAATTTTGTAGTAAAACAATTTGCCTCTTTTTACGTACGAATTGTGAAAGGGCCAAAGACCAACATCTTCACATGCAAATTGTGTGCATGAGTTATTTTTATAATTCTGTTTACTAGATTACTGTGTGATAACTCGAATTCCCTCACGTACGAACCACGAAAGGGGGCAAAGTCCAACACTTTCACGTGCCAGCTGTGTGACTGTACATCTCATGCAGATTGGCTTTTCACAATAATAATAGTAACTCGGACGTATGAAGACCTGTTTCGTTTAGTAACCAATGCCTTAAAAAAGGCTCTTGTCTTTTAAGAAGCAATGGCTTTTAAAACATGACGAAATAAGTTTCGGAGTTAAAGACTGTTTCACAAATGTTAATAAATGTTAGGTTATCAACCTTGACGTTGGATGAAACATAATTTATTTGCAGATGTTATAATGAAGCCGAGGTGATTTCTTAAAATCGTTTGAGAAAATTTTGTAGTAAAACAATTTGCCTTTTTTTTTACGTACGAATTGTAAAAGGGCGAAAGACCAACATCTTCACGTGCAAATTGTGTAGGTGAGTTATTTTTAGAATTCTGTTTACTAGTTTACTGTGTGATAACTCGAATTCCCTCACGTACGAACGACGAAAGGGGGCAAAGTCCAACACTTTCACGTGCCAGCTGTGTGACTGTACATCTCATGCAGATTGGCTTTTCACAATGATAAATAGTAACTTGGACGTATGAAGACCTGTTTCCTTTTGAAACCAAATCCTTAAAAAAGGCTCTTGTCTTCTGAGAAGAAGAAATAAGTTGTCGGAGTTAAAGACTACTTCACTGAGTAGAATCGCACGTGAAAACCTCGTGAATTATGATGATGCAACCATCTACCACAATGATAAAAATCCTGGTATTTCGTAACTATTCAGTATTCGATGAGTCACATTTTGGATTAAGAAACTCTGAGGAAACCTTAGAGTTTTCCTTCTAATCAACGTTTGGTGAGTAGAAATTTATTTCACTTAAACGATTTTTTTAACTTGCACCAGATGTAACAGTGAAAGACAGAAGAAATTGAATATATAGCTTGAAGATCGATTCAGCTGAGCGTTTCGCGTTTTCATTTATGTACCGCAATACGCAATTTCGCACAAAGACCCAATCTACATTTAGGATGAAAGAGGTAGATTCATCACTTTTGGTAAGGTTACACCGAAGCATTAAAGTTACACTGAAGCATTCAAAATAGCTCATGCACGTTTAACGTGCCTATGTTATTCCTTTCTGCCGTGCTAACAAAGGAAAGTATTCTGTTCCAATCCAGAGTTAATTTTTTTTTATCTTGTTACTGAATTCATAACTTGACTCGGTCTCTTTTGGTTCCTGTTTTTAACGTATCACTCCGCAAATATTTATTATATTTTGCTTATTTCTTTTAGACTGGGGAGCCCAGGCTTCATAAAGCCTTCTGGTTTCTTCTTGACTCCCTTGCAACCTTACAATTCCTATGTGTATTCTTGTATTGTATTGTATTTTGGCTAAATAAAAATGAACTGAACTGAACTGAACGCCTTGCTAAAGTTTGAAATCTCGGCAACGCGAAACTGCAAACGCGTAACTGCGGTTTGTGGTTTACCTGGTGCTAAAGGTCTCTATTACTTCTCAAACCACTTGATTTTAGAAGGAGAAATTAAAGGATGTAAAAATGAGTTTTTTACCTGACTTCTTAAGACTCATTAAACGTAGATTTTCCTTTTGTTGTTGTTTCGTTTTGCAACTGTTAGAGGGGGATTGGGGAGAGAAGGAAGGGGACCGTTCTCTTTTCCCTTTTGCGCTTTTCTCCCTTCCCCCCTTAATTCCCTTTTTGCACCTGCCACACATGCAAAGATTAATTTGTGTTGGTACGAAACTCGCTGTGATGTCAGGTAAAAGTGCAAAGGAAGAGAAAAGCAAAAAGAGGAAATGCAGAAAAGTTCATGTATTGAATTGATCAATCTGAGCTCTGTATGCGAGGTGAAGGTATTCAACAAAGTGAAAGAGAGATTGAGATTGTGAATGAATACAAAGGAGATTCTATGCCTATTTTTAACACTAAACCAAATTGAACTGGTACTTAAGTGAATTTTTTTTTTTAACTTACTGTTTCTTCCATCTTTGTAGGTCTGGTTTGTGCAGCGAGATTTACTGAAGACAAAATATGGTATCGAGCTTTAGTTACAGGTGAGGATTCTGTCAAACAAACACAACCTAAATATGGCGAAAACTTCCAAAAAATGCCTTTAAGAGGAAAATAAAACAAACACTTTTTGAGATCCTAGCTTCAGAAGATTGTTATATTGATCTCCCAGAAATCGTTCAAAAAGTTAAGTTGAATTTATTTTCCTCTTAGTTGATATGTAATCTTTAATATCGTTTTAGTCTCTTGTCATTACTTGTTATAACTGTTGTCATTAATTTTATTATTAGTAATACCATTAGCTTATCAGCAGTCTCTAGTCATTGTTGTCAATTTTAGTTTCTTTTATTAGTTCTCGTATTACTTTTATCTGCATTTAGTTGTACTTATTTTCTGTAAACATGATCCGCCTAGATTAGCTTAGCTACCCGCGGGCATGTTATTGTACTTTAACTTCAAGCACAATAAATGTATGTATGGCGAACGCACGTCATCACGGATACTCCCGAGACCATGAGTATATAGGCTATGCTTACGCTATACCGTATAACTCTTCGTGTGACACGAAAAGCTGTCCGTTATAGTGTAAGCAGCAACGAACAAGTCGTTCAAACTCATCGAACATAATAATAATAATAATTTAATTCTTATATTGCGCGCTTTCCATGAAATGATCAAGCGCGCATTACATGATTTCTATCTATAATAACTTAATAAAGGGTATCTAACTACTAATTATTTAAAATACACTTTGATAAAATTAAAATATACAACATAAGTTAAGATACTAGAAATTATCACGGTGATAAAAATTAAAAATTAATAAATTAATAAAAAGCTTCCCTAAAGAGGTGCGGTTTTAGATAGCGCTTAAAAATCCCTAGATCTGTAATAGAACGAATCTCACGCGGTAATACATTCCAAAGTGCCGGAGCTGCGACCTGGAATGATCTGTCTCCTAATGTAACCCTACTTCTATAAGTTGGCGTGAGCGTGAGCGGGAGCGTGAGCGTGAGCAAGGGTGGCGCAGTGATGAAAGCACTCGCCTCCCACCAATGTGGCCCTGGTTTAAATCCTGGCGTCGACTCCGTGTGTGGGTTGAGTTTGTTGTTGGTTCTCTCCCTTCCTCCGAGAGGTTTTTCCCCGGGTACTCCTCCGGTTTTCTCTTCTCCTCAAAAACGAACATTTCCAAATTCCTATTCGACCAGGAATCAGGTAGACGAAGAAACACTATGTGGATGTGCTACATCCAAATCGTTATTTATTTATTTAGCCGTGAGGGTTTGGTCCACTATATCCTAGTCCTTACTCATAAATATTTTCTTTCGTCTCAGTGGATTCCAGCCCTCGCTCCTACTTATCCACTTCCAGGGTTCGCACACACCTTGAAAGAGCTTAAAAATCCTTGAATTTTAAAATAAAAATTCAAGGCCTTGAAAGTCCTTGAAAATTGCGGTCGGTGCTGGAAAGTCCTTGAATTTCGGTGCTAACTTTATAATTTAAGTAGAACTCCAAAGGAAAAGGAGCAAACACAGAAAGACCTTCGAGATAAAATTATCTATGTTGTGGAAGAACTAAAAAAAGACATAGAATTAAGGCTCTTTTTGAATTGAATAGAGTCCTTGAAATATGGGAAATGTGTCCTTGAAAGTCCTTGAAGAGTCCTTGAATTTTTTGTTCAAAAACGGATACGAACCCTGCACTTCCTCTACGGTCTGAATACCCGTTCACACTGCATCAAAGTGCGGCACAGAATTGCCAAGGATTTAGCCGGACTAAACGCTGAAGAAAATATTCCGTATTGATAATAGTTTACTATTAGTGAGGAGTTCTTTAAAGTTATTGGAATACTTTTGTTTGTCCAAAAGGTTGTTTGCTTTAAGGTAAGACAAGTGCCACTTTATTGTTGTTTTACAGCTGTCAACAGTGACGAGACAGTAAATGTCACATATGTGGACTTTGGAAACTCTGAAAAGTTGCCGTTTTCTGAAATCAGGAAACTACCCGACATGTTTCTCAGGTTACCAAAGCAGGTAATTAAACTACGATGTCTTAGTTCAGTGATGCCATATGTTAGGTACGGCTTAATTTGTACTAAGTTCTCATTGGAAATAGAATATCTACTATGTCTATGAGCGCATTCGAAGTATGAGATATCAAAAAGAAAAACTAAACGTTATTAAAGGGCAAAAAAAAATCATTTTTAAGTCTGTAGGTTTTGCTGACTTTTTTTTGGATTTAAAAGATATCAAGAGCGAAAAGAATTCGTGCCAAAACCGTTCTAAAAATAATCTGGTCCGTGAAAACGCCGTGACACGAGCGCATGGAAGTTTCTCGCTCCGGGTTATGGGCTCCTGGTGCAAACTAATACAACACCGACCCCAGTCTCACACTCAAAACAAGAAAACACCTTCACTTGACACCATTCAAGTTGAGCTTACCTAGCACTTAGGTTAAATCCAATTTCAAATTTTACCAAAGCAAGCAGATTACAGTCAAACCTCGTTAATACGGACACTGAAAAGGTCATAGAAAGTGTCCCAATTAACATGGCGTCTGTATTAAGGGGGTCATGTCATTAGAGTAAACAGAAATAAAAGGAGACAACATCGTCAAATAAAACATATCTAAGTCTCACACTGGTCATTCCGCAGCCTAAATCCATTCAAAAAATCGCTCATCTAATGTACTACTTAATCAAAACCGTTCTCTGCATAACTATTTGATGCCTGAAAATAGTCTGAAAATGATGTCTACAAATCATCGTATCCGGTGTACTGTACGTGTAGCGCCGGGAACATTGACATGCTGTCGACTGAACACCTTCAAGAAGGAAAGGTTTGTTACAACATACAATTGAATTTAGAGAAAATGTATGGACTTTCCCCCGGGTCAAAGAAAACTGTTTGTAATAAAGAGCCAGGTGATCTGTGACGTCATTGCGGGGGCCTGGGGAAAGAAATTTTAATGCCGTATCCCATAAACCAACGCGCGCACCAATTCAATTCAATTCAATCTGTTCCCGTCAGCTTTGGTTTATGGGATACGGCATTAAAATTTCTTTCCCCAGGTCCCCGCAGTGACGTCACAGATCACCTGGAGGTGCCCGTAAAGCGGGATTCGACTGTATTATGGAGAACCCCTGGTTTACATTTATTGTTTATCGCTGTACGGCTTTCAAGTTTAATCATCCAGCAACAGCTAATTGAAAATTGTAATTGAAGTGTATGAACAAGGAAGAATTTCAAGTTAATTTTTTTCCCCAAGGCACTGCCTATTTGTCTTGTGGATATTAAACCAAGTGGAGCTGAATCTAAGTGGCAAAAACAGGTAAGAAGCAAAGCATTCAATCTCGATATAGATATTTCTTTTCGAGTGACTGGGGATTTGGATGGCGCAGTGATGAAAGCACTCGCTTTCCAACAATATGGCCTGGGGTCGAGTTCCGGCTTCGACCAATCAGAAATGCTATCTGACGTAAGTTTGTGGTTGGTTCTCTTCTCTGCTCCGATGGGTTTTTTCCGGTTTTTCCAGTTTTCTCTTCTCCTCAAAAACCAGCAATTGATCTATAAAGTCGGCTTTCCAATTAGTTTGTGGCACAGGTTTTAAAGTTTTGGAACTGTCAAGTTTCATCTTCTCTAAGTAACGTTAGTTTTTTTATAGGTGCTAACTGTTTTTTCACTTTGTGGGCATTTCTTGTGTTTTCTTACGTTCCTTGCATTTTCTTTTTCTGACAGGATCAAGATAACTTAACCACCTTAATTTTGAACAAATCTCTGGTTGTTGACGTTAAAGGTAAACATGACAGCTTTATATGTAGTCCGGTGGTTAAGTTACTCTAAACACAAGTCACAAGTCGTGCTTAGACTCACCGTGAACAAAACAAAACAACATAAAACAGAAGGAACTAAAACCGTAAAGTGGTCACACCCCAGTTTATTTCCAGCTGTACTTGCCACATGCAGTGTGTCTTTCATGCGGGAAATTTTATATTCAATCTGCTGATTGGCTGGTTAACAGGGGCACCCAACGTCAATTTTCGGAAAATGTCTGTTCGGAAGACGATTTGAGATATAGAATCTTCGGAACATTTGTTGTAAAATTTCTTGCTTGCCTGCCTCTCCTAGGATTTTCGAACACCTAAAAAATGGTATAATTGCCCATTTTTAACGGATTTTTATCCTAAAAAGGTCACCTAGAATTTTCGGAAGCCTTTTTTTGGCTGAAATTTTCGAAAAGGTGAGTTTTGATCCCTATAATTTTCGGATCACTAGACTTTCAGCTAAGAAATCCGAACAGATGAAAAATTTTTAGGTGCTAAAAATATGCCCGTATCTACCGTTTAAGTATTAAAATACGTTTAACAATGCTATGTTTGAGTGGCTTTAAACTATTTTCTCGTTGGGTGCCCCTGGGTTAATTGTGGGACTCGGAAACCTGAGATAAACACCTCGTTATCTGTCCCGTTAGCTTCTTTGTCAATCTATATGCTGGGTAGCCTGTGTGCAGACGTCTCCTATTTCTTTTTTGCACGTCCCTTTTCCGCGTGCAAGGAGACCGGAAATAGGAGACGTCTGAGCACAGGCTACCCAGCATAAAGCTTGATAACTGTATTAACTATAAACTAAAACAGTGGATAGTTGATAGTTGATTAGCTCCTCTTTTGCGATGTTTGTATTGTTTTAATATTGTTAGGCCTTGTAGATGACAAGATGTCTGTCTTGCTTTATGACACCTCGGGATCTCAAGATGTTTGCATCAACGAGTTTCTTGTCCTGAATGGTTTCTGTCAATCAGCTGGATTAGGGTAGGCGTGTTTAAGGAATTGCCTTCTTGTCAGGCTATATTTTCTAGATCTTCTGTGATGACAGTGTGGAGTGGTTAGGATCACAGCTTCACTTACCCGGCCCAAACTCTTTTTAAGCCCTCGGGTTACCTTTTTCGGCAGGTTTTGGCCAAATTTGTAAAATTTCCGAAGTCTCCGGAAGACTTCGAAAACTGTCGGAAGCTTTCAAGGACTCTAAAATCATGTTCAGAAGTCTCTGGGATACTATAGTGGGTCAACTTAGGCCCCAGCCTTTCCACACGTATCCTGATAGTATCCGTTTTTCAAAAATAATAAGAAAGAGAGAAAGAAAAATATGCGTCCACACGTAACGTATTTGAATCGTTTTAGTCCGTGCACATGAAAACGCCAAGACGCTGGAAACACGATGGCATCCCTTACAGGGCATGCGTAATGCTAGCAGGATATGATGTATGCAAGAGGGAATTATTCTCTCTTGATGTATGACGTCATCTTAATCGAAAACATCCGCACACGTAAACGAGAAGCCGTTGTTTTCAGAAATATCCACTCTGGGGACCCTATTTTAAAAACCTGCGTTTTTAGTGCCCGAAAACGCCGTTTACGTGGAAGGTAGGCTAGAACAGCGAAAAAAATCTACGTTTTCAGCAATAACATCCGGGTACTTATGGACGGTGCCTTATGTAATCCCTGGTGGTGACATCAGTAGGAGAATGAATTGGTTCTTTTATAGAGTACAGTTTGGGATTAATGCTGCCTAATAGACTGTTATATATTTCTGTGTACAAAGGCACTAACTCGAGGCTTGGAGTTGACAAAATACAGTGTAGTCCACCCAAGCCTCGACCTCGTTTCATTGTGTGTGCTCACCAGAGCCCACAAAATGAAACCACACGACACACGACTTTTCCGTCAATCAGAACGTTTCTGTTTTGACATATGTTTTAATGAGCAAACCTAGCTGTCCGAGTTTTGTTGTTTAGTATTTTCATGTCGAGACTTTTTCTGATTTCGTGGAGAGGTAATGTTTACGTTTCAGTCATATAAAAGATATGAAAGATAAAACCGAGAGGATAGCAAAAGAAAAAGGCGAATTGAAAAGGAAAAACAGCATGCTCTGCAGGACACTAGCATGCTCATTCAGGCGTTCTTGCAGCATTATTAAAAGCCGTGAAGAGCTTGCGGCAGAAAAAGAAAATACAGAGGAGAGGACTTCAGAAACGAATAGCCAAGAAGGAAGTGTAACTGCTGGTAGTGAAAATCAAGGCGACCAAGTAAGTCAGTGCAGTTCATACACAAAGGAGGAGAAAGCAGTGCCTGAAGAGAAAACGGTCGTGAAAGAGGATAGTGTCGTGCCAGCAGCCAGCCCTGTTGTTCTTGAAGAGTTTCAGTACAAGCCTGCTCCTGTACCAGAAAAGAATAGATTTCAAGCAGGGGTCACTTTTGTGGACTCTCAAGGTTATATTTATGCCCAGGAGGTGAAAGAAGGTGAGTTCGTCTCATCCTTTGCAGTGTGACAGGTACACAGTACACTTTTGTGTTAAGGAATTAATTTGATACCAGGAAGACAAAGGCAGATAGGACGGCAGAAAAAAGTAGGATTGACAAGCGAAACAATTTGCTGATTGATTTTGCAAAACAGCAACGTTTAATGATTAAATTCGACATGACGATAAACTTTACCTTTTGTAGTCATTTTTATTGACTCTTTTTTCTAAGCCTCTTTCCTGACTTTGTCTGTTTTCAATGATCTATCATAAATAATGGTCACCCAACTAGATTAGCTTTGTAGTTATTTTGAGTGTTTCGTTACTGTGTAATTTTTGATTCTATAGCAGGTATCTCTTTAGTTGCTCAGCGTATAGTACGTTGTTGTTGTTGTTGTTGTTGTTTGTGGACATCAAAGCTTCTTTAAACTCAGACCCTGTATTGAATAGCATAAGAGGTCATAAGACAAATTCAAACAGTTTTAATTAGGAAAGGAAAGTGTCAGTCATTGTATGTACTGAGGTCTACATTTCCAAGAAAACACCATTTTGTTTGTTGTTTTCGATCACTGCAGGAGACCGAACCTTGATAAACATCATGAGCTCCCTTCTGGGGAGGTATGGAAAAAGTGATGAGACGAGCACCTCCCCCTCTAATGTGACTTTGTTGCCCCCCGGGTTCCCATGCGTGGCGCAGTTTACTGAGGACGGCATGTGGTACCGTGGGAGAGTAGTCAAGTATGTTGGTGAAGATAAAGTGGAGGTAAATTGATGACGTTAGCCTGACGTCAAAACATAAAGGCCTAATGTTATCACTCTTGGGAGTTTATTACATTTAGGCCTTCGGCAACTTTCTTTTTAAGGGAGTTTAATTTTTGCGGATTGGCGACTTTTTTACATTTTGCGGGGAAGCACAGAAAAGACAAGAAGAGGGTGGATGGGTGCAACTGGAAAGATCAAAGCGGATTGCGTTTGGCCAAGCTATAAAAGTGTAAATAATTGTCTTCGCCGATCATTTTCGTTTTTATTTAATCAACTGATTTAGTCGATAAAAGGCTTGCACTTATTTGCACTGTGCTTGCGAGTCCTTGTTTTTATTTGTACGTATGATATTGTGAAATACCGCTAATTCAAGGGACTTTTACATTTCTGTCAGGTTAACTACGTTGACTTTGGAAATTCTGAAGTTGTGCCGCTGTCGGCGATAAGACAAGAAATGCCTTTTATGGAAATACCACAGCAGTGCCTTCAGCTTGTTCTGCGTGGCATTGAACCTGTAAGCCTACAAATTCCTTCTCAACCCCCCCCCCCCCCCCCCCCCCACTAGTTTTATGTGTGATCTTCTAGTTTAATATTCTCTTGATATGTTTTTGTTTAAATCTACGGTTTGATTAACGAGCCTTATTTTAAGTCTCCTTTGAAGGCAGTTTGTCGCATGGGTCTAATTTAATAGGCTTCCGTTACCATGAGTCTCCTGTTGCTCTTTGTGGTGGAGAATCTTGACTAGTTGCTATATAGGTTCTTATTTCACCCCCTGTTGGGACCACTCGTTGTTTTTCCCAGTTGCCTGTGTCACTGACTGAAGAAATATCACTCTCAATAAGTAGTTCGCCGTTTTGTAAACGTAATTTTAGTAAGAAGACAGGCCAACTCAAAGTGACGCTTTTAGAAAGGGTCTGGAGTGTGGTGATCCCAATGCCTCCGCGCTGTTTTTATGATCAGTGGAATGGCTAAAACCAACAAAGTACACTGACCAATCGTTACAGATGCAGTCAGTTCCCGAAAGGAATCAGAACCGGAAGAAATTTCACCAGGTTGTTTGGTTAAAGCGCAAAAGTATGAGCTCGAGCGAGTCACTGTTGGCTTTTGCTCTTCTTCGGACTGTAAACAATTATTGGATGAGATTTTTGTGATGTCCAGAATAATCAAGACCAAGGCTTTTATCGTGTACTGAGACCTTCATTATTCAGGATATCAACAAAACCGTTACTAATAATTGCGTTATTATACATCCTTGTTTTGAAGAAGATAATGACAAACTCAGCATCCCATGGAACACAGTTTGACATTGCTCTTGGAAATCGTGCCTTGCCCGCACAATCTACAGATTAGTCAAAAATCCGCTAGCAGATAACTAACAAATCTGTAGGCTGTGCTGATTTCCAAAATTAACTGTAGGCTCTTTGCCAACGAGAATGACAGAATGACAGATTGTGAGTACGATGTATGATAGTCTGAGAAACTGGTGCTAGACTTTTCAGCCAGTCCCATTGCATCCCAAACCGAAGGAATCGCGCGGTTACTTTAATAGGACACTTATAACCCCTTTTTGAATGCACTTGTTTTTACCTCGTAGAAAACCAGTGATGGACACTGGCCTGCTGATATCATCCGAGAACTATCTCAAGAAATTGTCGGTCAAGATTGCATTGCTGTCATCAAGGTTAGTCTCTGGACCAGCTGAATAATTCTCCGAAGAGCTATTACGAAGATATAAACGCAAAACAGATTTTGAAACATTTCATGTCTGATTTCATTTCCCTTTTTACATTATTTTGGGGAGTTTAAGATGTCATGTTGGCGACGGCAACAAGAACGACAAAATAAAAAACAAACAAACAAAATAAGCAGTTTTAGACTGGCAAAACAACAACTTTGCACGTTTAGCACACTTTTTGGTACATTTCTTTGCCGTCACTGCACGACTACGGCGTAAAATTTCAAGTTTTACAAGGAGAACGTAAGCAAAAGATGACGAATTTCCCTTTCTTTTGGTGAACTTGGATATTCAGTTTTTTTTTTAGAATACAACTCCAGGAGAGTTCGCCTACATTTGTCAAAGTGAGCCAGTTTCAAAGAACGCGAAATCACTTTTCAAAGGACGTTTTCGCCACCGTTGCTTTTGTGGTATCCTGTTGCTAACTCCATGTCATATTTGCATCATCAGGGTGACAAACTGCCTGGCTATCCTCTGGTGGTGAGACTATTTCTTTCTGATGACACGGACGTCGCGCAGACTCTGTTGAGTAGGGGCCTGGTACAGAAGTCTATTTTACTTCATGACGAGGAATCATCCCAGTTTTACCCCCAAAAGAGAGGACCTAATAAGGCCAAGCCTGTCAAGTCTAAACGTTCAATTACTGAAACCAGGTTGGCTCTCGCTTTCAAAAGTTCTCCTTAAGAATGCACTAGGCTGATTTAGCAACAGAACGGGAACGTTAGTTGAAGACGGCGCTGCAAATCAAACAACTGGCTTGACCAATGGCAGAGCGGCAAATTGAGCACCGGAAGTCGTGTTAGTCCTTTCCGCGCGCCTTCCCGGCCTATTGTTATCAATTTTGCGACTAAAAGCAAAGAAACAGTTATGAATCAGTAGCTTAGGGGCTTTTTACGTGGAGGTAGGAAGATGCTCACACTAGGAAGATCCCAGAAGGCGGATCATCCCGCAGAGCCATATCTTTTCTGTATCCAGTTTACAGGGTTGTGCTTGTCCCTAGCACTGAGGCACGGTAATCTTGATGCTTATGTACGTTGCAGGGCTCACGCGCAAATGATTGGTTCGCGGGAAGCTGAATGCATGCTGGCACGCACAGACCTCCCTTTGGATGACATCCGGTATGACGTCACTATTACTCATATTGAACGACCTGATTGTCTTTACATCCAGCGGGTTCCGCCAACAGACAAAGACCCCGGTTTCTCAGATGATCCCGACCCCACCCTAGAGGCTTCAGCTGAGGAGCTACAAACCCTGGAAGAGATCATGGCGAAGATTAATGAGCCAGATTACTTCAAGAAATACACTCCGCTCACCACTGCCAGTGAAGGTAAGTGGGTTTTGTGTCCAAAGTAAATTTCAAAATTTGCTGACGGAAATATCGTAAAGAAAATACCTAGGAAAATGTATTTTTGACAAGATGCTCGTAGAGCGTGACTTTGGCTAGAGTAATAGGGCTTTGGAAGACAAACGCTGAATCGTGGATGCTAAAAAACATATTTTAACATAATATCAACAATGTCGGCAAAAGGTGTAGATGGGAAACACCATCACTGCGAGAAGTTGAACTCCTGGCTTACAAAATGGAGCACGAGAACGGAGCCACTCTTCAACTAGCACTACTCTTCATGCTGAAAATATTTTACTTATTAAGAGCCTTTTTGAGTTCTTGCTCTTTCCACCTTTACCTTCCCTTCTTTTCTTATCTTAATCCAGAATTGGGCGACCCCAGGGTATCTACATTTTTATACGCATTGCATTCCTATGGTACTTTATTGCAGGCATGTTATGTTGCGCGCGTTACTCTGAAGATGACTTATGGTACCGTGCTCAAGTCAAATCAGTGGAGCGTAAAAACCCTCTTGAAGTGCGGGTTGTGTACGTGGATTATGGCACTACTGAAGTGGTCAATGCCGACAGGTGAAGTGCCTCACAAATGCTTTTGATTCTTTGTATTTTAATCACCTCACTCAGATCTATTGTAGTGCGACCGGGAAACCCGTGAACACTTAAAATATCTCAGGGATGTTTATTGTGTTATGACCAATCACAGCAAAGATCAGCACACGTAAACAAGCCACAAAACCACAAACTAATTAACGTTCTTGCTTGCGGTTTAGTTTTCTCACGCCTGATTGACTTCTTTTTTGCAACACAATAGCATCAAAGAACTGAAATATTTCTGGTGTTGACGGTTCTCCCGGTTTAACCTTAAGGGCCTGTTAATATGGAGGTGGGGGACCCCAGATAGGTGAGGTAAGATGTAGCGGGTCACCCCACCTATCATGTAGACGTGATCAAATCAAAGTAAGAGATTATATGGACAGGCGGGTTACCTCACCTACTTGGGGTCCCTCACCTTCATGTAAACAGGCCGTAAGACTAGTCGGGAATGTTTGTGTCCCTGTTCGTGGAATGAACGTCAAAGCACTACAGGTTGTGTCTCAGAAATGAGCGGTGAGGCTGAAGAGGGGCGGTAATCAAAAGGATCCTTGGGGCTTGATTGCGTAAGCCGGGCTGGCTTGATTTGCCGTGACCTCAGCATTTTAGTTCAACGTAGCAAATTCAACTTGACAACCGAGCCATCTCAATTAGCGAGGATCCCGGTATTGTGATGTCGGGATCCTAGATAACCAGGCTGCAAATTGTCCATGTAATCACGCAACAGGACAGCGGGTAACACAATTCTCATGTGCACTGCGTCCAATCACTCTCTCTGCTATAAACATTGCAGATCCGGGCCGAACCTCCCGTAAAGCGACCACCCAAAATGCGAAGATTTAGTGATCGCTTACGAGAATTGTACCACAGGGGATCTCTTCCGAGATACATCTTCCTTTTTGGCAGAGAAATTTATTGCTTTCAATTTTCAAGTTACGTATACGTGTATTTCCATGTTGTTACTGAAATTTCTCTGTTACTTTGAGTGCTAAAGTACATACAACGAACATAGATACCACACAATGCGTAGCCATGCGTCAAGTGGTCGCTTACAATAGGTTAATGTCCAAAAATAACTTTAAAATCAATGTCCACGACACTTTACTCCTAATACTTTCAGAAGAAAATGATTGTATTGATTTACCCGACTTAATAACAAAAATTTCCTGAAAACTCGGCTTCTTATATTTGCAATGTCCATGATTGTAAACTTAATTAAATTGAATTTATTTTTTTAGTTATTTGTTTATTTATTTAACTACTCTTTTTCTCTAGTCTTTCTTGTGATCTATTTGTATATATATTACATACGTGTAACCACTGCTCGCCTCGACTAGCTAACCTGCTAACTGCGGGCAGTGGATATTGCTTTCTGTAAAATTTGTGATAATTAATAAACAGTAAACAGTAAACAGTTAAAAACAATGGAAAACTATTCAACCATCAAGCCAAAGCATAGTAGCGGTCACTTATGAGAGAGTTGGTCGTTTACTAGATGTTCCAATTATAAGGTCTTGACTGGCAAAATTTTGCCGGTGGTTTGGAAAGGTGGTCGCCCCTTTTCACACCTACTAAACATTTTTTATTAAACCGGGATTTAAGAAATAGAAAACAGTAACGAAAAACTAAAACACAGGCTTTTACACAGAATTCAATGGAACTTGGACACGCTACGTAATTGCACTAAATTTTCAATCGATAACTTTCATAAAAAAAACAAATTTAAACCATGTTTAACTAAACAGCTTTTAAACATGTTTAAGCTTTGGTGTTAATGAGGCCTCAGAGGGGGGAGGTCGTTTACGAGAGGTGGTCGCACATGGAGGTTCGACTGTAGCAGAATAAAGACACCTCCGCCATAGTTAGTAGAGGAGACTGGTTATGAAAGCCGGCAAACATCAAAGATGAAACCAACGGCGCTGCAGTTTGTGTTTGAAGCTCCTTGACCGTGCACAATCATTTGGTTTTGTTTTGTTCACAAATTGTGATTGAATAAATCAATGCGATATTTTTATTGGTTAGTAAGTTCAAAATGGTAGCAATTCTATTGTGCACGGTCAGGTCCAAAAAAGCTGACAAAAACATATAACAAAGACGTCTGTCGGGCTTCATAACCATTCCACTTTATTAACTATGCCTCGGCTAATCGAGCCAGCCTGGCTTATGTAGTCAGGCCCGGCTTAGCTTCTCAAAACACTTTAGGAAACTTCTCTTATCAGCATTCATTATTTTAGCTTTATTCAGTTAGTGGACATGATATATAGTTGAATTCTGTCAATTTACGCGTAGGTTGCGAGGTTTTCCTTCCGACTTACTGGAATTACCTACCCAGTCTACACGCTGTTTCCTCGCTGACATCAGACCTCCAGATACCACAGAAGGACCAATGACAGAGGATGGTTGTTGGCCTGTGAACACCATGGAAGCGCTCATACAGATAGTAGCCGGCAAGAAACTTGTGGCGAAGACGATGGTAAGTGAGATTTGAAATGTTTCTTTTGTTGTTGGAAGAAATGTTAATGGGTTGTTTAGAGTGGTACAGTATTGCATTGTGTACTCGAACTCCACTCCACTCGTAACAAACACGCTTACCGTGATGAATTGAAATACCATAAGTGTGAAGCCTGTTAGATATATACAGACGTGCTCAAAGATTGAACTCGCGACCACTAAGAAACAAATCCAGGTATTGGTCTGAGCGAAACTGCGAGTACACCAACGCGCTGATAACTGGGCCACGCCCCTTGTTCCTTCCCCCCCCCCCCCCCCCCCCCCCACCCGCTTCCTCTTTTCTGAGAATAAAGTTCTTTGAATCAGAAAAATCAGTCAATCAAAAAAAAGAAAACGGCGGACCATTACACTCCATTAGAAAAGTAAGATGCAGTAGCTATCGCTGAGTACAGTGTCAGGAGGGTGTTTTTCGATGCCAGAACCGTGGTTCGGTCGGTCATAACTCAGTTGCGCTCACAATTTCAGTATCGCCTCTAATGACCTTGACTTTAAAAGCGGAATTCAACTTACGGTGTCTCCAGATTCATAATAATGTGAACTTAAGTACTTTGTGTTAGGTTGACATATTGTAAACTGTATATTTCATCCCAGCCCCAGCTTAGCTGAGTACAGTGGTCGCAGGGTACTAGAGCCAATTTTGACAACTAGAAATTCAGTTTCCTCTGCACATATACCCATTTCTAAACTCCCCTCCAGTCTCCTTGTTGGAAGTGTCATTCGGTCATAAATTTCGCGCACAACCTAGTATCGCCTTTATGAATTTGATACAGCGATTTTCGTATGACCTTGAAAAATGGTTTCTATAAGTGTTCGTCATCTGTTTCATAAGCCAATGGATCAAAAGATCAAAACATTGACTCTTCGTTTTCCCGCCAAGAAATCCCTAATATGGCGAAGACATTGTTCAATTGGCCAATAGTGTTCCAGTGACTGCAGTATGACGTCAAAGCGAAGTATTGATTGATTTCTAGAAAGTTCTCGGGCAGGACGTTTTTTCACCTGACCGTTCGCTTAACCAATCAAAAGCCACGCGCGTTTGTATCCGTTCGATAAACCAATCAAATCGCTCTATTTCCGTTCGTTTGTTTTTTTGTTTTGTTTACGCGTTTTCGTTTCAAGGTCATACGAAAATCGCTCTAATAAAAGCGAAGGTCTACATGCGGTGGACCCAAAGGACAAAATGTAGCGACCTTAAGTACCTTCTGGTAGGTTGACATATGGTAAACTGTTTATTTCTAGTTTAGTGGTCCGCCGGCGAGTGTCATTTTGTATGAACACAAAACAAGAAGTGATGGATGTATTGAACAAGTGTCTGTTGGATATCTACTGGCTCAGAAGGGCCTTGCAAAGTGTGCAGATTACGCGGAATATGTGAGGATTGAAGAGTCAGATAATGACGACCCAGAAAACTGTGAGTCAGACGGAAACGTCTTGGAGTTTCAGGAATCAGAACTTAGTTTTAAATCGGCGGCGTCTGAAGCCAGAACGGAGTCTAAAAGCTCGTCTTCTGCAGACCTTCTAGAGAAAATTTTTGACTCGAAAGTAGGCTTTGCCTCTTCGTCACCTCCTAAAACGCCACTTCTGACACCATCGGCGCTGTCAGTTAAAAGCGAACAGCAATCTTCGAAGAAAGAAGAAATAAGTACAGAGCTTAGCAGTTCTGTTAAGAACAAGGAAAGTGAGAGCTCACGACAAATAACTAGGGATCAGGCACGTGACGAAACACGTGACCAAGAACATTCATGTAGTGAACCTGTGGTTGTCGAGCAGGCGACGGAAGTAAGAGCAGCGGTTGCAGGTTCGAACGTTACGGAAGTAAATCAAGACTCGGTGGAGTCTTCCGTTTAAGTGGAACAAAAACGACCATTTAAACAGAGAATAATGAAATTAAAACTTGGGTATTTTGTAAGTTGATAAAGCTGAAGTGATGATTACAGATACTGTGTTGTAGTTCTTTTGGTCAGCCAACTTTCTGTTTGTCTTTTCGTCCTTGCAGCTGTCGGTATTTTTCAAGATCTTCTTTCAATTATTTTCTTAATTACATTTTGCTGCGTCTGTTTTGTTGTCGTGTTTGTCTTTTATGAATTCAGTACCGTTTGTCTCTCAGTCTACTATTGATCTGAACCGATATCCATACTTCCAGTTCTTATTTATACGCTTTGTCTTTGCGTTATCCTAAACACGATAACTTTATATATGTTGAGGCATAAATCACCATTTCTCATGAAAGCTAAAGTAGCGAAATACAAAACAATTATGATTGTATGAACACAACTCTGACATTCTAGGAGACCGGCGGACAGCCTCTAATCGTTGTAGGAGGAAATAACAACAAGCAAATTTGTTGTTTTTCTTCTAATAGAAGAGACCTTAAGATAGTGGTTTTTCGGTAGACACGAAGACATGTGATTAGTTTCAGATTTGCGGTTCAAGGTTCACGTTTGTAGGGCTAGACCACGCTATAGAGGTTTTTTTTTTTCACCCTAAAACATCATATGTCATGATGAGATCTAAAAAGTAGTATTTCCTCTCAAATGTAGGATTGTGATGTTTTAGGGTGCAAAAAAAACTTGCGGTAAATCACTTACCTCTAGAGCGTGTTCTAACCGTACAAACGTGAACCTGACTGCAAGGCACTGGTCACGTGCCGGAACGTCGATCGTAATGTCTCTGATAATTGTTTTTTTCCCGCGCTCGACGTGGTCCACGCTGTGATTGGCTTGTTGGGTCGTCATCGTTGGTTTTGTTACCTTTTGTAACGGTGACATTTTATGATCATTGTTCGACAAAGGAAAGTTTAGAAATTAGAACGAAATCAGGATTAGCAGGTGTAAAAGCGGTTATTTTTGTTCTTTTCCCCTTCGAGCATTTAACCTCAGTGTATTATATTGTTTTGTTTTTGTGCTCTTGTAGATTTTCAAAATTTTGAATACTTTGAAATTCTCCTGAAATCACATTATTTAAAAATGGAGGACTTATAACCTGTTTTCAGACTCGTGCCAATAAACTGATTATTTGGATTATTCTTACTTGCAGTTTTGTTCAGTTTCTTGTTGTTGTTGTTGTTGTCTCGTAACTCTTCCTTGCGACTTAAACAACATCATAAATTGGATACAGTCGAACCGCCATGTGCGACCAGCTATCAAAAAACACTTTTTCAATCAAAGTCTTTCAGTTGGAACTTCTCGTAAAACAACCTTGTACAGTCTTGTAAGCGAGCGACCACTTGACGATTTGTCTGATCTCTTATGTTGGCTTTGTGTACTATGCTACATAGAGTTTACTAAGAAAATTAGTAACGGAATGGAACTGCACATATCGTAACTTAGAAATTAAATACAATAAATTATCTTCCATGAGTAGATGTGTCCCGACATCTCGGAATGGACATCTAATCGACCACTAATGCCCCGTCCACAGATACTACAAGCATTACGCATGCTGTGTAAGGGTTGCTATCATATTTCCATCGTTGTAGTGTTTCGTATGGACGGGCGAAAACGATTCGAATACGCTAAGTGTGGACACATTTTTTCTTTGGCAAACGGGGGGAAAAAATCTCCGTTTTCAAAAAATATACAGATACGTTTGAACGGGAACTAAGTCTTCTCATTTTGGGTGTGCGCTCGCTCACGGGAGGTCTGGGTCGTCTGTATCTATAAGACTTGCGTTAAATTGTGACATGTTCCGCTTTCAGTACTGAGGACCCTACGAAACTACGATGGTGACGCCATGTACATGATCGTCAGAAAAAAGACGAACAAACAAAATAGGTTTAACGAGAAAGACAACATCTCGAAGGTGCATCGCGCTCTTTTGTTAGTAATTTCTGTGCCATCCCCTGCGCAATCATGGGCCTGATTACACTGAACCCGACTAGTTTAGAGTATTTTCACTCACGTGGCCAGCATCTATGCAAATTTATCGGAACAAAAGAAAGCGTTTGCATAAGAAAGGAGTTCAACTCCCGCAGGACTGGTTTGGGACACCAACATGGCCGCCGTTTCATTGTTTTGGGACAACGATATGGCCGCCGTGAGGTCATGTGAAAACACTCTATAAGGAAGCGTAAGGTGATGTTTCACGGAACGATTCGCAACGACGATTTTTAGCGCAACAAAGCGTCACAATGTTTGAACAATGTTGTAACCATTCGAAACAATGTTACAACGCCGTGTTGCGCTAAAAATCTTCTTTGCGAATTGCGGCCTCGTGAAACATGACCTTTTAGCAACGATGAAGGCGACGGCAGCGAAAACGGCATAAATTTTGATTAGCAAAACAGCAACTTTGCTCGTGCATCGCGCATTTTCTTGTACATTTCTTTCTCGTCACTGCACGTGAATGCAACACAACGACTTTTCTTGTTCTTTTCCTGAACTTCGGCCTAGATGTTTACAGACAGATTAGAATTAACGTACATGAGCATTGCGCAGCGCGCTGCCCTTATAACGGCTTGGTTTGCCAGGTTGGTCCGCTGAATGTGATCCCATGGAAAGTTTACAGCCCGGTTAACCAGGATCCCAGCAAACCTGGCTTGGCTGTCATGCAATCACAAGATTGTTGATTTTAACTAAGGTCCCGAGATCCTCTCTCCTCCGAAGAGGCTCAAAAGGGCATGGCGCACCTGTACTCACAATTCAATGACCCGTCATTGACCCTCTGCGGAGGAGAGAGGTCGAGATCTCGGTAAAGCGAGCCATTGCGGCTTATGCAATCAGGCCCTATAACTTGAAATCACACACGTTAACCCCCTCCCCCCCTTTAGTTGCAACTTAATTTTCCTACTTTTAAATAACTGAACTAGTTGGAATAATCGCGAGAAAGTTTGAAAGGGCCGTCAGTCGGTTTTCATTCAAATAGTGTCCCAATTAGTACTTTCGTGCTTAATACATTGACACTCAAATAAAGTGCAATTTTTTTCACTCGCCTAGGTAGAGCTGAGGTCTGATGTAGATTAATTGTCTGCATCGTCGCAAAAACGTCCATAAAATTTATACGACTTGGAGGGCTGAATGGAATGGAAGTTTTAATGACTAATGCACCAACTGTTATAACGTGCAAATGAGGTTTATTGAGTTAGACAAACAAAAAGAGCTAATCTGGGCAAGAGCCAAATTCATAAAACCGTCAGCCCTTATTGTCCTAATTAGGAGCCGTCGCTTGATTTAAGTGGTTCTATAATCTCCATAGTGACAACAGTCAGTATTGATTTGAGTCTTTGGAAAGTTAGACTAGGTACAACTCGACCTCACTAATTGAAGCGAGCGGAGCGAGGTTTTTAGGAGTTTCTAAGCGAGTTTGAGCGAGTTTTTTGGGCCGCATGCAAAGTAGTCTCCTTCGCAGCCGTTATTAGGGTCGTCACGCAACGGACGGAGCGTTGCGTGACGACCCTAATAACGGCTGCGAAGGAGACTACATGCAAAGCGGCCTAGTGAGGAAATCGAAGCACTTTTGTGTCTTTTGTGAAAGTCTATTGGAAAGTCAACAAAAGAATATTGTTAAATCTACGGCGCGCGTGGTCTGTGGTCTTTTTTGAAACATCCAAACTACTATTAATATCATCTCCATTCTGTTCATTGTGTCAGAAATAACCTAAGATCCTCTGAGACTTTCTATAAAAAGTACCTAGGATAAAGGCTTAATCCATGTCTAATTCATCCGCGTTATAATTAACTCCTTCGTTTGTTATATAATACAACTGTACTTGTGGCCTCGTGCTGAAAAATCCGGAGGGGAGAAGCTTTTGCCTTTGTACCCATGGTTTTGCTCCGCCGTTTGAATAAAAAAATGTAGTTGACTAGCTCTAAAGACTAATGATTTTCTAAATAAAAGTGGACTCATAAATAACTTCAAGTGCACCGACTGGTGCGGAAAAGAAAAGTAAACTTGGCAATTTCTTCTGTAGTTGCCCGAATGTCTCCAGTTTTATAAGGATTAATTAAACTGCGTAAAATATTATGCTTGCTCATTATATTTCACACATAAGTAGTGCTTTGTCCAAAACCAGCCTCAAACCCAACATCACAAAATTAGAACAGTTTTTAACAGGATAGTAAATCTGGATAATCCATGCGTTACTGTTAGACACTTAGAAAGTACCTTGGTTATTTCATTCCGTCAGTTTTTCCTTTCTTTGTGTGCTTTTTTTTCTTTTAAAAATTAGCGTGTCATGAGCACGTCTATCACTTATCGCCAAGTTTCATCTTTCTACTATTTGCATTGTTTTAAAACAAGTGCAGTTTTTCATGTATCGAAGCAAGCGACCCTTTATCAGCTTATGTCCTGAGTGTGGCGCCGTTCTTTTTTCATTTTTTTCTCCGTGTTCTGTTGTAATAAAATACTCACAAATCCCGATAGCATGGCCGACGTAGAGAAGTGCGAAAACTGAGTGAAAAGGTTGACATAGAATAGTTATTTTTGCGTTTTTGTAATTGTTTTCCCTGTTAAGACCGTCCTCGCCCTCCCCCCCCCCCCCCCCCCCCACCCCTCCAACAGTTCTCTTGTACGCATGAGTTACTTATGTTGCTTTGCAAATGCCAATGGCGTTGAATCAAGTGAAGGACCGTGATATTCAACTATACATTTTGCGGCCCATCACACATGGCTCTTCGTCCCTATAAAGCGTGATAACTTAAAATGGTTTTAGTTATTTAGTCTATATAACTGAGTCTCGGAACTAATTCCTTTGAAATGAGGTGCCTAATTAGCGGATTATATATTTGTGGGCAAATGTCTGTTTTTATCTTTCACAGTTCCAAAGATGGAAACCCCGCGGTTCTAACGTAGCTCCAGTGTCTCCGCCACAGTAGTTTAATGACCTCCTAGTGAAATCCTAGCTGTACGTTTTCAACTGTGAACTCAAATTTAGCTAAATTTGTTTAGTTGGTGTATTCTTTTTGTATGCCACCGCATGGAGAACTAATTCAATATTGTTCTCACAGTAATTAATCCTTTTATCGGCATACGTCCTTTTATCCTTTGTTTTCAAAGAAGAAGTTTCGTTTTTATGATGGTGTTTTATTTTCCATCAGCGTAGCACCCGTCAAGTTTTGCAATGTAAATAAATTTGTTTTGTTTTTATCAAAACAAATGTTTGTTGAAAGAATTACATTTCAGAAACACGAATTCTCTCCTGACGATAAACCAAAACCATGTTTGAACGATATTCTAGAAGAGACCTAACTTCATTACACAAAAACGCTTTTAAAAACTAGCCACTGTTCCAGCCCCGCTATTTGGAACATTTCAAGTTCAACTTCTTAACGGTGGATCTGGATGGCAAAGAGTGAGAGATTTGAACAGGTTAAATCGACTTTTGAGACAGAGAAAGTCTTTTCAAATTACTGATTAGATTTTTCTTCGCTTTCTTAAGCTGTGCCTTTGCTTTCTGCTGCAATATCTTCGTTAATTTCTTGTCCTCCTTCCCTTTTCTCTTTTCTAAACTCTTGTAGTAGCTCCTCTATATCAGTTCTTGTTTCCTCATCATAGCCCTCCACCCAGTTCGAGAAAAATTTGTTCATTTTTTCCTGCAGTGTAGCCTTAGGAATGAAGCAAAGTTCCTGGGCAACTGCCGGTTCTTTCTCGCTTTCTGTTTCTTTATCCTTGTCGTTATTTCCTTCGCCCTGTGATATCCTTTCCAGAGATTCACTCTCTTCCTCTTCATTACTGTCTCCCTCGTTTGATTGTTCGGTTACTGGTGTTGGGTTTTTCTTAAACTGTCTCCCAAAAGCTGAGATTCTTTTACTAGGTGACATATTTCGTTGCCTAGCACTTGCTGGCTTTGTTCTAGAAACAAGCCTAGCCGTCAATCGTTCCTTACTTGCCACTGAATCTCTACTCGAGGGTAAATTGTCAAAGTTTGGCAGTGAATTCCTTCTTTTCTGCCACAAATTACTACCTTCCACGTGCCTGCTAAAGTTTCCAAGTTTTACGTTCTGGCTTGCTGTGCTTTCATCTACTGCGAGCTTGTCTGAAGCAAACCTAACTGGTTTTAGTCTTGGCGATGCTATCACATTCTCTCTCTTTTCTGGTGTCAGGGCATAAGGCAGGCTCGCTCTTCTTTGGCGCAAGAGAGGATGATCTAATTTTCCTGCCGTTAACCCACTCCCTATTTGTTCGTTTCTTTTCGTGGCGTTTCCTGAACTCGTTTGCGGTGTACAAATCTTGCTGAAGGAATCACTAAGGTTTATTTCTGCAATGGAGTGACGGCGGCCCCGACAGCGAGCTATCGGCGTTGAACTAGACCGCGCAAACTTTTCCACTTCAAATGACACGCCCCTTCTACCAAAGTTGTCGTTCTTTTCACGCACAACTGAAAGCAGCCTTGATGGCCTCATCTTAATATCATTTTGTTTCACAGCGATTTCATTACGAGAGTGCTCTTGAACTGGCTTGAAAGACTTACTCTCCGTGACTTCTTGTTTTTGCAGTCCAATGAGTTTGGGCTGTACACAGACATATTTTTGGTCTAAGTTCTCAACAAGAATGTTGGCATTTTTATTCTCGCGTCTCTGGATATCGCTTCGTGTACCGAGAAGTTTGCGATCTTCTAGTAATTGCTTCTTTAAAGACATCATTTCTTGGTCAATCTTTCCCAATTTCTCTTTCTTCGCTGAATTTATCCGGTTGATTTGAACTTTCAGTTTTCTGTCTTCCATAGCGTTGCTTTGAAAAACCTGTCCGATGTCAGAACTCCATCGTGGAACTTCCATTTTTAACTTGAGCATGGCTTGGAAATTTAGACTGATCACAACACCATTCGACTCTCTTATGCAATGTTGCAGAAAACCAACTTTGCCTGAAGTGTTTAATGAAAAGGAAAACCTTTGGGAATAGAACAATTGACAAAAATTATGGCAAAAGTACAATAAACGGTTTTCTTAAACAGATTATCTACTCATTACCTTTATGTCTGTCCGAAAGTTGCTTCTAATCATTTAGCGTCCATGTGCATGCTTTCGAAGTTAACACGTTTTTTATAACTTTGTAATGTTCTTGTAAACGTTACCGCAGTGTGACCAAAATCGACTCTCTCATTCCGCAAATGACGATTCGTGAAAATAATAATAATAAAAGAATCAATAAATTCTCTTTGTCCTTTGAAGGCAAGTGTTGATAATTACTAACTCACCTCTCAATAAAGTAATAACTAACATTTTTTACAATACAGAGTTTCTGTTCCTGTCCTACAGTAAAAATCGCGTCCTTATGGAGTCGAAACAGGTAAATTTGTTTGAGAAACGTGGCCAACAAATACAGCTAAATATGTGTCGAGCCATCGGCCACTGGTCGGAAAATACGAACAAAGCTTATTTCATTAAGACGTGTAATTAAATATCATCTATTGTCTCCGAAATCTTTGGTTTGTCCAACAAAAAGGACGCCTAATATCTAAGAAAAAATGGTGTTCCTGTAATTTTTTTGCTAGCCAGTCACGTAGAATATCAAAGAAGAAAACAAAACAGCAGATTTTACATAAGCAAATTCTTGATTAGAGCCTTATTAGTTATAAAACAAATTCCCACGTCTCGTTTGATCTCTCTCTCTCCTTTACGACGATCCTATAAATTTCATTGCATGACAAGAAAATTTCCCTTGTTAGATTCAGTAATAATAAATTACGTCCGACACACAATCACTGATCCGAACTGCGTCATTAACGTGCGTAGAAATGTTTACTTTGTTAACGCGTGCACGGGTTATTACTACTGGGGGCAACAAAAGTTGAATGATAGTTGCACGGCAAGTTTTGCCCGCACTTGTGGTTGCTGTCGAAGGCTGGCTGAGAAATATAGTGGAACGTTTAAGATTACCTTTAGCTTCTTTAGTATTTTTGTTGTTACATTGTTTGTTTGTTTGTTTTTTCTCAAGGGTCAAGTACAGAAAACTTTTAGAAACTGCCGTGATAGTTGCTATTCCTCGAATGTTCCAGATACAACAGGAGTATGCGAGTAGAGATTAGCTTGCAAGTTGCTGTTGCTATGGAGATGGAGAGCTAACAATTAGTAAAAACTGTTTGAATACAGAGGTCCACGCAACGCGTACATTTTTAAGCAACCACGACGACGACTTCAAAAAGACAATAGGTTTAATGATCAAAACAAGCGCTCTGCACGTGCATCACGCGTTTTAGTACATTTTTTTGACGTCCACTGCACGACTACGACATGAAACCTCCTAATTTGACGTTTTATGGAGGACGTGGACGTACTACGACGAATTTCCCTTCATCTTTTTGAGCCTGAATAAAATCCTTAAGAACTCAACTCCAAGAAAAGTCGCCTGCATTTGACATATTGAGCAGATCCAAACAGACGCGATTAAGTTTGAAAGAAAACATATTCATTTTTTTACTGTCGTTTTCACTGGCGTCGTCGTCGTCCTTGCTTAAGGTCCCTAATATAACTGACTGGTTCCTCTTGCCGGATCTCTAATTAAAGAGATGCTGTAGCCAGAAGTCACTTAAAATGTAAATAAAAAAAAACTGAATGCAGGGCTGCTACTACAGCAAAGGGCTGATTAATTGTAGGCCAATATTTCGGCTAACAAAATTAGCCTTCCTCAGGGCCACAGCTTTACCGAGACAAAGTATCTTTTTACGGCTCCTAAAATTTGAATTTAACATATACTTAAGTGGTTATCTTTTAACGGCTCCTAAAATTTGAATTTAAAATTTACATAAGTAAATTAGTGGTAGAGTGTGATTTGGAGTCAGAATACAGGCTCTGGAATGATATTCTCGGGATCCGAGATTTGACCGAAATATAGTGCAGGATTCGGGAAAACGCAGCCTCGTCCCTAGACGTTCTCGGCTAGGTCAATCTGAGCTGTGACGTTACCAAGAGAGAGAGAACGCCGAGGGACTAGGCTGGGGGAAAGGCAAAATTTGGAAGCGAAATTCGCCGAAATCTTGGCATGGGATGCGGTATTTGGAAAGAAAACGTTATTCGGCAGGGAGGTAACGGAAATTTTGGTGATAAAAGAACGGGAATGCTAGTCTCCTTGGCAACTGCTCCGATCAGGGCTGAGATCGATTATCGTCCCATCGACCGTAGCACCTTCAGACTAGCCTGCGTGCAGACGATAACTAAACTATGATTAGTACCGTCTGCGAAGCAGCGCAGAAATCCTTGTTCTGGACCACCAACGGACTCAACGAATTACCGGAAGTGCGTTTCGAATTTCCCTTCAACCTGATTGGCGATCACGACAAACAAAACAAAGGCCTTTTTTAACTGGCCAATCGTGGCGCGTACTCAAATCTGGGTACACAGCTGGAAGTCCAGAACAAGGATTTCGGCGCTGTCTCGCAGACGGAGTTAACCAGAGTTTAATTTCGTCTGCGCGCAGGCTACTTCAGACGAGCGGTCCCTTCCAGCGCGTTTTGGTGCATCATGGGACATCAAATGTAGTTTCCAGCTCCTTCTGGGATAAGATCCAAGATGGCGGCCGCAGGGGTTGTGTAAGAAAATTTGTCTTTATGAAGATTTTCACATCGAATTTCTTCTTTTGTTCTCAAATTGTATTTATCGACTCGTTTTTTTAATGCTATTTTAACATGTCATGTTATCGTTTTTTCTAAACAGGCGACCCAAAACACAACGTGGCAAGCGTGCTTTGGAACAACGTGCTCCGAAGAATGTCGAGAATACAAAAACCGCGCTGTTTCTACGAGGGGGCAAGACTAGTGAACTTGTTACTCAGGCTATGAAAGATCTTGTAAGTAAATAAAGATATCAGGGTATTGAGTAAACTTTAGCTGTCACGATAATTGCTGATTACTTGTTGTCACTTATTGAGTGATTCGAAAATAGAGAATTGGGTTGTGCCAAATGTCCCTGTGAATAATGACTGAGACTGCTGGTTGATGATGATTATACCCCCTTGTGAAGGCAATTTACTTTGATGTACTTTATAACAAGATAACTATATATTGATTATGTTTATAAAATATGACTTCCACATGTCTGTTGTTTCTAATTCAAGACTTTATCTTTCCAGTGTTTGCTTAAAAAGCCCAATGCAGTCATGTTCCAGAGGTTAGCAATTCATAGCTACACACATTCTAAATTTGTTTCAGCTCTTTTTTGCTTCAATCTATTTTTTTTTTTAAATAGAGATAAAAATATTTTAGAGTTCAGACTGACTGTGATTACTGTTCACCCAAAGTAGGAACAACTGTACAGAGTAACTCAAAGTTGTCTTTAGTTTCCTACATGTCACCGTACTTTTGAAACCATGATAAACATTACAGGAGTAATTCCTGTGTAACTGGAAACTTGTCCAGCAACTTCAGAATATACCCTTGAACTTCCATCAATGGATTTGAAATAAACATGTATTTAACTTTTTGACAGCATTTTTGTAGCCTGCGTGCAGACAAAATTAAACTCTGGTTAACTCCATTTGCGAAACAGCACCGAAATCCTTGTTCCGGACTTCCAGCTGTGTACCCAGATTTGAGTACGTGCCACGATTGGCCAGTTAAAAAAGGCCTTTGTTTTGTTTGTCGTGATCACCAATCAGGTTGAAGGGAAATTCGAAACGCACTTCCGGTAATTTGTTGAGTCCATTGGGGGTCCAGAACAAGGATCTCTATGCTGCTTCGCAGACGGTACTAATCAGAGTTCAGTCATCGTCTGCACGCAGGCTACATTTTTGTGGTATATTTGGCTTTTTACACCAAGCAACTGGTATGACAATACACTAAATCCAGTAAATTCTGTTTTCATGCAGAAAAAATATAATGAGGCCATTTGAAGATCACTCCTCACTTGTAAGTATTTATGCCTTTTTCCATGTCTTAATCCGCTGCTGAACTGAGACAAGTGACTCACACAGGAACGTACTGATCATAAGACCAATGCTAAACTGTAGACAGGGTATATCCTGACATAATATTATTACCTGCTCCCCACACCCGGGCCACTGGGAATACTTTACTAATAATTATTACAATAGAAGGGAAAAAAAGGCATAAAAATCCTATTTGCAGGCAAATATTTCCTATTTGTACTTCTGTATAATAATTATTATAGAATGACTTTGAACTTCTTTCAGGAATTCTTCAGTGTTAGAAATGATGCTTCGTTATTTATCTTTGGGTCACATTCCAAGAAAAGACCTCACAATCTTGTTTTAGGTACGTGTTTTCATTCTTTGGAACACTTGATACTCATTCCTGTTGGAACACTTCATGCTACAAAAGTGAAATAACATCTTATGTTCTTTGACAGGCCGCTGCTTTGATGGTCATATATTAGACATGATTGAGTTAGGCATTGACAAATTTGTATCAATAAAGAAAATTAAGGTAAAGTTAACATTATTATATAAATTAATAATGAGAAAAATAGTAATATTGCTATAATTTTTCATGCTGGTACAAGAATATTTTGATCCCTGATTTTAGCTGACAATGGACCATACCTTAATGCTAAGTTTTCATTTTGAGTGTTTTGTATGCTTCACAGATAAATGCTGTACATTTCTTCACCTCCATTTTTTGTTTGCACTGCTGATATAGCTAGCCACTTAACATTTTTATTCTGGGTCACAAATCTTAGGCAAATCAACCTTTGAGCCCTTTAAGGCAATCAAACTGTGAAGTTCTAGAACTTGCTGTTACCAGCATTTACAGACTGGCACAGTATTGTTAATGTAGCTCATAAAGAATTATTTTCCCCATCTACAATGTTTGACAATGAAATAGAGTGGAAATAAACAACTCTACTCAACTTAGATCACACTGATCCTTACAACTGATCACATCAATATTATGTTCATTTTATTACACCATAAGAATTTACCTGCAGTAGTACTCAATATGGGTAGACTTCTGATACATTTAGCTTGCAACACAGTACTCTACTGACCAAACTTAGACTGCTTGCAGTCCCCCTTTTCTCTTAAAATACATCTACTTCTTATCTCAGCCAGCGCGATTGCAAACCACGACATTATGTTACAATAAGGGATTGGGACCAGACAAGAAAAGACGGACTGCTGACTCTTTTGTAGTAAACAAACCCTCTGTCAGCCCAGAAACAGAGTAACTGATTGGTCAATTTTACAGCTGTTGACAGTTCATTGACTGGTCTGTGGTGGAGATGCAAGCGATATAAATAGTCAGTCGTCACAACTAACTACGAACAATTACGAACCTGGCGGCAATCGCTTGTAAACTAAAACATAAGGATATCTTACAGAAGGAAACTGCTGTAAATTCCCTCAAGGAAAAGGAATTCAATGTAATCTTACCGAATTTTAAAAAAAGTAAAATGTTTCAGTTGTTTATGTTTTATTTATAAATCATTTCAAGTTACTCGGGTTTAATTGGTTAATTAAATTACCTTGACAGCTTCATTGTCCCCAGACAACAGAAGAGTCAGCAGTCTCTTATTTTTTCTTCTTGGGCTTACACCCTCGTCAGCCCAGTTTATTATTGTTATTCGTGTGCAGGGAAAAATGAGAGACTGCTCAAAGCATAACATACTGTATACAATTGTTGATGTTCTAGGTACTTGCAAATTTTTCTTTACTGGCCCTCAAAACACACCATGGCTAACTTATCAGTATTTAAAACCTAATTTTTTTATCTTGTTATAAAACTTAACGCTAAAAGGTCACGACGTTTCGACCTCTCTGAGGCCATTTTCAAGTGCGAGTAAAATATGAAATTAGCATAAATATGTTAAAATGGTAAAAACAGGAAAAAATGCGATAAAATATGTAAATATGTAAAAATAAGTAGCAAAATATAATACGGAAACAAGGCTGGAAATTGTTTCCGTATTATATTTTGTTACTTATTTTTACATATTTACATATTCTATCGCATTTTTTCCTGTTTTTACCATTTTAATATATTTATGCTAATTTCATATTTTACTCGCACTTGAAAATGGCCTCGGAGAGGTCGAGACATCGTGACCTTTTAGCGTTAAGTTTTATAACAAAATCAATATCCAAGAAATTACTCATCAAAATTTTTTTATCAAATGAAATTTTTTCTGTTTCGTTTCTTTCAGACACTCAAGTGTTCATTTGGTACAAAACCTTGTTTGTTATTTTCTGGACAAGAATTTGAAAATGATGCAATTTACAAAAGATTAAAAAATATTCTCATAGGTGGGTATGAGTAAAACTGCAGTGTATTTATCTATTCACAATGTTGTTGTTAGGGTCCTAGTCTTTAATAAAAACGTCTTCATTTCCTTCTACCTTTTTCTGGTATAAAGGTAAAAGTGCACACAAGCCAAAGGCCCAAATGGCCGGAGCTTATAGCAGTTTCTGTAGTATGAAGCTTGCCTAGGAGTATTGCTACTCCCCCCTGGATCGGATGCTAGTCCATCACAGGGTTACACCCCAGCAGTATGTTGTCAGTTCCTATTTATACACCTGGGTGAAGAGAGACAAAGTGGAGTAAAGTTCCATGTCTAAGGAAATAGCCTTGAAGGGTGAGGCTTGAAGCCAGACCTCAAGATCCGGAGTTCGAGGTGTTAACCTCTTGGCCACACAAGCCTCCACTACTTTTTTTCTGGGATTGGAATCCATTTGCATGGTGTAGGGATGCCCTGGCTACTTGAGGTTCTCTGCACTAGAGCATTTACAAAATAATGTAGACTGGATAGGATAACTTATCTGCCCATAGTACCATACCTGTATGTACAATGGCCTATCAATTTTTATTTTATTAGATTCGCCAATTATTAGCCGGGTCACCGCAACAGCATGACGCCAATTACTGTGGGCCTGTAACAGTCCCTCCCCCCATGAGAAATAGACCACCACACCATGGACTACATCCCTTACTCTTTACGAACAGTGTGTGGGTTCTTTAACGTCCCACAGAATTCATATTATGCAAGGGTTGTGAGACGGGCCTACAGTTTATCGTCCTTATCCGCGAAGACTAGAAAGTCTAACCGTTTGTAGATGTCATTACAAAGGCAGCACTTTCTCCTCAGTTATTTAAAGACCCTGAGTGTTGGTTTGGACAGGACTTGAACCAGCGGCCTCCCGCTCAGCAGACCGGCGCTTATCCAACTGAGCTGACCGGGCAGCGGTTGAGATAAATACCACGAAAACCCAGGGCACATAATGACAGCTCAAAACTTCTTAGCCATATAGCTGTCTTACAATTGTCTTTAAGTAAGAGTGTAAATTATTGCTTTAACATTGTATTACAGTAACTGTACCTTACAGATTTTTTCAGAGGGCCAGTGATTGAGAAAGTGCGGTTACAGGGACTGGAGCATGTTCTTCAGTTTACTGCTGTTGATGGAAAAATTTATGTGAGAAGCTACAGGTAAAGTTTAAAGATGACAAAGATAACTCATCATCCTGTGATATAATAAATGGTTTCATAGGTTTAAAAAGCAGAGGCACATTGTATCTAAGTGGTCAGAGAGCAACATTCAACTAATTGATTTAGATGCGGCAGTAGTAGTATTTAAGCAAAGTGTAAAATTTTTCAATCTAACATGATTGCTCTATGCATGGCTCCAAGACCTGGCACATGAAATTCCAACATATGTCATATAAGGGTCTTTAAGATCTACTTATACCAATGAAAGAAGGTGATGAGCACCCAAGTGAAAAGGAGACAGCAACAGTGGATTGGTTATGAGCAGGGATATACAGGGAGACTTAGAGAAGAGCAGAAGAAAAAGAACTATCTGGATTTGGGTCCCAGGCTAAGGCTTCCTTAATCAATGCACAGGACAGAGGCCATTAAAAAGCGTTTTGCTCCCTTACTTTCCACATGATCATCATGATGATACATTAAGTGGTTCTTATTTTTCTCAGGGATAATAGAGCAAGTGAGATATGAGTATGGGGGGAGGTCAAATCTCTCTTTATTGGTGACAATTCTAACACTCTTGCATAATTATGGTTCTTGAACTATTCTGAGGAAAATAGAGGCTACCCATAGTCTAGTTTTTTTAAAAGTTATTAATAAGTAATTTTTGTTTCATTTCAGAGTATTATTAAAGAAATCAGGAAGTCGAACACCAAGAGTTGAGCTTGAAGAAATGGGGCCTTCCCTTGACCTTGTTATGAGAAGAACACATGTTGCATCAGATGACTTAATGAAGGCGGCTACAAAGGTGCCAAAAGCAGTCAAGGTAATAATATGAACAGTTTATACAGGCTACAGTTGTACAAAAAGTGGCTATAAGAGCTATCCAGTGGGAAATCACTGTCCTGTGGATAAGTGTTACAAAAACCAATAATTTTTATTGCAAAATCTACTGATAGGGATTTATCTAGTGGATAGCACTCCAACTTTTGAACAACTGATGCCTTCATGAGGATTAAAGAATTTCAATTTTGAGGGAAAAGTAGACATACTTTTCTACTTAAAACTGTTAAAGCTAGAAATGGACTCCTAAGAACCCATGTAATGGCAAATTTTACAAGAAGCATGCCAAGGTAAGTGGGAATGCATTTGTTTAGTAATAAGGAAGAGAGTGAAGGTCACGTCAAACAGCTGAAAGACAGTTGTTGAGAGTATGAATTAGACATTTTCAATTTTAATGGTAGTTAACTGAATGACTCCAATAAGCTGGGTGAAACAATTTATTGTTATAGTTGGTAATTTGCCTAGTGTTTGGCTCCTTATATAACCCTTTTTATTGGTTAATTCGCTTAACATTTTAAAGAATGTTTTGGCAAATTGCTGTTGTTTCAATATTATTGAAAAACAGTGAACATTGTACAGTTTTCATTGCTATCAAACCTTTAAAAATTGATGAAAGAGGCTTTTAAATTGAGATTATCGTTTCAAAACTTATAAAGTACAACAATACAGTGTAGTTGAGACAGAATACTAATTTAATGCATTCATGTAATAACATGGAAGTTCCATATTTTTTATACAAGTGTTATATTTTGCAGCCTAAGAAAGTGAAGAATGTTTCATATGACTCGTTTGGAACCAAGGAAGGAAAAGTTCACATGAAAAGACAGGACTACACTAAACTTCAGACCAGGAAGATGAAAGGACTTAAAAGAAAATCTGACACATCTGAAACACAGGAAACAAAAAATAAAGTGAAGAAAAAGAACCAGATGGATAATGGGGTTTAGATTATACCTTTTATTTAAACAGCTGAGATTTTTCATGGTGAAAAGTGTATAATGAAATAGAATACATGTATGTTGTTAATGTTAAACATAGCAGATGCTATAGCATATGCTATCTCCGGTGAGACTCATGATTAGAAAATTTGATGCAAACTATACCATCCTACATTAAACTGCTGACAAGGTATTTTTTATCAACTTGTACAGTATGTACAAAACAACATTCTTATAAAACAGAAAAACCATAAAATCTGATGGCTGCATTTATCTTTTGGTCAACTTTGTACACATTCATTTTCAGAACCTAGGACACAAAATTCAAGTTCTTTTTTTCTATATACACATGCCAAATGTTCTGTTTATTCTGTATCAAAAGTCTTCCTCTCTAATTCCTTCTAATGTGCATCTTGTTCTTCATCAAAAAATCACCTTCAGAAAAGAAGTGTTGCATTCAGTGTCTTTCAATAAAACAGCAATGTCAAATGATTGAATATACTTGTGTGCATTTTATGCGGGGTTAATGAAAATAATGCTCTTTCCAGCTAACTTTAACCTCCCTGTTTTCACCAGTGCTAACATGAATGCTTTTGTAGCTGCTCCTAGACCAAGAAGATTTCTGAGATCCTGTTCAAGCATGGCAGGTTCAAGGTGTCCTGAAATTGAATTGTAGGGAAATGTTTTCAGTATTTTAAAAATTTTAATATTAAATTTTAAAATATAAACGATAAACTTTCTATCTGAAAAAAATGTATGCCAGGGTTACAATCTCAGAAGTAGTCAGGAAATGATGCATACATGTAGGTTTTTGTGATTTCTGCAGTTGTTTGTTTTGTTATGTGTACAAGGATATGGAGTAGAACCCTGATAAATCAAACCCTTAGGGACAACAAAAAACAGTCCGATTTAGCAGGGGTTCAAGTTATTGTGATCGATTGAAAATTAATGTTTAATTTGCCAACTTACATGTGTAATTATAATAAAATTGATAGGTACTGAATTTTCCAGCTCTTCAGTGAATATGTACAGTGCAATTTTAAATTATTTATCTCATTGGAAACAGGAACATGTTTATGCATTTTTGTCAGATAAAACGATATCTGTTTGTTGCACTAATTAAAACTAAGTGGTTCCGAGTGTTTTCACTGATTATGTAACAAAAATAGCTAATGTAATGGCATCCAAGTGGAGTTACAAGAACCAGACCTTGAGGTATTGGGGTAAATTTCAGTGAAATTTTGTTCGAGGGAAAGGAAATTTAGTTCAAGTTAGCGGAGAGTTCAAGTTATCCAAATTCAACTTATTTAGGTACTACTGCATAGTGCTATCCTTCAGTCACAGATGAAATCCTTGAAAAGAATTTGCCATCAAAGTCACCCAAGTACTTGAAGACAGCACAGTATATTTTACAAAGAGAGGATCGGCATGGGCTTGTTTTCAGGGTGATCATGGAAATTCTTTGAAGAAACAGTGAGCTGCACACCAAATTTTGAGCCAACAGTACTTACGCATCCCTTACCTTCATTGTTGCTCAATAAGAATTGATTTATTGTGTCAAGATGGTGGTTAATACAGTCCAGGCTGAACTGGTTTGCAACATATACAGGTAGAATGCTGTACTCATTCTTATTCAGAGGCTGAACAAACATGTGCTGGCTTTGACAACTGTTGTCTGCCAAGTAACTTCCTTGTACAGGAGCAGTGGGTATAACATCATCTATGGTTGAAGAGAATACAAAACTAAGTTATTTTTCAAAAGTGGCAAACTTTTCCATTTTTCAGCCATTATTTTGTAAGGATAAATTAATTCTGCCCTTACATTGTTAGTTCATACATGTTAAAGGACAGGGCAACCTATTTGATGCACTGGCATTTTGTTTTGAAAGATAAAACGTGCAACAAAAAATGTCTTATCGCCACTTCCTTTCACAACACTAGTCTAATAGACTGTGTCTTCACATTACTATAAATTAAAACTTGTTGCTAGATTTTGTCTGGATATACTTTCAAATTAAAGTAAATGTCAGGGATCTTTCAATAATAGTTATGGATATAATAATTATAATTATATAAAAAATCAGTTTTGCATCATGCTGGATGTGCCTTACTTAAGTTGAGTGTTTGTTGACCAGATGTGTCACAAACTCCAATTTATTTGCCAGTTAGTGATTATTTTGTACATGGACAGGTGTCTTTTGTATTATTCTTATACTGAGTGAGAGGTCTGGGAAATTTATTACTGGTCCAAAATTCAAAAGATGTACCCCTACTTGATCGGATGATCAAAACTAAGTGTGCTGTTTTTCACCTACTCATACATTGTTAACAATCCCAAATTGGGTATTCTGATTAGGCAATATTAAATAGTTAGTTAAAAAAAGTTTGTTTATTGTCATTGGGTTCATTGTTAAGTTCACACACCTGGTTTAAGAATATGCACAGAAGTAATATCTGGCGGAGGTGGCAAAGCTTCCAAGCTGAATGACAACTCTGATGATGGGAATTCCAGTCCTGGAGGACCTAATGCCTTCAGACCTGGAGTACCCATCACTGGTGGGGTAGGAAGATCAGGAGATCCCAGTGCTGGCAACAAGTTAGTCTGAATATTTACACCTCCATCAGATGGTTTAAACATTGGTGTGACTGTGACTGGCTGCAGAGGGAGATGGGTATCCTGTGGTGTTGATAAATTATCAGTTGGTGTCTCTGTGGTCTCATCAGCCAGTCGTGACTTAATCATTGGTGTGGTTGTTTGTGGAGCTTCAGGAGTTGAGTAAGGTGTCATCTGTCCTTTATCCTGTAGTACACCTTGTCTGGCTTCAAATGGTCTTTGTGGAGTAACTTTGATCATCTTGGTGAATGTCTGTGGTGGGACAGGCAACTTAAAGATATCCTCCTCATTTTCTGTAAAAAAAAAAAATTTCTTGTCATTACCCTCAGGCTGTATTCAGTTTTATGCATAGTGTACATGAAGAATAATTAGGCTGGTTGGCAGGCAAATTTAAGTGCAGGAAATAATCTTTATTTAGTCACTCTTTGATAAGTGCATGGCCATGTGCAATAAATAGCTCAGGAGATTCAGTTATCTCAGTGTGCTGCTAAAGAATCTTCTCACACACCAACATCATGCCACTAAACCAGTTTTGCCACAAAGTCCTAAGTCTTAGGCCTTTTTTCTCTCTGAGAATGCATTTTTCCTGTCAGTACATAGCACTATTAATAATTATTAATATTATTATTATTACTAGTAGTAATTATTAATTAATATTATATTTTTTTAAATCTGAGAACTGAGTAACCACACTGGAATAGTTCAATAAGAGAATCAAGTTTCTTTGTTTGTTAATAGACATGATCATGACTGAGATGTTTGAAGTTAAGTATTAAGATGGCACCTTTGGTATCAGCATTTTCAGAGTGGTCTGTTTCCATGGTAATGTCCTGAAGCCTAGCATCTCTACTATTTCCAAAAGGAATGTCTCCATCTCCACTGTCTGACTGCTCTGAGCTTGAAACAGGCTGGCTTTCCTCACCTGTTTCCATTGCACTATAGTAAAAGTAGATAAAAAAAATGGAAAGTTTTGTGCCAGTAAAACAAAATATAATTAAGACAAAATCATGTTGGTTGTGTGCCCAGTCTACCAATATAATAAATATTAAAACTGTTTTCACTTTTTCTGCTTCATTAAGAACTCATCTGATCTTTCAAAGTTAAAATCTTTCAGCTCCTCATCCGTACTTATCTTCTTGGAACTTGACACTGTCTTTGGGTGAATATGTCAAATCAGGCAAATCTTCTGAAAGAGAGATTTGAATTATGCATAAGATTACCTTCCCTTACTTGTAAACCTTGAGTTGTCATTGGGGGTATTAAAAAATGGGAAGATTAAGGGTAAAGAAAAATGTTACGATACATTTTAAAAATCATACATTTTTAATGTATCATAAATTTTTTTCACGATGAATCCTCCCATTTTGGTCACATTTCACATTATTTTGTTGTCTTATTTTGTTGTCTTATAAAATAGCAGTTGTTTGCAATACATTGCGTTCCTTTTAACTTATATTTCTTGTACATGTACATGCATTAGTATTTTTAGCTCTGTAAATTTTATTTTATTACATTATTTTTAAGATTTTAGTTTCTACCTTAGCAAAGTGATTGTAAAGCGCTATGGATAATTAGCAGAATAGCTCATTTTTAAAATTAATTTGTTATTATTGTTGTCATTACCTTGAAATTCAGTTGTGGATTTTGTGGGATTTAATTTGGTTCTTTTTTGTGTGTGTGGGTGAGGGTGTGAGTGTGTGTGTATATGTGTGAAGGGGGGGGGGGGGGTTGCTTCAAGTCTTAGGGATTTTTTGAATTATAATTTATAATCATCCATTGGCATTTTTATTCCTGTCACCACATATCTAGAATTCTAGTCCCCCAGGGATTTGGCTTAACTTGAGAGAGACTGGGAGTTAATGAAGATGGGAATATCTTTGGAGAACAAAGTTAAGTAGGATTCAAAACATGCACTAGCAGGATAAAGTTAAATAAAAACACCTTACCTTTTGGTCTGATGTACCCATATTTTTCCAAATGAGATTCTAACTCATTTATTTGTTCTTTTGTTTGTGTCATGAGCCTCCCACATGCAGAAATCAAGTCTCCAAATATGTGTCTCTGCTGAACATCTTGAACTTTGTCATTCACCTCTTTCTAATTTTGAAAAATATAAGAATACCAGCCGCTACTACTATTTCACCCAAAACATAAAAACAAATATCATAATCATTTTAATTGCACCCACAACAAGTTGAAGACCTTGTTAAACCCAAGTGCAACTTAACAACTGAGTTATTTGGAAATTCACGACTCCTACGCCTCATTTACATTTATGACATCTACGTAATACAAAGAGCCTTCTTGTAGGACCAACTCTTGTCATTGTGAACACATCTGTGATGGGAAGACACTCTGCAGACACTTTGCTCTTCCCTGTTGGTTTACATAGTAAAGAGATATGATGATACTTTCTCGAAAATTAAAATTTGACTTTAGCTCGAACATTTCATTAGTCATAACTAGTGAATGTATGGTGGTTTTGTCAATAAAAGGTACACAAGAGGTACACCTTTCTGCCAAAAAAAAATGGAATATGAAAGTGTAAGAGGTTGCAACACGGCGCAGACTCCCCATTTAAAACTTTATTGTGTACCCTCCCCCAGGATAATTTCCACTCCCTACTCCTGTGCCACTTTCTCCCTGTACGTTGGTCACTTGGTACTGGGGCAAGCACAGTCTTCAACTCTTTTCACTGGGTAAATTAAACTGGACTGAGTTATTGACATATGCATGTATCAACTGATCAACTAGGAAAGTTTTTTGTTGTAAAGTAAGTAAAAGCTTTATTAATGTGTCAATGTATTTAGTTTTCGCAACTAATTGGGGACACATACAAAAGTAAAAAATTATTTACAAACAAGAAATGACAACAACAATGTATATTAAATTAAAATATGTAGTGTGTATAAATTGTGTAATAAAACAATAGGAATGTAAAAGGTAGTCTCTAAGAATTGCAAAGATTACAACAGCTATTGTTGTTGTTTAAGAGTGACGTTAGGTCTTTCTTCCTAATGTTCTTTTTGAAAGATTCAATATTCAAGGAGCCTTTCAATTTAACATCTAGTTTCGACCACATATAAGGTCCTTGATATCTGAGAGAATGCTTTCCATAGTTAATAGTGTTAAAAGTCGGAATATCAAGATCACTGTTTCTTAGTGAATAGCTAGTGCTTTTCCGCTTAAATAGTTCGTTAACAATACTCGGTGCGAGGCCATATTTTACTTTGTACATTAATATAGCGATATCTTGTAGTCTTCGATTTAGTAGTGAAGGTAACTCTGCACGAACCAGAAGGTTTTCGTATGATTCTGAATGGGAGTTAAATACTGCTCTAAGTGCGCGTTCTTGAATCCGCTCTATTTTTCTACTGTCAGAAGATCTACAGTTATGCCATACCAGATGGCAATATGTTAGGTGAGGCAGGATGGATGATTTGTAGATTATCAATTTGGCTCTGCATGGTATCAAATTTCGCAGTCTCAATAAGACACCAACTTTTTGACTGGCTTTTATGCAAATGTTACTGATATGACTGGTGAAATTAAGCTTGTTATCTATTTCAACTCCAAGTAATTTGATTTGCGAAGTGTTGGCAATGATCTGATCTTCAATCTGTAGGGCCTTCTTCTTCTTCCATTTCTTGGCTCCATCTTTTAAGATGATTTAAATGAGTTTCAAGCCAAAATTATTAAACCACCGCCTGAAACCACCGGATGCAACTATATAATACTTTAATACAATCTGTCAATACAACGTAGCACAAAGTAAGCTGAAATGTAATGGTAAATTTTTTGCTAGCCTAGATCTGAAGTGTTACACAACCAAGCATTGATCTTCATTACAAATTCATTCAACGAACAAATTATCGATTTTTGATGGTCCAGTTGTTTGCAGTTAAGGTTTACATAAACTTGAGTTATTCTAATAAAAGCTTTAAGGTTAATTTCAGCTGCTTATTTATTTTTTATCAGTGAGTTTTTTAGCTAATACCTTGAAGTCTTTGACCTCCGCTAGAGTTTCTCGTAACAGAAGGCAGGCACGATTTTCATCGTAAGCAGAAATTTCGGAGTCTTCTAAAATCTCTTTTAGTTCACTGGATTCCTTATCAACAGTGACTGAAAGCTTCCGTAGCCGACTAAAAAATTCCTCGCAAGAAGACATTTTGTTTCTAAGGTCTTTTGAGATTCAAAACCGCGCTCTTTTACACCATATGTCATGTAATTGTCATGAAACATAACAAAGCCGTTGGGACCCAGGCCTCTGTGTGTTTTGACCAAGATGGCGGCTTCAGCTACGATTTTTCTACGTTTCACCTTTAGCAGTTTCATTTTAAAGTGATGTATTTTGTGCTCAATTGCAAGAACATAACCAAGTACTAACCTCTTATAGATACAGCTACTGATATTTCTCCTTCACAACATGTCCGTTATTCTTGAAACAACGCTGGGAGATATTGTCATCGACCTGTTTACTAATGAAAGACCCCGAGGTAGGAAGACATATTGAAATGTTTTTTGTTGTTGTAGTTGTTGTTGCTGTTGTTAGACGATCGTTTAGCCCCTAAACGTGCTTTTTAAACTGCTTAAGTGAGTATATCTTTGTTTGGTTGTTCCAAATACCTATCAGGTTTGAGCTTTATTTGACGACGTCGGTCACAGCTAAACTGACAGGGGACAAACAACAGTTGATGTAAAAACCTTGTTGTTTCCACAGCTTGCCTCAACTTCTTAAAACTATGCAAGATAAAGTATTATAACTACTGCTTGTTTCATTCTGTCCAGGTAAGTGAATATTATTCTACAAACCTTAATGTCTATCCAAGCTTTCTCCTTGATCTTCTGATTACATTTTATTATTATTCATTCAAAATATTTCCCCAATTGTGATTGGCTAAAAGCACACGCATAATTCACCATAACCAGTTATTGATGACCAAGTTTGGATGAATTTTGTGTTTAACGAGGAAATGATGTCAAAAATGCAGCCCGCTACATGTTAAGGTACCATTACCAAGAAGACCTGGGGATGAGGTTGAGTTGTTTTGGTCGTGAAAAAAAAATGGCGGACACTTCACTCGTTTCAAGAGTAAGAACTACAGCTGAACTAGGCAAAATAATAGCTAAAAACATGGCAAAAACAGCAAGAAGACAACTCGGAGGGCAACATCTGCTATTTGGAGAATAAATTGCGGAGCTGGACAAACCTAAATGTACACTATCGAAGATGAACTTAACATTGATGCAGGTAAGCATGTTTTAGCTATGTCTGTAAACTAGGATTATTTTGAATGAATGATAAAGCAATTAATGAATTCAGCTTTCGTAGGATGTGAAGAATTAAGCAAATCTCGGAGGGTGTTATCCACCGAGGCCGATAGCACCCTCCTCGATCATATCTTTTCAATTCTTCATATCTTATGAAAGCCAAATTCATTAATTGCTAATTAATCCTAGCAGTCGAGAGACTAAACAGGAATTTTCCAAAACATCCTTCATCGAAAAATCGCTCAACATTGTCTTTGACACTTTTTTAGGCTTAGAATTAATTGGAAAATCGAACAGATTTTTGTTTCCTTTTGTTTGCCATATAAAATGTAATGGTCCCTGGTGCTATAAACTGTTCGTCTGTTTGTTTTTTCCTTAACACCCATAGCAAAACTTTCTTGCTCAGACTGGAGATCCTACTGGCCGAGGCACTGGCGGAGAGTCTGTTTTCAGGTACTGGAAACCTACATAACACACAGTAAAGTAAAGGACAACTTTTCAGCCTGAAATACATGCTCAACCCCACCCTGCAAGCAAAGCCTATTTTTTAACTTCTTCTTGATGGAGGAGGAAAAAGGAAGGCAGCTCAAACATCTGGATTAGTCAATTTTGTTTTCTCTTATCAATCTATTTATTGATAAACCGATGGTCATAACAGTTAACTGAGCCCGCCATACCAACCACACGACTAAAACACCTTGGTTGGAAACTGTATCTTAGCAACATATCCAGCACATGCTCTGCAAGATTCTTACTTGATTATGCAGATTCATTCTTAAGTATGCCAAAATCAAGCAAGCAAGGAAAGGGGTAGGGGTGGAGGGTACTTTAGGAATTTTTGGGTGGGGATGTACTGCAAGGACCCTGGAACCCTTAGCCTATGCCAGAGCTAGTTCAGCTACATTTTGCTACCCTTTACTAGACTAAACTCCTCAAATCTCCCTCTATCCTATACAGAAGTGTAGCTAGAGTAGCTTTTAGGCTGAGTTGCATAAATTTAAACTTGCCGATTTGATTTCTTTATGTTTTTGAGTGGCAATTTCCTTTTTCCCTAGTCTAGACTAAAATCTTCAACCAACTGATCAGTTTCCTGGAAAGTGATGCCCTATTCTAGACCCAACCTCTCTGATTTATTTAATACCCTATCCCAGAGTAAAGTGCTTCAAAACTACACCCTTCACAGTGGCACATACCTATATAACCCATGTATGGCAGTACCCTCCCCCCAGGGGCTCTGCTGACAGGGTGGCCTAATCCCTACTGGTAAGCCTGTTCAAGGTTTAGAAAAGTAAGCACTTACATGTACATGTAATTGAAGAAGGATATTCAAAAACTAATAAATTCTTCAAACTGGGCTTGCGACAAGCCATAAAGAACTTGTTTGGACCAATCTGTTTTCTACGCCAAACAGGGTGCAACAAAAGTGCTGTCCATTATCCTGGGCTAGTGGCGCAACCTGTTGGGCTTCCATGTTTAAATATAACAAGTTGTCCCATGGGCAAGTAACATCTTGAAGATGGGTTGGTAAGCTTGCATGACTGCTCTGGGCTGGTAAGCTAGCTTGCAGAAAGGGAAAGCAAATGTTGTTTCGATTTTCATCCCACGGACTCTGCCAGAATTCATGACTTACACCATTTTTCCTCATAGTTTTTAATAACTTTGCAACCATGGCATAACTGGTTAATTATAATTATATCACAAATCATGTGTTCTAAATCACATCGCCTCCTCAACTTACTTTACCGTTAAACAATAAATTGATCATTTTGGTTCATTTATTGTGCTAGATTTCTTTATGGAGATCAAGCTAAATACTTTGAAGCTGAGATCAAGCCTCGGATCAAACATAAGAAGAAAGGAACTGTTTCCATGGCAAACAATGGAGATAACTTGCATGGTTCTCAAGTGAGATATGACCCTGCAGCTTAGCACATTTCCAGAATTTAGGATAAATGAATTTCCATTGTCTATACAGCATACTTATGCATGTTGTAGACACTCAAACTATTCATTAGTTGAACCAAAAACTTTGAATAAACATTGAATTAAATTTATTATGAAAAGTTTAGCATCTGAGTTCACAGTAATAGTAAGAATGTTTCTTTCAGTTTGTAACAGCTCTGATTCATACTCCAAACTTGAAACTAACATAAGCTGTTAAGTTCAACTAATTACGCTCTGTATTTGATTCAACAGTGACATACTTTTGTTGATTTGTCTGCCGAAATTTTTGGTAAATTTTGGTGCATGAAAAGTTTGACATCTAAAACTAGTCTTTCTTCTCAATAAAGATAATGTTCAGTGAGTCTTTTACCTGAACTAGAACTCTTTGCCAAAAAAGACTAGTATGAAGCTAAATTGTTTAACACTTACATCCAGAGCCTGTTACATGTAGCTCTCAGCTTCTGGTCATCTACACTTGTAAACTGCAACTTTTTGTTTGGTTAGTTACCAACTTAAACAAAAAGTTGCAAATATTAATATTTAAAAATATGTTTCAGTTTTTCATTACCCTTGGTGATGATCTGGATTACCTTGATGGTGTTCACACTGTGTTTGCTGAAGTTGTTGAAGGATTTGAAGTCCTGGATAAACTGAGTGATGCTATATGTGATGATGAGCACAGACCTTACCAAGACATCAGGTAGTAGCACTTTACACCAACTAGCAATAAAGTGCACAGCTGGTGATCAGATCATCTTTATTGGTGAATAGAAGGCGAAGAATACAAATCCCCCCCCCCCCCCCGCCCCCCTGTGGACCTGCTTGTATACTGTACCATAGCATTAAATAACCATAGTAAGTATTCCTGGGGGAGGATTACTCCCATAATTATAGAGAAGACAAGGGTGCCTGTCTTTGGAGAATACGTTGTAAAGCCAAAAACAAGGCCATTGTGGGGATGGCTCAGGCTCTAATTGGAACAGACTGACATACTGCCACTTTAGAAATCTAATACACATGTTGTATCATCCAGATGTAACAATGGGGATGGGATATATCCTTGTCATACTCCTCAAATGTTATCATTTAAGTATAGTCAATTCTCTTATTTTCACTTTTTATCGCACATTTTGGTCTTGAACGCATGTCGGAGATGAACATGATAAAACTTGCTACCTAGATCTAATGTTGTTAAGCAGTTTATATAGCAGACCATTATATACCACACAGAGTCAAAAGCTTTTTGAAGGTAATTAATGAAACAATAAAATAATTTTTTTCTTTGTTGGCATTAACTATGTAGTTTACTTGTTGATTAGTGTTCTTAAATGGAAAATGTGATCAGTTCAAAACCTTTAATGAAGACAATATTTGAGATTAATGTATTAAGTTATTTGCTTAAACAAAATTGCTTAATCGTTTATTCTGGTGACGCAGCATCTGTAATAATAGAGTGATCAGACAATCTTGTCACCTGATTTAAATATAGGGCTTATTAAGCCACAGGACCAAGCATCCAGGCAATTTCTAGTTTCCAGTATATATTATTCATTTCTTTTGTTCAACAGGATAAACCACACTGTGATCTTGGACGACCCATATGATGATCCCAAAGGTCTGGTGATACCAGATCGATCACCAGAACCAACCAAGGAACAGCTTGATGTAAGATGATTATCCACTGAATCATTGTCAATTTAGATACAAGAAAGATCAGCTTGATTCAAATACAAACTGTATGACTTGTAAAGATAGGAAAACTTGTTTGAAAAATACCTAACAGAAAAAGTTATGCCACCCTCGTAATTAAAACTTGAGGGCGCGATAATGGACCATTTTATATTGCCCAAAAGGTGAAATTAAAGACTTACACTCTGTCTGATTAACCTGAGGTGCGGTACCCATTTTCTACCAGTGCTCCGTGTTATGGGTATTTTAAGCTACTTAAATCCACGCAGAAAGGAAACAAGTTGAAACAAGGATTTGAGGTCACACCTGAGCATTCAAGTCAAAACCTCCCACACAGAAGTCCATACGCTAAGCGACTGTGCTAATCCATGTCCCTCCTATTGGTTTAACCTGATCCCAGATTCTACCTCGACATTGGAAACTAATGTCTTGCCATGTTGATCAATGTTGACTTTTTCAGAGTGGTCGTATTGGTGCTGATGAGGAAATTGATGATACCAAAGGTAAAACAATGGAAGAAATAGATGAAATGATTGAAGAAAGGGAGCTCAAAGCTGGAACACAGATTCTTGAAATGGTAATTTAGAAAATAGCTCAGTTACAGCTTTAAAACATTGATATGGAACTACATTGTATTTCATTTTAGTCAACACTTAATGCCTAATACCTAACTGGGGCCTGTTTCTGGAAAGTCCCGATAAGTTTTCAGGCCCGAAAAGCTGTTTCATATTTGTCTTGTTTGCATTCAAGATCAAGGTTCCAATAATTTTGAAAATTTTATAATAAAAATATCACTTAATGAGGCAAAATTGGCTGGTTTGTGAGCTAGGAACTGTGCTACTATTCAACAGGTGTTGACTTTAAAATTTGCCTTCGGGCCTGAAAAGTTTGCAGACCTTTCAAGAAACGGGCCACTGGTCTGCCTACCTTGAGAGAGTTACTTGTAACTTCACATGGTTATATAAAAATAATTTTTATAATTATTATAAAATATTCTACATGTAGTTGGCTAAAAACTGTTAATTTTTATTTTGAAATGATCTTTGTCTAAGATTGTACAGCCCAGAGCAATAGTGACAGATTTTTCCAGATCACCATCCTTCATCTCACTGCTGTTCAAAAAATGTGATTCCTGACAAGACATAGTGGTTGCACACCAGTAATATAAAGCCAGCAGTGAAACTTATCACTGTCTATGGTAATGGTGGCAACCAAGATCAACGTAGCAATCAGGTGTGTTCAAGGGTAAAAAACACCTTGAGCATGTATTAACGCTGCAACACTCCAGTCTCAAGCATTGTCTGAGCCATTTTTGAAACACTACACACTGTTAACAAGATCAATTTAAAATCAAAACATTTTACTGAAACAAAAAATAATCAACATTTTTCTCAGACTCAGTATTTGTTGAATATTCAGTGAGTATTTTAGTCAAACACATTACACTGAGAGCTTACAATAAGACGTACATCGTATTTGAAAGTGTACATTATAAAATACTTCAGAATTATAAAATATTATCTTATTCTCACTTATGTCATTTCGCAAGATGTATGAAATTTCACAAAAAATCATAAGCCTTAATTATTATTGAACACAAATTTTTAATTTTGTGATTTTTAGGGAAAGGTAGAATTGGAGTGTATTAAATTTCACGATAAAGGTAACTTTGACCCCAGAGGACTAAAAATTGAATTCATAATTTTATCGTAAACAACTTCAATTGCAAACAAATCAGCAAACAAGCTAAATATAACAAAGCCTAAGCTTTTGAAAAGTCTAGTAAATGGGTACCACAAATAGTTTTACATAGGAAATATTCACATCCTGATAACTTTCATTCATATAATGTTATGTTAGACATGATATGGAGTTCCTTATTCTCTCCTTATTATACCTCTACGTCGCTTATACTTCTATACCTGGCATTAAATTCCACGATTTTAATCTTCATGAGCATTAAATTTTGCAACTGTTCCCAAATCGCAAAAATCTCTAAATTTAATACTCACAAAATTAAGTGAGAATAAGGTAACTTCACCTTTGCCAGTTGATTATAATTAACAGGAAAAGAAAAAGAGTGAATAGGGAGAGAGAACCAATTCTCTTGCCCTCATACAAAGGCCGTTCTGGTTTGATGAGTCTCACAGGAACTGAGAATCGAGAATTGAGACGTAACAATTGAGAATCAATTCTCGATTCTCGTGAGAATCGAGTGTCAACTTACTTTTGAACGGTACTGTATCTTCCCCTCTTGGCCACCTTTTACGCCTGCCACTTTATTTTCCTGTAGTCATTAAGGAGTCAAAACTTATGTCTTCTGAACTAACTGACATGATGTTAAGAGTAAGTTCATTCTTGTAACATACTTTTCATTGACTGTCTTCATGGCTTCAGGTTGGTGACATTCCAGATGCTGACATTAAACCTCCTGACAATGTCCTGTTTGTCTGTAAACTTAACCCCGTCACTCAAGATGAAGATTTAGAGATAATATTTGGCAGATTTGGACCCATTAAAAGGTAAAACATCTCTTTTCTGTTTTTGTATCATAACTACCGTTATAGGCCCTTTGCAGTTAGGGTCACATGACCTTTCTCATGTCAAAATTATGGGATACAACCCAAAAAATACCAGAAATTGAAAAGCATAAAACAAAACTTAAGTGAGTCTGTCAATATTAAAGTTTTAAACTAAGAGTACAATTTTATGATGGCTTCAATGAAAAATGGAGAGTATTCTACATCACACATCAATGGGAAAGGTGCTGGACAGCAGGCCTTGTGGTTCAGCAAATTTTTTTCCCATTAAGACCCTATTCAATTTTGCAGACATTCCAACGTCCATAAAATCTTAGTCATTTGTGTCAGTTACCCAAAACTAGTTTTTTAGTTAATTTTCCCATGTTCTTTTCTTCTCTGGTCTTTTTAAGGTGTATATCATAAGACTCATGAGATGTCCAAAGGTGTTCTTTAAAGTTTTGTTAGAGACCAGTAATAAGCGAATATCCAGTGACTCAACTACAAACACCACCTCTAGAAAAATTAAATCACCAAGTTTCAAGGTGATGTGTCCAAAGGGAGCAAAGGTAATTGTTCCAGAAAGTTGCATGATTTTACAGAAATTTCTTTGGTGGGTGGCACAAACGTACCCCACCAAAAGTTGAAAAACTATGCAGGAGTTTATTTCTACATCAAGCAGGTCAGGAAAAAGTTTCACACACCCCCAACAATAATAAGTAGCATTTGACTTGATTAGAAACTTTTTGTTTATAAAACTTTACTTGAAACAGGTACTTATTCTAAGGCATTTTCATTTTGTTTTGTTTTACCTAGAAAGTTGCAACAACTGTTAACAACTGTTAGTAAGTTAACAGCAGAGCTTGCATATAGTCAATAGGACATGAGATCACTGCACAAGCACAGCTGATCTGAAGATATTACTCAAAATCAAGTGTATTTGTTGTATTTTTTGTAGCTGTGAAGTTATAAGAGATCAGAATTCTGGGGAGTCACTGCAGTATGCTTTCATTGAGTTTGAGAATGTAAGTTCAGTTTTCTATTGCTTCTTCCTTGTATTTCCTCCATTTCACAAATGGTGGCAATTTATAGCTAGAAGATTTGCCCTGATCAAGGACAGGCGTAGGCTTAGCCTTGTCTCTGGAAGGGGAGTACTGCGGCCCCATCGAGACGCCAACGGCTTAAGAAGACTGAGCCTCGGAAGGGCATGGAGACATCAGTTTGTCTTGGTGGCAGTTGATTAAGCTAATCAAGTCAGTTTGTGGAACAAAATTTGAATGTTCTAGTTTGTTGCAAGTTTCCCTTGAAAATTGCTTATTCATTTCCCTCTTCTGTTAAGAAAAGTTGTCCCGGGAAAGAGGGTCACCCTCTCAGTCAACTTTAACGAGCGTTTATATGAGAAACCATTTTGTCCTCTTTGCCCGATCCAGGAGCTCTGATTGTCTTGCCTTGACCGAGTTGACCCAGCTAGCAGAGCTGAAGTGTTTCATGGTGAAAAGTTGGTCCAGCTAGGAGAGTAACCCTACCATCATCAAAGTGTGACCCGACAAGGTAGATCACACCACTAGCCGAGCCAACTTTTTGTTTGTCGTGTAAACGGTTCGTCAAGTTTTGTAAGGAAATGTATCAAAAGTTGGGTCGGTAGTTCGGGTAGGCGAGTGACTCTTCCACCCGGGACAAGTTTTCTCAATATAAGGGTTGCCTTTACTAGCAAAGCAAAATCGAATGATCATAATCCTTACTTAGTTCTAATTATGACTGACAGTTGAGTGAATTTTCGATTCCACCTCTTCACAGAGAAAAACGTTGTTACCAACAATTTGAGATCAATAAAAAGCAACTTTCTTGCCTTTTGCTGTTTTTTTCTTAGGTTGAAGACTGTGAACGTGCTTACTTCAAAATGGACAATGTGCTGATCGACGACCGGCGAATTCATGTTGATTTTTCCCAGTCTGTAGCAAAAGTCAAGTTTCAGAAGCAGGGTAATACAATGTACATTGGGCGAAGTAAAACAAGGACCATTCTTTGTTGATGATTAATTAATCCTTTTCAATTTGTTTTACAAAATACAGAATGAACCGTTCTAATCATTTTTTTTTTTTATTTTTTTCTTTCAACATTGCGTGACATTAGCATAAATTTTCTACGACATATTGGTTTCCTAGATTATATAAATGAAAAAACAAAATTAGTTTTAAGTGTAGTTTTTGTAGCATAAGAATCGTCTAGTGTGTGAAAAGGTAATTAACAATTATTCCTCGAGCCCGAATGGGCTCTGAGTCAATAGCCCATGAGGCCGAAGGCCGAATGGGCTATTGACTCAGAGGCCATGAGTGCGAGAGGAATAATTGTTTTAGTAAAATCCAGCTGGTTGGTCAAAAATATCGAGAATGAAAGAATTTTAGCCAGTTAAAGCTAGACTTTAATCCTTTTCTGCCGCCAAAAAGCCCGCGCTTTTGGTACTAGTGGGCTATAACATATAGCCTACTAGTAGCTCAACCAATCAAAACGCAGCATTGGTAATAGACCACTAGTTGGATTTTACTAATCAAATTTATCTTGTTTTCAATACAAAGATGGAGCACTAAAAAATAACGGAATTTATTTGAGTGTCAATATATTTAGCACGAAAGGACTAGTTAGGGACACTATTTATAAGTCTCCAAGTGGAGACGGGGCTGCTACATGTATTGGAGCTACGCGAAGGTCTAGCTGTTTGAGGAGAAAATTATTTTGAGTTCTCAGTTCCTTTTAAACTTAACACCCTGGCCCCTCGACCTTCCGCTTTTCAGTCAAGCGCTCTTCTGGCTAGGGTAGTACCTCCACGTCCTCAGTTACAACTGACCCATGTTTATAGAATGTCTGGTGTGAGCTGGAATATTCTTGACTGATTTGCCTCTTCAGCCAGTAGTTTCCCACCAAAATGTCTCCCAGAAGGATAGGGGATGTCGTGTTTGATTGCTCTATCAGGATGAACAAAAACAACGGTGACATCAAAGCAAAAAGCTTTTTTTCGCGGGAACATGTCCGCTTTCTTTTTTGTGTTCACAAAACCGCACTCGCTAATGCTTAGTAATCAAACTATTTTCGTCTAGTTGGTCTGTTATTTTTGTTGAACATAATTATTTCAAGGTTATATTGATCACTCTGGGGGCTATTTGGTTGATAACTTGTTTTTTGTTGTTTTTACACAGGGGCAAAACCAGTCTTCCCAGGAAAGGATGATAAAGACAAACCTAAAGTTGCTTTAAAACAAAGCAAAGAAACCAGCAAGTATCCTTATTTTGTAAGCTTGCTTTCTGAAAGCAATTGAGTTATGGTCTGTCTAGGCTCTTGTGTTTTCAGTTATTTGTTTTTGTTTGTTGTAACGTTTGTATACCAACGAATTGCGCACATAAGAGATTAGGAGCTGCAATTCGATGGTTTCACCTCGGGCACAACTTCAATCAATCTTCATGTTTTTGGCGATTAGGAATTTTCACACCTAAAGGGTAACTACCACATAGACATTTTGCCTCAGTTGAAGTTGAGTTTGGGCAGTTTTCCAGAATCTTATCCTGATCGACACCTATTCGCTCAAGGAACAAAAACATGGCAGTCATTTTTCCCGGCAATGTGGGATGATGCGCAAGCATTATTACCGCCCATTCTCGACCCCAGTGCTTACGGGTTTGGGAATGCGCCCGTAAGCTCTGGGAAACTCTGCGCCGGAGTAGCCAAAATCTGGCTATTTGGGCCTCACAGCGCATGCTCTTGGAAAATACCGTTAAATGTTCCCAATCACAGATTGAGACTTGAAGTTTGCGTATGCTTGACAGTTGATTAATATTTCTGTGGACTACTTCACGAGGTGGTAAGTGAAACCCGAATGGCTTGTTAAAATAAAAGTATGGAAATTCCAATAAAACTTTCCAAAATATGAATTTAGCGTCCTTTTATTTATGTTTGTTCATGAACATTAACACTTCAGCGAAGCTGCTTTGAAATGTGATATCGTGGGAAAAGAAGAGAACTATAAATATCTAGTCGCATTGTACACGTATCACTTTTACTTTTTCTGTTTTTTTTTTTTTTTTTCTTGCAAGTCTGTTTTTGGGCAATTTACGACAAGAAGCTGAAGTTTTCATTCATACTCGGCTACTTCGTGTGAACAAGATAACGTGGAAGTCGAAGAAAAATCAGCAATGTGTCACGCTTCTTAACTTATAGCTGGCAAAGATGTCGGTGTATTTTTATTTTATTTTTTTTGCATTCAAATCTTTTTCTGGTTCACGGTTCAATTTTCGATATGTAGCTAAGCTATTTTATTTGAAAATTGGAAAATCCAGTAATTCTGCCTAATTAGTCGTTCAAATGTTTTCAAGAATCGGCCGGCCGTGTTTACTTCAACATGTCTAGGGAAAAAACCCGCTCACACGCCAGACACGCCGCACGTTCAACCGCTCTCGTGCAAACTTGAATAGACCAATCAGAAACACTTTTATTGTTTTTTGCTGAAACCAATCAGAGACAAATCTTGCTCCAGGGTTCCCCAGAGCTCTTGATCCCTCTCCTCTACATGCGCAGAAGAGCTCTGGGTCGAGATTGTATTACCGCCAAAATATGATTCTTCTACGCATGCGTTTGTCACGTTGTGCTCATACTTCTAATAAGTGGGGATTCCCTTGTATTAATGCTTGTGTCGCTGTCGTGTACCAGGTTTCCAGTGACATTCGATTTTTGTCCAAACTTTTTGGTCACTCCAGTGAGCCCAATTAAGTTTTGTGACCATATTATCAGTTCTTTCACATGCATTCTCGTTCTTACAGCTGCGATCCTTTTAGTCAGCGTCGGGGAAGGTCGCAGCTCTGGGAATGAGAATGTTTCACATGGTACTATATTTCTTGCGGTACGCAAAATGAAACTCGGAGATTTTCTCTAATTTAGATTTTAGCAGTCCTAGGTATGAATGCGTTAATTTCTTGACTCCTGCCAAGTTACGATTTAGTATTTGATGATGATGGATACGATGGAGGAAAAGCTGCGGAAAAAGGAAAGAAACGTAAAGAACAGGACTACGATGATGATGAAGACAGGAAGTCAAGGAGCGAAGCAAAGCGCGGTGAATCAATTAGACGGGAAAATAGAGGGGAGAAGAAGGAGAGAAGAAGAGAAAGAAGAACAAGTTTTGGTAGCAGTGATGAGGACGGAAGAGAAAAAAGGAAAGTAGAGAAACGGGAAAGGCAAAAAAGTCCAGGAAACCGTGATGAGAACAGAAGGGAAAAAAGAAAGAAAGAAAATCGGGAGAGACATAGAAGAAATAGTAGCAGCGATGACGAAAGAAGGGAGAAACGAAAAAAAGGAAATCGTGAGAGACGTAGAGAAGCAAGTAGCAGTGAAGACGATGGAAGAATAGAAAGAAAAAAGAACTCACAGACAGGAGATTACTCTAGAAGTCACAAGGTACGTTTGTAAACAAGCTTTCTTTTTTTAACGTAAAGGAGCGGCCAGTAGTTCTTCACATATCCGGTTTTGCTAGAAGCGGAGGTATAGAAAGCAGTGAGAGGGACCCTCGGCGGAAACGACTACGCAACAGAAAAGACACTCAAGATATCTCTTTGAACCTTTTTCGGCATAGGCCATATTTTTTCCACGAATTTAATAGATTTCTTTGTTGTTCTTCGTTTCTTATGGTTACGGGAGTACAGACTATTCATCGCCAATAAGAAGCTCGTGTCCTCTCAGAAACCTATTTTTTCTTTTTGAAACCGAGGGGCCTTTTTTGTTTTACGCGACTTTTTTCATTTACAATATGATTCTGTTTTAACATTATTTCAGGACAATCAAGGAAAGCATCCATCAGAATCCGCAACCAGAGATAGGAGAGAAAGGTAACTTGGGCAGCCATTTTTAATGAGCAGCCAATGAATGATTGAATTCTTCTCTCTCATTCTCAGTTATGAAGTAAACACCACAATATTATTATTATACAATTTCATTGTATAATAACCCGTTCGCCACTATAGAAACTGAACTGGGCCAAGTTAACATTTGCAAAGACTTCTGGGACTGTTACTAGGGACAAGGAAAAAAATTGGCCAATAGCCGAATGGCACGTCCCCAGTAACGATCCCAGAAGTCTTTGCGGGAGCTAACCTTGCCCAGTTTCCTTCTCAATTCTGAAGTAGCGAATAGTTAAGACCATCGATTAACTTGTTGTAGTAGTTCTAGCACCAGCACTGGGTATGTCCTGTCCCTGTAGGCAAACATAAAAAAATCTGCCATACTGAAATTATTATTATTATTATTATTATTATTATTATTATTATTATTATTATTATTATTATTGTCCTCACATAATGTTTGCTTAGAGTCTCTAGGGCCGGGATCAAACCATGATCCTGGGGCACTAGGGGATAGCCAGTTTTTAGATTGATAACACCCTCCTCAGAATGTGTGCTGTACCTAGCAAGGTTATCTTTTGTAGTTCACTGATGCTTAATTGGCCGGGGATTCTTCCAAGATAAGCTTCTAGTCCCTTTTTGATAGCTCCAAGTGCTCCAATGATAACTGGTATCGTTTCCGTTCTCATGCCCCACATTCGGCTTGTTTCAATTTCCAAGTCCTTATATTTGGATAGTTTTTCAGTAACTTTCACGGATGTGTTTCTGTCCGATGGTACTGCCATGTCAATGAATTTACAGGTTTTCGTTTTGTGGTCTTTGATCACTATATCGGGTCTGTTGGCTGTTATTTTCCTGTCTGTGTGTATTGGCATGTCCCATAATATTGTGACATCCTCGTTTTCTGTAACTGTTTGTGGCTCATGGTCATACCACTTTTCTGATGTCTTGATATTATAGTTGTGACAGACTTTCCAGTGTATAAACGCGGCTGCTTTATCGTGTCTGTGAGTATATTCTGTTTTCGCAAGTTCAGGACACCCAGACACGATATGGTCGATTGTTTCGTCATATTTGTTACACATCCTGCATAGGGGGCTAGTACCATCTTTGATAATGTTGGCGTGGTATGATCTGTTAGCTAGGCTTTGGTCTTGGGCTGCGACTATGAATCCTTCCGTTTCTGCCTTCAGTCCACTGCTTTTGAGCCACTGGTTGGTTTTGTGGTGGTCAACATCTGCTTCCTTTATTCTCTTTGGGTATCTTCCATGTAGGGCTTTGTCCTCCCACTGCTTTGTTAATTTTTCTTGGGTCTTATTTCGTGCCATTTGTTTGATTCTCTTTGCATATTTGATGGTTATTTCTTCTGCTTGTTTATCTGGTGTTGTTAAGTCTAGTTCTTGTTTGAATTGTTCTGCTTGCCTTTGTATAGAGTACAATTTCTTTCTGCCGTCATGTTCTTGCACTAGCTCGATTAGGGCATCATCTGTGTTCTTTAGGTATGTGTCAAGCCCTATCGTGGTTGTTTTGTAAGAGGCTTCTAATTGGATAAGACCCCTCCCACCAGCATTTCTTGGGAGGTAGAGTCTGTCTACATCTGCTTTTGTGTGATGCATTTTTGATAGGGTGAGTAGTTTTCTTGTTTTTGTGTCTAACCTCTTGATTTCACTCATCTTCCAGTCGATTATGTTAAAACTGTAGGTCACCACTGGGATAGCTAAGGTGTTAATTGCCTCAAATCTATTGGCAGCATTGAGCTCAGTTTTTAGGACCATCCTTACTCTGCGGTAGTATTCTTTCCTCACTCTTTCTTTCATCTTGGCATGCTGTATACCGTCACCTTCATCCACACCAAGGTATTTATATGTGTCCTCTTGGTCTAGTTCTTTGATACAGGTGTCAATGTCAAGCTGTAAATCGGAAGTTTCTGTCAGCTTTCCTCTTTTGAATGTGGCTTTAGCGCATTTATCCAACCCAAATTCCATCTTAATATCATTGCTGAATGTCTTTACAATGTTGAGTAGGCCGGTTTGCTGGCTGTCGCTTTTTGCATATGTTTTTATTATTATTATTATTATTATTATTATTATTATCATCATCATCATCATCATCATCATCATCATCATCATCATCATCATCATCATCATCATCATCATCATCATCATCATCATCATCATCATTATCATTATCATCATCATAGACTGTTCGCAGTCCCCTATTTTTCCTTGGGATCGTCGAGATCGAGCGCGTCTTACCGTTAATGGCGGCCATCTTGATTTTCAGATGTACCGAGGGAGCGGGCGTCGGGGGTTATAGCTCTAGGGGGAGGGGGCGCCTCCTCCCAAACCGTCCCCCGCCCACTAAGTAGATTTGATACTCTTCCCCAGGTTAGACTCGGTACATCTGAAAATCAAGATGGCCGCCATTAACGGTAAGACGCGCTCGATCTCGACGATCTCACAAAAAAATAGGGGACTGTGAACAGTCTATCATCATCATCGTTATTAGTATAAGTAAATAGTATCACCTTAAAGTTATACTGACACATCTGATCCACAACGGAAAGCCCTCTGTGTACCTTTGTCTTTAGAAAGAAAATGCTGCAACAGTTTTAGTAGTATTAAATTATTAATTTACTGTCACTGTAATAGGGAGTACTCGCCCAGGAGGAAAGAAAAACATTCACCACACGACCACGCGAAACATTCTGGAAGCCACAAAAGCAAGCAGTCTTCACATGATCATAAGCGTCATTCAGGCCATAGATATTAGGAGTTACGTCAAAAGCCTGCAAAGAACAATTTTGAAAGATCAGAACGCAGTGGTTTTGCCTGTAAGGCGACAAGTTTTAGTGTGTTTCAAACTGACTTACAGTGCGGCGGTTGGCTTTCAAACAACCCGTTAGCCCGTGAGCGACAGGAAAGAAATGCCAGTGATAACATTTTTAAATTCATCAAAGGAGATGTATGAAGCAAAGCGAGGAAACAAGGTCGACCAGTGGCGAAGCTATGTTTTAATACACTCCTCCTTATGGATCATGGGAAAGCAGTAAACTCACATAGATCTACATCTACAACAATAAATTGCAAAGTCCCTAAGAGGACATGTGGCAGGTTTTAACCACACCACACAACTCCGCAATTTTAAGTAGATTCCCCGTTATGGCTAGAAGCGCAGACATGCGCACAGCCATATCACGTTGGTTGTGGCAGCCGTGGACAGCTATTTCTTAAAAGTCAACCAATGTAATAAAATTTAGAGAATTTCACTTCCCAGGCCTGAAAAGTCATGAGATTTGATTGTCGGTTATAGAAGGTCCTGGAAAGTTAAAGTTATATTGGTAGATTAGTCACTGCAAATGTCAAAGCAAGGACAAGTAAGATAGAGACACGTAATTAAACGGTGCGAACAGTACGCATTTCAGCGAACACCAGAGTTTGTGTTTGTCGAATTGGTGAAAATCTCAGACACTCAGCTGTCTTGAAAACCTTTTGGACCCCCATAAAACTCAAACCCTCTGTACCTCGAAAACTCAGACACCCCGAAAAACTCTCTCAGAGGCGACAAATTTCTTACGTCATTTCATAGAAAATAAAATCAGTTAGGCTTACAAGACACCTGAAAAACGTAGGGGGCTTGAAGGCGGGTAGGGCAGGGAGATTTAGAAAACTTGTGCATACCTCTAGAAGAATCCTGGCTACGGCCCTGAAAACCAGAACATGCTTCTCATAAAACTTCCACATCAATTACACTTAACAATAGCGATTCGGGACCTATAAGCCCGAAAAAAATGAAATAATGTAAATTACCTTTCGAAGAAGACGTAGACTTAATTCGCCCTTAAAAAAAGGCATGCGTACAAATTCCAGACACCCTTTGCTCTAACTAATGCCCTTAAATTCTCATCTTTCCCAAGGACCTCTAGGGAGCGGAACCAGCTCCCAGCAGGGGTAGTGTTGCCTCCATCGCTAGCTCTGTTCCAGGAGAAAGCGACTACTTTTATGAACTACAATCCAACTACTAGTATTTTTTAACAGTTAGTGTGACGCCTCACCGGTTTTACTAGGTAAAGGTAATTGTCGCTTGCAAGTCAAAGTACTTGTCCATAAAGTTCGTTCTATTGAAAGAAATGATTTTTGACCAGGGATGTAAAGAAAACTTCCTAGGCTACGTTTATTCGGTACCGGACAGATTTTCAACCGGTTGAAAACTACTGAGTGTCTCAAAGTGGTTTTGAATTTATTAAATGAAAACCATAGCAGTGAGATCCTGTTTTTTTTATATATAACTAATAATAATCGTAATAATAGTAATCGGCTTCTGCTAGGGACGAGTTAGTGCGAGTTCGGGGAAAATGTTTTGGGAGGAGTGAACAATAAGCAGAGGAAAAGTGCCCATTCTTTTTGCCAATTACTCGCCCTCAATCGTTATGGAATTCAAAGTAAATAATCTGTTCATGTTGTCCTTCAGCAGCATAATGAAAATATATAAAACTGTTCTATTGAGGTCTTGAACTGCTGTTTAAAAAGTAAAAACTAAAATCCAAGCTTTCGCCGATCAACGGCATCATCAGGGATGAGAAAATATTCCGCGCGCGCGCTATATATATGCAAAGAAAGTGTAGGGTGAAATATGTAAAAGATGTGAGACGTATGAGGCTATAGAAATAAACTGTGAGTAGAATACAAAGCTCTAATGTTTGAGTGTCTCTAGACAAAGGACCTCTAAAAGCGCTTAAGAATGGACTCTAAAATAAAATACTAAAATAGAAGGTCTGCGAATTCAGTACATTCTTCTCGGGAATTGAGTGTAGGCTTGCACTTTCTAATGTAAAATGCTTCAAAGAGGCGTAGATTAGCGAGGTCGTTTTCGTTCATAATAATCTTGACATCAATGCCTCTGTTCTGGCAGGAATAGATATGTTGACCCTTGACCGAGGGTGCCAGAGGCCTTTCATGCGTGGTCTCCGGTCTCGGTGTCTTCGGCATTCTGGCGAAGACCTGTCGTCTTGCGGTCGACTTGAAGTTCCTCGTCGCACGCGAGAAAAAAACCTCTGGTACCCGGGGTAAAGGACAGAGGGCGTGAAAACACTCGTTCAGCTGTGATGCGGAGGAGGACTGGAACTACAGTAGTTCGATCGATCCGCTGTCAGGGCGACTGTCAGGGCAAGAAAAATGGCGCCGTGTATGAGAGCCAAAAAATGAATGTAGCGGGAAGAGGGGGGGGGGGGGGGGGGGGGGAAGAAAGGAAGTTTCCTTATATTCTAATTCGCTACCCCGCTCAAACGAATATAAAACATTTATCATGTAACAAGCAACCTCAATTGGGGTGTGTCAACACGAGCCGTGTACGACCCTCTTTATTATGCCTTCATCAACAGAATGGATGGAAATAATACAACAAACAGAATGAAAACTCGGAAATGTAAATAATTACAGCAAGAAAAACAACCCTACAAAATGATCTAAACTATGCTCGTATAACAATGATTCAGTAAACATACAAAACGTGCTAGACCTTTCATATAGCAGCATGCAAAAAGCTACGTCCAAGAGAAACCCCTGGTCACTGGGTATTTAATTTTAAGGGCGTAGGGACGGTCGTAAGACGCGAATGAATATAAATGAGAACAACTCAAATATATATAGCCTACTGCTAATGAAGCAACAGAACAGCATACCATGTAACACCCCAAAGAAAAGGTTACATAACCCATGATAAATACATTTCTTCAATACCCCTTCCCTACCCCTTCCCCGCTATTTCACTCGCGCCATTTTTCGCGCGCTCTTTAACTCTCGTTTGCGTTTCTTGTTCGCTTGCAGGGAATGAATGTCACGGATGTCTAACGTCCCAACGTCCGCTGGATTTCGTTCGATCAAGTCTGCCATTTGGTAGTGCCCAGACCTTTTCCGTAATCCCCTCTTGATCGTTTCTGGCGGTCGCTGAGCTTCAACGTCAGCTGTGTTCTCAGGCTGTAAAAGGCCGCAAGGCCGTTACTGAAGTTGACTCGACTAGGCGCGTGACCCTTCTACCGGGACAACTTTTCTGCGTCAACGGGGCCTAAGATATGTCCGAGCTTCGAGTGTGTGTGATTGGAGCCGGGGCTGCAGGACTTGCGGCCGCTAGACATCTCACAAGTGAGCTGGATGTGTTTGATGTGCGTGTGTTCGAGCAAGCCTCTCGTGTCGGCGGAACATGGGTGTACAACGAAAATACAGGAATTGACGAGCGCGGGATTCCAGTTCACTCCAGCCTTTACAGAAATCTCAGGTATAGCGTGTCATTTCTATTGATAGACAGTAAAAGTATAAAAGTGTTCAGTTTTCTTGTACCATGACCCGGTTCCACCATCGGACTCTATATTACGTAACATTTTTTTTAAGTACGCTGCGTCGAAGTGGGGCTGCGTATGGTCTTGGCAATCCAATTATATAGACCTCTTTAGCTTGTATGTTTTATTTTACTAATGGAGGTCAGGTGATAATACTCTAGAGAACTGTTTCTTATATATTTCGTCTTATTCACTTGCTTTATGAAAAGACAAAGGGCCAAATTCCCTTGGGTCCTTCATTGGGAAAATGTTTTACAAGCTAAAGAGGCCTATTTTTGCCTGAGCATAATATTTGTGGGTTTGCCTGTATAAGTCAATTCTGCTTCTCAATAGTGTGCTCAGTCTTTTCAGTGTTTTGTACACTTCTTTTCTTATCTGCGCTAGGGTCTTGTTTTTATTCCTACTACCTTCTTTCACGGATGAACAGTTTTGGTGAAGTGCCTTATTATTCTGCAATTACAAGATGTGTTTAGCAGTCCTGTAGATCTTCTTTCAGTTCTATCTCACCATTTAGGACCAGGTTCTTCTGAATCTAACCCGGGGGGGGGGGGGGGCACTTGGGTATTTTTGGGGTAGGTATGTGCCGTCCGGGACTCCAAATTGGCACCCTGTTCTAAAAAAAATTTCCCCTAAAACTGATACCCTGTTCTAGAAATGGGCCAATTTTTTATACTCTGTTCTAGAAAGTTTGCAAATTGAAATAGCCCTGTTTTTTTAAAAAAGATATTTCTTTATTTGTGCGACTTATACATCAAATAAATGCTTCTTCATAATCAGCAACAATTTTTTAATAAGCAGAAGATAAAGCCATGATCCACAATTTTTTTTATTTCCCATCTTATTAAATATTATACCCCGTTCTAAAAAACGCCTCTGAAATGGATACCCCGTTCTAAATCAGGAGCTTCAAAATCACGATCCTGCTGGGCGGCACATACCCGTATAGCATCTATAATATCACCCATACGAAACAACCAGCGCTGCTGCAGCATTGCAGAATGACTTCAAGAAGCTCTACAAATGAGCTGTAAAAGGGCTGGCTGCAGCAGTAACAAATTTTGGCTGTTTGACGCTGCAGTGGAAACCCCTTTGACAGTGATAAACAGTGCTGTTGCAGCGGTGCAGAAAATTCCCAAATCACAATCTGCGCTGCAAAGTGGCTGCAAAGTGGCTTCGAAAAGACAAAGAATGTTGTTACCGATAATGGCCTACCACTCATTAGCATAAAAAAAAAAAGAAATCCAGATTTCAATAATACAATAATCAAATTGATACATGGTAGCAGAGTACATTATTAGTAGCAGAGTAAAAACCACTAGAAAGTCAAAATGCAACTGATACAGATAACAAATCTGCAACAGTCTCGCTTTGTAAATATTCAGCAATCACAGTCACTCATCTAAATGTAAGAACATCCATTAATAACATGCAGACATTGAAATTGAACTGATGAATCCTAATTGTCCGGAGTGGATTCATTGGTTCATTTGATCTACCATGATCTGAGTGATCTCCAATCACTGATCCTGATCCAGATCATCCCAAAGGAATTAATTCACTCTTTGATCCTCAGAACGGATCAAGAAGTTGCTTTCTTTGTTGTCCCTGTTGTTTGATCCCGTTTTTTGCTCCAGTTGTGTTTCGTGCCCAAGTGCCCTGTGACTATCATAAGGAAGTCTCATCTCAAATAGTATTGTGCAAATTAAAGGTGAACTGCAAATTTGTAGCAGCTATATTATAACTCAGTGTATTATATTTCGAACCTGATGGTGTTGACATTCAAAAACAGAGGTCTGTTGATGGGAGATATTAAAATTTAATATAGTCGTAATTGTGTTTCTCTGAACTTTAAAAACTGTACTCAGATTGTTATTGATTATCAACATTATTGTAATATTTATAATTCCCCTGACCACCTTAAAATGTGTTAATATATTTCACTGACAGTATTTCCAATTTTGATCTTCTTTTCAGAACCAATCTGCCCAAAGAAGTTATGGCTTTCCCTGATTTTCCATTTCCCTCAGAGTGGAGCTCATTCTTGAGTCATCAACAAGTTCTCAAATACTTAGAAGATTATACCAGTCATTTTGACTTGTACAAATACATTCAGTTTAATTCTATCGTAAACAGTGTCCGTCCACTGACAGGTGCAGGAGACAGTCAGCAGCCACTGTGGGAAGTTGTTGTTATGGATGCTGATACAAAAGAATCTCAAGTTTTATTGTTTAATGCTGTTATTGTTTGCAATGGGTAAGTTGCCTTTAATGTATTACTTCTAGTTATTGTGTTCTAAGCAATTTTATATCCTTGTTTGGCAGAAACATCCCCACCTTTAAACAAAAGATTCTGTAATTTAATGTTTGTTTTTATTTTAAGAGTAAAAGAATACCACCACCACCATTTACTACATGCAGACACTTGTATACAAATAATAATAAACAGTTTCATATGTCACAACCATAAGCTCAAATAAAGGAGGATATTTATTACCTTATTATATAAAAATCAATGAAATACCAAGACTAGTGAGCTTTCGCGCGAAAACTCGATATCTTCACATGTGAAAATAACATAATTGTTATCTTCACATGTGAAAATATCACTGTTGTTGTGGCTTCATAACAAACCACACCTTTCAGACCAAAAAACTATTTAAGTAAAATGGTTTGGTATTTCACTCTTGTTTATATAATAAAAATAATAGAGCATTACATGGTCACTTGGAGATACGAAATTTCTCTTCTCATGTTGAAAAACATATTTCACTTGTTCGCTACACTGACTCACTCGTGAAATATTTTTCAACACTCGAAGAGAAATTTCATATCTCCGCACGGCCATGTAATAGCCTCTATATCTTCCCATCATGCATTGTGTGTGTCAAACTATATTAATTTATCAACGGCTGAATCCCAGCGTGTGACTCATTTGAAAGTGTCGCTGCGGAGGGAACACAAGGGCAGGGGAGAGATACACAAAATAATCCAGTATCCTCTGCGTTAACTGTATCGATCGTACAATAGAATTTCACGAGCTAAGCTACAGATGCCCTTCTCAGGTCTAATATTTTGTTTACCGTTTGAATTCTTCATCGAGATTGACGGCATGTAAAATATAAGCTGATAACTACAGTGACCCTTGTTACAGGGGTCCGTGATGAAATAAATTAATATTCACTAAATACTTCTCAAACACTGGCTACCAATCGGCTCCTGACGGCTATGTAATTTGTAGTAAAATATGTATTGAATGTAGAAGGTATCAAAGAATCTGGCTGCCCTAAACTCAGATCATGACAAATAATACATTATGATACAGTAGATATGAGCTGGTGTTAAATACCTACATGTACACATCTTTCGCAGCTTCAAACACTGTTGACCTCCAACACTATACTGCCGTGAAACAGTAACTACTGACAGTAATCTCCTGTTTGAATATACCAAGAAGTAAATGAGCCGTTATTTCATTGGAAACTTGTTTAAAATATTACCAAATGCACTCTGCGCGCAAATTGGGAGCTTGGCTCTCATCGTAATAGATAATGCTAAAAATACTCCACTTTTAAGATATAAATTTTCTGGGAAAATGTGGAGTCCAATTGGGATGTTTAGAATGTTTCAAGTATAGTAGAGTGGAATTCTGCCTCAATTCTCAATCGACTCCTCGTTTAATTACCAAAATGAATAATTCAAAAACAGTGTGCATAAGTAGGGACACATGACGAGAGTAAGGTCACACAGTCCAATCTTTCAGAAAACAGGATAATTTAATCAAGAAATCATTTTGTCATCCTAACGAAAGATGAGAAATTATGCTAACACCTACTTTACCTCGGTATCTCTATCTTAAAGTGGCGAAAATTTCTCCGAAACTTTAGGTAAAATTCATGTTTTCATCACACAGACTGGAAACGAATCACCCCAAAATAGATGCAAGGTGCGCTGGGAAGATGGTAATATCCTCCTTTAGCTCAATTAATGTTCACTAAAAGTAACCCACTTAATGCTGTGAGCAGACACTAGTTAATATGGACAAGAGACATTTTCCTATGTTCAGTAGCGGACTGTCATATATCATCAACTCTGCATTACAGACACTTTTGAGCACTGTCTATGACTGAATATCTTACTAGTGAAAACCCATAACTGCAATGCCGAATGACCTTTCAAAAGTTCTGTCTAATGCTCAGTCCACCTTAACCCGCCGTGGCAGATCCAGGGGAGTGCCCCCGGCCTAAGGGGCCGAAAAAAATTGTTTTTGAGACCAGGCCCCCCCTCCCACCTGCCATATCTCAGGGTCTGGGTCCCCCCCCCCCCCCCCCTTATCCACCACTTACCTGTCCGTACTAAGTAAAGTCACAGATTCCATTGTGTCTGTGACGTTATTTCTGACAGCCCACTTAATCTGGACACTGCAGGATAATCACTGTCGGTATTGTCCGGGTTTCCACGGTGCCAGGTTTGTTGCTTTCAGAGAGCTGTTCCTTAAAAAAATACTAATTTTAATCTGATTTCTCCTTCTATAATGTGTATTCTATCAAAGTGGAATCTAAAATTATAATAGTTCACTTAACACATAATTGTTTTTTTCATCAATCATGCTCTCTCTCTCCTCCTTATTTTTTACTCTGCTCTCTGGCTTCATGCCGTACTCCACTATCCGAACACCTGGAACAGGCTTTTATCAAGAATACTTAAAATCTCATTTTAATCATTTTGTCTACAGACACAACTCTATTCCTCGTTTGCCAGCAATTCCTGGTCTGAAGTCTTTCCCTGGAGTTGTTATGCATAGTCATGATTATCGACATCCTGAAGTATTTACAGGAAAACATCTCGTTATTTTGGGTGCTGGGGCTTCTGGTCTAGATATTTGTCTAAACGTAGCAAACTGTGCCGAAAAAGTGTACCTCAGCCATAAAAGAAGTCTTTGCTCCAAACTTCCAGAAAATGTGGAACAACAAAGGCCAATAATGTCTATCAGAGTGGATGGAACAGTCCTGTTTGAGGATGGCCAAGAGAGGAAAGTTGACTTCATCTTATTGTGTACTGGTTACATTTTTTCTTTTCCATTCCTGCATGATGACTGTAGTATTCAGGTCAGGAACAATCGAGTGACTCATTTATACAAACACATTTTCAATACAAAACACCCCACACTGTCTTTCATCGGAGTGTGCTCCCTTTTCTGCGGATTTCCACGTTTTAGTCTTCAAGCTCAGTACATTGAATCAGTGCTAAGTGGACGAAAGAGCTTGCCATCTGAAGATCAGATGAATGCCGATGAAGAACAAGATTTTCAGGAGAGACTCTCTCTTGGTATGCCTGAACACCATGCTCATCGTACAGGAACAAGGGGAGATTATAACGGTGTCATTGCACAGCTGGCTGGAGTTGACCGACTGAGTCCACTTTACGACAACCTTTTTAATTTCGTGCTTGAGAAAAGGAAGTATTACCTCATGGATTACACAAAAGACAATTATAAGGTTAACGCTGACGGAACATGGACAAGTCGATTGTTTTAGGGCAGGGCTAATTCCGACGTCCAACCCCTTACCTTTTATATACCAAGGTACCCGTTTTACTGAGAAATTGTGCCTTGTTCACATACAGTGGAACCTCGATTTAACAAACCTCTATATAGCGAAAGCCTCGGTATAACGAACGTTTTTTTCTCAGCCCGTCCAAAATTACAGTAAAATGTATGGAACAGAACCTCGATTTAACGAAATCCTCGTAGCGAACACAAGCGCAAACGTAAAATTTAGCTCGACATAACGAATAAATGTCACCATGTGATAGAACGTGAATACCAAGCCGACCAACAAGGACAAAATTTATGTTTTTAGTAGTTTTAAGCAGTTTGTTTGCCTGTTTTTGAATTTCTAGTGCTGTCGCTATGTATAGCTCGGTTCTGAAATGTTACTACAGTAATTTTTCAGATCCGGAAATGTTGGGTTTTGCAAATTAATTATTAACTATACCTCGATATAACGAACATTTTGGTACTTTTCCCGAAAATTCGTTAAATGGAGGTGTTCTATATAACAAACCCTCGATTTTCGAACAAATTTCCCAGTTCCTTTCCTGTTTTTGTGGCACCAATCAGAAGCCAGAACGGCGGCGACCGTTTGGAACTGGTCTGGTAAGACATTGTCCCCAGGGGCTCTTCTCGCCGTTCTTTACTTTTCTTCGTGCCATATATTTTTCCGCCCGTTTAGACTTTTCCTTGTCCCCACTATCTGCCCCTGGGTCTCCGAGGATGGGTTTGACTGTAACGTGAGGGACTAGAAACTTGGTTACGTAACAAATTTGTTGGGCATGTGCCGATGGAACATTCCAGTAAGCGCCCCTATTACGATGGAGCTTTAGCACCGACGACGGGGACGGGAGCGAAAACTTCACTCTAAAAATGAGTTCTCGTTTTTTCAAACTTTTCCGCCTTTATTCTAGTTCGCTTGCAATTTCAAAAGTAGGCTTATTTCCCTGGAGTTGACTTCTTGGGGACCGAACTAAAGTTTATAAAGAGAAAGACAAAATTCGTCGTCGCTTGTTTACGTGTTCCATAAAACGTGAAATTATGCATTTTTACGTCGTAGTCGTATAGAGAAATGTACAAAAAAGCGTGATGCACTTGCATTTTTAATTGTTTTGCTTAATAAGCCTATTGCTTTTTTTTGACGTTCTCGTTGCCGTCGTCCTTGCTAAAGCTCCCTAATATTAGAGTACGGGTTCGTATCAACTGAGGTTCATCTTCCTTCCGTTTGCTCACAAACGAACGGTAATGCCACATTACAAAAACAGTGGTCAGAACGTCGTCGAATTCGAGAGATGCTGTGAAGACCCATACGTTATCATGATGGAGTATGTATGTTTTACTTGAGCCATTTTGAAGGGACTGCGAGTTCCATTTCACATCATTCGCTAATGTGCTACTGCTACGTATGTATACATGCAAAAGACATTGCCACTGGCCTAGAGTATCGTAATTCCTCTATTAAAACTGCCGGGGGTTCTTATCTATTTCAAACACATTTGAGCGGGGCTTATATAGAGATGGGCGAAGGCAATGGTAGCAGTTCTCCACAAAGAACTAGAATACAGTGGGAAACCTCAAGTTCTGAGATCAAGTACAAGAAGTCGAAGGTCATGCAGCCGAGGATCACAAAACCAGTCCGAACTTCCAGTTGGTGAATAAACCATCCTGAATCAGGCCACACGAAGTTTTACAGTCGTGATTGATTAATGCAGTCTATCATTTATTAGTGAAGAATAATAAGGGGAGGGGAGGGAAGCTTATGAACTTTCTTCCCCCGAAAAGCGGGGATGGGTGGGGGCTTAATAGAGGATTAACTATCTAGTCTCGGAATTGAGTGATGAAACGTACCCTCAGACTTCGCTATTAGGGAGCTTTAGCAACGACAAAGGCGACAGCAGCGAGAACGTCAAAAAAGCAATCGGCTTATTAAGCAAAACAACAACTTTGCACCTGCATCACGCTTTTTTGTACATTTCTCTACCCCCTCTGCAAGACTACAACGTGAAAATGCCTAATTTCACGTTTTATGGAGGACGTAAACAAGTGGCGGCGAATTTTTCTTTCTCTTTCTAAACTTTAGTGTAGTCACCAAGAAATCAACTCCAGGGAAATTCGCCCTCTTTAATTCACGTTTTCGCTGTCGTTGCCGTCATCGGTGCTAAAGCTCCCTATTGTGTCTACCCTGAGCTAGCCTGTACTCAAACGTTGTTTCTTTTTCTTTTCGAGAATCCATCGACTAGCACGCGAGCGCGGAGCACGAAAGCAATTCCTCACCCCCTTGCGAAAGCCGTCAATAAATCCCCCGCAGTTTTTATTTTCATACGCCCTTAAGAGAAAAATAGAGGATCTAGTATGAACAGGCTACCTTAAGCTTACCCTGGAAATCTTTTCATTGCAGATTCACCTAGATTCGGACTGATTTGAGCAAAATTCTACTGACTATGGTTTATCTTCGACTAGCTAGCGGACGAAGAAATGATGGCTATTCAACACTTTCATCCGAAAATTCCCTTCTTTAATCTTATCAACTCTATTACACAAATCTCAACAGCATGTAAAACGTACAGGAATATTTTTCCCGTGTGAAGCCCAATTCGGCATTTTCTTTTGATCCATTGTAAAATAAGTCACGACAATCTTCAAAGAAATAGGTTCAATAATACTTCGCCAAAATGCTAGTTTTAACACTTTCTGGAAATATATTAACCAAAGAATGGTTAATGAATTGTGTTTTGCCTTCCATACGTTTCTATAAAGAGCGGCATCGGACCGGCCTCGTTTTATTCCTCTTAGAGGACGAGTTTCGCCCCCAGATTTAAAATTTCACATGCTGGGTAATTTAGGCCGAACTGATCCATTTAATTTTGGAATAAAATGTCGCAAAATGTTGGTTGAATAGTCTCGGGCAAATCATCTAGCCCATTGAATGACTTTCATACTTGTGCAATTAACCCCTACGAAAAGAATCAATCAGAATTTAAAAGAACTAATACTCGCAGCGGCAGCTAAGCGCGGGAAATGACCACTAAGCCACAACTGCGCTTGGTTTCGCAGAATATCCTGCACAGCACAGCTAAAGATAACTTATACTACTGCTGATCGCTCAGTTTTCCTGACTGGAGAATAAGACTTGAACGGAGTCTCATAAAATGGTCAACTAAAATGTTATGAAATGTGACAGCGTTTATAAGCCTTCGACAGGTTGATCTTCCATTTGTTTTTGTGCTAACAGGATGGAAGACTTAGGAACTTCCAGCGCCTTCGTTTCCTCGAGAATATCTTTAGCATCTGCTCGAAGCTCCTGGATTCGATTCTGAAACATAACAAATGCAAGATAAAGAAAACGCAGAAAGCAAATCGGCGAGCCGAAACTGTGTTTATAATGCTCGGGGATCATGTCTGTTGGGCGTATGGCCATGAATGTTCTAACAAAAGACTCTTCTTCGCCAGCTTGAAGTTTGTGGATACAGTAAATACGATCAAATGAAACACCCCTGTTGTGTGAGTGTGTTTTGAGAAAAGCGACTTATACTTTGGCGTTGTTTAGAGCTACGATAGGAACATAAGCAAAACCAGTAGTATAGAACACTCTAACTCACATGGCTTGCAGCTACGCGAACTCAAATCCCATTCGCGGGAACTGGAGTCGAATTGTGTTCTGCAAATGTTTCTGGGACGGGAGGGTCTGTTATTGGCCAATATTTTAACCTTTCTCTAGTAACAGTCCCGGGAGACTTTGCGAAAGTAACTCGGCCCAGTTCCCTTCTCGTTTTCAAAGTGGTGAATGGCATGGTAGCTCGATGCAACAACATGGCCGCCGTGACGTCAAATAAAACACAAATCGCTCGTACGTGGAAAGGGCTTCAACACCTTGGGTCAGTTATTTGAACGGAGTTTAGCCAGTGTTTAACAAAACGCCGTTCTAAGCTATTTTCAGTTTGCGGGACGCTTTTATGAAAACACCATTTATTGTGAACATATGGCGTAGACTACAAAAGCATAAGTCTTCTTAAAATAATCCACTAAGGAAACGTTCTCCAGGTCCAAAGATTTCCTAAACCGCGTTCTAAGTTAGACTTGGTTTTAATAACCGACCTATTGTATCCCGCTAGGGAGCAATTGCTGGATTGAACACTATACAACTGGAGTGTGCGGGATACTTTTAAATCTATGAGGTTTCATATACTCATTAATAAATGAGCTAATAGAGAGTTTAAGCTTCACGTATACGGCAAACGGCAAACGTCAGATTCGAGTTGAGAATTTCTCAAAATAAAAAATGAGCAGATAAAAACATCTGAAAACAATTCTTATGGATAAAAAATTGAGTGAAACTACTAATTTAGGTGTAGAGATAATGAACGGTAAACGACAAATAAATAGGAAACTTGGTCACATGGTACAAATTCGCGTTTGCCGTTTGACGTAAACGTGATGCTTAACCTGTCTTATGAGTATCGGAGCAGCCACAATAGATAGGTTGTGTTGAAAAACTTTAATCTACAAATATCCCACGCCCAGTTAAAAAAAGTCCATTTTACGTCTCTTACATGTATGGCAGTTTTGTGTTCCTTTATCATCTGACAGGCCTCCAGGATAAAATTAGAGTACTCTTCTTTTTCTTGCTCGCGTGCAATTCTACTTTCCTCAGCCCTGCAAAAAAGAAAAGATTGTATATGGCATAGGGTTACTGATCCAGCCCAACGTTTTACCATTGCGTTACTTTTAGTAACGATTTAACAAAAGAAGCAGACAATTAGAATCACGTATTCGGCAAATGTGAACTTGTACCACATGACCAAGTTTTCCATCTGTTCTTCACTCAACCTCGTCCCCAGGGCTTTTCCCTTAAAAAATGGGAAAAGCTCTGGGGACGAGGTTGTTCTTTACTGTTACAAAAAAATATTAGTTTCATATTATTTTCATCCATAAGATTTGTTTCGGACTGTTTTTTTTTTTGTATCAGCTTATTTTCTGTTGTGAGAAGTCTTAACTTGACTCTGCCGTTTGCCGTAACCGTGACTCTAAATCTCCTGCTAACCAGATTTCCCATTAAAAAAAACACAGAAGCACACAAAGCAGAATAAGTGAACAAAATTAGGGCTGATTAAAAGGATACCCATGACCTACCGTTTCTCTGCTTTAGTGCCAAGAAAGAACATCTATTTCAGTATTCTACTGAGCTTGGGCTCAACCCCAACGTTTGTAGCCTACGGATACAGCCGCATTTCATCGCTCCCTGTTGCTGGTGACGTTTCGCGTCCATAGCGTGGGGAGCAATTAGAAGTGTCTGTATTTAAAGGTTACAACATTTGAGGTCGCCATTTAAACACAAGTCCCACGAAGGGAGCTTGAGTTTTACCTTAATTTATGCTCCTTGAGTTTTTTCTCCTGTTCCTCAACTTCCTCTTCTTTTTCCCGTAATTCGCTTCGCATTTGTTGAACGCCTTCCTCCAGACTCTGGGCGTTGCCTGTGGATTTCTGATACTGCTTTGCCATGATCTAAACAAGTGTGAAATAAATGAACGCTGGAGATCTTAAAAACAAATTACCTTCTGTAGATTGTGTTCAGTTTTCTTTTCATTTTTTTTTTCTTTTTGTGCTTTTTTGTTTGCTCATACAGTGGAACCTCAGTATAACGAAGTGCCAAGGGACTGAAAATATGTTCGCAATAAAGAGGTTTCGTTATATCGAGGTTCTTTCCATGTATTGTAATATTAAGGGGTAAAGAAAATCGTTCGTTATACCGAGGACTTCGTTATACAGTGGAACCTCCATTCAAGGGACACCCTCGGGACCGAGGCAAGTGTCACCTGAATGGAGGTTAGGCTGGGGTTTGTAGTAATTAACCAACAAATAAAATATTTTCGTTTTATTCTGCCTTGTCATTATTTCAAGCAGGTAGATAATGTCTAAGAAATCATGATTAACTTATCGACGTTGTGTGTTGAGTACCCACAAGTGCTGTGCAGTACATCTATTTTAAGCGAGATAGTTCATGTTTTGAAAGCTGTCCCTTTGTGACTAGTGAACACTTAAAATTAATCAACGATTTTTGTGGTAAGTCACTTTTTGAGTGCTAAGGTGTCCCCTGAATGGAGGTTGAATCCGGGTTTATGGACCCAGAAAAAGTGTCTCTTTCCCTAAATAGAGGCGTCCCTTCAATAGGGTCAGCACTCGTTAACATCCGTCGAAAGGCCCTTGGACACCTTATGAAGTTTACACAAGGTAGATTAAAGTACACATAGCATCAACCCCAACCCAAAAAAGGAACCTAACCAGTTTCGAAACAGTGCTTAACCCTAATCAGTAAAGGAAGTGCTTAACCGGCTAATCCAAAACGATAAGGAATACTACGTTGTGTAAACTTCATAAGGTGTCCAAGGGCCTTTCGACAGATGTTAAAAAGTGCTGACCCTTCAATAGAGGTAACAAGACTAACAAGATTATATGAACATTTTTCCGGGAACAAATTTTGTGCCCCCTGAATGAGGGTGTCCCAAAGGAGAGGTTTAACTGCAAAGAGGTTCGTCAAATAGGGGTTCTACTGTATTTGTGTAAATCTTTGCTGCAAAAAAAGAGTCGTTACCTCTTTCTTCCAATCCAAATCCTTATCCAACGCTTGCAACCTCATGTCTAGTGCTGTTACTTCTTCCTTCTTCTCTAACACCATGTCACTTATCTGACAAAAACAAATACACATTTAATTTAGATCTTCAGTATAGTGTTGGAAATTTCGGCCTCTTCGCCTCAATAAATTAGTCTCTAAAATATCTGTACTGCTCAAAATAATTCCATGCTCAAGTGGAAAATGCCATCAATTATACAAAGGGATTCAATGGGTTCTTCGGATAACAACAGAACAAGCACAACTACATTTAGTATATTAGCCATCTACACCCTCAGGAGGCGCGCAGAACTCATTTTTACTTCTCTCGGTGACAAAAAGTTTTACCCTTATTCGACTTTTGAGCGATTATTTTGTCAATTATACATTCACCTTCCTTTTTGTTTAAGAAAAGGAATAACTGTATTTTTACCTGGTCAACTGCTTCTTCCTCAGTGATGATTTGAGACTGGATAGTACGAATCTTTTCACTGATTTGTTGCTTAAGGCGGAGCAACGCAGGCTGTGGAAAAATGAGAGCCTTTCTCAATACGTTATGACTGATAGAATAACACACAAATAGCAAAAGTTTTCGCATAAAAACATATATAGCACTTTAACAGAACGGACGGTGAAGCGTTGCATAGCACGAAAAAAGCATGCAAAATTTTTAAAATAGTCGGTTCAATGACGACGACAGCAACAACAGCACCAAGAAATTCATATAACATAATATTCCCTTTCAGTATTCCGACATTCCAGGAAGCGAATGAAATAATTATTTACTCGGTTCTCTGAAACTTAAGAAAACAAAAGAAAAAAGGACAATTTCACACGCTTCCCAAAATTTTCGAAAATTTCTTCCAAAAAAATTCCTTTTCATTCAAATAGGACAACTCGTAACAAACAGAAGAATTCTCTTTTCAATAGTCTGCCTAAGCGCCTCCAAAATTCTCCAGTTTTCGGATTTCCGTGAAAAATTTCCAAAAACATTTTGGCAATCCATTCGCTCTCGTTAACAAAGTTTCCGGAAAGTCAGCCATCTTGTAATTAAAGCGCTTTCATTCATTAACTAAGACATACAAGCAGTGGCCCTGGACAAACAAAATGTAAGAACTGCTTGTGAAGTAAACAAGCTGGAATTTGAGCAGCGTTTCTCGAGCCCAGCAGCGGTAACAAAAAAAAAAAAACCGAACGAGTAGACAATTCTCACTCTCAGTGAGGACAGACAATACCTTAATTGTTCCTTTAAAGTCCACGTGGGTTCGCTGATCCGGTCTGTGTGTATGTGGATTAAAATGCATCTCAAAATCGATTCCATTTGCATGTTCAGCTGTGGAGGGAATAAGCTTCAGTTTCCTGGCCATTTTATTGTATTCCTGAATATGTTTCTCAGTCTGAAAATGAGAAAGCAACAAAAATTGTCCCGATAATGTAGAGTAAAAACCCTTAACTACTAGTTCTAATTAAGTTTATTAAAAATAAGTACTAAAGATAAAAACCATTATAAATTTTCATTCTCTCTGTTTGGCTGACCACCCTTTATTTCGTAGTTTTTTTGTATGTGTCTACAAGTTTTTGTTGTACTTGTTTTTAAAGAATCTCTTAAAATATAAATGACAATCACCGTTTTTTCCCGTTCGATAAACGGTTACGGAGTTGTTTAATTTGCTAAGACCGGTCCTTGACGTAGAAAGAGTCGACGAAGCATAAACTGCATCATTTTCTAAATGCGTGCTGATGTTAAAACATTAACAGGAATTATTAAAATTATTAAGTTAAACTCGAGACAATGCTGGCCAGCTATCTCATCATTGATATGCGGGGTCGCCCTATTCGCATCACAGGTGATAGTGGATCTTTTTACAGCCATTCTCTTGAGGTGAGGCCCAGGTTGTTCAAACGTTGGAAGAGCTATCGACCAGACAAATCACTATCCAGCGGATAAGTATTTGGGAAACCAATCGCGTTATCCACTAGATAGATTTTTATCCGGTGGACAGCGCTATCCAACGTTTGAACAACCGGGGCCTGGTCATTAGGTTTGCGTGTCACTGCCGATGGTCGCTAGTGCTTTTCTAAGCCCCCTGCCTATCCCTCCCCTGTGGTAAGTATATGGCACGTACAAACGGTTTCACTGGTTAGCAGTGTGATGTGGTGCCTCGGTGGATGCCAGCTCTCAGGGTTGCCAAGGTTATGCATTATGCATTGCACCCGGCTGCAGTCCGTGGCTCCACTGGCCCCTCAGGTACCTCCCCTCCCCTCGCGCTTATCTCTGTGTCTGAGTTTAATCAAAGGAGTCTAAACAACGTGAGCGTGATTCCTCGTCTAGTTAATGATTCCTCAGTTATTTTGTTACCACTGCGTCCTGCGTCCCTGACGCATAAAAATCCTCAAAGACGCAAAATAATTCATGGCATGCGTTCCGTAGGACGATCGATTTAAAGATTTTTAGGTCGAATATCCTGTTCATGTGATTTGTGGCTGTTGTCTAAATGTGCATATTTATTTTAGTCTTTTTTTGTGCTATAAATATATAGGACTGTATTTTAATTGCAGTAAACTGCAATAAAGAGTCTTGGCGTCTGTCTCCATAAAGGCTCAAGCATTTTCAATTTAGGACTCCTTGTTTTTTGGAACTGGGACTTATTGGTTATGGACAGGGACTCATGATTTTTCACTAGATGAGTTCCAGGACTGACCATAACTAGTTGTAACATCATCACTGTCCCAAACCAAAAAAAGGCGCAAAATGAAATGGAAACAAATTCAACCCACAATTCCAACAAAAGAAACAACCACCGATTTGAACCAAAAAAATTAACGATCAAATACCGTATGACTTGTGTATTTTTCCTACCTCTTCGTATTTCTTGGCATACTGCATCTCCTTTTCCCAGATCTGTTGATCGAAATAATCACGACTTTTTCCCAGTTGTTCTACAGCTTTCTGTAATTCCTTTTTTTCCAGCTTCATTCTCTCCACATCAGCTGCACTTAACTCCTGGTTGTTAAGAGTTTCCTGGAAAATAGATAATAAATGTTTATCAACATTTTGTTTACCGGATATCAGCTAGAACTAGTGAGATCCATTGGTCGACTTGTGAGTCCGTTTTTTAACGCAAGGTTTAAATTCCATGACTTTTTCGATCACCTTTTCCAGTTTTCCATGACCTTTGGTTTAGCTGTCTTTTTCGAAAAATTTTAAACTTCGCTTGTTTTACCATATATTTTTTTTTTACCTTAAACAGTTTAATACAAACAGACTCTTGTATCCACCAAAATGCGTGCCTTTCGCGCTGTTTAATTTCTCCTCTTTATCTTGCGTTATCCTTGCTTTGTCATCTGTAGCAACTAATCTACCAAACAAAACTTTAATTTCCTATGTTTTTCAAAGACCGACAATTAAATTTCACGACTTTCCAGGCCTTGAAACTGAAATTCTTAAATTCAATGACTTTCAAAGTTTTCCATGACCTGTACGAACCCAGTAGGGGAGTTTTTTCCAGATTTATAACATTTTAAAGGATTCAAATTCGCTAGCACTGCGTAGCAGGCACCGGTTGTTTTCAGGGCGAAGAGAGAAATCTCGAGGACAAGCGTGCGAGAGAGAGAGGAAGAGAGAAGGAGGGGAGATTAAGGAAAGCTGCCTCCTCTCTCGTTTGAGTGTACCCCTCGCGAGGAGTAAACCGGCGCGTGGTACGCAGGCCAAAGATTCACAGGTCGTTCCGCTCATCAGTTAATCCGAGAACATTCATTCGGATACAAAGTATTCATTTTAGATTCCGGATTCAAAATCTCCGGCGGAGGACGCCGGACCAAACCGTAACGCTTCTGTTTCTGATTCACACATCTTCGTAGCCTGCGAACAGCAGACACGCGCATTTCCGGTCGTCGCTTCTCTCCCTCCGAAAAATAACTATTTTTCGGAGGTAGACAGGCGACGACCGGAAATGCGTCTGCTGTTCGCAGGCTAACATTTTCGGAAAACGCTGGGAAACCAATTCCGGAGCACCAAAATGATGAATCCCGAAAAATCTCCTCTAGTTTTTATAAATTATACGTCTAGAACAGTTTTTTTTAATATCCGTATCGCCGACTTTGGATTTACCCGGACACTGAGTCACAAAGTCTAAACATTTCCGACATGTATTAACATCGCCTCTCAGTTTGAACAAACTTAACATTCTGCGATATTGCAATTTCCATTTTTCAGTGACCTTTCCGTCATTTCCCTTAATTTGGCTCTCAGAACAAGATCTTTTTGCAGCTCAGATGCCGTTGTTCAAGTGCTAATTTTAGTAATACAATATCACGGGTTAGTCACTATTATCAAAGAAAAGCTTTAACTTCTGAAGGGAAAATTTTCCATCTTTTTCGAAAGTCAAACTTGACTTTAAAATTGTACTACTTTCACCTGAAGCTTTGAATTTTCCTCCATTGCAGCGTCTTGTTCCACCTCTGTAAAATAACAGATACCTCAAATCAGCATTAAATAATAATGTGCACTTTTCGCAGAACTATTTTACTGCATACAACGCTGAGAGAGTAGAGGGCCACCCCACTTTTACTTTTTCCAAAAAGAAAAATTGTTCCGCGAGTGGATGCTTTAATACAGGCAACTAGTAATTCACAATACACGACAAGTTAAACGTACCCTTATTAAATACCGGTATCATTGGAGCCTCCAATAAACATAAAATGTACAGTACCGCCCAAAGGTAAGTTGACACTCGATCATCGAAGCTCGAGACTCGATCCTCGCGTCTCGAAGCTCGAACACTTCGAGTTTCGAGATGCGAGGATCGAGCCTAGAGCTTCGATGATCGAGGATCGAGAAGCAAGGTTTTCCGAAAGAACGATGTTGTACAGTCACGTAGCCGTTCAGATATTCGCACCGTCGATCAGTGCTTGCGGTGCGGTGTTCTGTACCTGTTTGAATTGCCAGTGTTCGGCAAGCTTTCAATAAGTGTAAATCGATATATTCATTTTCAAAGATTTATCTAATGTACCTAAAAAGTTGTTCGATTATCTTGTGCTATCATAAAACTGGTACTAAATAAACTGGAACATCCACCCGCCTTACTTTATAGTCTCTAGAAGCCACTTCGTCTATATAACTCATAGTATAAAAGACAGTTTAAAGCAGACAGTTGTAACGACATCGGACATGTGAGTAGCATAAGGAAGAATGAGGTTTCCAGTTTCATTAGCTACAAAAAAAGGCAACAATTATGTGCAACCTGTTTGCAACAATGCTGCAAAATGAAAAGAAAAGCGATATTGCGCGTTTAACCAACAAATCAGGTTGTTGCAAATATTGCGTTAATACTGACTTCTGACTGGATAAAATTACGCGGGAATCACCTCATATACTTGAGTTACGTCACTTGGTGACTTGTTGGAAAAGGAGTTTGCCTTGGGCCGGTAAAACGCGCAACATGAACAGGTTTTGCAGCAAAAAGTAAACCACTCCACCTTTTGGTACTTTTCGCAACCTACAACAACCTGATTTGTTGCAAGACAGGTTTGAACGTGGGTGGTAAAAAGCAGCAATAGGGCCATTTATACGAGGAAAAATAAGTAAGACGCGCCCTAAATAAGACGCAAACTATCCCGTATAAACGGCACATTAGGGCCATTTATACGAGGAAACATAAGACGCGACTTACATAAGACGCGAACCATTTATACGAGCATGTCTTATCTAAGACAAGAACAGCTCGTATAAATGGTTCACGTCTTATTTCTGTTCTTGACTCGTTTTTATGTGAATGTTGTCCATAGCAACGGCAATCCAAAGTGGCGCGCCGGCAAAAATTAACGCATGCGTACTATGCGTTCGCGTCTTATGTAAGACGCGAAGCTCATTTATACGAAGTTTTTCTCGTCTTAGCTAAGTCGCGTCTTATCAAAGAACAGGTGTTAAGGGCTGTTCTTAGATAAGACGCGTCTTAGCTAAATTTCAGACGAAATGTGCCGTTTATACGGGAAAGTTTGCGTCCTATTTGGGATGCGTCTTATTTTTCCTCGTATAAATGGTCCTATTGTCTACGTAGCCGATAGAAGAAAGTTGTTATAGTCTTATCTTAGTCTTACTTAGTACTTGTAATTCGTCCATCTGTTGACTATTTACATCAGCCAGTTGTTTCTTATGCTTCCTCAAGTCTCCGATGTAGTTTACAAACTTTTCTCTGCAAGAAAAATACCCACATTTATTTAGACCCTCTTCCCCACGTATCCAGATATTTCCGTTACCGGGCACCAAAATTGCTGGCATTAATACGAAAAAGGTCCCCGGCCAGAGTGGAGTTTTCTTTTTCAACGCTGGTTTCCTTTTACGTGTAGACAGAGGAAAACGGGGGCATTCGAATACGATGCTGTCATACATCATACAGCGCATGCTCTGTAAAGGCTGGTTTTCACCAATCTCGTTCCCAGAGCATCCGTTACTTTTGTCCAGCTGATGGGGCAACGAACGCTCTGGAAGAACCCAAAACCGGAACCACAAAATCCTGGTTCCGGTTTAACTGCGCCTGCGTGAAATTGTTTACCAAGTTGACCAAGAGAAGGTCTCAAATGCAAGGGAAATTTTCCTTGCTCGCACATTGCTGCAATTTCCTCTTTCCAAAGCAGTTTTTCTTCCGTGACCTTTGATGGATGTATTTAGTGAAGAAAGACAAGTAAGGCAGGGCTCGACTTTCAGAAAAAAATCTTGGGGCCACCTGGCCTCCAAGTTTTCATTTTTGGTCGCCAGGACAAGTATTCTAGTCGCCAAAAATTATCTTCAAGAAAAAATAGAATATAATTCACTAAAGGTCTGAACACTGATACAAGGAGGAAGGCGGCGCGAACACAAGGCAAAATTCCCGCTTATTTCGCTTGTAATGCTATCATATATCAAGTTATTTAAAGGCCCGCGCTTGACTACTTTAATTTTACACAGCGGAACAGTGGAATGGCTACGGAAAGTTTGATATCCATAATACAAACGTGTTTGTGTTGAAAAAGCTAATTTATTTTTTCATTAACGACCACTGAAGAATACTTTTGGAGAGAATTTTATAACTTTTAATACATGTCGGGTATGTGTCAATGATGCGTCGCTTTTTCGATGCGGGTGAAATACTGAATTTCCCTTTCACATATCATGCCGTGAGAATTTTAAATATAAAAAACTCTGGACTTTTATCAGGTTGTGATAAAATTCGATAGATTTGCTGTGCAGACGTTTTTAAATTCTGTACATTCTGTTGATATTTAAACGTCAATAGTCAGTATTTGTGACCTTCTTTGGGAAAATGTACACTAACGATATTCCGTTGAACGTTTAGACCGTTAGCTATCCGTTAGTCATCCGTTAGACAGATCAATGAAAATTCGTTAGCAACTCATCCGTATCCGTTAGATCATTAGCTGATCCATTAGAGGCGTTAGTCAATTCGTTAGCATCTGATGTTGACCCGTTAGAACGTTTATAGTCGTATCCGTTTTTTTAATAGCGATGGTCAATCCGTAGATCCTCTGCCTGGAATACTCTGTTGAAGGAGAGACCGTCTTTTTGTGGGTCTGTAACACCGTCGCTTTAGAAAAATTATTTTGCAAGAACTTCTTACTGATATTTTAAGGCTTCTTTCTCGCCCGTTGTCCGTTCGCATTGATTAACATCGCTTACCCGTGGGCGGCTGTAAATAGTTTACTATTCTGACTCGTGCATGTAGATTTCACTTTGCGTTGGCTAGCAAGTAAATAAAGTAGCCAAAATCGAACGAACACGATTTCATCGGCTTCATACACGAACACAGAAGTATCAGAGTATTGAATTCAATAAGAAATTTTAAAACTAAATCAAAAAATCTTGGGGCCAGCCTGGCGACCAGGAGTGAAAAGTTAGTCGCCAGTGAGTAAAATCTTGTCGCATTGGCGACCCCACAGGTCGCAACGTCGAGCCCTGTAAGGGGACCAAAAGTGTCTATTTATTTAGACACCGCGAATGAACATTTGTTAGTCACGACGACACACATTCTTTCGTGCACGGAATGAACACAGGTGTACGCAAATTTGAAAGGTTCAGTGGCAGGCTCAGTGGTATAAGCATTGGAATGACTTTCAAAAATAAGAAAAAGGAAATTTTGAAACAAATGTCACTGTAGCCTGATTTCGGAAATTATCGATCGAGGTTAACGTTTTTCTTAACGGTTCCAGGTCGTATGAGATTTATGTGTACACAAGTGGCCTGTCAAAATCAAATCAACGTGCTCACTGTCTTTTGATTAGCAAAGAAATTTGCATGTGATGTATACGATTTTATCGGCCAATCAGAGATGGTTTTTTACGGATTCTTCCAGAGCTTAGTGATCCCCGTCGCTGTACAAAAGGATCGCGGCCTCTGGAAACGAGATTGGGTTTTCACTAGCGACAGAGTCAGATTTACGATCTAGTGAAAACAGTGTCCTGATTCCGCTTACGACTCCGTCGTTTACGATCAAGTGAAAACTAGGCCGTCGGAGTCGTAAGCAGAAGCGGAAGAACTAAAACCAATCACAATTAAGCGTGTGAAGATGCATTGTGATTGGTTTATCCTTCCACTTCTGCTTCCGACTTTCACTTTTTTTGATTCTCACAAGGTCATTAGCGCTCTTACGACTCCGTTTACGATTGCGACTCCGACTCCGTCACTAGTGAAAACCAGCCTTACATAAGGAATTCTATGCCCAGTTTAGTTAACATGTCTTCAAGGAAAGCAAGTCCGGATTACTGTTACTTGTCTGGTCCAGGTTTCTCACCTGTCAGAGACTAATGTTGCCTTTCTGTCAGATAGTGTTTGCAGACGCGACTGAAAGAAAACAATCATATTACACTTCTTCAGTGAGGTCTACATGTAAACAGAAATGGGCCCGCCATTTCCAAGTTCCAAAAACTCTCATTTTCAAAACAAGGCTAAGTACAAAACCTTTGTTGTGAAATTGAGTTTTATTTGCATGAGATTAAAAAATCATTCTCATATCAATGGCTTCGCACTTGGTCTTGTTTTAAAACCCGCGTGGAACTTCCTGAAATTATAAGAGATGACCGTTATGACTTTAACTTAAGGTGAGTATTAACCCGGCTCTCCAAATCCTGACACTATTTCAGACCAATATAGGCCATATTCCACACCCGTTTTCAGACCTGACATAGGCAGAAATTATGTCATCATTAATTAGATTAGAAAAAAAGATTTCTTAAAATCCATTTTTAAATCGTTTACTGCTCTTTCTGTTTTACTCATTTGGAATTGAAACGACAAATACATTCATGAACTCCTGTAGTTCGCCCGAAAACCAGACCCGATTCCAGACCAAAATGAGCAAATTCTACACCCGTTCAGACCAAAACCGCATAAAAACCATACCTTTAGGTGCGGCACATTCCTATATGGCTCATATGAGGGAGTACTCCCCCCACACCTCGGGGCTGAAGGCAACTTGGAAATGGCCTATTCACAAAGTTTTCCACATAAGACTATTACAAACTTTGTACTTACAGAATCACTTTTCAAGGCATTCAATTCTTCTTCAAGTGAAAGTTTTTCTTTCATTATTTCTTCCATTCCTAAAAAACAAAAAAAAATCGTGACTCATAACTTGCCTCACAACGTATGAAATTGACTCATAAGACTCATAAAACAAGCTCTCTATAAATGGGAGCACTTTTTTCTACATTCCTTTCAGTTTGCATAGAGATATCAGAAGGTTATGAACAGTCAATGCTGCACCTCACCACCACTCATTTATTAAACATTTATACATATAGCCAAAGGTTTACCGTCAAGTGCATCAGCATTCCTTAATCCTGTTAAGAAAAGTAAACCAAATAATAGTTAATGGCACATCACAAATGTGTTTCTTGAATGTTAAACCGAATCACGGTCTCTCACACCTATGTAGAGACCATGATGCAGGTAAGAGATTGCCGCCGGTGATTAGTTTAACTTGTACTTGTGGACTTCGTGTTTATTATTTGCAATATTGGGGGGCATGCCCTTAGCATCTTAAGAAAACATTTGACAGCAATGAATCTTACCCTAAGGCTATCACAAAATGCTGGACAATTTTCGACCAGTTAAAACTTTATTCACATGGAACCACATTGAAACAAATGAAAAATTTAGACATGTATCTAGCCTTTCAAAATTCATGTATTCAAAAACAGCCAAAAAAAAAAATGAACGCAGTGTAAACATTGCCTCATACAGTTAAGTTTAATGTTTAATATCATCATCTGATGGGCTCACATTTATTCACAACCCTTTTTTTCAAACCTGGAATTAAGTAAAGAAATTATGATACATATGATCTGTACAAGTGATAAGATAAAAGTGTGGCAAAAGCATTTTTTTAAAACACTTACTGATGTTTTCTATGAACTCATTGTCATACTCTCCAAGTTCATCAAGTTCTTGACCCATCAAGAAAGCTGCATAACTTTTCTCAAGATAACTGAAAAAGTACTGAAAAAGAAAAACGAATAAATGAATGGATTTAAGAAAAAGTACAAGAAATGGCACCAGTTTCCCTCCTAAGAGACTGTTTTCAGAATGAGTTTCATTCCAGAGTGAAGTTCATACTTCATTCACATGATAAAATTGACTGGCTCAGCCCGAGCCTTTTTCCCCAAGTGGTTTTCGTGCCAGATAAAATACACACGTGCCACTAGTGCCAGACTAAATGACTTGCAGTTTTCAATCCGCAAAGAAGTTCGTTTTCAATTTACATGTCGCTTCAGTATCATACAAACAAATACAAAGAAATAAATGGAGATAGAATGAACTCGTTTCAGAATAAAAGTCATTCCAGTACCATGTGAATAGCCCCCAACAGGCAAAGGCTTCCACTTTCCAACACACATTCATATACCACAACTGCTCAAGGAATATCTTTTGAGGTTAATTTTTCATCTCTAAATCACAAATCGTTCTTGTTTTTACCACCCTATTTACTTTTTTTGGAAGTTTGCAGGAATGAATATATGGAAAAAGTACTAAAGTATACACAGCTTTTCTTTTTCTGGGCCACGCATTTTGGAAAGAGAACACTGAATATTGGAATTCAAAATTTTAAGTCTAAAGATGACAATCACCGACTTGCATAAAATAGGTCTTAAAATGAGGGAATGATGTTTCAGAGAACTTAATAACTCCTAAATTTGCCAAAGAGAGTGGGGCTTTGTCACTCACTCCACTATCCCCTCTCCCCACCCCCCACCCCAAGCAAATTGCACCTCCGGCACATATTTTTGCCTTACCAGTCAATAATGTTTCTTTACATGCTGAGCTAAAAGTTAGGGAGAACACTGTATCTGTGTATTATCTCTAGATATCAAGCAAAATAGTAATAATCAAGTAAAAAGGGTATAAACTATCTATCTAACAGTTGTGTGAAGCTTGGAATCTTTGGACCAAGTGAACTGTTCATAGACAGTAGAGACTTTGAGAGGTGTCTCTATTGAGAGAATTTCAACTAAAACAGTTGTGAAAGTAAAGAGTGATCATCGCAGTAAATTTTCCAATTTAAGCAATTGGAAAGAAGAAGCCTGAAAAAAAAATCAGGGCTTCAACGGGATTCGAACCCATGAGTGACCTCCGCGTTGCCGGTGTGTTGCTCTACCAACTGAGCTATGAAGCCACACATTGGGAGCGAGGTCAATTTATTGAGTTCATGTCTCCTGTGAGGAGTGAAATGATGTGAAGTATATGAAATAATTCATATTAGAACTGCGGTTGTAGATGAAAGTAAAGAGTGATCATCCCAGTAAATTTTCCAATTTAAGCAATTGGAAAGAAGAAGCCTGAAAAAAAATCCGGGCTTCAACAGGATTCAAACCCATGACCTATTTCATATACTTCACATTAAAACAGTTGTATTATATACCTTGTCCTCAGGGTTTGGTCCATCCTCTTGGTATTGTTCTGTTTCATAGGTGTCCTCTGGGAACAGAACATTTCCCTGAATGTCTTGACCGACACTCATCGCATGCTGTAAGATTTTATTGGTGTTAGTACTTTATTAGTGCTCACAATGTTCTTACTGGATCCCACTTCTTTAAATCAACAATTTTTGGCTCCCCTGTTAAAAAATTACAAATAAATTCTCTCATTTTCTTCTAAAATGACAAATCTTGGCCTTCACAATAATTACAACAACAACAGCTACAGCTGGATTGGACCAAATCAGATCAACATTGTAGTCAACTGAATGACAGAAGGTGGCTTTGATATAGGGTAGTAGGGGTTGATCTATTCTGATATCTCCAGTTTATGTTAAGGGCTCTAAATCTTCAATCATGAAACATCTATATCAAAAACTTTTGACCTTGACTTTACAGAAAGTTGTCATGTAGCCAACGTCAAATCCAAAAAATTCAGATAAAAGCATAAAAAACAGAGCTTTTTATGAATTCAAGTGTCAGTTTTCCAATGTAATTATGGTATACATACCCTGATTAGCTCAATAAGCCAGTACAGTGCTCCTAGTATGATAGGCCATGCATGTGGACTGCCAACTGAGTGTAAATTACTCTTTGAAATACTAAAAGGATACCTAAAAATATGCAAAGATTAAGCATCCTTAAGTTAGCTTATTATTCATCAACGTAACAGGATAAAAAATGAGGCAATGCAATGGCCTTGTTTAGTCAGAGACCTTATTATTATTGAGAAGGGTATATTATTCCTTCAAAATTCTGTCTTCAATAGATTTCGTGAAAATGAACTATAAAAAAAATTCACTTGGTTTGACAAGAGCTACATACCCCATCATCTTGAAAAACTTAGGGATTTCTTCAGCAGGTTTATTCAACACTGTGGCTTTCTGGCTGTCTGCTTTGATGTACTTGTACAGAAACTATCGATAATGCAAGTACAATCAAATCCCACATATTTAATAAAACAGAGCAGTAGAATCCTCTTATGCAATGTCAGGGTGGTCCTTGTGATGCTGGGTACAAGCGGCAACTAGGTGGACCATGGGAATTAAACAATCAGATATATGGTAAGATTTCCATATAAACCTCATTGGTTTATTATGTATACAAGCTTCAACTCTACTAGTTATATCAAGCAATTTGTGCAAAAAAGAATGAAATTGCTGCATGCATAATAAATGTATGGGGTTACATGGAAATCTTACCTCAGAGACTTTTGTGATAACTGGGGGAAATCCATGGCTCATAGCCCTTAGCCTGTGTAGCAAGCGTTTCCGTGCGATTTATAGGAGCAAAGAATGAGGAACGAGAGTCTAAAATGGCACCAATAAAAGAGCTGGGAGGGGGTGGGAAGAAAGGAAGGAAATGCTTGCAGACAAACCCTGGGATTTTGAAAACCGCCCACTTGGCCTGTCACGCCCGAGTTCGCGCACCGACATTTGATGCTGTCACGGAAATGAACTTCAGGGGACGCGTGTGTGTGAACCCAAAATATATTTTTTTGTAAAAAACACTGTGGCTATATGTGAGATTTACTAAGAATATAGAACTGCCGGCCATTTAGTGTTTTGAAAACCTTGACCGGCAGTCGAGCTTAAAAAATTTTCTAAGTGTCACAAAACGTGATTTCCTCCTCTGAGCCCAGTGCAAACCAAACACTAGACCAAAGATCTGTAAAGCATTTCAGGATCGCTTGACTTTTCTAAATCGACATATGATAGTTTAGATTAGCTGGAATCTTTCAATTTTGTGAAATTTACTGAGAATATAGAACTGCCGGCCATTTAGTATTTTGAAAACCTTGACCGGTTACCGGTCATATAGCCACAGCTTTTGCATTTTGAAACACATGGACGGCGTTTATGTTGAAATGTCAATGAATCCGAACCATCAATACAGGCTTTGGAAATTTGTCTTTTTAATCCATCTAACAGAACAGTCTGTAAATCACCATCACCAGAATTCAATATCCCTCAAAAAACCACTAACGAGTTGGACCCAGCATGACACATTGCAGGAAACCATCGCATTCGCGGACAAAAGAAAATCGCTTTTAGTTATTCAGATCCAGGAGGCACTTTGGAGAATAAATTAAACGACCTGAAACCCTTATTTACTCGCAAGAAGAGCCTTACGTTTCAAAAGAGGTCAAAGAAAATGCTCTTGCATTGGATCGCAAATCTTGCCGACCAGAATTTACATTTAAAACAACAACAACTGAAAATTAATATGCGTGTCATGTACCATACCGTCATCTCAGTATGAAACAAACCTTTGATTGACACATGTCAACATTGTTCGACTAGCCGAGCCAATCAGGCGCTGCGTTCGCTGGCGAATGCAGGTTTTCAAAATCGAGGGGTTTGTCTGCAAGCGTTTCCTTCCTTCCCTTCCCCCTCCCCCCACTTTCATTTTTTTGGCTCTTGTTTCATTTCTCGCGCGGCCAAAACCTAAACCAAACGGAAATGCTTGCTACACAGGCTACATAGCCCTCAACATTACCACTCTTTGTAATCAAGGCTTAATCAACAGGGCTCGAAAAAAACTTCAATTCCAGCTTGTCCATTGGGCAAACAGCTCTCGCATTTGCTTGCCTGGGGCTACTTCTCGCTCTTTGCAGTTAATGATTTAGTTAGAAGATCACTTGCTTTAGACCCTTGCCCATTGGGCAAGTGAATTAAAAAGTTACTTGCCCTGGCGGTAGAAAATCTGCTTGTCATGGACGACAGGATAGAACTTTTTTTGAGCCCTGAATCAAGATAGAAAGATCAGCAAGGATCACATAAAAAAGCCTTTTAGACTTCACAACACAATGTAAATTTTTTGCTCACATCTGAACCTTATAGAGATTCAATTCAAAATTTTAGCACACACAGAAGAAGTGATTACATAATTGTCCCTTTGACAAGCTACCTGTACAACGTACACTGTCTAGATAATCACCTGGAAAATATTGCAAAACTCTTTCATAGAGGGTGCACTGAGGATTCTCATTGAAATTTGATGTGGATAGTTGAACTCTGTTAGAAACTACAAAAGTAAAAATAATATTGTTAATATAGACACATTGATCAACCAAGAAATCGCATCGGATCAGTAATCATTACTGCAACCATCACAATTGAGTGAAGTCCTATAAATGTTCATTCTAGTAAGGCGTTGTAAATTAAATGCTCATAACTTGAACTTATAAAACCTGGTATCCTTTTCCATAACACGAACCAATAAGATTGTCAACAGCCAATACAAATAGACTTATACAACGTACCTCCATGAGATATCGAATCATCTTTTGCTGATAGCCTGTGAGGTAAACAAACGTCAGCCATACTTAAGCTTAAGCTTACATGTGTAATTTAATTTGCTAATTCAAGTTCCTAGCCTAGCTTGAACATTTCAAATTTCGCCATTTCAAGAATTTTCTACAGTGACAGCAGTAATATATACACTCACCTCTGTCAGAAAGTGGTCTCGGATCTTTCATCTGTACACAGTTCTCTCTTCCATACTGGCTCGAAGGCCTCCTGAAAGATTCAGTTTTTAAGAATGATTCGTTCAACAGTCAATTATGCGAGAAGATCATCATTGCTGACCACTGACCAAGTGCAGAACCACTCTTTTAAGAGTTCCTAACGTATACAAATCTTAGAATGCCGAAAATAACAAGATATAAAAGACTAAAGTTGAAAACACAGCGGCTTACCTTCCCGTTGCGGATCTTGGGTTCGCCAGAGAAGTTCGCCCAGAAGTCGACGAAGGACGCCCGAAAGAAGTCCTATTTCCGACCGAGGACCGCGGCCCGAAAGAAGTTTTCTTTTCTCGGGCAACTTGCCTACCTTGGTTTCCAATATTTAGTGTTCCAAGAGTTGTTCTCCTCATTTTGGTGACGTGATCAACCAGATTATAAAGAGCCGTCGAATAACAAAGACCAACTACAAGAAGGACGGTTCACTTTGAAAACGCGCGCTGTTGAATTTATACTAGGTACCAGTCTACGCTCGTGCTGGAAGACATCAATCTATTCATGTACGCTTTATGAATAACACCGTACAATTCGTTTTGGCGGGAGGGCTAAAAATTCATTTTTTTTTTTTTTGCAAAAGGAGGCTTATGAGTGAAGGACTCGTATATCAAACGGCAGTTTGAGGTATCTGTGTCGGAAAATCTTGCGTTACTCTGGGTAAACAACAGAGGACAAAGCTCTCTTGGGGTAAAATGCACAGTGTTGCAGTAAATATAGTGGGGAGGGTTACCATGGTTACTCGACGAAGGTCTGAGCCTTTACTCTCTTAAAAACTTTACTTTTCCCGTGGCAGGCACGAATCACATGGCTCGCTGGTCGCAGTTTTCCGGCCCCTTGCAATATGTTGAAATGTATGAAGCAGGAGTGTCTGCTCAAACTACCGAGAGATCTGCCTTGAGAAGTGTCCGCTTTTCAATATACGTAGATAGTAAAAAAAAAAAGACTAACGCAAGCAAAATTTCTAACTTTTACCGACGAAACACTTAGGAGTTCTTGAGAACTTGTTTGGATGTGTCCGTGCATTCCAGACCAGCATGATGGAAAGTTGTTGGCATGTTCCTTTTTTGTTGTTCTCGTTGCTGTGAGACCTTTCCGTTATAGTTCATTTCGTTGTTGCTATAAGCAGTAGAGAAAGCGAAACTCTCGTGCGTTGCTCGTAGGCCCCGCCTTAAGGCAGGGCATTGAAATATTTGTCTATAGACTCATTCAAAAGTTCTCCTCCACGGAAATCTTTAGTAAAAGGCGAAAGATTTATTCGTGATCAAAGCGGATCCAAAGCTGCTTACATAAGTAGCCGATAGCACTATGTTGAGCTTGACTCAAGGAACCTTGTGGGACACATCAGTCAGACTTTTAAAGTTTATATCGTTTACATGAAACGCATGGGCCATGCAAAAACTGAGAAACCTATAACAAGAGCTTTTGTATCGAATGACATATAACCAAATGTCAAAAAAGTGAAATAAAACACAAATAAAAGCAAAGAGTAACGCGTGGAACGTAACTCGCGCGCATATACCGCAAGCAGCAGCTAATTCTGATTGTGAGGTCATACAATCATTTGGATCTTCTCTTCGGAATAAACAGACGTACGTTTCGCATGAAAAGAAAAAAGTTCCGTGGTAATCATGAATGTTGTATTTGTGCTTACTGCGTTGGCGAGTTGTCTTGTGCTTTTGATTACGCTTAATGCAGTGCGTGAAGGTAAGATATATAGGTATTTTAAGAAGAGAGAACAACTTGTCCTTTTCGACTTTAGAATTTTTTTCCTGGACACTTACAGCATTGCTCTTTGGTTCACTCCTGGACCAAACATACAGGTGGTACAGGATCCACCGTCAGGGTCGTCTTATTCAATTACCGGAAGGTTTTCGATTTGATAGACCATGAGCTTGTCGCTGGGAAGCTGCTGGCACTGGACATGCCGGTTGGCGTATCGTTTTGGATCATCGATTTCCTTACAGATCGCACGCAGAGAGTCAAATTGGGAGAAGATTGCTTGTCTGAATGGAGGAACGTGCCGGCAGGGGTGCCTCAGGGAACCAAGCTCGGGCCGTGGCTGTTTATTAGATTTTATTTTATTTAGATTAGCTTTTTATTAGGATTTTATACATATTATATTTTTATTGATAGTAATATTTTTAATTATTTTCGATAACTTAGTAATGGCGATAATTTACTTGTAATGCGCATTTGATCATATTCACATGTATTTTGCGCAATATAAATGTTAAATTATTATTATTATTATTATTATTATTATTATCACCACCAGTAACACGGAACTGTGGAAATACGTGGATGATACAACTATTGCAGAGTGTGTTGATAAGAAGGAAGACAACCATATCCAATCTGATGCGGAGGAACTGATCGCTAAGTCTAACCAAAACAAGTTCCAGCTAATCTAGTCGAAGTGTAAGGAACTACGGATTTCGTTTGCTAAATCAGCCGCGGACTTTGCTCCCATTCTTATCAATAGGAAAGCAATAGAGGAAGTGTCCACTGTTAAGTTGTTAGGTCTAAATATATCACCCGACCTCCGGTGGAACTGTCATGTTGCCGAAATAAGTGAAAAAGTAGCGAGTCGATTATATTTTCTTAAACAACTGAAGAGAGCGAATATTCCCGCCAAAGATCTGCTAATCTTTTACTTGACCTGTATCCGCCCAGTAACGGAATACGCATGCCCGGTGTTTCACAACGCGCTTCCCGCATATTAATTATCCGCAGAGCTAGAACAGCTACAGAAGCGCCATACGAATTATCTTTCCGTTTGTATCAAATAGCGACGCATACATCAAGCCAACTAGGAGACGCTCTCTCGACTCAGGCAGTCTATCTCAACTAAGCTTTTTGATTCCATCACTTGTAACTCAGACCATAAACTGCATGAGCTCTTGCCACCTCGTAACAATCGTGAACCCAATCTAAGACGAAAGAGGAATTTTAATGTCCCTCTGGCTAAGACGAAGAGACTCGAGAACACATTTATATATAGTAACTGTAATTAATTTTTTAGCTACATATGTGTATATTTTTCTTATATGTTTTCTCGTATTTGTATTAGATTTATTATTGTAATTCAGCTTTTGGCTGCCATTTTAATCAGAATAAACTATCTATCTATCTATCTATTATAACCAAAAAATTGCATTTTTTCTCCCATCCTATATAGTGAGAATAATTTTACGTGCCTATTACATAATTATTGGCAAAAGTTATCATATAAGTAATCTTTGCTTTGAAAATTAGTACTTACTTCACAAATTCGTTTAAATCGTGTTTTGCAATAGTCAAACGTATTTCCGTAGCCATGGTACCACGAATGTCTTACGCATACACATTTTACTTCGCATGATCTCGCGCTTGGATGGTTGTTGCTTCGCGTTCGACGAAGTGTATCCACAGGTAGCCCGAGCGTAATGAGAATTTGTATGGGAAATAAGGAGTTTGTATGGGAAATGAAACTTAGATGAAATAAATGAACTAACAGCTATAAAAGTTATCAATAGCCAAATTTGAGGCCTTTTTGTTTTAAAGACTTTAAATCGTAATTGATGACTAAGTTGTCAGTAACTTTTGAAAACTGTTCAATATTTTCTCCCCCACAGACCTCTTCTCGGTTGATAAACCAGATTTCTTTTATGATGACTTCGCCAATGGAACAACTGTTATCTGAAACTGGCACGGAAAGGTAAAGATTCCCCTTGAGGCCTGTGATAACCCGAAATATTGTTTCCTTTCTCTGTTTATGGCTTCAAGCCAGTCATCTAGTTGAGATGGAAGGTATTTTTAACCCTTCTTTTCTTCCATACAGAATTACTTCATAAAGATGCAAATAAAGCTTTCGATACTTGACTTAAGACCGGTTTTTCGTGAAAATAGAGGCGATACAAAACACGATGTCTACAGTACACTCCAAGATGAGCAGGTAATACGTTCCCTTGTGTTGAACCAAGAGCCATATTTTTTTGCATGTTCCTGCCACTGAAAGTTTTCGGCTTTTTGCCATTTAGCAATCAAGATAAATGTCCTAAAGCTCCGGCTTTCTCTTTACTTTTGCTGAATTCGTATTTTTAGAATCACGACTCCCAAACCTGTTTGAACCCAGAAACTGCTCCTCCGTCGATTCAATACAACCAAACCTTTGAAACCAGGACACTGAGAATAACGGAGCGGACATGGAACAAATTACGCAGAAATACAAGGTTGATTTATGGCAGCTTGGACATGGAACGGCGTTAACAGGGCATCAAGTATAACTGTTGACAAGAGAGAATGAGCTCATTCTCTCTTGCTGTTGACTACATGGGGAAAATGACCTGCAATTTTTTTCGGAGTTAAGATTACGGCAGAGTGGATCTTTGACAAGGTTCTGTATATGGCCGAGTGGGCCTGGCAGCTTGTCATGTGGATAGCGCGATCGGGACTTTGGACAAGGCAACCGTGTTTGCAGAGTGGAGTTGGCACCAGCTCACGCGACTGACTAACGGAACATGGGATATACGATTGCAGGGATTATGAATTTCTGTGATACTTTGATTGGTCGTTTTACTGGTGCAGTTTCTGAACTGTATGCTAAATACTTTAAGAGTAAGATCCTGTTTATGAATTACATTACAGGGTTCTATCTAGGATTTATCGTTTGTGGGAGTTGTCCTGTGGCCAACGAGCTTACGAGCCTAGGGTGGTCCGGGAGCACCCCTAACGGAAATGTTTTTAAATGAATGTTCGCTGAGATGCAATCTGAAGCATTTTGAGACACATATTTTAGAAATGTTACAGTGGTATTTTATTTTATTTTTTGGTCGTGATCACATTGCGACAATGTTCCTTGTAACAATAAGATGTCCTTAGACAGGAAACACTTACTTCATGTGCACTGAACTAGTCACGTCTGGATGATTTTTTCCGATATAGTTACTTATATAATGTAATGATAACAATACCTTTTGGGGGGAAGCTGGGCATTTTTGGGGGGAAGCTTTTAACCCTCAAATACCCTAGATAGAGCCCTGGGCCGGGTTGTTCAAAGCCGGATTAACATAACCTAGGGTTAGTACAAAATTTGAATTCAGATATAAAAGCTTAAAAAGCAAATTCAGTTTAATTCTTTTTGTCTACAATTTGATGATTAAATACACTTCAGGGGTCAATTCTATAAAACTTTTACAAGTGTAGCCATTGTTTTAGAGTCCGAAAACAACAGTACACCTGTAAAAGTTTTTTAAATTGACTCCAATTTGCTTCGCTATTGTTTTAGTTTGGTTCTCACTTAATCTAGGATAACCCTTTTCTTTGCCAAAAATAGCAGGAATTGAGGGCTGTTTACTTATTTTATCGTATCTGGCTATTTCCAAGAACTTGGAAATGATTGAATCAGGTCACGTGACTTGCACCAAGTCTCTATTCAGAAGCATTACCAGACAGGAGATAATCAGAAAACTGATTACAAGTTTTGAGTTGATTTCCACTCCTTTGTTCATTTCACAGCAGAGTAGAAATCAACACAAAACTTGTAATACATGATGATCAGATATGTAATTCGGAGATGGAGATAGGTTAGTCAATAGTGGTTATTCACATGATACCGGAATGACTTTCATCACCATGGAATAATTAAAAGTTCATTCTATCTCCCAGTATTTCTGTATATTTTCATTCTGGTATCATGTAAACTGAAAGCGAACTTCGTTTCGAATTGAAAACGGCAAATCGTGTTTATCGATAGTCATTCTGGAATGATTTCGCTCTGGTACGAAATTTCATTCCGGTATAAGGTAAACTGAAAATAAACTTCGTTTCGGATTGAAAATAGCAAATCGTGTTTATCGTATGGTCTGGGGCGAGTGGCACGTGCGTATCTGATCCAACGAGAAAACCACGCGACCAGAATGCCGATCCCTTTTATCACGTAAATGCAGTACGAACTTCATTCTGGAATGAAACTCACTCCAGAATGTAAGTCATTTCAGTATCATATGAACAGCCCTCAAGTCTTAAGAGCTCATCAGTGATAATGAGTCTAAAAACGTATCAACGCCAGAAATGCAAAGTATAAAATTATTTAACCGCTTAAACAAGCGCCAACTAACCTGGAGTTGCCGTTAAGCGAGGAACTTTTGACAACACCCGTTGTTGGCCGTTTTTTTTCCAAAAGAGAGCACGATAGTGATCGACATGCATTAGCCAATTCTTGTGGGGTTTGCCCTATATTATTTTCTATCATGGTCAATGATATCAAGGTCATTGCACCAAATCAAAATTTGCTTGTGAAATTTGCTGATGATTTAACTTTAAGTATTCCTGTAAAATCGGGTGCTAGCAATAGTAACTCAGCAGCTAATGAGGTCCAATCTATTGTCGAATGGACATCAGTTAACCGTATCGGAACTAAACTTCAAGAAAACGTGGGAGATGCTTCTTAAAGGCAAATCTACTAAGGCTTCTCCGGTTCGTCTGGCTTCTATAGAACGGAAACCCAGTCTAAAGTTGCTGGGTGTAACTTTTCAGTCCGATCCGTGTAATTCGGATTTACATTTGGATAATATCCTTTCGAAAGCTAGTAGTCGCTTGTACATCTTACGTGTTTGTAAATTCTATGGATTGCCGTTGGATCATCTTCATCTTCTTTTCACTAGTCTTATTCTACCTTTATTTACATATGCTGTGGAAGTATGGGGCGGCGCGTATTATCATAAGTACTTAAGTCGCATATACAGGCTGTTCAAGAGAGCTTTTTAAGCTTTGTTACTGTAAAGAACTTGGTTTAATTGAAAACATTATTGCCCTGAAAGATAAGAAGTTATGGGACAAGATCACCGACAGCAATTCAACAACAGCTTTGGAAGACCTTCTGCCACCGGAGCGAACTATGGTTACGTTACGTAAAAGGCGTCATAACTATATTCTCCCGCCTGTCAGGACTGAGCGTTTCAAGAGAAATTTTTTAAATAGATGTTTGTTCCCTAGTTAGTTAGTTAGGTACCTATTTAATTAATTAATAATTAATTAATTATCTGTACGACTAAATTTACATCATTGTAACTAAACACGTCTGGTGTTTAGAGTGTTTAATAAAGACCTTTATAAAATAACTAAGATAGTACGCGCGCTCTGATTGCCCGAGAGGAGTGTTTGCATGAGAGTATGTAAACATGGTTTGACGTCAAGATGTTTTGTTTTTCGTGCGCTAATCACGCAAGCACGAATTAATTTGAGTTCAAAACTCGACAAGTTTACTCTATTTACCCATTCCTTCGTCGGCTGAAACTTGGAAAATCGTTCCTAAGAAGGTGTGTCGGTTTTTTTTTCGCTTAAGCTGACATTCTAAGCGAGAAAAACCCGTATTTTGGAAAGCATCTTTTTTGCAAAACAAAGACTGATTACGCGTACAAGCTTCGTGTAAAGGACTTTGCGACTGGTAAGAATTTCTCTTTTAATCAACGCTTTAAACAAAGGAGTTTTGCTTTTTTTCTGGGGAAAGTTATTTTATAAAAGCAATAGAAAACTTTTTTCCTGTGTTTGCATATCCTAATATAAACACTCGAGGGGTTGGGAGAATTCTCGACTGTTATGTAAACCCTCGACTTCATCTCGTGTTTGCATAATTGTCTCGAATTCTCCCAACCCCTCTCGTGTTTTTATCAGGCTATGCAAACACGGAAAACGTTTTCTATTGCTTAATTATTACGTATTCTCTACGTTTTACAACATTAAATCATTGACTTGTTCATGTTTTAGAAATTGTGCTCAACGTACACAAGTACGCAGTTGGATAAAGAAGCTACCGAACGTTTAGCATCTGCGGCTTCTCAGAAGCCAGTATCGCGTTCAAAACCAAAGAATTAAGAAAAAGAGAAATGACAAGCGGGGCTGTTAGTCTTCCTTGAAACTTTCATTCTTGGTTGGAAATCATCGCTTTTCATGATTTTTTTTTAAATATCTTCCTCAGAAACAATCGAGTAATATGAGGGAATGAGCTCATTTTCTCTTGGTAATATTACTATGTAAGATAGGCTATTTGTTCACTGACGGCCAATGAATTGAGATTTTGTTACTCATTCAAGTGTTTAATTTGCTACACTATGTTCTGGCTCTGTTTTTAAGTTGTTGTTCTTGTATGCCGGGTTTTCGCTTTCAAGGCATGATTTTCCGTATCTTTTTGCAAGAAAAAAGAGAAACGGTAAAGAAAATAAACCGGCTAGTGTTCTGTCTGCCCCTAGGTGGGGCGCCCCACCTCCAAAGCCAGGGAAAAGCGCCCTGGGGACGAGGTTGGAATATTTACTTCCGTCACCATGGGTTCTAGGCCTTGCTCCTACTGATTTACTTCCGCGACGGGCCTAATGAGTGTTTACACTGTACCCTGCACCAAAGTATGGCACAAAACCAAGAAATCATAATATTAATATTAGGGCTCTTAACAAAGCCTATCCGACATGTTACGCTCCACTCTCGAGATCAGCGCGGCTCGTGTGTGAACAGAAGCCCTATCTGGTATGGTTTTCGTGGCAGCGCAAAAGCGATCCGGTATGGGGTGAACGTAGCCTTAACTGTTGAAGTGTCGTCTACTTTCCTTCTTTTCCTATTTTTAATTGAATTCAATGTTATACTTGCGTTGAACTTTATAATGTAAGCATTTCGTAGGATTGGCTGGCATACTCAACGCTTGTAAGTTGATCTCTGTATCAGAGAAGAGCTTTTTTGATAAAAATTCGAGATTTATAAAAATCTATAATTAACCATAACTAGAACTTTGAAAATACTCCCATCTTGCGGCTCATCCAGCAGGGGCATGAAGTCTGACTTACCTGCGCACTTTACGCTTCATTTCTTCTTCTAGATTAGGAACGGTTGAATTTCTAATTCAGATATGGGCCGTCTCCTTAGCCCTTATCAAGAAACGCGAACGCTAGTTAACTTAGACGCAATAAAAATATGAATGAGGCTGAGTATCTTATGAAGAATTATGGAGATCGAGGAGGGTGTCTCGCATTGCAGTGCGAGATCTCGCACTGTAAATACAATGTATGTCCCAAAAGGTGACTTGTGTGGTACCTCAAGGGTCTGTTTTAGGTCTCTTAATGCTTCTTTCGATCTGTTCAAACCATCTTGGGTTCTTAGTTTTCCCTGCAACGAGAATTTAATATGGTACTATACCTTGAAAAGGGTTAAATTTCCTTTTCTTTTGCCGTAAATAGAGTCTAGGTCAAGGTTTGTAAACCTGCGCTGCACACACCTGTTCCCCACCTGTTAGTACTAAGCCTCTTCAATGAGGTTTTTTAGTGAAAAAAGTAGACTACCTCTAGAAGAAATTAGGAAAAAATCGACAAGATACGCACTCGCTTCCTGTTTTTAAAACGCTTAGCGTTCGTAAGTTAGTATAAGGAGCTATAAGTTAAAACCGCAAAGCAGCTTGGTTTAATGACTCAAGAGGTTAATACTTACAGAGAATATGACTGGGTCTGTCTAAACAAGCTTCATCTGGTTATTTACTTAAATTGACCATTTAATACCCGAATCTGTCAATGGCTGTTTGCCATGAAAGCAGTTAAAGTCCCGCTTCTGTCGCGGCAATTAGCCCTTCATAGAAGTTAGTCACGTGACCGTGTTTATCACGAAAGAGACAAAATTATACGCGGCAATCAGAACTCTCTGAAGAAGCTGAATAAGCATGTAAAAACTAAGGCCTTGCCCACACGAATCAGGATAATTCTGGAAAAAGAGAACTCTTTTCTCCTTAAAAAAGTACACTTCCACATGTACAACTGCAGCGTATTACAAACGCTTTTGCCTGTCCACACAAAAACGCTAAGAGGATACGACAGCATGAATTACAGATGACATCATAGTATCCGAAAACCTCTGTTTTCGTCCGTCCACACGTAAACGTGTTTAAGCAGGCGTTTTCAAAAATCTCCACTGTGGGGACCGTTTTGGAAAACGTGCCCTTTTTGTACCTGTAAACGCCGGTTGCACGTGGACTAAAGGCAAAAACGGAGAAAAATTCTCCGGTTTCAAAACTTTTCGGATTCATGTGGATGGGCTTTAAAAAGTGTTAGTGTCATTTGCTTGAATACTTAACAACTAGTCGCCTCAGGCGACGTGAATATTGGCGAATAGTCACCTTGACAAGATATCTGCTAGGCTCATTCGGGAATCTGCAGATCTCATTTGCATTCCTTTCCGTGATATTTTTAACCAGTCAATAAGTCAAGGCATATTTCCGGATGACTGGAAATTCGCAAAGGTCGCCCCACTTTTTAAACAAGGCGATCGGGACGACTTAAATAATTATCGTCCAATTTCGGTTATCTCAGTTATGGCCAAGGTCTTTGAAAGAATCGTCTATGATCAATTATATGCCTACCTAGAAGAGCACAATATAATCTGTAAATATCAATCAGGTTTCCGTGCTATTCACTCAACTGTCACGGCTGTCCTTGAGGCCACGGACACTTGGGCGTACAATATTGACCGCGGTAAAACCAACGCCGTTGTTTTCCTAGATCTCAAAAAGGCCTTCGACACAGTTGACCATGAGATCCTTTTATCAAAATTAAGCAATTACGGCATATATGGTAACGCGCACCAATGGTTTAAGTCATATTTAGAGAATCGTACCCAAATGTGCTCCATCAACGGATCGCTCTCTCAAAGCTGTTTATTAAGTTGTGGTGTTCCCCAGGGGACGATTTTAGGTCCACTACTATTTCTGTTATACATCAACGATCTTCCAAACTGTCTTTCAAATTGTGAGCCGAGGATGTACGCTGATGACACTCACCTTACATACGCAGGTGATAATGCAGACAATATTCAGTTGCATCTAAATCAAGATTTAGAAAACGTTCATAATTGGCTGAGAGAAAACAAACTTACTCTAAGTATGACTAAAACCGAATTTATGCTTATCGGATCTAGGCAGAGGTTAAGTACTCTCACAGAGTCCCCGACATTTTCAATTAATGATTTTCAAGTTAGCCAGGTGACTACTGCAAAATCACTTGGAGTGACCATCGATGACAGACTTGATTGGAGTGGCCATATAGAGAGGGTAACAAAGAAAGTCGCTTCTGGTATTGGGGCCATAAAACGAATAAGGCACCTTGTCCCTCAGGCGACCTTACAATTAATATAGCAAGCTTTAATACAGCCACACTTTGATTATTGCAACATTGTTTGGGGAAACTGTGGTATAACTCTACGGAATAAGGTTCAAAAGCTACAAAACAGAGCAGCCCGTGTTTTGACCTACTCAAGCTATGACGTAGATGCTGGTTACCTTTTCAAACTTCTAGGGTGGAAAAACCTAGCTTGCCAGCAACAAATCACAAGAGCTACGATGGTTTACAGGTCTCTGCACGGGTTGGCTCCAAACTATCTTAGTTCTAAATTTGAAAGACGAGAAGTCGCATATAACCTAAGGGACTCTGAAAATAAACTCAATGTTTCATTACCGCGCACAAACTATTACAAAAACAGCTTCAGCTATAGTGGCGCCATTCTCTGGAACAGTCTTCCTAGTAACTTAAGGGAAGCAGAGTCCCTTGGGTAATTTAAACGATTACCCAAAGAACTGTACGGCACGGCATTCGTGGAAAGCAGCTTTTTATTTTTATTATATTAGTATTAGTATTTGGTATTTTTAAAGCTGACGAATTTTGTACCGTGGATAAATAAAGATTATCTATCTATCTATCTATCGGTGACTATTCGCCGATATTCAAGTCGCCTGAGGCGACTAGTTGTTTTAGTATAATTACATTGATGATTATTCGAGAAAATAAAAGTATTGATCAATTTCCGACACCGAAACATCAAAAAATCTGGCTACCATTTTGAAAACTGCTAGCCTTCGATGTTATAATCACCGCGCGGTGATTATAGCGGGATAGAGCGAAGCTCTTAGCCAATCACAGCGCTCTATTTTCAGTTAATTCCTCCTTATATGGGTAGGACTTAACAGGCATTTATAACAGTAGCCTGCCTTGCAATGCCAGGTACAGATGCAACAGGAGGGTGCAGAATGGCATCATAAAGGTATTCATCATCCAGCGATGTATATTCTTGTATCCCAGGGTACTTATCCTCACCTTCGGTGTAACTAGGATTATCATCTAACTGAATGCCGCTCTCTTCATTTAGAGGATTTTCGTTTCTTTCATAAGTGGGGTTAACAAACCCAAACTCTGTTGATACAGAAGAAGGCTTGATTTCCTCCGTCTTGCGCCTCTTATATTTACACCAAAGGACTGAACACAAAATAACTGTAAATGATTAAATGAAAAACTCTTATTACCATCTGTTATTTGAAGGAAGAAATATCTTTGAACTTATTTTAACCGTGGCTGCACAGTCGCGAAGATTCAGCGCTTTCATCGAAAAAAAAAAAAAAAAACACAGCAACACACACACACACAAACACCCGACACACCTATTGATGTGGAGAATCCGACTTATTAAATTGGAATTTCTTTCTGCAGGTGAGTCGAAAGAAGCAAAACAGAGGTTTGCAAAGAATGTAATCAATGCTACTGTTACCTTTGTCGAAACGTACTGAGAAAGGGGAGAAATGGCGAATTGTCCCCTTTTTACAGCTTATCAGTGATAAGATCTGGGGATTTCATTGCGTTCTAGAATCAGTCCTTTGTTATTTTCACTTGTTACCTTTTTGCCATGTAATTAACTAAAAACGCGATAGTCTCTTGATGTGTCGCTGTTTAGTATTAGTATGGGTAATAGCATGATCTGTAGTGATATTTCGAAATTGTTATACGTAATTTCAGGTGAGTAAAATTTGAGACAATTTATGTGGTATTTATGGCAAATATTACGTACAAATCATGCCATTATTTGTTTATACTACTACCCGCAAAAGTTTTGTAATTTTCACATGTAGGTATTTCAAATTAAGCTGAAATACCACTGCTATAAGCCAATCAAATTGCAGTAATTTCTCATGTAGTAGTATAATTATGATAATTACCCTTATTTTTTATTTTATTATCATTATACTTTTTTATTACTACTACATGTATTACTATTACAATAATTATCATTTTTTTTATTTTTCAGCCCGTCTCGATTAGATTCCGCTTTTTGTGGGCTAAACTATTTTTTTGTAATTATTGAGTCAGGTAAATAAAAAATTTGAAGTTGATGTTTCCGAACCATTAGTACTCTTTTGCTGTGCCATTGAAAGACAGAAAGTTTTACTGATTAGAAGTAAAATGCGTATGCTTAGACAAATACAGTTATAGTTCCTGTCAGCATCAGTGGATACCCTCAGAAAACAGAAAAAAGAGTCCGCGATCGGATTTACTATTTAGGGACACCATACGAACAAGAATGGTCTTCGATTCGTTGACCTTCCTTAGAGATAGCAAGATTATCTGGGAAGCTTGGTTCGCTTATACGTGCTAGTAGTGTACTATGTTGGGAGATAAGCCTCGTTGGTATCTAGTTAGTGTCTAGCAAGGTCTAGTCAATGAAGTCACCTCAATAGTAAAACACATGTGTCTAGTAAGTGTCTTGTCACTTCCTTCCTGCTTACTTTAAGCGTCTAGACAGTGTCTTCCTGCATACTAATTCGGTATAGCGAATACTACTCACATAGGCACATAATTAGTATGCAGGAAGGCAGTGACTAGACACTTACTAGACACATATTTTTTACTAATTAGGTGACGTTATTGACTAGACCTTGCTAGACATTAACTAGACACCAACGTGGCTTATCTCGCCACATAGTACACTACTCGTGCTGAACATTTTATCAATATGGGGATGATTTCCTTAATTATGAATAACTGGTGTTGTGCAATGTTGGATTCTGTTAATTGGCAAAAATAGCGTGCTAATCGTACCCCTCGACAACGGAAATGTGTAAATGAAGCGTTTTTATGTGAGTCATGTGGCTGTCGTTAGTATAGCTGTCCGTTTTACGAGATTGTCTAGATCTTTCGTGGCTTGAATTTTGATCCGCGATTCAAGGCAATTCGTTTTTAGTATATTGCGCATTTTTATAATACGCAAATCATTGAAAATATCTTTTGATTTAATGTTTTTCCCCTAACGTTGGTTTAGTAGGAAAGTTTATATTGTTTTACATCAAGACAGGATATAGAATTCAGAAAATCTCGGCTTACTCAAGACTGGCAAAATGATGACGGGAAGTTTCCATGATAACCCCTCTGCGTCTTCCTGGTCCTTTAATTCGACAGCCTTTTTTGTTGGATCAGGAACCGTTGGCGTTGGTGTTTGAGTAAAGTGTGTCTGAAAAGAAGAATACGCAAAGTTTATTTCTCTCTCTCGTAAAGACGGGGCCGTAAACGACCACTTCTCATTTCTTAAGCGACCGGTTGAAATTGAATGTAGGTGATTTATGATTAACACGTGACAAATTTTAAACTGCATTGTATTTAAAGCACGTAACAAGAACAAACGTAATAGTTCCAGGCAGAGAAAACGTTATCTATTACCCTAATTTTAGCTTAAAAGGTATTATCTTCATCTAATTACGTTAAACAATTAAGACTGAAAGTATTTTGTTCCGTTTTCCCTTAAGCGACCACTTCCCGAAAGCAAATACATTTCCGTGCACCAAGTGTGGTCACTTTCGAGAGAGCCGATTGTATAGTTCTGTTCTTGAAGATTTCCAGGGCTTGTTCGGAGGTCTCGCATAAAGACTTCACACAAGAACACAGTAAGTTGCAGGTTTCGTTTTCCCGTTTTACTGCCGCTTAAGATCTGTTGTTACTACTGCCTTATTTAAGCGATACACACGAAGAAAGCATTCAATACCTTTACTTCAATAATTCTGGAGGGAGATGTAAGTGTAGACAAGGAAGAAGTCGGCGATTCAGGACCTGTGTCAATACAAAAAATAGAAGTAAATGGCCTTTGTTTACCCTCGGTAGTATTTAACAGCTCAAAGGGTAAAGGGGTTGAGTAAATAACTGAGAGGATGATCCAGATGTAACATAAAAGGGTTGTTACGCGGGTAATCTTCTAGAGGACGGGTAGCTTGCAAACCAAACTGAACGCAGGGTTGTCGAACAGCAACAAGAAGATTTATTCCAAAAATGAACGTAGTTTCCACGAAGTAAAACTCCACAACAGCACGTAACTCGATAAACTTACACGGCCTCCGCCAACTTGAATAAACTTACACGGCCTCTGCCAACTTGAATAAACACTGCTTCCGTCGCACTTGACTAAACACGACTGATCGTCAAACTCTCTTCGCTTGTGGTAAACTAGTTAAAACTCCACTCGAGCTCGTTTACTTATATACTTTTACCATAATATTCTAGAAGTTTCTAAATAGTCTAATTATAAAAAGATTACAAAATATACCGTTTTAGAAACGCTGGCACAAGATCCTAAAATAAACAAATTATGAACTCTCGCGAAGCTTCTAGAAAATCACGCTAGTCACGCAATACAGTTTTTCGTAACAAGGGTTAAGAATTCCAACTAAGAGGCGCTCTCCTTATTCCACTTGCAATATTTCGCACTTGCGACACGATGCTGTTTCTGTTCCTCACAACCTCGCCTAAAAGAGGCATAAATGAGATACGAGTTGGTCTAACAAAGGTAAATGACGTTGCAACAGTAAATTAAAAGTCATATCAACTTGAAAGTCATCCTGAATCAGATTGCAGTAATCGGCCCTCGGCCTCGCCCGTTTCTAACCAAGACCGTTTTCAAGTCTCCTTTTTACTGACACCACGTCAGCCACTTAACGTCATTTTTCATAGGGCTGGCTTTTTGTCTGCCCTTGTAGGGAGACAAATTTCCCTTTCTTAAACGGTCGCTTTAAGACACTTAGGGCGTGTTCAATTGCCCGTTTTCCGGAATAAGAATATGTGCAATAACTAGAGATCTGCTTGAAATAAGATATCCCGTAAATTGTTCCGTTTACTTTAGTGAATTCGCCACGGTGACTCCACACTGTGACATGGGATAAAACAGGACTTGCTTCCCAATTAATATCCACCCCTTCGTTACCCAACCAGCCCACGAAAGGTTGTACCACACCACCGGGTCTACGCTCCCTACTCTTTACGAACGGCAGAGTGGGTTCTTTCACGTCCCACAAGAATAATAACTAAATAAATAAATAATAAATAGATTTATAAAGTGTTTAAACTATGAAATTAATTTTCTGGAGCGCTACCTAATTTACAATAATGAAATGCAACATTGAAAGAGAAATACATTAAAATCAAAATCATTCAGTTTTAAAAGCTTTTTCGTACAAATGGGTTTTAAGCCAGTCAACATTTGAAATAAGTCTTAGTTCCAAAGGTAGGGCACTCCATAACGATGGACCTGAATGGGCGAAAGCTCGATCTCCAAAGGATTTACACTTTGTTTTCGGAACTTGCAGCAGTCTCAGCTTATCTGATCTTAAAGTATAAGCTCCCGCAACTTTCGGTTTCAGAAGATCTCTAATGTACACAGGAGCCTTGCCCTCTAACGCCTTGAAAACGAGTAAAAGAATCTTGAATTGAATTCGGCAAAAGACAGGTAACCAGTGCAGTTTAATTAGAAAAGGAATGACATGGTCAAGAATCAGAACAGTGAAAGAGCTGTGAGACGGGGCCTACGGTTTTTCATCCTTATCCGAGAAGATTAGACTCTCTAACCATTTGTACATGTCACAACAAAGGCAGCACATTCTCCTCAGTTCTTTTATGACTCCGGCCGGGGTTTGAATCCGCGAACTCGCACTCGGCAGACCGGCCCTTATCCAATTAAAGGCCCGTTTACACGACCGAAAAAATTGGAACGGCTCGGATAAAAAGACGAACGGCTCCGACAAAATTTGACGTGTAAAAGGTACTTGACCCGTTCCAGTTTTATCCGTTCCGTTCCTAAAAAGGTCCCTAGGCGGCTATGGACCCCTTTCGGAACGGAACCGATAAAAAACGGTTCCGTACCCACATTTTTGCTTTCTTTTCAAAGTGTAAACGCTCGCCCTTTTTTCGGTACCGTTCTGTTACGTTTTTTCTCAGCCCGTGGTGCTCCACGTCAGTTGTTTAGCGTACGGCACATGTGTGTTAGGCTTCAATTCTTCAGCAAAAAATGGCAGAGAAGAACACAGGCGGCCCAAGCTCGGTGCGTAAATTACCGCGAGTTTCGACTCCTGTTTTGGATATTACCAACGATTTGAAGAATTTGTATGAGAAATTCAATATAGCTGTCAAAACGTAGAAATATAGGCATAAATATAGAAATAAATTGTACTTTTGTAAACTTTCGGTTCTGGGCAATCTAGCATGCGCTCAGGAAACTTGATGACTACGTGTTGCGCGGTGAACGCGAACATCGACTCAGGGATTCGTGTAATCAATATTGCATGACCAAACATGGATCTTCCTACCCTCAGATAGTCTACTGATTGCGCGTGAGCGGTCTTTGGAGTTGTCCAATTAGATGAGCGTATATAAGAAGTTGGCATTTACCACGCAACACGTAGTCATCGAGTTTCCTGAGCGCAGACCAGATTGCCCAAAACCGAAAGCTTTCCAAAATTATTCCAACAAAAAACGCATCACAATACCCATGACGAGGCGAAGCGGCCTTTCGACAGTGAAGAGCGATACAAGGGCTGTCAATAGGAGAACCGTAAGCCTTGTTTTTCTCCTGATTCGGTACATTCTCTCAGAAGCACTTCTTTGAAGAATCGCACACGCTGTCAGACTTGAATTTCGTGTTCTCTTCTTTAGAACAAACCAGAAAAGTGCTTGTAAACCTGCATCCATGATTGTCGGAGATACGCACAGTCTACTGTATGTGTAAGCGCATACGAACAACGAATAAAAGCATTTTTATTTAATTACCGTGGGCTCTATCGTTACCGGTCTCGAAGAAAACAACGTGTAAACAGTCTAGTACCCGTTCCAAGGGGCTCTCAAGTACCGTGCCTTTTCCGGTCGGGCACATTGCAGAATTTGTACGTGTAAACAGGAGATCTCGTCTGGAACCGGTACTTGTTTCTAACCGAGCCGTTCCTTGTCTTTTAACGTGTAAACGGGCCTTAAGTTAACCGGGCGGGGATCCTAGAGATCTGCAACAAAACGTTTGCGTATTTTTAGCCCGGAATAAGATCAATCGAACGCACCCTTAGAAAATTTAATATCTGTTATTGAGAGTGTTTCTAACAAAAACAAAGAAGAACGTAACCCAGAATCAAACCCGGGCCTTTTGCGAGTCTGCCTCCCTTACCATCGCACTACTACACAGACCCGCCAAAATTCCAACAAATTGAAGTATGTAATAAACTGTTTTCCAACTATCTCCTTTCTAAGACTATTTGAAAATGTATTATTTGCCTTATGTAACTTAACCCAGAGAATATATTACATCTAACGTTACTAAAGGCTTAGTTACCATCGACCTGTTAAAATGGCAGCGGCCGTTTACGCAAGGGGAATAGGCGTAAGCGAGTTTAAGGAGAAACTGCATCAATACACAAGTATACGGCGAACGCCACAAGAAATATTACAGCTGAAATTTATTGACTTACTTATACAGTGCTTTTTGTCTACTGTTCCACTTGAATAGGTGGTAAGGCTAAGTCCGCAGGAAATACAAGATGGCCGCCCCCTTGAAGGTTGATACGTGCCACGAGGACATAAGATGCACGTTCTGTTCAGGGAACTGTATGAACCAGCAGGACAGTCAGCTGCAAGGTTCGTGTAAAAAAGAGAAGAGAAAGCAAAACATCTGTTACCATGAGATTCACTGCTACGCGAGCTTCCAAGTTGAAACCACTCAGAGTTTGATTTCTGTCAATTTATAAAAGATACAAAGAGCGCCGCTACCGATTTCACAGTGTTATGTGTATCTCCATCATATCATAGTTTTTTTAGTAGTGCGCCCCCCCCCCCCCCCTCTGCACCACACATGCTCCATAATATTTGAAGGTTTATATGGTTTAAATTTTACAATCAGTTCATTCCAGCAAAGTTAACTGCTTCGGTCTGTAAAACTGCTATTAATGCAGTTTTTATTAAACCACCGGGAGGCTTTTATGTTCTCTTGAAATCACTGATAATGTGTACTGCGTCAAATGATTCTAAAAATGCCATGAGAGACCACTGTTGGTCCGTTACAGTCCCCTCCCCCATGAGAGATGGACCGTACCTTTGGGGTCTAGTTCCCCTCCTGCTGCTGAACAGCAGTGTGGGCTCTTTTACGTCCCTTTTCCATTTACAAAGACGGACGAAGTTGACTAGACCAACGGCGCTGCTTAACGTCACCGCCCAACTGGCCAATGACGCTTTCACCTTAACTGAGACAAGATCTTTACTCAGGTAGGGAAGTTTGACTCTAAGGTGCGATTGGAGGTTATGGTGCCTTACACAATCTTTTAGTACGTTGAACTCTTACCAATGCAGTGCTTGTTGTTCACCGTTCCATTTGTTGCGGTAGTCAAATTTTGACCACATGGCATGCAAGATAGCTGAGCTCTTGAAGGTTGGTATGTTCCGCGAGGACACAAAACGCACTTTCTGTTCAGTGTTGCGAATGAACCGCTCGGACAGTCAGCTAAGAAACGAAGAACAGTATAATAGTTAAATTAAAGTGGTTCAGGCCCAGTTCAGTTCGAGAAGATATCCCCGGCTGGAGAGGAGAGACTGATAATTCGACTTCGTGCTGTACCAAACGGAAACCGCCAAACCAAAATAGATAGACTACGCTACTTTTCTTTCTCGCCGTATCCAGCTTTGGTCCGGCAAAATTACTTGCCGGGCACTTAATATTAATTCATACATCTTATTCTGAAATGGAAGCAATGCTACTTTTCTTTTATATTTATTTAGCCCTCTTTGCCTCGATTACACTTGCAGAATTTCAAAATAAATTTTACCTTGAAGCGAAGTACTGAGGACCATGATAACATGCACACAAAAGAATAGCAAAATTTGACGTATTTTTGACAAACATGTATAGATGCACCGAAGCATCCTCCTCTGTCTTACTTTGTATTTCAGCGATCCTCTCTTGATTTTAATATGCTGTTATTGCACGTGGAATTTTGTGGGAAAAAATAAAGAACGAGAGCAGATATTGGTCGACCTTTGATATAATGAAACCAGTAAACATATGGCAAAGCAGTCACTACGCGCGCAAATAATAAAAGCCGGAAACTTAACCGATGCAGTCTTCTTCTTCTACAGTTCCTTTCATAGCTGTTGTGAGGTTTTGGCCACACTGAATACACTCTTTTTGACCTTGGTTTGTTTGGTATGTACCATGCGGACATTCAACGCAGGTGCCGTTTTTAGGGCTGTAGTACAAACCAGCCGGGCAGTTGGCTAAAAGAAATAAAATGTCTAACTTAGCTTAAAATAAATAGATAACTTAGACAGTTCTTTACAGAGAGCAATTGAAAACAAAAAACAAAACAAAACTGCAAAGGAGTTAAGCCAGCTTAACCGTAATACGTATCAGGATTTTTAAACAACATGAGAAAAAACGTCATTTTTCTTGGCCAGCTATCTCTCAAGTCGGGGCCAAACAATAGGGAGATAACGGCAGAGACAGAAAATCTACATGGTGACGCAATTCTTCTTGTCCCAGTTGTTAAAAAGGTAGATCGAACATTAAACACCGGGTTAATTTCTATCTACTGGATAGCGTTATTGATTTCTCTATACTTCTCCAACTGCGTCCTGCTGTGTATTGACTTGATGAATCGAGGTCAACTTTTAGTTCACTTAATTCTTTTAGCAAAGTCTGCCAAGAAAAGGAGAGTCGTACACATGTATAGATTTTAACCTGTTCATTCTGACGCGGGGCTATCTAGCGCTCGAAATGTCAGCTTTTGAGTCGCGTTAGGTCCTTTTACACTACAACCAAAAATACAGTTTGCCGTTTGCAAATAATTTGAAAATTTTGTAGTTACCAATTAACCTTGATCGTACCTGAGACACCAAAAGTTTTCATGGAACCAAAAACGTCAATGAAAGGAGCTATAACCGAATTGGCCACGTTCGCGAAATAAGATGACCCGACGAAGGATACCTGTCAAGGAACAAAGGATTTTGTCGCCTGACAAAAAATTGCGGGCATCCAAAGTTTCTCGACGGCATCTTTGACGTTTGGCACTTGAGAAAAGTTTGGTAGGTGAAAAATGTTCGCACTAGAAATGGCTTCCTGTTGACAAATGTCTTTGCAAAACAAGCGAAATTTGAACAGGGCTTATACACTCGCTTGACAAAAAAAAAAGATCACTTACAAAACACAGGCACAGGTGGCTGTGTCGCCTGATGCATCCTTAGTGTGTGTGGCTGAATGTTGAGACAACTGATATTGACGATATTGTTATTTTTTGTAACACATCTATTAGAAAAGTGACCAATGTAAGAAAAAGCAACTCACCACAGATAAAACCGTGCGCACTAAGGAACTGTCCTTCGGAACATTCAGGTAATAAGGGGTAGGCGAATATACTTCCAGGTTCAACAAGGAGAGTGGTGGAGTTCCAAGCAACCTTAAAGGTCTTGTTAAGTACGTCTGCGTTGAACTTTTGAAGATTCTTGACCATCGTTGCTTCACCAACAGCGATCGCTTCAGCTACTTTTGTAAAGGTTTTAAGCTTTTCGTCTTTTAACAAGTCTTTATCAAAGTCGATAGTGAATAACAAATACGGCTTTGACGTATTTTCTGAATAGTAGGTCAGATCAGAGACTGAAAAAGTGGACACATTCAGCGATGTTGCCAGGGCATTTAGGAGGCTGTCGGTCAGATTGTCATCCAGTGATGAAGGTAATCCATCACATAACTGAGAATCTGGGGCAGAATTGTTGGAAGAATAAGATGTCAGCCAACAGAGGTTGGTCAGGTTAAAAGTAATGAGCAGTCGTGGAAGGTTAACTGTGTAGTTTAACACATCTAGTCGGGCTCTTTGACTGACTGCTCTACCGTGCTGATTAGATGCTTCACAAAAGTAATAACCCTCCTGGTTAAGACGAGGATCGGCGATGTATAGCACAGGTCTGGTTTCGTTTATTGTAATAGCGGATGATTTTGTGGATTGAAAGAACCATTGGAAAGTAGGCGATGGATCGGCAGTTGCATTGCACCTAAATGTCACTGGTATTTGGCTTCTAAAGACTACTCTTTGTGGCTGTGGATGTTCAGTGATTACAGGTTTACTATGAATTTCGACTATTGTCACATTGGACAAAGTGCTTCCTTTATTGTTGGAAACCTCACAGACATAAGCTCCCTCATTATCCTTGGTGACGGCTTCTATCGAGAATCCTCCATATGTTGATTTGCTAATGATCTTACCATTTCGTCGCCAAGTATATACTAGGCTCTCTTGGGCCTTTGCACTACAATTTAGAGAAAGACCCTCTCCAGGGAAAATAATAACATCTCCCTGAGACGACGACATTATGCTTGGTGATCCACCACACAAAACGGAGTGATCTCGCGTTTTGTTCAATAAGTGGTCGGCGTGAACGAGAATGTCCTCTGCTTCCTCCATACTCAAGGATTTTGTTGTTAATGATTGAATCAAATTTTGAAGTCGAGGAAGGGCATCCTTTATCTGAAGTGCCCTCCGACTGTTTTCAAACTCATAAAATTCCTTTGCTCCGTCGAAAAAGTATATGAGGCAGTCTTGCGTGCCAGAGCACTCTTCAAAGCCTTTTTCTAAGGTGTAAACCTCCAGAAAAGTTCTCCAAGCCTCAAAGGTGTCATTCCAAGACTGAGAAGAATCACTCGTCAGCTTGATGTTCTCGTCTTTTAACATCTGTATGACCTCTAGGAATCCTGTTACGAAAGAGCTGTTCAGATAATCATTACTGTAGTTACTTGCTATTTTTGAGGCATTGATCAACGAACCGGTAGCATTCATTGTCTGGGATAGCTGCTCAAGGCCTTGAATTCCAAATGTCAGCTGTTGGTTTAATCCTTTGACTGAGGAAATAAGGGTATGCAAAGATTTGAACATGTAGCTGAAGTATAGGTGTGTATTGTTGACAAAAAGGCACGAGTATGGGTAATCTGTAAAGCCGCTCGAATGCAAAGAATGTGTAGACTCTTCTTCTGCTGCTGATCGCTTTCTTCTTGCGCGTTTTCCACCAAATAAGTCGACAATAATGTCCTTGGATGCCGAAGAAATTGAACGCTCCACTTGGTCGAAATCAAGAAGAAAGCGGACAGGCACTTGTTTTCCACCAAGTGTGCTTGCATTAGTTTGCAAAACAATCTGTTTGGCATCCCCCGATACCACGGAAAGAGAAAAATGCAGATCGTCAACTTCTACAACTCTTCCATTATCTGAGGAGTTCATAACTTGTGCTATTTCCAACCCAAAGTCAACAATCCGTCGAGTGTGAATCATGGAAGCATTTGTGATTTCCACAACTGACAGTTTTTGTCTCATAAGTGCTTCTATATGTTTCAGCTGAGCGACAGCGTTCTCATGAAGGACTCTGACTTTTTCGAAAGAAAATGTCGCTTCTTTGACCTTCTCCACAGAGGATCTTACAGACAGAAATTTTGATTGCAATGCCTCATTCAGGGCATCCAGCTTGAACTTGAGTTCTGTCATGGATAGCAGACATTCCTCATTGTCTAAGATGCACTGTGGGTCCATTACTTTAGTTTTACACCCATATTGCTTGCAGCATTGGTATGGCGGTCCGTATCCACCTGGCTTTGCCCTCATTGTGTGACCATTGCATTTCACTTCCTTAATGATCTGTTCCACTGATTTAACTTTATATATTTTTTGGTCGTACTCCACCGTTTGAGGTTCAGCTGGCACTTTTTCGTAAGTATTAGAACAACCAAATATTGACTTCTTGAAAACTCCGATAGCGCCTCCTATTATGCCTCCAACAACAAAACCTACAGCACCACCAACTGGGCCCTTCAACATCTTTCCAATTGTTTTTCCAATTTGAGCCCCCTTTCGAGCATATTTGATAACAGCTTTTATGGAGATGCCAGACCTACAGTTTCCAGTGTAGACGGTTTGATATGTAGGAACTGTAAAACTGCGTTTTTCAATCTCCTTCTTTATAACGTTGATTGTTATGGGTTTGTCAACTGTGTTGCAATGCCGCTCAAGATAAGTTATATTGAGGAGATCCTGGCAAAGGTCCGGGGTGACACAGCCATTTAAACAAGTGTAATTACACTCTTTTATCTCACAAATGTAGCCTCTGACGTCCTCGCGAAAATAGAAGGTGCTATTAAACCGTAGTTTCGCAAGATGATATTTTAGACGTGCAAGACGGAGCTCCTTAGCAGCTTTTTTTTTCCAGACCTTCAGTTTGTCCAGAACTGACTGTTTTGATTTTAGGACCTCTTTAACGAAGTCCGCTTTTCTTTTTGCATCAATGTATGTTGAATGGGAGTACGCTAATCTTTGTGTTGCATCGCTCGCCGCCATAGCAGTTTCATTTTTCATCATCTTATCGAGAAGGGAATGGAGGTGTGACGACCTATTCATTTTACCTTCCACTCTAAATACTATGGAATCCCAGTCAACAACGTTATCAATTTGAGCTGTGACATTCAACATAGCGTCAAACCCGCCAAACATATACCCTGAGATGACAAAGGATAACTCACTTCCAGCAATTTTTACCATTGCGTGTTTCTTCATTCCAAGTAGGTGAACAACAGCCTTAAAGGTTGTGGAAACAAGGTCATGATCACGCGGTAGGAACATTTCCAACGTTCCACCGGCTGGAAGTGTTAGTAGACTACCGAGAGAGATATTATTCTGAGCAGTTCCTTCAACAAGTAAACCAGTTTCTTGTCTTGATGGGTTGGTGTGACAATCGCTGCCATTCAGGGACCAGATACTCGAGTCTATGTTTGCAAAGCAGAGTTTTTTGTGGCATATTTGAGCAGTCAAAAGAAATCGCAAACCTATAAAGTTCTGCTGAATAACAGACTTGGAGAAAGAAAGAGAGATAGCCTTGGGGAGGTCTGCCCTTAATCTAATGAAACTATGGATAAAACTGTTTATACTTGTTTGATTCCTGTAAGGCTGCAGCTTAGCAATAAGAAGGTCAAACGCGCGAGATATGATAGCAAGGTCGTCATCCAGCTGCTTCACAAGCACTTTCAGCTCGAGCCAATCGGAAGCTGAGGACAGAAAGTGTCGAGCTTTGGTCACATCAGCTAACATCTCGTCTGTCACTGCTTCCCATCTCCTTGTGATTAATTGCAGTTGAGGTAGAGTTCTTCCAACATCAAGGAGAGTACGTTTAATTTCTTGCGCTTGCCATTCCACAAACCTTAGGTTGTTTTTATTGTCCTGGGCTGAGACTACGTGGCCACCAGTCACTGAATGGTAGATTTGCAGATATTTCACTCCACCATCGGGCCTAATGATATAAGCCAATGGACTTGCACTGAAAATTTTTGAGGATCGTTCAAGAGCGAAGACGAATCCCTGTGGCACTCGGCAATCATCACTGAAACCTGATGCCAAAAACGTGATTCCTGACATTGAAAGAGAAAACATGTATTGCTAACGGTTAATTTACTGACCCGATTGCTACCTTTCCGGATAGATTTTGAACGTTAAATATGTAAAGAAAGTTGAAAGGGGTTTCCTCGCTACAGCCGTGGACTACCAATTGGACGCGCCGGAGAGTTAAGCTGATCTGCGACAGCACCCGGGGAGGGGGAGGGAGGGGTGGACTCCCATATGAAGCGGGCGGGGATGCTCGTCGTCTTGCTAAGGGATTCGATTCATGTAATCAAAGTTTAAAATGATCGCTTTTAGGGGTCAAAAACAGGTTGGGCCACTCTCAGATTGGTCTCCTTTAGGGCTTAATTCAAAATTTCCGACGAGCATTCCCGCCACTTTCATATGGGAGCCCCCCCCCCGGGGACATGACTTCCGATTGTCTGCACAATTTATTCTCTCGAGTGCCTGGAATCAGAAGGAGAAAGCCCAGCAATCTTGAGTTTGTCTAATGGTCGTGGGTCGTGGGTCGTGGGTACAAGTCGTGGGTCGTGGGTGTGGGTGTGGGTAATGTTACTACTTTTTAAAAAAAATATTAATAATTTAATTACAATATTACAAGTTTTTGATTTTTTTTTAACTATGTATGAAAATGAGTGGGGATGGGTAAAGGAAGGAATCCATTGGAGCTATTTTCAGGACTGGTGTAATCTCTTGATAATATTTTGAGAAAATTTGTTTTGGTCAAACGCTTGAACAACACGCACACAAGTTAATTAACTTAGAATAAGTGTTGACAGGCCAAACACGACTCATAGGCTCGCGACAATGTGAAACGTGACCTTGAGAGTTAACTTGAACGGGAGTTTTTTTTCCCTTTTTCCTCTCTCGCGCGAAGGTTACTTGCACTTCAGAGTGCATGCACCATTCTAAACTTCAGTTGACTGAGTAAATCTTGTTTTTGCCGCACCACACAGGCTTTCCGCTTACATTAATTAAGAGGTCATGAAGCTGGTTTGTTACATGCAAACTGAGTAATCATTTCCCGTAGTTTATGCTTCTGTAGGTGTCCCTGATAGGATTTGATCTCAGATGCATTTGCAAAGTTTTTTAATTTTCTTTGACCTCTGTTTCATACAGCTACACAAAGATTTTAGTTTCTTTGATTTTCTCCGTAATGCCTGGATCTGAATTACTACATGCATGCATGTGAGTTTATTTGTCACGGTGAATGTGGTTATTTCCTGTCAGTATGACGCTGGGCCCAGCTCTTAGGTGTTGTTTGCACGATGTCGAATTTTTACGGATAGTAAGATCGTCAGATTTGAGTTGTACACTGTAGCTTGAACTAAAGCTACATCATGTATGGAGAATTATGCTGTGCATCAGTCAAGATCATTCTCTAAGCGCTGATGTAGTCCATTTAGTTTTTTCTTGAGATAAGTGAGTTTTTGGACTGGAGCGCGATGATTTGTATTTCCTTCGTAGGTATTCTCTTTTGTTTTGCTCAACAGTGTATGCGACTGTTCTAAATTCTTAAGCAAGACTGCAGTTTCGGAACTATAGCGTTCCTCGTTTAATTCTTCACTTTTTCGGATATTTAAAGGGGAGAGCAAGCCTCATCGTATAGCTTATAATAAGGGGAAACTTCCCGGTTCTGAGACAATCCGTTCTCATTGTTGTTCGCGTTTTTAGCGACGTTCTTGCAAGACCCTTTGAAAGCGTTTTTGACCAGTTTATGGTGGAGACAAGGTGTGACAGCTTTCCTATGTTAACTTTATATTTGAAGACAAAAATTAGTTCAGTGTTCTTTTCAATTGCTCCTGTACCCACCGCCACCCTCTGCGCTGGCGGTCGACGATCTCTGGTAGAGTAACAGAGTAGGGGAAGTGTTGTATAATTTTCATACATCGTGTTATGTTCGTTTTGTTAAAAATCAAAAACTTGTAATATTGTAAACTATTAATATTTAACAAAACTTAGTACGATTGTTAATTGTGATTAAAAATTAATTTTCAATCATTACCCACACCCACACCCACACCCACATCCACGACCCACGACTTGTACCCACGACCCACGACCCACGACCATTAGACAAACTCAGCAATCTTTTGTTGTACAGGAAGTCGTGTAAGGCTTGAGGAAAGAATCCATCGAACATGAAACGTTTTAACGGGCATTCGATTCATGACTCCGATCCGTAGTTGTATACCAGAAACTACTTACAACAAGCCGCGCGATCTTTATAAGCGATCGATGTGGTTCACTCGGAATGTTCCTTGTATCATTGCTGTATGAGAGTAAATGTTTCAGAATTGATGTTTTAAAAATAAATCTGTTCCCTGAATCTTCCGTTTATTATCTGGTTTCTTTGTGTTGAACTCGATAACGTTTGTTTTGCGGAACACCCGACGCAACGACTGGGAAGGAATTTGTTTATTTGCTGATAAGCAATTGAAATTTATGCCAGAGTGATGGGCTCCTGTTTATGCTTAATTTTGCGTAAATTACAAAAACAAGCCTTTGATGATCTACACGCTGATCTTTCATCCCAGATTAACTCACTACAAGAAATGATTATACACCAATCACAAGTTACTAACGCATTACAAAACGAAAATCAATCTCTTCACAAAAAGCACATGCAAATCACAAAGTCAAATCAAGCACTACAAGAATCAGAAAGTAAACTCACAGCGGAAATTACTTTTCTGAAAGAACAAGTGACAGCTTTCTGGCAGAACTCCACTGATGACAAGCATATGGCAAATTCAAACGTCATCCAGCAGCCTGAAACATCTACATCATCTGAAGATATTACACCAGAAACTCCTAAACCTCAGACGAAGGAAATAGTTACTCCACCTAATATCATCACTCCGAATATTCCCACAAAGAACAGATTTCAACCCCTTCAAAACTCAATGAACGAATCTGATACTCTACCAAATCGAGAGGATATTGATCAAACCCCAAAGATTCATTCACCTAAACCACGCGACAACAACGTTCTTCCAGTTAAAACACCTCCTGCTGTGGTCAACAAAGCCATTTTTCTGTGCGATTCTAATGGAAAGTTTCTAGGCTAAAGAAAGCTTTTCCCTCCAGGACAGGATTTTACTTTTTATAGAACTCCTACGATTACCCATGTACGCACAATTTTACAGGATGAAATTAATCAAGAACTAGAACACCCGCAACTCATATTGATCCACAGCGGCACAAATAACCTCACGCCAACTACACCAATTGATGACTTCATCTCTGATATTTCCGTTTTGATTACCCCAGCATCCACAATGTTCACGAAAAGTAAAATCATTTATTCTACTCTCCTACCACGAGCTGATATTCCCCTACAAACTCTGTTAAAAATAAACCTGAAGCTTATCGACAGTCTTTACACACGGCAGGACTTTTCCGCGGGTGGCGGGTTAAAAATATATATGAAAATAAAATATTATAACTCATTATAGCGTAATTGATATTGATATAACTGTATGTTGTAATTTTAAAATAATTTCAACGTTTATGTACTAGCTACCAGGCTCCAAATAAAAGTATTGTCTTGTTTTGTTTTATCTACTTACGCGGACTAAAAATGGAAAAAAAAACCGAGAAAACAGTCACCTCTCCTAGCTCCACACCGCAAGTGACGTTTCGTCAGGCTACACGCGGTGTGTCAAATGAAAATGGGCCATGTTAAGCAAGACACATGGCTCGTGTCGATCTTGTTTGTCTAGTTTGCTTTTTCTTCCACATTAAAACGAAAGACGATTGCACTTCCCCAACTGTTTAGCCGTGTTTATAACAGACTGCAAGAGATTCGGCCTCCCGTGTCGTAACTCAGTTTTTTCCCTAGTATGGGGCATGATTGCGATCCTAATCAGTATTTTTAAGTAGTATTTAAAAAATGCGGATCCTTTTTGTATATATATACAACGAGGTCAATTCGCGTCTGAGACGCCACATGCGACGAAAACGGTCCATACTTTGTCAAAAACGTTGTTGCTCCTTCTCTGGTACGCATTAACATTGACAGCTTTGTTGCTTTAGTCTTAGAAAAATTTCCTTGTTTTCTCGAAATAGACATTTTGTTCATTTTAAACTACAAGTCGGGAACCAAATTGGCAAAGATTTATCCCACGGGCAATGCAATCTTTATCCCAACTTGTAACAAAAGAACAAACGCACTTGTCAAAAATCTGAGACACTGCGTTCAAACATGTCGAGAAGAGAATGCGATCTTACTTATCTGGTCGCAGGATAAATATTACTTTAATTTTTATGAGTTCCTCAAGCTATCTCGTGCATGCGATATCGTGTAGAAGAATATTGCTAAAATATCGCTTTTTGTGATGTTTGTTATCTTTTTTCTTTTTTGGTTTCCCCTTTTTATTTTTATTTTTTTATTTTTTACGGCCTGACCCGCTACCCGCCACCCGCTACCCGTCACCCGCGGAAAAGTCCTGCCGCTTTCCACACTACCAAACGTTCACCTGGTGACTCACGAAAATAACTTTTCTAAAGGAACAGATATACTACATGACATTAAACACCTAAAGAAGAGACACCTTGGTTTGTTTGCCGCAAATCTTGTAGCAGCAGTACGTGGACGAGCTACAACGAAAACAGTTTGTTCTTCCCCGAATCCAGTACATCGCCCTTTGCCCTCAACCTCGCGCCCGCTCTACACAGCGCCTATGGAAGTCCCTAGACTAGAGCTTACCCTACTCCGAGGACACAACAGCCTCCACCATTATGCTCGTCTTATGTAACTTCCTCTGAAGGCTACTCCTCTTACAGTGATGCTGTCAAACATGGTCACACTTCACGAGACCCACTACATAGTAATATACAGAACAGTCCGCTTCCAACAACAATCAACTCTTCTGCTTCCCCTCAACCTAATCAGTCTGGCATGACGGGAGTAGAAATACCTAAGGAACTGGTATCATTTTTACGATTTATTAAGACTTTACTTTAGTTACTCTTATACACTGATATAGATCTTGATTTTCCCCTTGTTCTTAGTAATGAAATTGACCTATTTACCAGGATATCCAGTAAATTCTCCTTTGAGATAAGATACCGATATGCCAAACTACTTAAGTCAGTCCAATAAGTTATCCATTTTTGCATGGAACATCAATGGACTTTCTTCAAAATCATTAGGTAACAAATTACGGGATCCTGATTGTTTACGGATGATTAACAATTTTGATTTCATAATTCTCTCCGAGACGTGGAAATCAGTAAGTATTGACCTTCAAGGCTTCAACATTGTGAGTACAAGTACCTTAAAAAACAGAAAATGTGGTCGGAGCTCAGGTGGCCTAGCTTTGATTTTTAAATCAAACTTTAATGATTGGATTTCAGTGGAAAAAGAATCTCCGAATTTTCTATGGTTTAAGATTACCAAAGAATATACAAAAACCAAAAAAGATATCTATGTATGTGGCACGTATATCCCACCTCAAAATTCCATTTACTTTTATCCTGAACTATTTGAAGAACTTGAAAACGATATTGAGAAGTTCTCGGCTTTTGGATCAATTCTTCTTATGGGTGATTTCAACTCTAGAACAGGCAAATACTCAGACAATGTCTGTCAAGAGGGCAACACCATTATAACAAACGATCAATCTGAATTCTCCTTATGCGCCCCTCAGCGACACAGCTTTGATAACGAACTGAATAACCACGGTAAACGGGTTTTAGAAATATGTAGGAGTGCAGATCTAACGATTATGAATGGTAGATCCCATGGTGATTCGCTGGGAAGGCCAACATTTCATGGTAAATCAGGAGTTAGTGTTATTGAATATGCAATATGCGACCAAGACTTATTCCACTCTATCGCGAATTTTGTTGTCAGAGAGCCGTCGAGTTTATCAGATCACAGTCCAATAATGACATTACTAGGGTAAATAACCACTTAGCTACAGAAAATACCAATGATACATTAATTCGTTTACCCAAACAGTTTATATGGGAAAATGATTCATCTCAAAAATTTTAAAACAGCACTGCAAGCAAGAGACATACAGAGAATGATACATGATTTTCTTGTTGACAGTAGGCCAGACAAACACATTAACTCTTCTCTCGATACAGTAGAAAGGATTCTTTTCCAACCGCAAAACATTGTTTGAAAATTAAGAATGTTAAAAACGATATTTAACAATTATTCCTCGAGCCCGAATGGGCTTTGAGTCAATAGCCCATGAAGCTGAAGGCCGAATGGGCTATTGACTCAGAGGCCATGAGGGCGAGAGGAATAATTGTTTTAGTAAAATCCAACTAGTTGGTCTAAAATATCGAGAATAAAAAAACTTTAGCTATAGTTAAAGCTAGACTTTAATCCTTTTTTGCAGCTAAAAAGCCCGCGCTTTTCGCTACTAGTGGGGCTATAACATATAGCCTAGTAGTAGCTCAACCAATCAGAAGGCAGCATTGATGATAGACCACCAGTTGGATTTTATTAAACTAGATTATCTTCTGTTTCGTCTAACAAAAAATGGTTTGATAAAGAATGTCGTCTTAAGAGACACGAATTGAGGAAACTTGCTAATCTAAAACACAGAGATCCTCTCAATATTACGCTTAGGGAAAACTGTCACACTGTCTTAAAACAGTACAAACACGTTCTGAAACAAAAGAGAAAAGAATACTATCATACTAAGATTTCGGAACTAGAAAACATGATAGATAACTCAAACAGCCGAAATTTTTTGGAACTGCTTGAAATCTATGGATGATTCTATGAAGGAAACTAGTACCCCGCCAATCTCAGAAGAAAGTTGGTTGTCTCACTTCCAGTCACTACACTCAAACTCTTAATTCTCACCAAGAAGCCATGCCCATTATCGATGAGTTAACAAGATTAGAAGACGCAACAACACAATCGCATGCCTTGGATTACCTAATAACTGAACTCGAAATACGCACAGCGGCTAACAAAATCAAAAACAACAAATCTTCGTATTCAGATAGAATAAAAAATGAAATGATCAAATCCAGCTTAAATGAACTAATGCCTATTTATTTGCAGTTATTTAACACTGTTCTGACGTCAATCACTATGCCTCAAACATGGTGCGATGGCCTTATAACACCAATTTTTAAAAGTGGGACTAAAAGTGATCCCTCAAATTATCGAGGAATTTGTATTTCTAGTTGTCTTGGTAAATTATTTTGTTCAATTCTCAATCAAAGACTTCTCAAGCACATTCAGTCGCGTGACATACTTCATAAATCTCAAATAGGTTTCTTAGTAAATAATCGAACTGCCGACCATGTTCTTACACTAAGAACATTAATTGACAAATATGTTAACTGTCTCAAAACGAAAGTATACGCATGTTTTGTGGACTTTAGAAAAGCATTTGATTCGGTGTGGCACGATGGACTCTTATACAAGCTGTTACAAATAAATGTCCGAGGAAGCTTCTATAAAGTCATAAAAAGTTTATACTCAAACTCTACCTGTTCTATTAGGATTGGAAATAACCAAACACAACCTTTTCAATACACTAGAGGGGTGCGTCAAGGCTGCATTTTAAGCCCTCTTCTCTTCAACCTATACGTTAATGATCTAGCTTTTTCATTCAACAATATTTTATCTGATCCGTTTGTACTACCAAATAGCACCAAACTCAATTCTCTTTTTTATGCTGACGACCTTATTATATTATCACGATCGAAATTAGGATTACAAAATCGACTAGTAAGCAAATTATCTTCATATTGCAACTCCTGGATGCTTAAAATCAACCCCAAGAAAACCAAAATAATGGTTTTCCAAAAAGGCACAAAAAAATGTAATTATGTTTTTCACATAGGCAATGAAATGATAGACATTGTACAAGACTATACTTACTTAGGGACTCGCATCTCGTCTCCCGGAAATTTTACACTCTCACTTGAACATCTTCGACAAAAAGCCCTCCATGCTCTATTTAGTCTAAGACGCCACACTGATTTTAGTAAACTGAAACCTTCCCTTGCAAATAAAATTTTGGACACAATGATCTCACCTATTTTAACTTACAATAGTGAAGTTTGGGGTGCCTTTGTGAAATCAGATTTTAAGTCATGGGATAACTCCGGAATCGAAAAAACTCATTTACACTTCTGTAAACGATATTTAGAAGTCCATAACAAGTCATCCAATGTTGCACGCAGATCTGAACTTGGCAGATTCCCTTTGATCATTAAATATAAATAACAAGATACTTAATTACTTAAACTATCTCCAAGAAAAAGATGAAAACTCTATAGTTAACAATCATTAAAAATATCTGTTGACCTTTATCATAGTGGTCAAAATAGTTTTCACTCCAGTCTTAAGAAGATGACTGACTACTATGATTTCCCAGGCTTTAATTGTAATTTACTGAATAAATGTAAATTAAGCAATATGTAGATCTTATGCAAAAGAAATATATCTCTTACTGGAATCATACCCTTCAACATTCACAAAAACTTAACTTTTATTATAAAATCAAAACGAATTATAGCCCTTCTGCCTACCTAGATCTAACAAGAAAGAACCCTTCTAGGAAAACATTTATTTTAGTGAAACTGAGAATAGGCAGTCACAAAATTAGGATTGAGACAGGTAGATACGACAATATACCACGTGACGAAAGGTTATGCAATCTCTGCAATTGTAACAGAATTGAAGATGAAACTCACTTTTTATTAGATTGTCCAAGTTTTTCTTCGATAAGAGATATGTTCTCTAAACTAGAACCTAAAATACCATTTCTACGACTACAATCACATGTGTCCTTATTATCACATCTGATGAATTCTACTGACTATTTTATTAACATCCAATTAATTTCATTTATATCAACTTGCTTTGAATTGAGAGACAAACTCATCTCCGGAATAATTAATCCTACTGATGGTTAGAAATAAACAATGATTAATACGTTTTCAAATTATTTCAAATATTTAATTTACAAGGAATCAATGATTAATTTCAAGTAGCTTTTGCAATACTGTAATACTTTGTTATGGTCATGCAAATAAAGCTTATTGTTGTTGTTGTTGTTGCTTTCAATTTCAGCTGGTAGCAATCGACTGAGCTACAGTGTTCATGCAGCAGGGTTACCCATCGAGAATATAGTTCAAAACCACTTAAACATAGCATTGTTGAACGTATTTTAGTATTTAAACGGTAGACATAGGCATATTATTATCCTTTAAAAATTTTTCATCTGTTCGGATTTCCTAGCGGCTGAAAGTTTAGTGATCCGAAAATTATAGGGATCAAAAGTTACCTTTTCGAAAATTTCAGCCAGAAAACAGGCTTCCGAAAATTCTAGGTGACCTTTTTAGGGTAAAAATCCGTTTAAAATGGGCAATTATACCATTTTTTAGATGTTCGAAAATCCTAGGGGAGGCAGGCAAGCAAGAAATTTTAGAACAAATGTTCCAAAAATTCTAGATCTCAAATCGTCTTCCGAACAGATATTTTCCGAAAATTGACGTTGGGCGCCCCTGATGAAGAGTGTTAATCGCGTTAGCCGAGGCCTACCGCTTGGCTTATTTTATTATAGTTCGCATTTAGCTGGCATTTTGAGCAAAAGGTTGCTTTATTCGATACTGTGTGTTTTGGTCACTGGTCAGGCGTTATTTGTTGGTATTTCTAAGTTTATATAGGGCAAACAGAGAGATCAGTGAGGTTTGTTTTACAAATAATTTTTTTTGGCGGATCGGAGACTGGTTTGCTATCTTGGGTACGTAAAAATACACGTAGGCAACATGTATTTGAGGAATACCAGAAAATGAATATGAATTATAGGGATATATAAAATCGAACAAACACGTCCGGAAGCCTCCCGCTTTGCGGACAATGAATTTTGAATTATGTAAATTTCCTTGATCTTACTCGCTTCCGGATTGGTTTAAAAACAATTAGCTACTGTCACAGCTCACGCATGGGCACAATCGTGACACAGTCCCTTTAAGTTATGCGGAGAAAAGGAAGGGCTTGCAGTCTATTCAAGAAGAACTTCTAATAAACCAGAAACTGGTCTACGTCATTCATGGGGTGTTTTTTCTGAGAGATATAGAATAAAATTAAGTAGAGTTATTTTTAATTATCAACAGAGTATTTTTCACCTCCAAATTGTGCTTTCCCAGTAACGTCGCTTGAGTAAAAGGTTAAAGGTAATGGTTTACCAAGGCTATGAAGGGTGATGTTGAACTCAACTGATCCACGGAAGACAAATCTTATGGGCTTCGAGAAATAACTGGTAAATACCTACAAGAAAAAACAGTTTGTTTACAGATCTTGGCTTAAAATAAACCGGAGTAGTACAGCTACTTTGTACACAGAGCATTTTAACAACCTGTGGAAATTGCTGCAGCTTATTGAAAAATATTAAAGAAAATGTGGAAGTTGTTTTTTGCTGAAGACTAACAGCTAAAGAAAACGCTGTACATACCGCATCTAGGTCCTCCGTGAAAGCAAAGGCTTCTCCACTCATTTCCATATTTACAGCCTGATCTTTGTTACTTAGATGGACGTTTGCGCTTCCTTGCCACCACCAGTTATAATAGAAATCGGAGAAATTTCCAACCAAGTGACCATTTGGCACACTGCTTGCAGAAATTTTGTTTCTTCGTGGAGTGGTAAAACCAAAGGAAAACACCAGAAGTTTCCACCCTCCTAAAGCTAGGTCTTGCATAAATTGCATGGTTGCAAAGTTTTTCCCCGCTCGTTGGGAAAGCGCTAGAAAAACACCAGGTTCGCAAATGTCAGCAGCGAAACAAGACCCTTTGCTTGACAACAAAAGATAATTGTTTTCAACTGAGATGTGGTAATTCAACGTTGGACGGTACAGGACCAATGTGGATTGCATGTGTTCGGGAAATTTGCAGATTGGGTAGGTGACTCCGTGGGTATCTGTTGTTACAAAAACATTGGACTGGATGTTTCCTATGTCGAACAGGTTACTTTCCTCTCTAACCCCCAATCTTAACCACAACGGTAATTGATCCGTTATGTATCTCAGAAAGGACCTCGAAAAGGCCTCTGTTTGTATAAATTCAACGAGGTCTTTTCCTGCAAATCCGATATTGTAACAATCAGGCATTTGATTGCCAATTTGCCACTGATCTGATATGCTTGAGAGTCTAATCAATCTTTCCATTGTATTTTTTTGTGATGGAGGTGCCGAAGAAAAGTCATAGCCTGCTAAGCTGAGAGGGATCGTCTTGTTGTCAAATGTAATAATGTGGACTGGACCGGATTCAATTAAAAGTGGATTTGACGTGCGTTTTTCTGTATGAAACGCTATTTTAACACCACATGCTTGGAGTTTCTTGATTTCCATCCGTTGACACCCAACTGGTAACTCGCCCGCTAACAGACCAAGCTTGGTGTAAACACTATCTTGACTTGAGACATTACGACCTATAAATACGACGCTTTTGGGTGGAGCCGTGAAATCATACTTGTTTACTCCATCAAGACTATACATCACCATTCCAACCCCAGAATTGTAACCTGTTATTTGAAATTCTCCCTTTGATGCAGGATGCTGTATTATCAGCTTCTCAGGCTGAATGGTCAAGTTCATGGTTGGATGTAAATTAACTGTCAATGAATTTTCTGGCTTTGCGCACACTTCCAGTCTCTCGGAGGGTTGACCAGGAAGTAGTTTGGGGAAAACAGGAGGACTTACAACACCCGTTTCACACAGGTTGCCCTCATATCCAGTCTGCGCACAATCGCAAGAAAATTGTCTTGAGCTGATAACTATGCACTGGCCACCATGAAGACAAGGATTAGGTTTGCAGAGGATTATCTCTTAGAAAAAAGAAAGCATGAAGTTGGTTATCCTACCTTTCGAAAATAAATAGAAATACATTGTGGTCATTTTCGTTTTTTTTTTTATCCTTACATTTCATTCAAAGGAAGAAAACACAAGGAGGGATGTTGTAAAATAATCGATGGATGTAACAACATTATTTCTAAATTAAACTGCTCTACAAAAGGTTCGCATCTCTATGTTTTCAAACACCAGAAACATAGTTAGTGGAGTAAATTAAAGCAGAATACTTGTCAATGCACCAGTAAAAATCAAAGGCTTATACTTTTAAGGCACTTTTCTTAATTTTCGACAGTTTTCTTGTTTAACCACCATCAGGTTGCGCTGTACAGGCAGATGCATATGGTGTCTTGGCTAAGAATATAAAAATAATATTTTCTAATGGTATAAAAAAGATAGGCCTTTACATTTAAATTTGATATAAGGATTCAAATGAAGAGGGGTTTCACTTCTGGAAATGATATCAAATAAATTACTATTAGAAACCTTAGCAATACTAACCTTTACAAGTAAAGTTTCCTGTGTCCCACTCAACTTCGCTTGAATTAGTCAGGCGGCAAGTAGCAAGATTACTGCCAACGCCAAAGTAGCCATCCATACAGCCAAGTGTACATCTTGAGCCAAATGTGGAGTAACAAGGAAGATAAACTAGTATTCTAGCTGGAAGGTATAGACGACCACAACTTTTCACTGTGCACGGGAGATAAAAACAAAAGTGAGGGGAAAGAAAATTGTTTTGTGACATTGCATAACAAATACCCAATCACAGTCTGAAATTTGCCTAAATCATTATTAAGAAGATGCTAAGAGCATACCCGAGGCTCAGAAAACAACAATTTATTTTTCACTAACCTGCGATCAAGAAAAATTAAACTCAAAAACGTTACTTGACGTTTCCATGTATCACACATTATTTTCAAGAGTGAGAAAATGTTATAAATATCAAAGTTGTTAAAGAGCTGAAGTTTGAATAAATTTGATTGTATTCGTGCATGCTTCATGGTTATATAGATTTTTTAATTGAAAGCTTAGCTTGAATCGAATCCGATTGCACATTCAATGATGGTTTACGTTCTTGTATAAATACCATCTCGAAGACAACACTTTCGAATTTGTTTTTGCATTTTTGATTACCGAGAAATTGTCCGTGAGGGTTGGATTCTCGACCTCATGTTCCTTTGACATGGTGTCTTTGAAACTTAACATTTGTCGTTCTTGATAATGATGTATGAAACATCGGAACGTGGAGTAACGTTTTTAAGTTTAATTTTTCTTTTTAAATGCTTCAACAAACAACTGACTATCGAATCTACGACCAGGCGTTCTTTTTTTCGGGGATAGAGTCGGCGGAGGGGAAAGAAGGAAAAAAGAACCCCTCGCCTCCAAAACAAAAAGGGAAGAAGGACCGTCTGTGATCGCAGGCTGATATTTCACTTGGGCTTTTACTTTCTAAATCCAGAAAAGTAGCCTGAATCATATGATGTCCAAAAATTAGTGTGTATGAAAAATTTTGTTCTTTTTCAACACATTCCTATTGTTTATGACAAGAGAGGACGAGCTAGCTCATTATCTCTTGTTTATGATCAACTAGAACGCTCCTACAGGGACGTCCAGTCTCGCTTGCTTGGAGATTAGATCGAGAAATGAGGAGACGATTAATTGTTCACGAAACAGGATTTACTCGCTAAAGGTTTTTGCTTCCTACTTTATTGATGTCGCCGATTATTCTTCAGGGTAATAACTTTTTATCTGTTTCTGAATTGATTTAGTATGCGTGTTAGCGACGACCGGAAATACGTCTACGGTTGCAGGCTATACGCCCGTAAAAATACACAAAAATTTTAAGGGCCTCGATTCCAGAGAAATTACATCTTTGCCAGAGATCCAAAAAGTGGTTTACATGGCACGTCATTTCAGTCATCGCCGACAATAAGCCGCGTACTCATCACAAGATTCATTTGCATACAATGAAAGTTTATAACACCCGACCATCGCAGTCTTGCTAATTAAGATTCTCATTTTTTTTTCGACCACTCAGTAGTGTTACTTGTTCCAAAATAATCAACGCTTTCAAGCGATAGAATTCATGGACCGACACGTTTCGGAAAAGCTCTAAATTTAATCTTTCCTAAGCTTTCTTCGCAAAACGTACGTGGCTTCGGTGACGCAACGATTCTTATTCCCAGTTTCCACGGTCTCCGTCAGGAACGCCTGGCACAGTGACTCCCCTTTTGTGTCCTAAATACGAAGAAAAACGGCTGGCATATTATGAGTCTCGCTGCTTACGCAAGCGAGACAAATAATACATTTATACTGTACTTGTAAAATTCATAAGAAATGTGAAAACTATAACAAATTTCGTAAGAACATTTCCAGGTAGCCTGCGCGCAGACGAAATTAAACTCTGGTTAACTCCGTCAGCGAAACAGCGCAGAAATCCTTGTTCTGGACTTCCAGCTGTGTACCCAGATTTGAGTACGCGCCACGATTGGCCAGTTAAAAAAGGGCTTTGTTTTGCTTGTCGTCATCGCCAATCAGGTTGAAGGGAAATTCGAAACGCACTTCCGGTAATTCGTTGAGTCCGTTGGTGGTCCAGAACAAGGACCTCTGCACTGCTTCGCAGACGGTACTAATCAGAGTTAAGTTATCGTCTGCACGCAGGCTAATTTCCAGGCTCAACTCGAAAAATAGACGTTCTTATAAAAGAGGGTGTATGGGTACTGCTTAACTTCTGATTGCTTTATCTCATTATTTAGCAATATATAACTATAAACAACAATTTGATTACAGATGACTTTCAAAGACTGAGACTACGTCTTTGCTCACCTTTGCAAAATGTTTCATCACCGTCCCATTCTGCAGAATTCAGGCAGGTTCGTCTTCCAGAGCCTTGCAAATCATAGCCATCATTGCAGGAAAACAAACATGTTTCGTTGGTGACTAAGCCGCTACAAGTCATGCGTCCATTCGGTGGAGCCTTGATAGTCTTGCAAGGAAGTCCTATCAGTAAAAACTAATGGTTATCATGACAAATACCTGGTGTTGGAAATCAGAGGAGAGTTTTTTACGCCCGTTGTTTGGCTGCTTAAACAGGGAATAGTATTTCATGCGTACGTTTCAGCATTAGATTGGATCAGTTGCAAGCAAAAAGCATTGCATCTCTGGTAACGAATGCCTGGAAAAAATTCTTGGTACAAATTTGCGTTCGTCGCGCATCAACATCACACGTTCAGCCGTTCTCTCAATGAACGGTGTGTCGGTTAGATTCCCCGTTTTGTGCAGTTCGTTATGGTGGGTTACACTAAGCAGTTAATGTTTAAGAGTCAAGGGGCATTTAATCAACAGAATCAAGAGTAAGATAGATATTTTGTTTAAAAGATCAGAGAGAAAACGTTTAGGCGTTCACCTTCACATGTTCTCATGTCCGGTTTAAGTCTGTATCCGGAGAAACAAGAGCAGCCATAAGATCCAGGTGTGTTATGGCAAATGTGTTGACAAGAGTGGCTTCCCGAGAGACATTCGTCTGCATCTGTGTTGTTCAAAAATTAAACTGTCTGTATTAAAATATAATCAATTATCTGCAGGATTTCGAAGAGACCATCAGAAAACAGTGGCTTTGTAGGGGTAACAAATGTCTCTCTGAAATACCTCGGCATCTTTTGCCATCGTAGAGCAGACGGTATCCATGGTTACAGCTGCAGGAGTAATTCCCTTTCGTGTTATGGCAAAGCTGATCACATCCAGCAGGAATAATAGTTCTGTTCAGGCTGGCCACATACACTGGAGTACACTCATTCACATCTAAAGGAAATTAAGTATACGTTAATTTTACTTTAACATATCGTTTTATAAGTGGCTGATTACCATATGCATGGTGTCTTGAAAAGACATCCAAAATGGCTCGAAGTAACTCTGTTCTACACAAAAATAATCAGCGCTGTTGTTCTGAAGCGAGATATTCCACGGGTTATGTTAACGTTTCAAAGCCTATACGCTCCCGTTTTGCAATTGCTTGCATCAAACTATTGATGGCGATCGGCTACTTATCGAGTTGCTAGCTTGCGTTGAGTTAGAGTTGAGTTTGAGTTAAGTTTGAGTTACCAAAGAATGCCTTTTTCTAAAGAATTTTTTTTTCACCGTTTAGTTTTTAAAATTTTTATTAGTGCTTTTTGTGACTACTGAGCATGTGCAGGAGTCACTATTGACATCGAATCAGTTTTCCGAAAGTAAGTAAGCAACAATAGAATATACTTCGGAGTCAATCAGCATACAAAGAAAACCATTTTTCGGAATCTTTCGTCGATTGTTCTCGATGACAAACAAAATGCTTGGCTGAAAAGGCTATGAAATACATCTTTTCTCAAGAAGCGTATCTTCACTTCTCATCTTCAAAATAAGTCCAGAAACCACGATTTTTGTATAACAGCTTTCTCATCTCCAAACCAACTCCTGTGAAAAGGGTCTGAAAACATCAGCATCGTTCACCGGGCGCGGAGGAGTTATTTGCAATGGTAAGTGAAGCGAAAATTTTACGGCCGATCGCGCGAGTAGCCTCTGTTTACTGTAGAATCGACTATGAACTTGACCTATCAAAGTGGGCATCAAAGTGTTGTGCGATGGTGGTAAATTATTATCTAATGCTCGGTGGGAAAGAAAGTCCATGAAAGTCCCCCGAAGGGCGTATTTTACCAGGTTTATAAGATGATCAAATGACGGTTTGCTCGATTCTGCAATACAAACACAAAGCGATGCACAGGAGGTAGCTTCAGGATCTGTTTCACTAAGGGTGTTCATTTCCCAGGCAATTCGCAACACACGTAATAAGGAAACAGAATAGTTTTTCGAGTTGTTGTTCTTTAAAAATTCTATGTAAATGATGCTTTTGTTATCAAAATTTTTCGACTTTAAAGCGCGGTCATGGAATAAATTTCCGAGGTTCCTCTCAGGTCTTGTAAGTCTTCCCACCCAACAGGAACTAAGCGGTGGTAATCAAACGTCCCTTGAATATTGAAATAATTTCCGTACTAGAGACCTTTAGATTCTAAGTCGAGTACGACTACGAGTACGAGATTTTCTCAATAGTAAGTAGTGCTCGCACGTGAACCTGCGTCATTTTGGCGGGAAAAAGTGGTAGCCGTCGTCATTATACTACGAGTTTTAGCCTGAATGTCGTGCTAGCGATAAAAAGATATCAAATGTTAGAAGTTTTATCATTTTGCGATCGGGAAAGCGCGTAACCTCCTTCACTTAAGATAACAGTGCTAACTTTTCCAATGAAAAATGGTAAAATGAAGCTTTCAGGGGAGTCTATATTTTGAAAATAGTAGTCGTCCGCGTCCTCGAATCTAAAGGTCTCTATTATCAATAGCCTGTTCTTGGCGTCTAGGGTCTTAAAGGCGAAATTCCAAGGCAGGGAAGGGAAGGGAAGGTGTGGTCTCCACCCTTTCCCTTTTGTAAAATTGAAAAATAAATACCTCTTATCAGCCGAGTTTTTGGTCCTCGTTTTTTCCCATGATTTATGGCCCGCGTGCTTCGCGCTTGGGCCATAAATCGATGGAAAAAAACTCGGTCCGTAATTTACAGTACGGACCGAAAAAACGAGGCTAATAAGATGTTTATTATATGGCTTCTTCCAGTTTAGGGGACCGGAAACAAGTGCAGGACGCGCGATTTGACAATCATTTGACAGGCGTCAAGGAAGAAAGTTTTTATTGGATCACGAAAACAATAGCACAAAACAAAGGGTTTCCGAGAAAGTGAAAACAAATTCGCCATGTTGAAAAAGTTTATTTGGTCAAAACTAAGAGCGCTGTAAGTTTTAGCTCTTTAATGTAACCCAGGAGTATTTGGAAATCGGGCACTGTGTCTTTCTCGAAGTCGTTTCCATCTTTCCTCCGTTGGTCCTTGTAAAAAAAAAAAACACTGAAAAAGGCAAAGAAGCTTTTCAAGGTAAGTTTGTTGTCATTGTCGAAGGATTCGCTCGTTAATTTTTCTGGGAAAACCTCTCGAATTTCTGCCAGTTCATTCTCGTCTTCAAGCGTGATCTGCGTTAAAATTTTCAAACACGGACCATATTTTCTTCGAAGGAAAGGTTGGGTGTCTAGAAAACTCAGACCTCAGACCTCGAAAACTCAGACCTCGAAAACACAGACCTCGAAAACTCAGACCTCGAAAACTCAGACCTCGAAAACTCAGACCTCGAAAACACAGACCTCAAAAACTCAGTACACATTTGATGAAAACAGTCGCATGGTGCTTATTTTCCCTACAGTTTTTGACTACTGGCGTGCCGACTTTGCTTTCTTCTGCCGTTTCATGTTTATCTATATCTATTGCTGGACTGGCAACAAGAACAGGCAACAGTCAAACTGTTGATCTAGAATCTATGATTGCGTGATGGAATGTCTCACTCTTTGAAATTTATTTCTTTGTTTTGAATAAAAGCAACATAAAATATATGGACTGAGTAGTTTTGGTGGTGTGAAGGAGATTGTTCGGAAGGCCCTGCAATTTTCTTAAAAAAAGAGAGAACGAGAGAAACAGAGAACGTAGAGGAAGTTTAATATATCACACATCACCTTTATTTGCGACTACATCTGACTCCACATAGGGTCACAATGACTTGATACATCCGGAGTGGCAAATTGTGACACGCAAATTGTCATTTTCTACTGTTTTAAAAAAAACAAACACCAGTAAATGAACAGCAACAATAACGATGAAATTCATGAAATTGCAGTTTATCAACACTTGAACGGCCGCTTTGCCCATTCTTCAGTCCTTTTTCGATTAACTAGTTTGTTACTATTGAGTTATTACATTAGCACTGGGAAAACCATCGTTATGGAAGTAAAGTTGTTATTGTTTTACTACGTTATAAACAGGAAATGGCCGGGACTACATCGAAAACATCGCGGCCCAATCCAATCTTAAATTACAGAGTATGCATGGAACAGAACCTCGATTTCAGGAAGTGAACGTTATGAAGAACACAATCCCCAAGCGCAAACGTAAAATAAACCTCGATATAACGAATAAATGTCAGCATGTGCTAAAATAAGAGCCAAACAGACTAACAAGGAAAAAAATTATGGGTACAGTATTTTTTTAGCAGTTTTGGTAGCCTGTTCTTGACTTTCTACTGCTGTTGCTATGTATAGCTCGGTAGTGAAATGTTCTTACAATAATTTTTCAGATCCGAAAATGCTGCGTTTTGTAAATTAATAGTAACTATACCTGGATATAATGAACATTTTGGTAGTTTTCCGGAAAATTAAAAAAATGGAGGTGTTCTATATAACGAACCCTCGATATAACGAACAAATTTCCCAAGTGTCTTGGCACTTTCTTTATAAATCGGACTAAATCGAGGTTCCACCTATTTTTCTCATTTCCCCAGTCACGCGAAGCATCTCGTGACTAATTTTCCCGCGCTTTTTGAGTCACGTGATACCGGCGCCTAGTGCCATGTGCTGTCAAGGTTAAGTTCGAACACTGGTTGTGACTGTTCTTTAGCGCTGTATTCTTGTTTTGAAACCTAACATGGCTTTCAAGATACCTCTTCTCGACGCGCACTCTCTGACAAAAGGTTACTTTCACGATATCCCTAATTTTAGATGGGCTGATGTTGCTGACAAGAATGAAATAGGGAAAGGGAGTTTAGGGTCCGTGATGAAGGCGAATTACATTCCCCAGAAGAAAGCCGTAGTGGTAAAGCGATTTTTTGGCGAGGGAGACTCAAATCTGAAGCTAGTAGCAAAGGAGGCGAAGATGTTGCAAAATCTACGGCATCCTAAGGTGGCAGAATTTGTTGCTGTTTGTTCCAAACCGGTGGTCATAATGATGGAATACAAAATGTTAAATGTCCTGCGATCAATCGTTATTTACGATTGGATTGGGCCGCGATGTTTTCGATGTAGTCCCGGCCATTTCCTGTTTATAACGTAGTAAAACAATAACAACTTTACTTCCATAACGATGGTTTTCCCAGTGCTAATGTAATAACTCAATAGTAACAAACTAGTTAATCGAAAAAGGACTGAAGAATGGGCAAAGCGGCCGTTCAAGTGTTGATAAACTGCAATTTCATGAATTTCATCGTTATTGTTGCTGTTCATTTACTGGTGTTTGTTTTTTTTAAAACAGTAGAAAATGACAATTTGCGTGTCACAATTTGCCACTCCGGATGTATCAAGTCATTGTGACCCTATGTGGAGTCAGATGTAGTCGCAAATAAAGATGATGTGTGATATATTAAGCTTCCTCTACGTTCTCTGTTTCTCTCGTTCTCTCTTTTTTTGAGAAAATTGCAGGGCCTTCCGAACAATCTCCTTCACACCACCAAAACTACTCAGTCCATATATTTTATGTTGCTTTTATTCAAAACAAAGAAATAAATTTCAAAGAGTGAGACATTCCATCACGCAATCATAGATTCTAGATCAACAGTTTGACTGTTGCCTGTTCTTGTTGCCAGTCCAGCAATAGATATAGATAAACATGAAACGGCAGAAGAAAGCAAAGTCGGCACGCCAGTAGTCAAAAACTGTAGGGAAAATAAGCACCATGCGACTGTTTTCATCAAATGTGTACTGAGTTTTTGAGGTCTGTGTTTTCGAGGTCTGAGTTTTCGAGGTCTGTGTTTTCGAGGTCTGAGTTTTCGAGGTCTGAGTTTTCGAGGTCTGAGGTCTGAGGTCTGAGTTTTCTAGACACCCGGAAAGGTTACGATTCAGTTTCTATATCAGCTTCGTTCTCGTTCAAACAAAGCTAGGTTAAAGTCTGGAAAGGCAAAGTCAACATCCCAGTCCTCAGAATTAACAGACATATTTTTAAGTGTATTCGGTCAAAACTAGGAGCATTGTAAGTATTCACTCGCCAACGTGAGGCTGGAGTCTTTTGAAAACTGGACATTCAGTGTCTGGCTCGGAGTCGCTTCTATCTTTCTTTCGTTGGTCTTTGGAAAAACACTGCAAATGACAAAGAAGCTCGTCAAGATGATCGTGTGCAGGCCTGTTTGTTATCATATTTGTCAAAGGAATTACTCATTTTCTCTTAGGCAAAACATCTCGAATCTCTGCCAGTCGATTTTCGTCTTCTTAACTGTGAACTACGATAAAATTTTCAAACACTGTCTATAATCGTCTTCGATAAGATTACGAGTTACTTTCTTCATCGCCTTTGTTCACAAATAAACACTGATTAAAATGTTAAAGAACAAAGTCAAAATCTAAGTCCTCAAGGTTGATAGACGTCTTGTAACTTAATTTTAACCTTTTTTCCGAGGTAAAGAGATTTAGAGCTCCGAAATGAGCATTTTCGTTGAAATTTTGGTCCGTATATATAGCCAAGTTACGGACCGCAAATTGACCAATCGCATAGCGAAAACAGACTCAGCCATATAATAATTGAATTTAGGCACTTGTAACGCCGATAATCTTTGCAATCATTTACATTCACAGAGTGTAAAAATAAAAAAATGAAATAAACGCTAAAAACGATAACTCAAGTCTAACTCAATCTTACGCTCAAACTCAACTCTGACTCGTAACTCAGTCATAATCCTATCTCCTTTTCGCAGTAAATATTTCATAAAAATCCCCAGAACGTGCTGTCCTATTTGCGATAACTTACTTAAGACAAGTAAATTTTTGCTAAAACAGTGAGATAGCTGATTCGTCAATTATCTATCGATAGAATATGTTGGTAATAGACAATTTATAGCGGAGCTCTGGCGGGCGAAGCCCGCCTGCGGAGCACCATGGGTAAGTAAATCTACCCATCCCAGAAAATTTGGTAATCACGTGACCGTACACCGCCCGCCCGCCCGCCCGTCCGTCCGTCCGTCCGCACCACAGGGTAACCAGTGTTTAATCCTCACACTTTCTACCTAGTTTGGGAGCACAGGAAGACTGATATTGCAAACATATATTGCACATCAATGTTGTGATCAATTGACAGCTGTCAAAACAGGGTATCCGCTGACCAGTATCACCGACCGTATCGCGGGCTCAGGTGTCGACCCATCGAGGTCGAGTATCTTTTTGAAGTTATCCGCTGACAAGTTGTTAGTTTTCAAATGATCGCAGGCTCAAGTTTATTTTTTTTTAAATTCATATGAAATATGTTGTGTTTTTTATGTGCCGCACGACTAAAATTTTGATTTCAAACTGACCTCGGAAGCTAAAATTCAGCAAGTTTTTACAGGCAGGGAATACATGCCAGTTGCTTTTTGACTTTTCTCACCAAGGCCACGCGTTGGTCACGCTCTACGTCCAATTTTTATGCTGTGATTGGTCAAAATTTGACAGTTGAGTTCATGCGGAAAATGTATGCAGCATCTTGAAACCTGTTTACTTTGACAGCTGAAGCTGACAAAGTTTTGTGTCAACTTGTGTTGTTTTTAACTGTCTTTTTTCCACTGAATGAACAAAATGAAATTCAGCTGCTATCAAGAGTCTTCTGGTATTCATAGCTAGTTTGTTTATTGGGGTTTTGGTTGAGAAATACGTCGCTTGTTAAAGTCGGAAATCCGATTTCGGATGGCATCGTTTTCCTTTTTCACCTTGCTTGATGCGTGAGAGGGTTGAAAAGTCTGAAGCGAGTCTGGCCTTACTTGATAGTTTTCAGTGCATCTCGAATGGTAAGCCTGAGTAATTATTTATTTGACGTTTGTTCTTTATATCTAATTTGATGAAGTCGAGCGTAGTTCATGCGGCTATTTAGTTTGTGCACGTTTTTAATTGTAAGATTTGAGCGTAGTTACTAAAACAAGGAATGACCTACAATGATCTACAATGAGCTACTATGAGCTGCTACGAGCTAAAATGAGTTCAAATAAGCCCTACAATGAGCTACAAAATGACAGACAATGATGTTTACCTTGTGTCACGCTTGGACGTGACACTAGGCTCATGGTATTAAATTGCCAAGCACATTTTGAAAACCTTGTTGCTGAGGTCAAGTTGAATACCTTGAACCATTGAACCAATCAAAACCTTGTTGCTGAGCAAGTTGAAACTTTTCATTTTGCACTCTAGACCAATAAAAACCTTGTTGCTGAGCGGATGTTTAATACCTTGAACCAATGAAAACCTTGTTGCTGAGCGGATGTTTAATACCTTGAACCAACGAAAACTTTGCTGCTGAGCAAAAGTCAATCTTTTTTATTTTGCCTGCTTTAATAACTGGCGGCTTTTTGTGTTTTTCTGCCTAGAAAAAACACATCAAAAAAGGTGGAAAATGACTCAAATCCAAACTTCATTGTTGTCAAGCAAATTTGTTGGATTAGTTTGTAACACGGGAAAATAATCCAAAGTTTTTTTTGGCGATTTTTTTGTTGCATTATCATCATACATGTATTATTACACTGTAAATTTATCTCCAAGCATAATAATTAGAGATGCTGTCATCATTTGGCCTGTCATGCAGTAGACTAAATGCGTTACGTTTATGCACACATGTCCCCTGATCTGTTTTTTTTGTCTTTTTCTAAAATCTTCATTCTAGCTTATTACAGGGATCTTAAGCGTATTTTCAGGTCCCCTCGTTCGGTCATTGTAGGTCATTGTAGACCATTGTAGATCATTGTAGGTCATTGTAGATCATTGTAGGTCATTGTAGGTCATTCCTTGTTTTAGTAACTACGAAGATTTGAGACAATGATCTGACCGAGTATCAGGTTTGATTATAAGCTTATAAAACTTTAAAAAGCCTTTAGTCATTTTCTTACCGCGAATAAAAAGAAAACGTTCCAAAGAATATTTCGTTATAATTCTGGCTGTAAAAGAAAGCTTTGAGCGATTTTCTTGCCTCGAGTTCATCTTTGAAAAAGCAAACACCGGGAAGCCGGCTTACAACATGAAAAACATAAACAAGGATTTTCTGAGACACTTTAATACTTGTCTTGAGTTCGTGAATGAAAATTGTTGTCTCTGTATATGTTTCACCGAATTATTGTCCTTTTATTGATTGTTGGTAGTCTCTTTTGCAATTTTTATCGCTGTGCCGTTTGTTTTCAGTCGCTCATGAACATCGCTTGCATGCAGGAGTAGTCAAAATGCCGCGCGTATCAAACGCTTTTGAAGATTACACATCGTTATAAAAACATTAAATAAAAATAAACATAATAAATTCTTTATTATGTTGAAGCGTATAACTCTATTAATCATAATTTAAACAGTCGACTTTGGCGCTTGTCAAAAGTGAGAACTGGCTAGCCGTATAGGTGATTTTGGAAATTTTTTTAACGTTTCGCCCACAAGTGCTTCGATCGTCCTGAATATTGAGTGAGTGCAATTTGTATTGCAAAATTGTGAAATACTGCATTCTGTCCGAGGTCTGTATGATAAAAACAGCGCCTCTTGGTACTGTTTCACCTCAGATGTGATGTATAAAAAGTATAAAAGGTTGGTTTACACGTCCCCAGACTTGTTGGCAAGATTTTGTAAAGTAAACTTGTCGAACGCAAAAAATTCCGCCTGATTTGTTTTCCAGGCCTAATCTACTGTGATCAAGAGTCCGCGCTCTTAAATGCGATCGAAGATGATTGCTATTTTTGGGTGTACATATATAAGGCTATCAACTCGATGTAAGATTAAGTTCACTCTTAGCTTTGACTGTTTGCAAATTACTGTTCTCTAAAATCACTTAACCTTTCCCTCAAATTAGTCACATGGATGTGTTCTAAAGTTAACTGAATTGTGGAATACAAGTTTATTGTTTGATTTAAATCATAAATTCGAGTTAATAGGAGCTTCGCTTTTAGCCCTGGGTAAATCTATATATTAGTTTTGGACTTAGTTTCCTGGCCTTTGACTGGACGTGAGGCTGAGGTTGACCTGTTTGTCTGAAACAAACCTCTTTCCTTTTCTTATGGAAATTATGCTTAAATAAGAAAAAACATTATTTACAAACATAATAAAGCAGGAAGGGTTGTATCAAAACAAGGTCAACTCCAGCCTCGTTTCCGCCTGTAACTGTAAACTGTTAGATATTAGCAAGTCCACAGCGACAAACCGTTGAGTAGTACCGGATCTCACAGTTGTAAACCTGGATCTGTACAATAACAACGTGCATAAAATATCAAGGAACAAACTGATCCGTACAGCAAGGCGATGATCAAGTGAAAAAAAAAAATTTAAACAAATACATGTATCGCAAAACCTCGCGGACCTCGGGAGAGGAGGCCCATAAAATGTTGGGGATGGGAGGGAGGGAGAGAAATAAAGAAAACTGTGTAACTGGGAAGGGCGAGTTCCAACAGCGGCTGTAATATTGAAAGCAGAGATATACTCAATCTCCTGTTTTGGCTGAGTAAACTTAAATAGAGTGCCCTGGATATTAAAAGGATATAGGATTTTCATAAGCTCGGCTTCTCGGAGATTTCCTTGCCACAGTCACTCCTCCCAAGTAATGTACAAATTTCAAATTTAATGTTAATTAACCTATTTATTATCGTTTTTATTTTGCTTGTAATTCATTGTGTGTGGCAAAATAATAAAATAATAAAATTTAAATGGATTGCTATTAATGAGGCAGTCTAGCCATAGTTGTGAAGGTCTTGTATTCACCCTATTTGACCCACCTTTCACTTGTTCATCGCCTTGCTGTAAGGATCAGTTTGCCGTTTTATATTTTATACAAACTGTAAAATTTGGCTATTAATGTGGCAATATTGAAATTTTGCAGGCTTTGCTTACATTTCAATATGCACGTGCTGGTTATATTATTTTTCCAGTTTTGTGTTAGCTTCGTTTGTACGTTCAGGTTCGAATACATTAAAAGTCTGCTCGTTTGATACCTGTTTTTTTTTCTTTAAATAACTTATTTACAAATCTCTAGCAGTTGTTACAATCAAGTGTAGTTTGAAAAATTAAGAATATACTAGCGACCTTTAGCAATGAGGACGAGAACGAGGACGAGGACTGGTATGACCGATTGGGCCCTGGAACGAGAACGTCGTCCACGGCTGTATTTCGGCGGGAAACAAAAACATTTAGCAGACCGGCTACGGTACGTGGACGAGTCTCTTTTTACACTGAAAGTCACCGGGGAAAATGTCTTTCAAAGAATTTCGTGACCTCCTTGCACCTCTCTACGGCGATGAAATTATTTCCGATGAAGAGTTTTTGCTACTTTACGATAGCTTCATCTCAAAGAATCCAGATTTTCCCCACGAAAACTATCAACGGTTTGATTTGGATTCTATGAACTCCGCGGAGTGCAAAGCAGAGTTTCGTGTCGAGAAACACGATCTCCTCGCCTTGTTGCAGCTCTTCAACTACCACCGCTGTTTAAATGCAAGCAGAGGAGTATTTGCGACGACATGGAAGGCCTATGTATACTCCTCAAACGAGCTGCCTACCCATGCAGACTCAGTGATCTGATTCCGCGATTTGGTCGACCAGTTTCTGTTATAAGCCTGATCTCAAATGATGTCATCGACTATATTTATGACGTTCATGGGCACCGTATAACACAATGGAATCGAGATCTTCTGAATCCTGGGGCTTTGCAGCGTTATGCAGATGCTATATCAGGAAAAGGAAGCCCCCTTGACAACTGTTTCGGTTTTGTAGATGGAACAGTACGACCCATTTCAAGACCAAATGAGCGTCAGAGAATTGTGTACAATGGCCACAAGAGGGTCCACGAGTTAAAATTCCAATCCTTGTCCCTACCAAATGGACTTATTGGGAACCTATTTGGACCAGTTGGTGAGTTTGTAATAAAAAGTTAGTGTTTTAAACTTAAATAACTCCCTTCTCCACACCCCCCCCGAAAAAAATTCTCTTGTCATGTTTGATTTTAATTTCGTCCTCGTTTCTAGAGGGGCGTAAACACGACGCAGGGATGTTAAACGATTCTGGATTACTGCGGAACCTTCAACAGTATACCTATAATCCAGCAGCT
>JBBMOI010000014.1:5805000-5817500 GCA_038088405.1 Porites divaricata
GCTATGCGCCATGTGATATCCGCCTCCCAATTCGTACTAAGACCACCATAGATATTAGACCAGATGTAGGGCCAGGGTAGAGGGGTATGAAGACGCCTCTCCTAGGCCCCTGCGGTAGGGAGGCGCCCGGGGGAGGGGTAGGTGAGTTTCTCGTAGAAGGTTTTGACTCTGTAATTCGGTAACAGGGTAAGATCGATGTTCAGTCGGTCTAGCGTTGTTAATAAGTGTGTAAAATAGTTCAGAGGAGAGTCCCCGATATATTTAGGACACATGTTAGATCTGAGAAAAGTCCAGCTCTGAACTTTGCGACTCAGAGCTAGGCCTACCCAGTAGCGAGCGAAGAAGACCCATTTAGACGTACACGACGGGTCGCCTATCTGGGGTACCCCGCGTAATTTAAAGCTTCTCGATTTTTCTCGAGGGTTAATCACCGCCAAGCCGCCGTGTTGAAACGGTAGTTGACAGGTCGTTCGCTTGACAAGCTCTGTTTTGCCGTTCCACAAGAAGTCATAAATCGCTTTATTGACTCTTGTGGCCACCCAGACCGGCATAGGGACAACTGTGGCAGTGTACCAAAGTCCCGAAGCGCTGATAGAATTTACAATTAGTGATTTACCTTTTAGCGATAGCGTGCGTGATATCTGTTTTACGCAAAGTTTCGTCGTGTTATTTTATGGTCAGTGAGCACTTATGCTTCGTTTGTCTCGCGCGTTTTGCTGGTCGGCAAATTAACTCTCTGGTGAAGGTGGACAATAAGGTACGAATTTCTCAACCTTCAGCGCCACTATCATTGATGTTCATTCGTGTGATAGGACATGATGCTTTGCTTATCATCAAAACATTTAATTTCGTCGAAGGGCCATCTCGAATTATTGGCGCGTAATTGTCATGCGCAACACAGAAAAACATTGCCACGGCCAGGTTAACGAAATTTACGAACGATACTGTTTTCATATGGGAGAGAAGCTCCCAACTGAGTCGGTTGATAGTTTTAATTGTTGCCGAACTTAGGAATCTGGCGAAAACAGGCGATCGTATTGTGCTTGGAATTAATAGCGAACATACGACCAAGAAGTTGCTGAGAATGAGACTTCCGTTATCCTGAATCGTTGCATCGACTTGTGGCCGTGAGGAAGTCTCTGAGTTGCAGATGAAGTCGTTATATCTGGGGTGGTGGTTGACATAAATCAAGTCATGTCAAATACTTAGAAGCCTTGCGCTCAAACGCCGGACGGGAGGTCAGCAAAGAAAATTTCCTTCAAATGTTGTGGCCACGACCGTAAACTCGATAGGAAGAAGTGTCCTGCATGGGGAAAGAGGTGTAAGCAATGGAAAGAAAAGAATCATTTTGCCAAGAAGTGTAAGAAAGTTCCTGTCGATAATATTGAGAGCGAAGAGGAGTTAGAGGCACAGAATGCTTCCGCCCACCTAATTACATGCTCTCACAAATACGACCACGTCACTCCAGCTATGTCCGAAATGAGCGTAATAAATTGAAAATCACAAACTATGACCTTTTGAACCCGTTTAAGTAAAGTTCTGTTTCCTAAGAGGTCCACTAAGATGATTGACGGCAACGAAAAACGCAAACGTCAGTTGGCTTTTGAACTTCAGAGTTCGCGTGTTTTTGAAAAGCGCAGTAAAGTCTGTTAGTTTGACACTTGTTTTACGCATATTTTCGTCGTATTATTTCAGTTACTTCGCTCTTTTAAACAACTAACAGACACAACTCGAACGCATACCTGAACAAGTCCTGTTGTCTCGGTTGATGGAAAACCCAGAAAAACATGAACAGGAGTAGCTTCCATGAAAATTGTTGCAAAGATGCTGACATCCATGATGGCTCGACAGACACTCATCATGATCTGAAATCCAACAAAATTGTCAATTGAGTGACTTCTATGTGCCCTTCATTGCATTCTGTAATGGCTTCAACGAGTGTTAGTCACCGCCCCCCCCCCCCCCCCCAAACCTTCGTTCACAAGGATATAGAATACCCAAGTACGCCAAGAAAGGGTAACCGTGGATAATTATTAATGCTTTCTTTGTAGAAGGTAATGTGAAACTTTGAATCCGCGAAGAAATAAGTAAGGATGCATTGTTCATGTGCCCAAATGCCCAATGCCCGATTACCAACGACCAACTGGCAAAGAAACCTTTTTTGATTTAGCTGTATGTATATGTCGGAAAGATACTGAGATACAATTTTGTCAATCTCTTTCCTTTTAACCTTAACTCAAAGCAGTAACCACGTATCCCTCGCCTGTGTTCTTTAATGTTACATTTTGCCCGAACTAGGAGTCGCATTGACTCTTGTTTAACTCATTTGGCTACTCTATCGATGTAGAGAAGGAATGGTAAACGAAATAAAGTTTTATTGGCTGCTTTAGGCAAATGACGTCATCTTGAGAAAGAGCATTTAAATTTACCTGAGCAAGTTCTGCCATTTGAATCCAAATAGAATCCAGGACTGCATCGGCAAAAATAGGAGCCTGCAGTGTTGATGCACTGTTGAGCGCAGAAACCGTTACTGGACAAGCATTCATCAATGTCTGCAGATGAAACAGATTTGAATGCCGTTTATAGTGGCAGTTCTGTGAGGGCACACTGGATAAGAAACTTTTACGGGAGATGATAAAATATACATTAGGTGATAATGGTCGGTGCCGCCCAACACTAACTGGGCGTGGCTTTTGGCCGAGTACCAGGCACACTGTATTCTCCAAAACAAATATTTGTTTTCGACTCTGGAGCATTGACCTTGAAGAAAGCAAGCAAGTATTTAAGTAAGTAAGTAAGTAAGTAGGTATTAAGTAAAAAAAAAAAATGGTTTTACTAACTAATCATCATCTGGTCACTAGCCACTTTAATATGCTTAGTAACTGTACTAGACACGTCAAGAGGTCAAAATCTCTCCAAAAAAGTTTTAACAGAGATAGGCCCCGTCCACACGTATCCAGGTATTTTTGAATCCGCAACTTTTTCTTTCCGGATACGACTATCGTCCACACGTATCTGGTGAATCCGGTTTACGAATACGCAACTTTTTGAATCCGCTCACCAGAGTGGATATTTTTGAATACGCTATGAATCCGGAATCGTGTGGACGCCAAATCCGGATATTTTCTTATCCAGTGACGTAACAAGATCGTGCATATTAAAGATGGTGCTTAGTGCAATGTTATCGCTTCTTTACTTCTTGCACTTCAGTTTCAAGTCCTAATATATAACGTGTAGGCTTTGTGATGTAGCTATGATTACTGTACACCTCAATTATTCCAAACGGCAACTCGACATTGTGGAGCTTCTTTCCATGTCGGGCGGACCAATTGGACGCCTTAAACACGTCAAATGAAAGAACTAGTGCTTGGTGGGACAATTTTGTCAGCTAAACAGATACTGGAAAAGCACGACGAGGAAATTTTCGCATGAGACAAAGATCGATTTAAAAATTAGCTGACGGACTAAAAAATATCCAGATACGCGTGGACGGGCCCTTAATCAAACTGTTATCAATTCATTTTTATCAGGTCATTTCAGGGACTGACAGTCCTCACGCCACTCATTGTAATATCTCTTTACCTTCGCATCGGCTTGTATTACTGGCCGTAAGTCGAAAGCCCCGATAACATCCACAAGAGAATTTCCCCGGAAAGTTGTGACAAATCTGCTGGCATCCTCCATTCCCAGTTAAACATTCGTTGGTGTCTAAAGAGCAAATTCAGAGACATAATTTCTTTTTTTTTTTTTTTTACCGAAGGTGACCTATCAGATTCAGAAGCTGGAGCTTACAATATTCTTTTAGCTAGCTACTTCTAACCATTTAATTACAATAACATACAGTAAGTTATTAGAGACTTTCAGATTGCACACTAGACATAGAGCACGACTTCCTTCACACAGGAAAATAGTAGCTAAAGACATATTACCGTCACAAATGTTTCCACCACTTCTGAGCTGGAATCCTGGTGCACAGGAACAAGTGAAGCTGGGCACAAGGTTGATACAGTTTGCACCACATGGCACGCCACTTACACCGCAACTGCAGGGACTGGGAACTATCGTGAGACACTCGTTGATATCTGGGAGAAAATCAACAGATGCCATAAAAAAAGAAATTAAAACTCAAGAGAAGGGCTCCACGTGATTTATGTGCGCCACTGGCACCCTGAAACCTTTGGCCTATAACAGATTATGTTTTGCTGCATATCGCCGCTCTATTCTAGACGTTGATCCCAGGTGAGGCACAAAATCACTACCGTATAACAGCCTCGTAGCTGGGGAAAGAAGAGATGCACCGGAAACGAGGTTGACTGCGTACCAGATCACCTATTAGGGCACATTACAACGCGATGGCAGTGAAGATAAGTGAAAACGTCACATAAAAAAGGGAATTTACGTTCTTCCAGTCTTTATCGCGATTATACCTGCCCATTTGCTTGATCAAAATAAGGCGACCCTCCTGGAGTTGAAATCCTAGGATCCCTATCCAGATTCAGGAAGAGACATAGAATTTCGTCGTCGCCTGTCTCATCCTACATAAAATACAAAATTAGGCACTTTCACGTCGCAGTTGTGCAAAAACGGCAAAGATGTACGAAAAGGTGTGAGGCACGTGTAAAGTTGTTGTTTTTCTTTCTAAACCTATTGTTTTTCGACTTTCTCGTTGCCATCGCCTCATCGGATCGTAAAGTCCCTATTGACTGAAACGCTACGCTCTAATAGGACTGCGCCAATTGTTTGACAAAAACGTTTAACTGAGTTTGCATTTACTTAATTACTTGAACAATTATAGCAGATATTAAACGCTTTCAATTGTTTGGGATGCCTAGAGCTTTAAAATTTGCTGGTATTGGAACGCATTTATTGTAGAGTAATCCATGATACGGGGGAAAACCAGGGTATTGCCTAGAGAAAAAAAATTGAAACGCATATGTTGCGGAGAAGGAATTCTTTTTAGATTTACGAGTGATTAAATTGAACTAAAATTTGTAGCGATCTGCCAGTTACCGTAGTTACTCGAATGAACGCCACCCTTGATTTAACGCCGCAGATGGAAGCAGAGTTAAAAATATAAGCCGCACGAAATAAGACGAATGCACAGTTTAATTGAGGATTATAAAAGGACTACTCGGCACTACTTTGTAATGTACATCAACCAGACAATAACGTTCTCTCCCAGAAAAAAAAAGTGAGACGTTGAAACATTAAACATCTGTCTGTTTTACTACTTACTTGAAATTTAAAAATGATTTACCGTAATTGATGTCAATGACTTAAGAAAATATGATTTTAAAGCAAACGACTACTTCGAATAAACGCTTCCTTTAAATAGCAAAAGTTCAATAAATGCCGAGACGTTTAATCGAATATAAATACGGTATAAAAAAGCGAGAACACTCGCTGGGAAATAGCATCCCACGCAGACGTTCTTTTGGCTCGTCACGCCATTCTCCCCAACAAACGTCATTCGTGGGAGGATACCTCTTTGCCGAGTTAGGATTCGAGTTCGTGTAAAAGCCGACGCGTGACGATTTAATCAACAAGATTACCGCATGCTCCCTTGTAAAGCAGTTTATTGGTCCTTTACGGTCCCCAGGGAATTTCCCTGGGCCTTTTATACACCCTAGCAAACAAATTCACCATCTTCTCGCAAGTTTACCCTGCAACGTACAAGCAAGTTTCCCCCACCCTCCTCCCCTTCAGCGGCGCTGGAAAATTTTCTCTATCAGCCCACCCTATGCCTTATGCAGAATTTTTCACCTATAACTTATCCATCAAAAGGCATAGGGTGGCTTTTATGTGAATGTGAATTAGTTACGATTTAGAGTTAGGTAGCCTGCGAAAACAGCCTTTTCTCCTCGCTCCTCGCCGCTGGGGACGTTTCGCGAGGAGGCAACCTCTGCGACTCAACGGTAGAAATTCCACACTGATGACGAAATCATTGTTTACATAATAAATCCGGTAGTCATGGGGTTCCAAATGCAAATTTGTTCAATTTTACGTTTCTCCTTTTCGATTTTGGGAAAGTGTTGTGTTCACCTGCAACGAGCTCCAGCAAAACTCAAATGCTTTTAGAGAAGAATATATTCCACAGATATTGACTGTTTTGTTATAGATTCATCGCTTTTAGATTTGACCTTTGTAGCCTTTTGTCTGTAATTCAGGCCTGTCTGTCATTCGCAAACAATAGTTAAAACAATGTAACTACCCCGTCGTGCGATCAGCGCTTATGACCGGATTCCGGACAGATTTTAAGTCATCAGTATGGAATTTCTGTCGCTGAGTCGCAGACGTTCTCCTCTCGAAGCGTTCCTAGCGGAGAGGAGCGAGCAGAAACGACTGTTTTCGAAGGCTACGAGTTAGTGTTCGAGTTGGATTTTCTAGTTAAGAATGGTCAGCGGTTTACAAATCGTGCTCTTTCGACTGAGTACAGAGTGTATCGGGGTGTTATTTAGCCTGCATTATTTTATGTTGGCCTCGCTTGGCTCATAAAGCTCCTGTTATTCAGGCTAGGTATGATCGCGCGAGTACAACAAGAAAATATCTCTTATTATAGAGAACGATTATCTTAATTACTCTCACACCTGTCCGCTGACTTTCGTACTATCCCCGAAAATAGAACGTCTGATCGCGGGTTAATCCAAGCGAACTCTATGGTCACTTCTCACACTATCACGAACTTGTGAGTCGTGTTTAGCCTGTCGACACTTTATTTCAAAATCAAGTTTCCAAATCGAATCCTAATACGAAAATGCAACTCGAATCCTAAAACGAAATCTCAACTAGAAAATCCAACTCGAAATCCTAACTCGGAAGTTAGTATATCTCCGTTCGTGGGAATTGGAACGCAAGACGAGGCCCTAAGAACGTCTGCGTGGGAGGCTAACTGTAAATATACCTTGGCATTGATGACCAGTTTTGGTGTATCCAGGATTACAACCACACTGATAAGACCCCTGTGTGTTAGTGCACACTTGATCGCATCCACCGTTGTTTACAGCACATTCATTGACGTCTACAAAGCGAAATAAAAGAAACTGCATTTGAACTTAGCAAAATCAGGCACTCCAATTAAAACTAGTAATCTCTGTTAGTTTAGCAAGAAGACAACCTGGGTAGCTAGAGTTCCTGTTCCTGCAAAGTGTGACAGCTGGAACAAGAGAAGTGGGGAAAAGGGCAAGGAATTTGCTTAGTTACAGCCGACCCTGCAATTATGTCTGCCTTACATACCCTCTCCCTCCCGTTTTTTCTCTTTGTGACTTGACAGTAAGCTTACTACAGAGACTAGCATTCTTGAAACAGTCGTTTCACTTAATGAATGCAATATTATGCACCCCTTTGGATGCGATAGGAAAATTAATGGAAATGAAAGAAAAACGTGAAAAACTGGGTAAACACACTGCGCAAATAAGAAGATAATGATGAAGATACCCTTGGACTGTGAAAATAATGGCAAAGATCAATTTTGTCTACGTTTTTTACCTATGAAAGAGACTGCGGCCTTAGGCAGCGTGCAAACGGGCGCAACAACTCCCAACATTGTTGCGCCAAAAGTGTTGGGAGTTGTTGCGTGCGTGTTGGCAGTGGTGCGGATGCAACAACTCCCAACAAGTTTGGGGCCTGCAGTGCATCGTGGGAAGAATACAACCCATAAGTCTTTGTAATCCATGCGTAATGAGCGTGCGTGGCCCCAACAATGTTGGAAGAGCTGTGCAAACGGATCCAACATTGTTGCGCTGCGCTTCGCCGATCACGGAACAAAAGAAATGTTGGGAGTTGTTGGCTGAAAAGTTTGACCGGTTTCAAACTTTGGGCAACAACATGCAACAGGGTGTGTAAACGGACGCAACATGTAACACCCAACAATGTTGGGAGTTATTGGCCAACTATGTTGCGTCCGTTTGCACGGGGCTTTACGGTGTCAGTTATGTTAAGAAATATACCCTTATGACATTCATTCCTTTGTCATAAAGAGCCCATAAGAAGTGATCCCTCCCCCAAACGCAAGCAGTTCTGTCAAACATGAAGAAATATGGGAATTACAAAAAATGTAATAAAAAGAGGTATTAAATGAGGTCCGAGTCATGTAGATTTCTGGACATTATTGGACCCCGGGGGAAGTCTGAATACCTTGCGCACAGTTGTTACCAGTCCAACCTAAAAGACACCGGCAGTTATCGGGTGCAATGCAGCTCCCGTGACTGGAGTGACATCCTTGAGAACATATCGCTGGTTTATGGAAAAAAATATAGTTTAAATTCAAACTGTTAGTTAATATTCATTATATTCATTTTCTATAATAATATTCATTATTTACAACTTAGATCATTCTGTCTTGTCACAACATAACTAGGATGCCTACGATAAAAACAAACCCTTTAAGGACAGTAGCAACTCCAGCGGCACGTATTTGCATGTCTTAGACATAAAGGTTACCCCTCCCAGAGGTTGCGTCGTGTCACAAATTGTGTGTGATACAATCATGTTCGGTTTTAACACATAACTGTTTACTCTTCGCGAAGTATATCTCTCCACATGTTCACATTTTAAAATTCCATACTCTGTTCTACACCTAAAAGAGTATTCATTGACATCAATTATCTATAAAAATTCGATTATCTACACACTCAATCCGACAGCTGTACGACTACACGGCTCCTAGGTCGAACAAGGTTTAGTTCTTCGACCACCTGCCGGCTAGGGCTAGTTTCACGCCACATGACGCAATAACTTTCTCAGAAGCCGAGCGCTAGCCCTTAGAAGGCAAATACAGTGAAACCCCGCCTTACATATACAGCCACTTGTTTTTGGCCGCCTGGCAAAAACGACCATATATTTTCCTGTAAAGAAACCCTCGGAATACGGTCACCCAGTTATTACGACCAAATTTTTTTGGCCCATTGATGACCGTATTGTTGGTTTTCACATGACGTCACTAAGATGCAAGCTAAAAAACTATCGATGATGAAAACTAAAAAAACTATCGATCCTACCGAGATTTTACTTTCACGTTGCATTAGAGCAGCCGAAAACTAATTTTCATAAAGATTTTCGCTTCAAAAGGGTTCTTGGTTTTGTGATAGAGTACGCTTGAATTTCTAAGCTTTTGCGTGACGCGGCATTTACATGACGGCCAAGCTAGCTGTCATGTAGGTTAAAAAAAAAAAGACTTATTTTAGGAAATTTTGCTATCTAAACTGTTCATGTATTAGAAAAAGTATTACTTTAATGCTTATGAGTTTCTCGAAGAATAAATTCACGCTTTTATAGCAAAACTCGGTAACAGATGTTTCTGTTGGTTTCCTTCCGCCATGTTGGAGCTCATCCGGATGAGCTCCAGCATTTCGTCTCCATACAAATCTCTATAAATTTGGGTAAAACATTTCTTCGGATATCTCGTATACGAATTATTCCTTCGGCTCAGATCTTGGCGAGGGTCTTTGTATATTTACCTCCTTTCATTTCCAAGATTCTGGACTTTATCTGTCGAATGATTTTGATTTTAATCGATTTTGAATGGCGTGACACTGAAAACCAGCAATTAACGGGCTTCCTCTGTACTCTGCCCTGTCAAAGGGCTATAGTAATTGCTAGCCAACGTAAGCATTTCATTCTTTTTACGACGATAAATGAATTATCAATTCAGTTGAGAAAACAAAACGATGATTTGTTTTTCACTTCCCCACCAACGTAAAACACAGTTTCTGTAGACACTTAGGCCTTCATTTATAGCGAAAATTGTACTGTGGAGTTTGAAGATTCGGTTTTAGGGGTTTTATTTTAGAGTGGATAAAATGATAACAGGTAGATGATCGAGCAAAGCATAGTTAGGAGAGGAGACTAGTAGCAAAAGACGGCAAACATCGAAGATAAAAACAACCATGTTGGAAGTTCCCTGATGGTGGACAGTCTTTTGTATTTTGTTCACAAATTGTGAAGGAAATAACTAATGCTACTTCTTATTGGTCAATGACATTGAAATGCCCCCTATTGTAGCAAGAGTCTCTTGATATGTACCTTCTCTACATTCTCTCGAACTGGAATAAGCCTTCTGCCATCCACTACAGCAATAGAGGACTGTCAAGGAGATGCTTCTTGTTCTCTGAACAGAGCGGTAGACCGTTTTTCGCCTTTCAAGGAACACAAGAAACGGAAAGAGATTAAAATAAAGACAATAAAGCGTTAGCATTGCACTGATTAAAAATGCAGAAGTGTAAACAATCCTCGATGGTACCAGACCCCATGCTGTTATGTAACATGTATGTACAATAAGAATTGAATTTAAAATGGAATTCAATTTAAGGTCTAACAAAAATATAACATTAAGAAAAACGCTTGTTTCGCGTGTGATGTTTTTTGCCAAATCACCTCAAGTTTGAAAACACTGGTGAACAAGTATCCTTTTTGGGAGTCTCAGCCCACGCCTTTCCCCTCCCCCATGCCCCAACCACCCCTCAACCCGAAAAAGGGAAGGACCTAGGAGAAAAACAAGAAGGGTGTTCCATGTCAAGTGCCTGTATCTCCTATATAGTCTTACACGCCGCAAAGGTGCCAGCCGTTAACTGGTCGTACGTGTATGACTTAGCGTACCTTCACGAAAATGCATTGTCACGTCCCAAAAAAGGGCGCACGGTGTCAGCAAATCTGTTAAGGTGGTGAAAGTTGGAGTGAAAATAGCCAACGTGAAATTCTTACTTAGTAGACACTGAACATTTCGCCTTAACATTTTAGCATCAATATTTATCAGTATGTTGTTGCCAATAATACCTCACACCACACTGGACAGCTTTTGCGCCGGCAACAAAACCATAGCGGAAAGGGCTTCCGTTCACACATAAGAACGATTATTTTGGCGCGATTTCTGTAACGGAGCGAAGCTGCGCAGCCCTGATCTGTAAAGTGGAGAGTCACATATCGGATATTTATAAAAAAGCTAAGATAGTACCCGCGCTCTGATTGGCCGAGAGGCGTGTTTGCATGAGAGTATGTAAACATGGTTGTGACGTCAAGATGTTTTGCTTTTCGCGCGCTGATCACGCAAGCACGAATTTGAAAAAGTTTTTGAGTTCAAAACTCGACAACGTTACTTTATTTGCCCATTCCTTCGTCGGCTGAAACTTGGAAAATCTTTACAAACAAGCTGTGTCAATTTTTTTTCGCTAAAGCGGACATTTTAAGCGAGAAAAATCCGTATTTTGGAAAGCATCTTTAACTGATTACGCGTGCAAGACTTCGTGTACAAGACTTTGGGATTGGTAAGAATTTCTGTTTTAATCATTGCCATAACAAAGAGTTTTTGAGTTTTTTTTCTCGGTAAAATTATTTTATAAAAGCAATAGAAAAACTTTTTCCTGTGTTTGCATAGCCTGATATAAACACGAGAGGGGTTGGGAGAATTTTCGACAGTTATGCAAACCCTCGACTTCGTCTCGGGTTTGCATAACTGTCGAGAATTCTCCCAACCCCTCTCGTGTTTATATCAGGCTATGCAAACACGGAAAACGTTATCTATTGCTTAAGTGTTCATACTATGCCGGATAGTTTTCTATGTCTGCACGAAAAGCTTTCAGATATAGTGTGAACATAGCATCAGTGTTGCAGACTTCTTGCTTACCGTGACCTAGTACATCTCCACCAGCCGAACAAACCGCAGCCTGTAGTAGTGGCTGTGTAGCCTGTGGTTGCTGTGACCGTTGTGTACGACTCTATCTGTACAGTTTGCCTGGAGCATACGTTTCGCCTGAAAAAAATATAGTAAAAATTATATTACCGATCTTGGGAGACTGATTAAAAGTCTTAGCTTGAGACATATCGCCTCAACGTGATGCGACGTAATAAAATCCCTTTTCACGTTGCCTAAAGCAGTGGTCAATCAATAGAGAGTTTAAGCTTCACGTATACGGAAAACGGCAAACATCAGATTCAAGTTGAGAATTTCTAAAAGTCGAAAATGAGCAGATAAAAACAGCTCAAAACAATTCTTATGGATAAAAAATTGCGAAAAACTGTGTTACGCGGGTAATCTTTTAGAGGACGGGTAGCTTGCAAACCAAACTGAACGCAGGGTTGTCGGAACAGCAACAAGAAGATTTATTCTAAAAATGAACGTAGTTTCCACGAAGTAAAACTCCACAACAGCACGTAACTCGATAAACTTACACGGCCTCCGCCAACTTGAATAAACTTACACGGCCTCCGCCAACTTGAATAAACTCACACGGCCTCTGCCAACTTGAATAAACACTGCTTCCGTCGCACTTGACTAAACACGACTGATCGTCAAACTCTCTTCGCTTGTGGTAAACTAGTTAAAACTCCGCTCGAACTCGCTTACTTATATACGTTTATAATAATATTCTAGAACTTTCTAAATAGTCTAATTATAGAAAGATTACAAAATATAACGCTTTAGAAACGCTTACACAAGATCCTAAAATAAACAAATTATGAACTCTCGCAAAGCTTCTAGAAAATCACGCCAGTCACGCAATACAGTT
>JBBMOI010000014.1:5822500-5825000 GCA_038088405.1 Porites divaricata
ATTAAAGTGGAGGGACAGGCAATCTTGGGCTTTGTTTTGTTAATATGACTTAGCGTGTACTTTGTTGCTGGAAAAACTATATTTAGATACTTAATCTCCTCATGTTTACACTGTTTGTGGCAGAAAAATAAACTCACGCTTGGCTCAACTTAATCTCGTGTCACTCGGTACAAAGGGAAATATAAAAAAGGTCAAGAATTATTCTTTGCCATTGTCTTGGTGTGTAAATTGTCTTGTAGCTAGTGGATCGAAAGCGGCCGGGCTTCGGCAGTTTTCTAAAGTGCGTAGTTCGGAACGTGATTTTGTCCATCGATTTACATTTCATTGTTGTTGTACATTAGACAACAGCTTTGTATGTTACAGAAATTAGAGTTTTATCCGAACTGTCGAATGAGAAAATGTGAGAGTGTTTTCATTAAAACGCTAAGACCGTCTAGGAGCTACAGTTGATAGGTCCAGCAACATTTGATTTGTAAAACATATTATGTTTACAATGTGTACAGCTGCTATACATTTCGGCTTGCAATTTTATAATCGAAGGATCGAAGTTTAGATTATTTTGCTCATAAATTTGGCTTGGGATTATCCACAACAAGGTCCTTGTTGCTTTCCGCGTTAGGAACTGCAGTTACGGACATGATTTCCCCCGTGTACAATTTTTTAGCACCAAATTTTTGCACACAAGGTTTTGTGTGGGGGCTTCTTTGCTTGACAGAGTTAACATGCTATTAAGTATTCAAAAATTCTTTCCCCCCCAAAAAAATCATCACAAATTAAACTTACAGGAGTTTAAAGTTTGGAGTAAACCTTGAGTCTAAATGAAATTTTAGTTGGATCATGTTGATGAATTCAGTTGTGTAGGATGTGCAGTTTCCAATTTTGATCTTCTGTCAGAATTATGAGAGAACACTCACAGATCTCATTCAAAAATTATAGTTTCATTGTTATTATCTTTTGTTTCTATTCCTATAAACGTCTCATCAGCTCTACATTTTGCATGAATTTAATGTGATATATATTTGAAGTGGTTGTTGTTTCACAGTGAAGTAGTTTTCACTTTGTTTTTTGATTTGAAATTCAGTTTCTTCTTAGTTGTTGGCTAAGGCAGTGTTGAAGTATCTGACATGTTAACATACTTTACTTTTCATTTCTCTTCAGAAAAGATTGATCCTGCATCAAACAAAGTGCAGCCTCACAAACAAGATTTTTAACGAACAAATGTGTACTCAAGGAAAGCACATGTACCTGACAGTCTCAATAAAATTTATTTATGGAAAGACCTGGGTTTTTACTCCCTTGTAGCACTTTAGACTATATGCATCACTTTTTTAACCTTTATATACTAAAAAAATTTAATCAGTATTTTCAGTTTTCCAACTGACACTTGAATCAAAGCTCTCTTCTTTTAAAGTATAGTATGTAGTATTCCCCTAATTTTAAAAATTTCATTGTCTTATTCAGATCAAGCACAATAAACATTGAAAAGAAAAATAACCTTGCTCGGTCAAAGACAGCTTTAAAGTTTTGATATCGAAATTGCACCCGTTCTCAATGAAAAGACTGAATGCAGACACTAAAGTTCATTTAGCTCATGTTCAAGCTTTTTTTTGTAAATTGGAAAGTGTTGCTGGAGAAAAAGTATTTTTGCTTTACCGTTTAGGGAAAAAATAATCAAAATAACTACCAGGTGTCTAAGCAATTTCAAAGGACCCATAGTGTCTTATTTATCTGCTGCATTGAGCCGTGACCCTGCTTTTTGCAGAAACATTGTTGTCCTTCGTCAGGATCCAAAGTTGAATCCTGTAAACAGGCCAAATCGCGAGCATCGCTGGAAACGAATCCCATAGGAATAGGTGAAAAAGGATGATAAAAAGTCTAGGCTATTCTAAAAATATCCGCTGTGCATTTGCAACTCATATTAAGCCGCAATTAACCTTCTTTCCACTGGAATAAACAAACTATGGAGGTATTGCCGCCATTTTGAATTTGGCACTGTCACGTGGTCGCGCGACGACCAATCAGACATTTTTCGCCGGTGAAGCCAAAAACAGTTGAACGAAATTGCGCATGAGCACACCATTATTTGTAGGCAGTTATTTGCAGGTCACGTGGTGGGCTCTCGGCCAATGAAAAGGAAGAAACATTTGCATCGAATGATAATTTCTCTTTAGAAGCTAAGCTAGCGTAAGTGGATGGGGTAAATTACTCCGGGGGAAAAAGGAGGAAAGAAAAATAAAGATCTCACAGGGCAGGCTACAAATAGTTTCATTTCATTAAAGACGTGAAAAAGATAGAAAAATAGAGAGATTAAGATTCACGTTTACACCAAACGGCAAAAGTAAATTTGTACCACGTGACCAAGATTGTTCTGGACAGTTTTTATCTGCTACTTTTCTATTCTGAGAAATTCTCAACTTGAATCTGACTTTTGCCGTTTGGCGTAAACGCGAATCATAATCTCTCTAATATTCTACTGACTTCAATCGGCGACTCTCAGTTT
>JBBMOI010000014.1:5827500-5880000 GCA_038088405.1 Porites divaricata
TTGCAGCTACTCTGTAAATTTTGAGCATAAATAAAGTATATATATGTATGTATGTATACAGCTATTTCGAGAAAGGTTGTCGGAAAAAATGTGCACGCGACAATCCCGAAAGGCAATATGGGATATTATCAATACACTGTTCCTGATGTCTGTAGCTGTCGAACCTACTTTTGTTGCTTTCCTTTAGCACTAGAAAACACATTTCCATCGCCTTTCGTGCCAATTCTTTCAAATTTCTTTGAAGAACGGAGAACTCAAAACCACCCACAATGCCTTTTTGGATTGTCGCGTTCACTTTTTCCGACAACCTTTCTCGAAACAGCTGTATGTATCGCACGATATCATAACAGTCAGTTACCAACAGACAAATCGCAAATATGCAAGAACTCGCTTCTGATTGGCTAGCTTCAACTAACCCGGAAGTTATCTTAGCTACAAAACAAAGTGCCCATTCATGCTAAATCTCTACAATATAACCGCAATGTTAATTTCGGGAAATTTAAAGTAAGGAAAAAATGGTGACGGTTGCTTTTTACTGCAGTTATCCGAAATCGACATTCAGCCGAGTCCCTGGTCTATCTTAATCCCAAAACAGACAACTGAACAGATACACGTCATACATTTTCAAATCATCCGGCGTTTTCCTGTCTTTTCACACCTACAATGGTAGTATGAGAAACGTGTCGAATATTTACCTACGTCCGTAGCATTCGCGTTTCAGTATCATGGTAAAACGTTTTTTTAGTTCAGTCGGTTCATAAAGTATGGAGGCAGGAAAAAAGACTCTAAATTTGTAGCCTGAAATACATCTCTCATCGATTGCTGGGATATGTTTCTCGAAAAATGCCAAGAGACGAGAGGGTTAAGATTGAAGGCTAGTATTTTTTGTAGAAGAAGAATTTGAACTGTTTCAATAGAACGGAGGGTACATGGCTACGAACACCCCGCCACCAGTTAGATGAAGGGAATCGGCCGAAAAGTCCAACAACTTTAAGAAGCCTGTCTACAGTTTATTTCTTTGATAAAGCTTAAGCCTTGTATGGGCAGTTATCCTACTTTCAAACTCAGTTTACCTGACTAGTTGGTTCCAGTTCACGGCAGTTAGTCTAAGTTACACGAAGAAGAAGGACATTCAACGAAAAGTAGGTTAAACCTTATTTTGGGTATCTCTCTTAATAATCAGCATAGAAACATTCTAAATGCCAGAAAAAGGGTAACGACCATGGTGTGTTCTAAACAGTGAATTTGATTCGTTTCATTTTCACTCGCGCAAATAATAATTTGAATATGATGTCTGTTGCCTCATGACATCGATCATACAGATCACGATTGCCGATTTCCTTTCGATTTAGTTCAGTGTCGTTGAAAGTGAAGACCTCACAGTTCTGTGCACGCAATAATACATCTCAAAAAAAAAAAGAAAGAAAAGAATAGAAAGAAAAGAAAAAAAGATCGTTTCAAAGAAAACTTGGAGTCTCTTGATAAGATTGGAATCATAACAAGATATCAGGAAAGAAACGGTGTTGGTTGCGGTGAATAAGGAAACCTGAAGCGTAAACCTGAAGGGAACATAAGAACACGAGTCACAACGTATAAAGTTTAAGGGATGCGGGCTAATACGTTGAACAGCATGAAAAAACAAACAGGGTAACCAACTAATAAAACTGGTCTCTCTCGAAAAAAACTTAACAACCTGACCTCGGTGGAAACTTGTTTGTTCAGATGTCGGAATGTCAAGGACCGACAACTAATTTTGATCTCTATACCTGTAGGCTACACATCAATGAAAGTTTTCTGCTTTCGAGACTGAAATATATCGTCTATCAGGATACGCCATTTAGATGCCAAAGAAATTACCATAGGCATTCTGATACTAATGATGGTACTCTTTTCTTTCTGCCTATCTTCTGCAGGTGTGTGCTGCTCGTATTTGTAGCGGTTAACGTTCAAGGATACTCTGCTAATCTTTCTACTGCTTCGAATAACTAATATAAATTTGTGGAGACCTAAACTAGTGTAGCCGGAGAAGGGCAAGACGAGAAAGGAGTCCGCAAACTAGAAAGTGGAAAAGAAGTTTTTAAATACACCTAAGAATCAATTTTACTGGCCAACTAAACTGAAACCCTGCTCCTTCGTCCATTAAAACAAGGCTCTTGAATTTTCGGATCCTTGACTACAAGATATATTTCCGCTGTAAAACTTGACGGTAATCACATTTAAACCGAGCCGAGGATAGGATCTGTATTTCGGACCCGCCGAGTTAAAAAGAAAAAGAGGAAACATAGGGTCCGAAAATCGGACCCTTGGTTCTATGTTACAATTTTGAAGAGTAGTGAGCAATAAATCGCTACAAGAGAACTATCAATGTAGAGCTGCTTAAAAAGTACAGCACCAAATTTCGAACCCTTTATAATTGAAACGTTGTGTCATAAGCAATTTAAAAGTGAGGAATACATCTTCGCTGAATGTGTATCAAAAAGTGACCTTTCCTGAGGACAATAAAAAATACTACGCTTAAAGCGACTATTTTCGTTGCTTTCTTTTTTCTTTATTGCGCAGAAACGAAATGAATGTTTTGTTAAAGAATTTAAGTCCTCCAAAAGTGGGAGAAAAACCCGAGGTTTTTTCGTAAAAATCGGTGAAATGGAAAAACTAAAAATAGAATGGAAAGCATTAGATTTATTTGATTTTATATGTGTTTTATTTACATGTAAATTTAAATTTATTTTCATTAGCATTTATTTTAATTCTAATTTTTTTCACTTTATTAAGCGCCTGGATAGGCGCTATAAAAATGTTCTTGTCATTATTATTATTATTATTATTAAAAGATACTAGTGTTAGCAAAGTCTAGAAATCCATATAAATGAAGTTTATTCAGCTTCCACTACAGTGCATGGTTTTTTTATTTTTATAGGTTCGCAATCATGTTACGTTGCTTGTCATCTGAAAGCATCTGAAAGCTTCAATAACCTGCAAACTCCACTGAGTAGCTACTCAGTGGAGTTTGCAGGTTATTGAATATAGTAAACTAAGCTTGAGCGCACCTCATTCATAAAGCCAAAACTATCGAGCGTCTGGGAATTGACGAACGTGACGAACTCTAATCATTTGTATTCTTTATCTGTTTTTCGGTTTATTTTTCTTAGGGACCACACCTTACCACGGTATACCATGTAGCTTCCGATTATTTTTTAGTATAATTACATTGATGATTATCAAAACTAGAGCGCCATGATTGGCTAGGAGCTTCGCTTCATCCCGCTATAATCACCGTGCGGTGATTATAACATTGAAGGCTAGCAGTTTTCAAAATGGCAGCTAGATTTGTTGAGTATCGGAGTTGGAAATTGATCAACAGAGAGATTAAGAGTCACGTTTACGCCAAACGGCAAACGCCAGATTCAAGTTGAGACTTTCTCAGAATAGAAACAGGGTAGTAGCAAGGTATATTTTTTTCAAGCTGATCCCGTTTTTTGACGCAATTTTTTGATCCCTGATCCCAAAATTGCTGTAAATTTAGATCCCTGATCCCGTAAAAATACTTGATCCCACGAGTTTCCCTATATAATTTTGCCTCTCTCAGGACAAGAGAAACAATTCATTTTATCGTTTATTTGTTTACACACATACCCAAAGCATAAGGCGTCTACCTGAATTAACAGGGTGTCTCCTTCGTTTTGCTTCTGACTCTTTGCTGCCGAACACCTTGCTTAAAAATTCCTTCGCAAAGAGTCGCAAATCTCTTGCTTCTGCTTGCAAAACGTCTTTGTTTTTAGCACTGTCTTCTTTCCTGAGACCCCGGGGGACGGGGACTCCCAGATGAAACAGACTGGGATGCTCGTCGTCTCGCTTAGGGGTATAAATTTTGGATTTTGGTCTCGCTTAGGGTGTTCCGGGCAAAGCACCAATATTTTATGCCGCCAAGGTCTCGTTTAGGGTTCCGCGAAGAAACACAGAATTACGCGAAGAGAAACAGAAGTCAAATTTTAACTTGTTTTGTTTACCGTATTCGATGATTATGTCTTTATATCATTAAAACTCATTGCATGTCGTATTTATGTGTTTTTAAGCGGTCTCTTTTAGGGGTCAAAATTTGCTTAAGCCACGCCCAGATTGGTCGCCTTTAGGGGTCACAAAAAGCTTGAGCCACGCCCAGATGGTCTCCTTTGGGGGTTAAATCCAAAATTTCCGACGAGCATCCCCGTCTGTTTCATATGGGAGTCCCCCCCCGGGCCTGAGACTTTCTTTCAGTTAACATTTCGTTTCAAGTGTGAACTGTTATTGAAGAATTTAAAGTAGAACTTCCATAACCCTAACTCGCTTGACTCTAAATCCACTTTAACTCGAACTAAATTAATCTGCCTTCGGTCCATATTTCAGTAATTTTTACCCTGGAATTCCCTCTAGTTCCCCTGCTGGTTCGAAATGTTTTTTAGCCTCCCTTAGCAGTTTGAGTTTGCTGTGGTTCGCCGGTACGCCAGTACGTTAAAATCGTCATTTCCGAAGCAAATCGTAATCGCCGCAGTATTCTACTGTATTTAAAAAATTTGTATAGTTTATTCTTTGAAGAAAGGATATTTTTTAATGATAGGTCAAAGAGATAATGCATCACTCCCGATGCGATCAATTCATGATCAATTGTTAGGATGTGTTCTCAGTATAAACTAGTGTGCCAGAGTATGCAGAGCTATGGCCGGTCTCTTCAGAAATTCTCGAGCGATCCTCTGCGTACTTGTGTCTTAATGTACTAACCTACTTGGTGATCTCCTCGTACTTCGTTGGTAGGGTGACCAGGAGCGTGATCTAGAAAGTTAATAGTTTGTGAAATTAAATTTAGCGAAAAATGCTACATGCGCAGATTTCAGCAAGTACCAAAGCGGTAAGTGAAAAGTAAAATCACTTTACCTTCGACGTGAGCGATCGTCATTCTTTTTCTTTTTCCCCATGGTTTGTCAACGAAATACTCACAAATATAGCGAACAAGTTGCCACAATGTTCTCGACGGCCGAAAACGGTGAGACAAAAGGTCAACATCTATAAATGGACCAACGTGGTCACCATGTGTGCCATGTTACAAATGATGTTATCAAGGACACAAATTTAACGGGACAACAGAGAATGCCGGAAATCGAAAATTATCAACGACTGCGTGACAAACCAGAACTGAGGATAACACTAATAACTTGTAATAAGCCGTTCTAGATGCAAAAAAAAATTCCAAACTCCAATTTTTTTGTGATTTTAACAATTATCACACTCAGCTATCAGTCTGATCCCTGATTCTATGAAAAACGGTGCTGATCCCGATCCCAAGGCCGTGATCCCTGATCCTAAGGCTGTGATCCCTGATCCCACCCTCTTGCAGACCTTTGATCCCTGATCCCATATACCTTGCTACTACCCTGATAGAAAAGTAGCAGATAAAAACTGTCCCGAACAATTCTTATGTATAAAAGTGACGTGAAACTACTTATTTGTTAGTTTGAGTAATAAATAGTTAACGACAATTAAGGGAAAAACTTGGTCACGTGGTACAAATTCTCGTTTGCCGTTTGGCGTAAACGTGAATCTTAATCTCCCTAATAATTTTATTTTCTCGAATAATCATCAATGTAATTATACTAAAACAACAAGTCTTCTCAGGCGACGTGAATATCGGCGAACTCGGTGACTATTCGCCGATATTCACGTCGCCTTTGGCGACTATTTGTTGAACAGCAGTATATACTCTGTATATTGGTGTTTTTAAATAGTACAAGATCTGTCGTTCATTTTTTTTCTTGTCCAAATTCAAAACGGTGATATTTTGCAAAAAGCGCCGACTTTTCCAGCTTTTTGCCTTTATTGGATATCCCAGTTTGAAAAACTTTCTACTCAATGCTCATAACTGACAGTAAAGGCAATGTTCGCGCGATTGAGAGAGTTGCAATGTTTTAAAGCATGCAGCGTAGTCTTGTATGTCTTGTATGGCCGGTTTTGGCCGGCACGGTGATGAGTGGGTTTAAAAAAACTTCATTCTAACCACCATCTTAACTGTCTTTTCCCGTGCACTATCAAAACTGTTGTTTTGATGATGACAATGTTACACTTTAAGACTCTGAGTCTCTTAACTGTATTATCTTTAGTTAATTTCCTATCCCCGAAAATCTCCCGAAGAATGCTAGTGTGACAAAGCCGGCAGAAGTCTTTGTTGTGTCGAAAGTGACACCCGCTTAATTTTCCTGTTTACCGGTACGAGACCCCAGCAATGATAATTCCTGCTTCCTTCTAAAGATAATGTTAGTTTCCAAACAAATCATCACAAGAAGATATTTAAGAGCCAATGTCGGAAAATATCGAGAATCTCAAATCAGTTCTAAAAATTCGCATTTTGGCTAATACCACCCAAACAACCCTTTAGGTGAACTATTTCAAGAAATGATGTTAAGAAATCCTCAAGCGCTTTACATCTTGAGAAATTTGGAAAAGTTCAAAAATTCGATAAAAATACATTTTTTTATTCGCGAAATGCTGCAAATTTCAACAATTTTCAAGGAAGCAGTACAAGCGCGCAGAAGCTCCTATTGACTTGATGTTGCACATGCATTTACCAGTTACCCAAAGCTTTAAGACGGCATAAAAATGCCTCGCAAAATAACTTTTGTAATATAGTTTTGGGCTTTCATTGTTTGCACCTTGATTGTGTGCTGTTTTGGCGGTCGAAATAATGCCCAACTTTAACCGCAAAAAGTCGATTCTGGTGTGTCTCAAATTTAAAATATGACTATACTGTATGAAAGAGCTGTGATTCTTTGAACTAGACCTGAAGTTTCAGCTCTGCGAATTTAAACCCTTGCAAAAAATGAAATTTTAAATATAGCCCCTCGGGCCGCCGTAAGCGGCAAGAACGCCAAATGTAAACAAAGTGAAAAGCGTGTAAACAGAGGGGAAAATCACACCAAATTTATTTCTAGCCCACCAAAGTGCCAAGAAATGATGGAAAGTTCGGTATCTAATATGTATTGCTATCTGAAAAGCTACAAAGGCGAAATTGTCCGTCAAAAAAGAATTTTAAAAAAATCGTGAAAAACGGGCAACTGAGAAACGCGTCGGGTGAAATTCTGAACTCGGAAGTAAAAATAGCTAAAAATGCTTCCGGCCGGTCAAGTCCAAAAGCCTTCAAGAACTGTTTACGAAATGCCCCAATAAACTACCGACAAACTATGCCAAATGATAGATTTACTTTAGTAAAACTGAACATAACAAGAAGTCGGAATCATGATTACAAATGACATTCTACAGTCCTGAATTTTTACAAAGTAACCTTTCAGTGTCCATTTCTATTTCTCGTGATGCAAGGCTCTGCAACTCACCTTCATGACATGACTTAAAAACTAGCAAATAACTGAGATTTCAACATTACGCCGATTTGTAAAAAGGTTGCGGCCTAAAGTTTGTTCCTAAAAGAGACGTGTATTAACTTGGTGTCATGTTACGTGTATATATGGTAATTTGAATAATTTTACCTAGAGCCCATCACGCAATCTTCCACGGGGTACACGTGTCACATGCTATCACAGCAAAAATTCTTGACGGGTAAGCCAGGAGCTCGAGCGTCATCGATTATAATTAATTTGAGTGAGTTATCCTTCTGCCAATTGTATTTCGCTTCGTCTAAGTGAAGCAGAATGAAAATTTATTAGGGATCGTTACAAGCCCTTCCTTTTCTCTACCCCTTAGGGCTTTTGCTACTTCATTCTGCGTTTCCGACTCGTGGACCTCTCGGCAGCCATAAATGGAGAGCTTGCTGGCAGGCTCAGGCATCGTTGAAAACACAAAAGTAACAACGGAACATAGCCAACGTAGCAGGTGCTTGAAAGTATTCAGGCACAGGAAAAAACGGGCGCGCGAGGGGGAGACACGCGCGAGTGGAGGAACACGCGTATCTTCCTTGAGCGCCCCGTCTTTCTTTAGCCCACTATTTCCAGGCTATATTGAACAACAATAAATAGTACCTTCGGCCACATTAGAATGCAAATTCATCCAAGGAAGTTTAGCGTCATTTGTACATCATCTATCATCGCCATGATCTGCGCCGCGCCGGTTTCAATTACAACACCGCTGGAAAATTTGCTAAGTCGAGCACCAGCCCCCGGGTCTTTACTAAATACAGCCTAAATCAGCCTACTTACGCCCACTCCAACACCTCTGTTCTTGAGAATAACCCCCTCAACGGTGTTAAAATTGTATTAGACCGCCCCCCCGCCCCTCTAACATAAGCCCCCCTGTCTAAAAGACCGCCCCCTATGAGAATTTACTACAAAATAGTAGGAATTAGCAAAAAAGGAGAAAATCATTCAATTCATTCATTTTCTTGCCTGATTTATGGGGGGTTTGAGTGTTTTTATTTTCATCTAACGATGGAAACACAATAACCCTGAGGGACGATTCTGCCATCGACGGGTTGGAATTTGAGAAGAGCGATACGGATCCCTAGACGGCCTCGGACGTATCAATTGATGGAGTGGAAAAAATATCAACTGTTTGAAAATACGTTTTGTTGAGTGGGACAGTTATATCAATAATCACCTCTCCCTTTTAATCGCCTCTGCTTCGACCCATAAAGTTAAAAGACGTGCCGGGTCAGTGCGGGTGTCACGTGCCGAGCCCCTCCCTAGATTCTCTTAAGGTACAAACAGCTATTTCCAATCCCCGTTCGACACTAGCGATCTTCTTATTCAATGAAACTAAAAACAAAGTAAAATTAAACCAATTGTCATTTACCAGCGCGAGATAATACAAGTTATTGATGCAGTTATAAAAGGTAAAAGGTAAAGGTAATTTATTTTACGTCAAAAACACGGGGAGTGGTTGCCCAAGTCTCCCGAGCCAGGGGCTCATGATAGAAGTGTTTGACATACATGTTAAAAGAAAAAAAAAAAAAAGATTTAAAAACTATATATTAAAAAATACAATATTATTATACTATTGAATATCCTAAAAATGTGCGTTAAAAATACAATATTAAAAAAACGATAAAGATACAACATGCCTATAAAGGAATCATTTAAGACAAGAACTGCATTCAATTTGGCAGCCACCAAAGTTTGTTGTATTAAGATGATTGATAAAAGCTGGAACGTTTGCTGCATTTTTTGCTGCCGGCGGTAACTGATTCCAAATTCTAGAGATGATATAAGAATACGAGCCGTGGAAGAATCTGCTATTATAAGGGCGTTGTTCTACGTTTAGCCCGCTGCTTCTAAGATTGTATGGCGTGACCCGGGGCTTGAATAAGTTGGTGATATAACGTGGGCCATTTTCTTTAAAACACTTAAAAAATATTATCAGAGATTGTTCAATACGTCTATGTTCTAGCGTTCTCATGCCCAGCAGTTTGAGTAATGACTCATAATTAGAAGTTTTCCCCGTGTTCATTACTGTACGTAGACCGTAGTAGTTAGCGTCTTCCATTTTTTTGTTGAGCGTTTTACCTATACCAATCGGTAAAGAATTACAATACTCAAAATGCGGTATTATGAAGCTCCTGTATAAAAGTAATAAAGTATCTATGGGTACTAAGCGCTTGAGGCGACGAAGTGCGGCAATCTTAGCGTATACTCTTTTCAGCATTACATTTGTGTGCTCTTTAAAAGATAACTCATTGTCCAGACATACTCCAAGGATCTTTAAGTGTTCTTTGATATCGATTAAGGTGCCATCAAACTGCAAATCGTAATTGTATGTTGAATTCCCAAGAATCATTGCTTGTGTCTTGTCCCCGTTGGCTTGAAGATAGTTGTAGTTGAGCCAGGTAGATACTTTTTCCATGTCTTGATTTAAGACGTGTTGAAGCACAAGAGGACTTTCGTCCGCCATATATTCGGTTATATCATCCGCGTAGAGGCGGAGGGAAGAGACGGAAACAGATTCGTTCATGTCGTTCATAAAGATGTTAAACAGTAAGGGGTTATAAGGGGTAAGTTATGCCATATACTTCAAGGACACTCCGACCCTCGATCGCAATTTAAAAGAGGGATAAATTCGGATTGACGAGGATATTCCCCACTAACACCGAATGCAAAAATTGCCTTCAATGAGAGTCGAAAAACTACACAGCATTTTTTCCACACGTTCAGAGCTAAACGTGATAGCATGTGCCACGTGTGGTAAAATTATAAAAATTACCATACACGTAACATGACACCAAGTTAATAGACGTCTCTTTTAGGAGCAAACTTTAGGCCGCAGCCTTTTTACAGATCGGCGTAATGTTGAAATCTTAGTTATTTGCTAGTTTTTAAGTCATGTCATGAAGGTGAGTTGCAGAGCCTTGCATCACGAGAAAAAGAAATGGACACTGAAAGGTTACTTTGTAAAAATTCAGGACTTACGCTTAAAACTCATTTTGTAGAAATGTCATTTGTAATCATGATCCCGACTTCTTATTATGTTCATTTTTACTAAAGTAAATCTATCCTCTGGCATAGTTTGTCGATAGTTTATTCGGGCATTTCGAAAACAGTTCTTAAAGCCTTTTGGACTTGACCAGCCGAAAGCAATTATACTTTCGAGTTCAGGATTTCACCAGACGCGATTCTCAATTGCTCGTTTTTCACGATTTTTTTTTTAATTCTTTTTTGGCGGACAATTTCGCCTTTGTAGCTTTTCAGATAGCAATACCTATTTAGATACCGAACTTTCCATCATTTCTTGGCACTTTGGTAGACTAGAAATAGCTTTGCTGTGATTTTATCCTTTGTTCACACGCTTTTCGCTTTGTTTACATTTGACGTTCTTGTCGCTCACGGTGGCCCGAGGGGCTATATTTAAAGTTGTATTTTTCGCAAGGGTTTAAATTCGCAGAGCTGAAACTTCAGGTCTAGTTCAAAGAATCACAGCTCTTTCATGTAGTATAGTCATATTTTAAATTTGAGACATACCAGAATCGACTTTTTGCGGTTGAAGTTGGGCGTTATTTCGACCGCCAAAACAGCACACAATCAAGGTGCAAATAATGAAAGCCCAAAACTATATTACAAAAGTTATTTTGCGAGGCATTTTTATGCAGTCTTAAAGCTTTGGGTAACTGGTAAATGTATGTGGAACATCAAGTCAATAGGAGCTTCTGCGCGCTTGTACTGCTTCCTTGAAAATTGTTGAAATTTGCAGCATTTCGCGAATAAAAAAATGTATTTTTATCGAATTTTTGAACTTTTCCAAATTTTTCAAAATGTAAAGCGCTTGAGCATTTGTTAATATCATTTCTTGAAATAGTTCACCTAAAGGGTTGTTTGGGTGGTATTAGCCAAAATGCGAATTTTTAGAACTGATTTGAGATTCTCGATATTTTCCGACATTGGCTCTTAACTAACAGCATAACTATAATTTGAACCTGAAATAAGTAAATCCGGTGTTCAAATATTTGCTTGTTGAGCAATGAAGTCAACAGACAAAAAATTGTTTCCCACTGAAAACTGTTTCAAAAATTAGATTGTAACTACTGACTCGATGAAAACAATCGAAACTCCCGATTATTTGAACGTGAAACAGTATAGATGCTAAGAGATCGTGGCTTGAAATTCACTATCGCGTATCTACCCTCACATTTAATTTGACATCGGCTGCACAACTCTGTTTCTGTTGGAGAAAAATGAAAGCTACTAGACCTACTACTCAGTCTGAACTCAGTCTTGTCATTCATTGAAAGACCATATCAGGAAAAGTCGTTACGTGACGTTACCACGGTAGCAAAATTTCTAGATGACAACAAACCGGAAACGTCACTTAGAAAGTGAATTCGCAAACTTCATCGATCTTATTCATTTTCATTCAATTTGTTAAATGTTGGCGAAATTCTCTGGGGTTCAATCCGAAAGGACTGTATCTGAGTTTAGAAAAAGAAAATTTTTGTGCTGTGTTCACCAACTCCATAGAGCGGGCGCGTGAAATTAGGAAGTTCCATGTCGCAATCGTGCAGCGACGGCTAAGAAATGTACAAAAAAGCGTGATGCACGAGCAAAGTTGCCGTCCTCGTTGTTGCCGCCGTCGTCCTTGCTTTAGCTCACCATTGTTGTGATCCAGAAAATTTTGCTACCACCTCTCTTCTCTGTTGGTGATTGTACGAAGCGAAATCGTCGGCAAGAAGTTTATTTTTTAAATTACTTATCAAATGTATTCTTGCCCTGATTCAGAAATTAAACAAAAATACCCTTGGCCCGCACGAATTTAGATTCGTCTTGACGTGGTTATCTGGTTAAAACAGCACTAAAGATCAAAGGAAAAACTTGTCTAACTAGTCATTAGAAATTGTCCTGACATCATAGACAGAGAATTGATGTCGGATTGTTGTGATAGATGTTGGAATGGGATCGTACTGATACGAAAAATATCCCTTACACGCTCTACGGTCACCATGGTATTGAGGATGAAAACAAATGAAAGGGACCACTGAAATACTGAAGCTATCTGGAAGTCGAAAAACCGTTTCCACCTTAAAATGCCAAGGATTCACAATAAAATTGTCTATTCCATATCGTCTATTCCCAAGAAAGGCCTTTGAGTAGCCAAGTGAAACAAGAGCCGAAAAAAACGTCTGCTCTCCCAAGCTAGCATTGAGACTATGAGCCCATTAAAAAAGTATCCCTGTGATTAAAGCTCTGTAAAGAACTATTCATGGTATTTATCTTGAATGTTGAAAAGTTTGAGTAGTTATATACCTCTGTTTTCAGACGAAATGTGGATGAACTAACAGAAGTAACATTGTTGTATCTTATTGCTGTCAATTTGATAAATTTCATCTAAGGAAGTTCCTAGGCACAACTTACCCATATCTGGCGAGATTCGACGGATTAACCACAGCTTGCTTTGTTTCCTGAAAGCGGGAAATGAAACTGAACGTTAAAGCGAGAAACAACATGACTTAGCTTCTGGACTAAGAGCAAAAAGTGCTTCTCGAAGCATATTGCAGATGAAAATATTCGGTATTTACATTACAGCAGATATTATTTTCGGAACTGTCATTCTATCCAGTACTTCCGTGTGATGTCAAGTTATATGTAACAACGTGGATGCACATACAAGTGATACAACAATCATTATAATTGCATTCGATTCCCAAGCACACGTAATTCAGGTAGACAAATTGCTAAATGAGAGACTTTTTTCACTTTTCGATTCGCCTTGCCGGCCTGAAATCTATTTACCCAGGAAAATGAAAGTAGAGCCTGATCTCAGCTTAAGGGCGGGACAAGTTTTCGGTAATACATGTAAAATTCCGCAAAATAAGCCCCGGGGCTTATATTTTTCAAAGACCCTTTTTTTGAGGGGCTTATCTATGGAAGGAAATCGAAATAGCTGGAAGGAAATTTACCGTTTTTGCTTTGTTTTACTTTGTATTTGAGTGCAATTTACAAGTACAAGCCCCCGGGGGCATATCTTTGGAGGGGCGATTTAATGGAGGGTTTTTTACGTTACGAGTTTTAGGGGCTTTTATTTGGAGGGGGTTATACACGGAGGGGCTTATTTTCGGTATTTTACGGTACGAGTGTTAGCAATTCTAGAAATCGAGGTAAATTAAGTTTATTCAGGTTTCATTACAGTGCATGGTTTTTATATTTTTATGCCTTTGCAAGCATGCTACGATGCTTGTCATCCGAAAGCTTCAATAAGCTTTAAAACGAAAATGCTTTAATTTTAACCTTTGAAATCTGAATTCAAATCTCGCACTAACCCAGGGTTATCTTAGCCCAGCTTTGAACAACCCGGCCCCGAGCTCCCGCCCCCTGTCACCTCCACTAAATTCTTCGTTCATTTTCGTCCCGCTTGTACCGTAAATCCCTTGCTATTCCGTTCTCGCTTAGAAGTTTTATTTGAAAGTCCTCTTAAAGGCCCATGTTCACCCAAACGGCTTTGCGCGCTTGTGTTTTTGTTTTGAAACGATTCTTTTGTCAAATGCAGTGTTTTGATTGGCTTCCACTTTTGAGGAGCGTTGCCTGATCATACTAAAAACGACTGCGAGGGAGATTCGCTTTTTTGAAGCTTGACCGAAGCTTAACAGAGACAGTATCAAAGAGGCCCGTAAGACTTTAATTCTTTTCCAAATGGAGGAAGATATATCGCCGACTTCGGTAAATGTCACCGGAGAAAGCAATTCAAAATTTAAACTGGTAGAGAATGCGTATGCATGCTTTGTCGAGTCCGATGAACGCAATGAAGGTCATAAAATTACGAAATGTCTAAGGACCAGGTGAGATTTTCCTGAAGCCCGTTTCGACTGTGAAATGTTTTGATTCCTCAATCTATTATTTTGTATTAATTCTTACGAGGTTTAGGTATGTGTTCTCGAAAGAATAAGCGAATTGTGTTTGCAAAGCGTCGAATCAGCACTGCTTACAGTCTTGTCGCTGTATAATAATCGCTGTGTTACAGTTTCTTTAGGTTTGGCTGAGGACTGGTTTGCTAATAATAGTTCTCGCTACTTTAGAGCGATACGCCAGACGATCAGTTTACGTTAAGGATATCACTCGCTTCGTTGGTTAAATTAAATAAAGCATTGTTCATGTTAGATTGACTCGCTTGTATTGCTTTCAACTGATTTCAACGGGACCTTTGTTTACAATTGAACATCAGCATTCGATGTAGAAGGAACTCGGCAAACACGCTGTCTGTAGAATTTGCAGCCAAGAGCTTCTTTCCCATCTCTCCATAGATTAAAAAAACGGATCCACGGAGACGAATGTACTTCGGCGACTCCAGTCGATGCGATCTTCCAACTGTACGTTTCGATGGCGCCGCCATCAAAAGTACTGCAGTGAAACAAACACTAACAGAAACAAAAAGGCTCGATACTAGACCAAAATATCCAGAATGATGTGAAGAAAAATACCAAAAACACCTGTTTAGACTTTCTTTTAAACCAGATTTTGCGAACTGTGGAAGATTAACAAGGATTGACTCTACACACTGAAGGAAGTGATTTTCAACTACGCGAAATGTTTTTTTCTTGAGTACAGGGCGCGCAATGCATCTAGGGTGAACATGGACCTTTAACGTTCCTCTACGTTATTATTAACTGGCCACTGTCCAGGCAAAAATCGCTTGACCGAAAAATCTTTATCGCACCTAACCGGTTAGTTATTTCCACCTTTGTTTCAACAAAGATTTGAATCGAGAACAGAGAAAGCCAGTTGTTCCATTGTTAATGTTAAGTAACAGAGGCTTGCCTAATTAAAACTTGTGGGAAGTTACAGATTTTGAATGAATCTGGAACTCGTTTCAAATTAATAACCCATGGAGTTTAACTCCATATATTAAAGTGTAATACAGCAACTGATGCTAGAGGTACTAAGGTCGATGACTCTGATTTAACTAAACTTATGAAGCGTGGGCTGTGATAATAGGCTATGAATATACGTGTATAGTTGTCGCGAAAAAAAAACTTTTGCAAATAAGAGCGGCTGGAAAAAATGGAAGAAATTGCTCAGCCTCTACTCGATCTCCCTCCGCCTCTCCAAATAAAACGCTCCTTTCCTTTATAATAAAGTAACCTAAGATCGGTCTATATTTTTTGTATTGATTGCCTTTTTTTTCAATCAGTTAACAAAGAAATCAAGAGGCACCTCACAGATACCAAGATTGACACGCATTTGACACGGTACCTGATCTTTCAATCAGCGCGTCAGGAAACTCATATTATTTACCTTTTCAATTCAATGTTTGTCTGAATCTTAGTCCGTTTTCTTCCAGCAATTTCTATGTATAACATACACCCCATGACTCAAAAAATTAATAGCTAGTAAATTACTTTCCTCAGCATTGTTAACATTTATGGCAACGGCCGTTTGACCTTTTAGAGCTGATTCATTGCGATCGCCCACTATCTAACTTTCCAACCAGTCAATTCATACCAGAGCAATGAAAGACTCAATCAGTCTTTCATAGTCTTTACAAGTAAAAACTATTTTCCTGATCGCCACGAAAAAATGTGTCGCAACACAATTTTTTGGAGTTTGTGTTACGCGCGTGCGTGACTGTTTTAACTTGCATTTTATGCAAAAACATCGAAAATGAACTGCGCGTTTACCTCTCTCGGCGGGTTGCTCTTGAATTGGCCAAGCTGGATTTTTTATATGTTGTACTACAACAGTAGGGCTTTGCTGAGGTATAATAATTCTTCTAAAATTCCATGTACCAAGCCGTGATTTTTTCCTTCAAATTTTCGCAAAATTTCATTGTTTATGAATATCTTGAAGATAGGAATCTTCGGGGTTTTTTTTTTACCAAGTAAAAAATTCATTATCTTGTAATATTTTTAGCAAATAGAATTGTAACTGGGATGCCTTACTTACCTACCAAAGATGAACTTGTTTCCTTGAACCCTCTTTCTTCCCGAGGGCTTTGAAAATGGTATAATTCAAAGGTTTTAGACCGGCGACTATATGGCGTGGAGCAGCATTTCACTTTTTGCCGGTTTTCTCGAAAAAGAAAATTCTTTGGAAACTTTGATTGTGATTTCGAAAATGTTCCACCAAAGGGTTTTTTTCTGACTGAATATGAAGAATTTCGAAATTTCCGTTTTGACGGCAAATTCTCGATATTCGTCGACATCTTAATGAGTATGGATAATAAAGAAGTGACACTTCTCGTACTTTTGGACCTAAGTGCTACTTTTGATGCCATTGAACATTCCATTCTTCTGAATATTTTGCAACAGGATTTTGGAGTTGTCAGAACTGCTTTAAATTGGTTCGACTCATTTCTGTCTTGTCGCAAACAACGTATACTTGTCGGTGATAAGACTTCTGACGACTTCAATCTGAACTGTGGAGTCCCCCAGGGCAGTTGTATGTGGCCTATTTTATCTACTCTCTATGTCTCCCGCCTATTTAACATTATCTCTCAGCACCTCCCTTCCGTCCATGGCTATGCGGACGACACCCAGATTTACCTCTCCTTCCGACCTTGTCCTATCCATTCGGAAATTAACGCTGTCGCTGTGATTGAAAAGTGCATCGCTGATGTTCGCTTTTGGTTTATTGGAAATCATTTGATGATCAATGACGTGAAAACTGACTTTCTAGTTATTGGCACCCGTCAACAACTTGAAAAAACATCTATTGAATCTATTATCATTGGTGACACCGTCATTAAACCTTTAGAAAGAGTCCGGAACTATGGGTCTTGGTTCGATGCTCACATGCGAATGAATGTGAGCATCGAACCAAGTTTCCCCAGTCCTCTTCTTTGAAATTCTGCGCGGCCATATCGCCAGCCCGCCAAGAGCGAAAATCGGTCAGGCTTTATCGCCATGTGAGAGAGAACTGGTACTAATAAACAATGTTTTGACGAGCGCGATAAAAGCTACGAAGAAAGAGCTTTTTATCGGTACCTTGCATGCCTTGTCTTCGAATATTTTGAGACTAGCTTTATGTCGGCGAAGAGAGAGTTTCTTGCGAGGTTCTTGAGAGAAAAGTCTGGCTGAAGTAAGCTTTGGAAAAGGTTTTATATCTGCTGTTTGGTGCCCATATCTCAAAAACGGAAACGAGGAAAACATGAAGAAGGTATTTATCCTTTGTTTTGATGCTTTAGTTGCTTAAGTTTGGAGCTTACGCACGTGAATTTTTCTTACAAAAAATACCATTTTTAGGTCAATCAGGTTCACATCACGCTTGTTAATGGATGAACTAACAGGTTTTGGATGACTTGCGAGAAGCAAGAAAATCACTCCTCCGCTCCGAGGTTGTCCTATTCTCAGTAAAGCGATTTCTACTTCGTGAATTGTCAAGACAAAATGCTAACCTTCGTGGCAGATAATAATAAACAGCGAGGAATTTTGTTCGTTGAAAAGTGGGAAGTTGCAATTATTATAATACATCATGTCATCGTCAAACAACACCAGTTCAGCCACGTTCAAGTGTATTTGAGGTCTCTTCTTTGACATTAAAACACCCCCACCAAACAAGAAAGGTGTCCCTTCAAATTTCTTAATGAAGGTAAGTTAAACTTATCGAAGCGAAGTTCTTAAAGAAGGCATTTTGAAACTTAGTTGTTACTAAAGAGATCGATAATTAGGACGACAATCGATATACATAACAGAGCTGCTGCTGTAAATGACATGATGTCTACTGAGCTGAAATATTACTGTATGAATAGTTTAACTTGTGTTCATTTCATTTATTGGTTTGAAATTGCAATTCCTAATGTTTTCACGGCTCTTCAATGCCGTTATAATCAGCCGTAGTTCGTCTGGCTTCACGTCGCCATCTTGAATTTGTCTTTGTTAGGAACCAGTCTTCGCACGGTCCCGAAAAAAGTTGGCCCGAATTGAAGCAAAAATTTCCAAGCGTGTTGTAGCAAGACTTTTTGCGGACTATACAACATAAGGCAGATCAGAAAATTCCTTACCGTGCAATCCACAAAGACACTGATCCATGTCTTTCTAACTTCGCACCTTGATTACTGTAATGCACTTCTATTTGGTCTACCTAAATATCAGTTTGATCGTTTACAGAACGTCCAGAATGCCGCGGCTAGAGTGACTTTTTGGATTGCGAAATTTCATCATATCACACCCGCTCTTATCGACTTACATTGGCTTCCAGTAACGTTTAGAGTTCAGTTCAAATTGCTCCTTTTTGTTTACAAGTCACTACACAACCAAAGTCCATCCTACATTAAAGATCTTTTATCCCTGAAACAAACTGCTAATTATGCTCTTCGTTCGTCTGCACAATCTCTTCTGTTCGTTCCAAAAGTCAAGTGCTCTACACTTGGGAATCGGGCCTTTGCTCATGCTGCACCTGTTTTATGGAACTTGCTGCCATTAACTTTAAGAACAAGTAGCAGCCTCGCCATTATTAAAAAGAAACTTAAAACATTTCTTTTTAGGAAAGATTTTACCATAGCATAACATATCACTGTTATTACTATCTTTCAGGAATTTTTAATTTTTTTTAAATTTATTATTTATTCATTAATTTTAACTTAATGTAAAGCGCTTTTGAATATTCTTCTATAGTTCTAGCGCTATAGAAATTCATTATCATAAATTCATTATCATAATGCCAAACTGTCACGTTGGTGTATAAGTGTAGGTATAGGTAAATCATTGATATGCATAAGGTCGAGTCTATGACATCAACCATTGTTATAACCTAGGGAAAAAAATAAGTTCCTCCATACTAATTAAGTGCCTAGTCAGTGTCTTTATTCGGTATAGATTTACTAATGAGCGAATCCTACAATAGGCACAATACTGGCTTGCCTCGGCTCGCCCGTGAAGTAACTTGAGCACGGTTTTCGGACCGTCTCAAAGCAAAATTGGAATAAGACAAGCGATCACCTAGCAACGCGAGAAACGGCTTCCTATGTCTTATTTAGCGCTAAATCTCAGACATATAAACAAAACACATACAGAAAGTGGAGTTGAAAAGTCTTTATTTCAATTAAGTGTACGTCTTCTTATTTAGCGCTAAAACTCGGATGTATAAACAAAACACACGCACATATACACAAAGTGGAGCTGAAAACTCCCTTTTATAATTTTGTATGACTATTACAGAACCGTTTTCTCCGTTCTATCTCGAGGAATGAAAAACTATTGAAGTCTCAACGTTTCACCGGCCGTTAGTCAGGTAATTATGCGAGTTCACAAGTCCAAATTTAGCTCTACAGGAAAAACCTCAAGGGAGCATCTTGACGTTTTATTATAAAACAATTAATAACTTAACAAGGATCAATTGATTAAACACGCGACTAATAATTGCTAGCAAAAAAATCAGACAAGAGATACCGTTTTAAAACAAAAAGAGTCAAATACACAGCGATTTGAAAGAAATCTATTAAAATGGTCAAAGAAAGCAAGCCATCTTCTTTTACCACGTTTCCCCCGTCACAATTGTTTTTAATCCGTCCTCCACAATTTTATGATTTTCGAACCTCATTCTTGAATTCCCTCCTCCACAATTTTAATATTTTCCCTCAATTTTTTATTCCCTCCACCACAATTTTAATGTTTTCCCTTAATTTTATTATTTTCCCCCTCAATGTTATTATTCTCTCCTCAACAATTTTAATATTTTTCGTCAATTTTTTTATTCCCTCCACCACAATTTTAATATTCTCCCTCAATTTTTTTATTCAGTTATAAGAACAATAAGAAGCTTTATTTCGCAGCCCCTTTTTCATGTTAGATTCGTCACGTGGCTAGCGTCGTGTCCCATTGGCTTAGGCTAACAATGAAAACATTGAGTTGTATGTCTGCTGTAACAGGGGTCTTTTTTGCATGAGCATGCGCGACCGCTGACTTGACAAAGAGCACGCGACCAGTGACAGCGACCGTGGTGCATAGTCATAGGAGCCAAATTGTTCACTTTGAAAGCTTGCTTGAGACTGAAATGGTAGCAGGAACTTAGGAAAGACCTTCGTTGTACAAAACAAGACCCTGTGGTGAGCCTCCATGCACATCGCTTGTTCAGCGGTCGCGCATCCTCATGCAGAAAAGACCCCTTTTGTCTGCTGTTATTTTGATTTCGTTTCATTCACAGTTAGTAAAGGTAAAATAAGTTTTATTTCTCAGCCTCGTTTTCATGCTGGCTTCGTCACGTAACTAGTGAAGTGTCTCATTGGCTATAGAAAAAACTGACAACATCGAGTTTTACATCTCCTGTTATTTTGGTGTCATTTTATCCACAGTTTATAAAGTTTTAAGACATTTTATTTTCCAACCTCGTTTTCATGCATAGCTAGTTTTTAACCCCCCCTCCCCCCCCCCCCCCCCCGAAAAGCCTCGGTGCGGGTTACAAAACTGGCAACAAGATTTCCTTGTGTTTTGAGGTGTTCTTAATACTTCTAGACCAGTTGCTTGGTTTCAGCACGAACTTCCCACGGGAGCTATATTTCTTACATATGCTCCTGGACTATTTCAGAAATAACTATAACTTAATACGAAGCAGAGACAAGCGTTTAGTCTTATGATTATTCGCTTGAACGTTTTATCTAAACTTGGCTCTTTTAATGCTGGTCATTAATTTATAATGCATTTTTTCTTTAGGTCTTTCTGTTTATAAATGCAGCAGATATCGATGAGAGCCGTTTTTACAAGAACTGATGATTAAAGGGATTGAAATTGAATACCGCGGGGAAAAGGTATTAAAGCCAAAGGCATTGGAAAATATCGGTTAATTTTGATGAAATCTAAAAAAAATGTCGTTGAAATAAAGAATCAGTAAAGAAGCCAGCGCTTCCATTCATGTATCGAGAACTGCAGTAATTGACTTTTTCCCATCACAAGAAATAACCCGAGAAGGGATAAATTGATTGGAACAGACAGGAATGAAATGTTGCCGGCGTTTGAAACGAAAATATATTGACGAAGCCAAAGTAGTATAGTAGGAACTGGTTAGGCCTTTTTTGGGCGGGACACCCATAAGGAGGGAAGGAATACATTAAAGCTGATGACGACATAGCCTTTCGTCTTTACATCATGAATAAGATGCGGTGAAATTTCATCAACATAAGGTAATATGCTATCTTTAGGTAGTTTGACAGGTTTTAGGTCGATGAATGTCTTGGTTTTGGATTGGTTGACTAGAAACTAAGAATCGTATTCATTGTTTGATTCATTTTTTCGAAGAAATAGGTACAACCTCACCCGTGACTTAATACTACTAAACCATAACATAATTATGCAAGTTCTAATTCCTTCCGCTTTCATTGTCCATTGCAGAAATGAAAACCACGGTTCACTGATTCTTGGCGCGTAAATCGTGCATGTTGCATATTAGATGTAGTGTCGCGCAAAAGGTTAGAAAAAGTGTAGTTTAATAAATTCACCACAAAAATTACAATACCACCTTACGAAATCAGTCACAATTATACATTAAGGTACTTACACCAGCGCGTGCTTGAACACAAATGTGTCTTCTTCCACTGGCAAACATAATAAGATTATAAGGATAAACACTCAACTGTCCCGAAAGATCTTGACAAACAGTTCTCTGTCCTTAAGAAGTGCAACAATAAGTTCGATTGTTTAGTGCACGAAATGTTTCTAATTAGTGAACTAACACCTTCTTTAAGTGTCCAATCGGACTCAATTTGAGCAAAACTTTATGCGCGACTTTGCATATTTCATCCCGGGTATTTCATATATGCTAATCATCACCCAAAAAGTTTTTTGTCAGTTTATCAGCAATCAGTTTGAACTCTTGAAAATTGCGTCAAGATGACACCGAAACGTCGTTCGTTTCTATCCGCGTTATTTTTCACTTGTTTCTGTACAACTAAAGCTTATGAACTAAAAAACGACTGAAAAATTACTCTCAGGCAAAGAGGGGATTCGTTTTTCTCATTATTCTGTCTTAAGACAAAAACCTGAAATGTACGGTGAATAACCAAGAGACCATGTGAATAGCTCTTTGCCATGAAAAAAGTTAGTCCCGTTTCTGTGCGGTCCTGCCAAAAGGCCATTCACAGAAATTAATCACGTGACCGTGCTTATAACGAGAGACAGAAAAAAAAAACGTGATAATCATGCATGCTCTAGGGCAAAATCTCTATGAATAAGCAAATGAAAGCTAAGGCTCCTTGGGATTCGCTTGAAAGTAAATAGTTCATTTCCACTCATATGCAGGGTTAACCTTAGAAGTAGCCTGCCTTGCAACAGAAGGTTGCGGATTGAGATTGACATAAATGTTGTCATCATCCAGCGACGCATATTCGTTCTCTTGTATTCCAGGGTACTTCTCACCTTCAGCGTACCTAGGATCATTATCTGGCTGAATGCTTGAATAGTAATCATCCTCCTTTGTCTCCGGAGGATTTTCGTTTGTTCCATAAGCTGGGTTATCAAACTGAAACGATGCTGGTGCAGAAGAAGGCTTTGATTTCCTCGTCTTTCGTCTCTTGCACCAAAGGACCAAACCCACAAGAACTGTAACTGATAAATTGGAAAACCTCTATTACCATCTGATATTTGAAGTAAATAATATCTTTGAACATATATATGGTCTGAATTTATTTCTGTACATTTCAAGCGTGGTTGCATACACAGTCACAAAGTCTCAACGCTCTCACAAAAGAAAAACACACACCTATCAATGTGAAGAATCGGTTGAATTTTTCCTACTTGTCTACCCTATTAAATTAAAGTTTCATACTGGAGGTGACTCAGCAGTAGGCCTTTCCCGATTATGCTACTAAAACTGGCATTTTATGCTCCTAACAATTCTCGTTTTACGCCAAAAAAAATGCTCAAATTATGCTAGATTCTCAAAATAATGCTTCTTTGGTTTTCAGAAAATGCTTCGTTTTATTTCAAGCAAAACGTACATACTCAGGCATCATGTGTGCTTATTATCAATTGAATAGAGTGGAAAGTGCTTAATTGTTTGTTTATAAAACTTCTGATACACCCAAAACTTGTCCAATGATAAACAGTTAAATAATGCTCGACGTCCTTAGCGCCTGCTTTATTGTGACATGTCGCTCACTCATGTAACGGGACTTTCGTTGTATCGCTGTTTCCTCTCGGCTTGTACTCTCCACTGGTTGAGATCTCGATCTCGATCTCGAGCTATCGTTGAAAGTTGAAGAGACTGGTCTGTGATCGTCATTTCCTTCTATGAGCTGCATGTTTCAAAAAGATGGCGTGGCACTGGCCGACACCATCCTGCGTGAACGGCCTCTGAAAGTTAAGCACTGAGCAGCTAGGTCCAGACTCCTATCGAGTCAGTTCCATCTTGAGTTACAAAAATCCTTCTCTCAACCACAAATTAAAGCAAATCATCGCAAAACTTTTAAATTCTAAAATTTAGCATAAAAAATCTTTTGAGTGCTGCAATCCAGATCAAAGTTATACAAAATGCTAAATAATGCTAGCAATTCCTTTTAGAGAAAATCGTGAAAAAATGCTTGTTTAACCAAATAATGCCTAAAAATGCTAGCGTAATCGGGAATGGGCTACTCGGCAGTAGCAAAACAGAAGTTTTGCGAAGAATATAACCACTTCCTGCGGGAGCACAATTTTACTGCTACTTTTGGCGTACGTACTGAGAAAGAGGAGAAATGAGGAATTATTATTCCCTTTTTCTACAACTCATTAGTGGCAAAATCTGTTTTGCTGTGCCTCTTAAGGCATGGAGGAGAGAATGTTTAAGGATTTTTCCCAGGTTTTAACAATTGGGAAAGACAGAAAGTGTCAATGGAGGAAAATGCGCACGCTTAAACAAATACAGGTGCAGCCACCCTCAGAGAACAGAAACATATGTATGTGATCGGAGTTGGCCATTATTTAGGGACACTATACGAACATTAAGGGTCTTCGTGAACGTTCGTTAGAGATAGATGGATTATTTGGGAAGCTTAGCACGCTTATATGTACTAAACTTTGCTAATACACCGGGATGATTAACCTTATTATGAATAACTGGTCTTGTAAGAAGTCTATTTAATCTTACCCCTCAAAAACGGGAAAGTGTAAATGCAGCGTTTTTAAATGAGTTGTGTGGGGCCTTGTCAAAGCTGCCATAGGTAAAGTTTTAGTAGATTGTCCGTTGCAAGAGCTTCCGGGTGGATTTGATCCACGAATCAAGGCAGTTCATTTTTGTATTTTGTGCATTTTTATAATGTGCAAGTCATTGAAAATATGTACTTTTTCCCCTAAGGTGGTGTAGTGGTGCAGTGGATATTATTTACATGAATACAGGATAGAGACTACAGGAAATCTCGGCTTACTTAGGACTATAACGATTGGTCCACCAATAATGACGGGAAGTTTCCATGGTAACCTCTCTGAGTCTTCCTGGCCCTTTAATTCGTCAGAATCTTCTTTTGTGGGATCAGAAACAGCTGGTGGAGCCTCCGTCGTTAAGGTTCCAGCAAAATGCATCTGAAAAGAGAAATACGCCAAAAAAAACGCGAAGTTTACATTTCAGGAAAAACAATAGAAATGTGGTGGTGTTGGAGGGGACAAAATTATAAGGAGGAGCAAAATATTGAATTGTGGAGTAGAAGAAAAGGTAGAGAGGTAAGTTTAAAATGTCTTTCAGTACTACCAAGAACTAGTTTGCCTTCTCCCTCATTATATTAATAAGCACGATTTGCACGCCAAGAAGCCATGAACCGGATGTGTCACAATTTGCTTACCGCAATGGACAGCGAAAGGGGAAGAAAATAGGTCTTACATTATGACGTTACGGTTCAGTGATATTAAGTCACAGGAGTATATAAGTACTTTGTTTTTAGCAAACCAATCACTACCCAAAACATTAATCGACCTAAAACTTGTTAAATCGGTTAAACCGCCTAAAAATAGTACATTACCTTTTTTTCTAAAATGACATTCCATCGCATTTTATTTATGATACAACTGAAGACATAAGGCTACGATGTAATCGTCGTTAAGGTATTCCTGCCCTTCTTTATGGTATTTCTACCCAAAAAGGCTTAACTAGTCCCTACCATATTACGTTTGCTTCGTCTATATAATTACTGATCGCGTCACATTTTAGTTTCAAGTGCCAGCTACATTTCCTCCAGGTGATCTGTGACGTCACTGCGGGGGCCTGGGGAAAGAAATTTTAATGCCGTATCCCATAAACAAAGCTGACGGGAACAGATTGAATTGAATTGAATTGGTGCGCGCGTTAGTTTATGGGATACGGCATTAAAATTTCTTTCCCCAGGCCCCCGCAATGACGTCACAGATCACCTGGCTTGGCATGTGTTCCGATCAATTTATTCCTTCTCGGGTTGAGTCTTGTGATGGGCAAAAGGCAATTGTAACAGTTTTTCGACACGTGAATGAAAGCGCTACCTCCATTATTTCATTTTATTATATAGACACGAGTGTTTTACTGGGAAATATACCACTCGTAAAATTCATAAACGCTACATCCGGGACCCGAGTGGTTTATTTTCCATAATCTCACTAGTGAGTTTATCGATGACGTAATTTCGGTCATTTCCCTCTATTACTTTATCGATGTCTTTTTGTCTATATAATAAAAAGAACATTACACGGCGGCCGGCTTGAAGATATGAATTTTATTTTCTCGTGGCAAAAACAATATTTTACTCACTCGCTGCGCTCGTTCGTAAAATATTGTTTTGCCACTCGAAAATAAAATTCATATCTTCGCGCCACCGTGTAATATCCTCTATAAAATTTACTTTATTTTATCAAAGTTTACTTTATTTTCATCAAAATTTACCGATATTTGCCAGTGCCTTTGGTTCCCATACCTTTTTCCCGCGGTATTCAATTACAATCCCTTTGGTCTTCAGTTCTTGTAAGCGGCCCTCGTTGATATGTGCTGCATTTATAAACAGAAATACCTAAAGAAAAAATAAATGCATTTTTAAACCGATGGCCAGCATTGAACGACCAACTGAATAATTGAAAGGCTAAGTGCCTACCTCTGCTCTGTACTTAGTTACAGTCATTTCAGATTTCTTCTCAGTTACAACATCTGTCTGTTGATTTAAGAAAAAAGAATCGTTTACCTAAAGTTTAAAGAACATAAACCAACTCTAATCCTAGACTCCAACTTTTGCCTCTCCCTATACCTGACGAGTTACAAGGCGGATAATCATTCTTTTGACTAAGTTTGTCCGAGATGAATAACTCGTTGGTTAGCTAAGAAATAGATAGCTAGTATATAGTAGACTAAATTGCTTTCTCATGTCAGAGTAAATGTTTTATTCATAACCATTATTTGACTACAAGGAAAGTTAAGAAGAGAAGCCCTGTTTTGTCACCCCTTTTTATGGATAGGGGCTGATATAAGGACGTGTGAAGGAGACAGCTGCTTTGCCTGGTAACAGTGAGGGGAGGGTGGGGGAAATTGAACAACAACAACACTCGGTTCATCGAGAAAAGTCGGTTTAAACTGATCAAAAAGGGAGCCGTGAGCTAAAATGTTGGTTGTTATACAGTAATAACAATAACTTGTGCAAATGGCATTTTCGTGAATTCTCTTACGTGGTAGAATAGCTGTATATAATAAGTGTTCTTTCATACCTTGTTCCACACAATATTGTATGTGTATGTTTTGCAGTAAATTTTATATTATTTTTTTAAAACAATTAAATTCATTAACTAAGAACATCTTCTGTAAATAAGAAGTAAGCGAGTAAATACCTTTTATCCCATATAAAAATATGAAAATTTCAATTGTATCTCTGCAAAGTTACATTCTGTTTTGTTGCCGTATGATAGCTGAATGCAGCATGAAACAAATGGAAACATAAATGTCTTACTATGGTAGGGGGGGGGGGGGGGGGGGAGTCTATGGTTTCTTTTTACTTGGGATTGGTTACTGGAAAGCATCTTATGTTTTACCTGAAGGTGTGGTCCCCTGTAACATTTTAAACGTCCCCTAAGCCAACAGAAAATAACTTTACACTTTCAATTCGAAACAAAACTTTCTCTTACTCTGAAAAATCCTGACAATTCTTTTTCGATCAGCTCAAGGATTTCTTCCTTGTTCTTCATGATATCCAGAGAAACCAGCTTTTCGGTTAAGAACAGCTGAACATAAAATGATTCATATGATTCAGTAGAAATACAGGAAAACATTTCACTAAGAAACAGTTAATCTAATGAATTATCACTTACAATATAAAATACATTTATAAGGATATGCAAAGCGTACTTAATCTAAAGAGCGCCTCCCTCGAATAAGCGCCGCATTAACGAGCGAACAATGGGAGCGGTGCACCTTTCAGCACTTATTGCCTTCAGTGTTCTTGTTCCTAATTGTTAATACTTATGACTTGTAATTTTTTAATTTTGGGGAAAATAAACCATAAAACAACTTTTCTTACGTTTTTCTTCTTATTGGAATGTTACTGTTGTCATTTTTTGAGAAAACTAACCTGAGATCAAGCAAAATTTTAGCAGCTTTCAAACATTCACTCTCGCGTGTCGCGCTCATAACGTTTTTCAGTTACCAAGAAAAACGAAAACAGAGCCCACTTTCAGGTTATCACAAAACAAGAAACAGCACGCAGTATTGTCATTCCGCAAATGGAAAGTTTTGAATTAGTGCCGCAGCAAAAGTAAAAAATTTAATGAACGCTGCGCCTCGGGATTTCCAGAGCGCGTTTGCGGAAGTTTCCTGTGAAGACCTATCTTGTCTCCAGGTGTCTCTGCAGGCGCACTGAGTGCGATGGAAAGATAGACTCGCTCCTTTCCTTCCCAATACAACCTGCGCTCTTTCCGTAAAAGATCAGCGGAGACAACTGGGGACTAGTCAGTGTAAAGGCAACAACTTGAGGCAAGACGGGCAACACAAACCTGCAACTTGTTTTACAACATTGTTGGAAATTAAAAAGAGCTGAATAGCGATGTTGCTCGTTTTATCACCCACCGATCAAACTTGTCTGGCAACAAATCAGGTTGCTTCAAGTTGCGAAAAGTTGATGCAAGATAGTAGCGAGTAGCTCTATTTTTTTTTGTTAACAAAATCTATGCATGTTCCGCCTTTTACTTGTTTTCCAGCAAGTGACGCAACTCCCTTGTATGGCGTGACTCGCACGTAATTTTATCCAATCAGAAGTAAGTATTCATGCAACTTGCAGAAAGCTGATTTGTTACAAGACAAGAGAGGGAGCAACATCGCCTTTCAACCCACTTTGGAGAAGCGATAAACACGAAAAAACGCAATCATTACCTTTATTTCAATAATTCTGGAGGGAGACGGCGATTCAACACCTGTGTTAATACAAAAATTATAAATAAATAAATATTAAAGTAAATGGCTTTTTTTTTCTTTCGGCAGTATTTACAGCGCAAATTCTAGCTGGATCGAGAAAATAAGTTAAAGAATTAATCCAAATGCAACATAATAAGACTTGGATTAATTCCTTATGAAAGACGTACTAGTTATTTCTCTGCTCTTTGTAATTGCGCCTAAAAAGGGTTTAAATGAGAACGAAAAAAATCTGTTTGTCACCATGTCTACCACTTTTTCAAGTCGCTGTTTTCTTTGTCTGTCTGAGTAGGCAAGTGTATGGAGAAAATGTGGACCATGAAGTACGCAAGTATTTGACGCCCGCTACGTGAAATATTACAGCTGATTTAATCGACTTACTTATACAGTGCTTTTTATCTACTGTTCCACTTGAATGAGTGGTAAGGCTAAGTCCGCAGGAAATGCAAGATGGCCGCCCTCTTGAAGGTTGATACGTGCCAGGAGGACATAAGCTGCACGTTCTGTTTAGCGAACTATATGAACCAGCTGGACAGTCGGCTGCAAAAGATTCGCGTAAAAAGGGAAGAGAAAGTAAAACTCATTTTACTGCTATTTTAACTACTACCTGACCTTTGCAGCCAAAATACGTAGAGATTGAGAGTTTTTTCTCTCAGTGCTCCGGCTGTTTCCCACCCTGCAAGAAAATGTTTCTTCACTGGCATGGTCGTAAGGATTCAAGGAGTCGTTCGTATAGCTGACATTTGCGTAGTTGTATGGCAGCGACGTGAAAGACTACGCACACGCTAAAATCAATGCCGGAAAGGAACTTCTACTCAAAAGGTGGTTTCTTTTTCTTTCCAGCACAGATTTTAGCATGTGCTCAGTCTTTCGCGTCGCTGTCATAAGCTAACTGCGCAAATGGCGGTTAGGTGAATGACTTTGTAAATGGTAAGAACCATACCGGGAAAGAAACCTCTGCTAGTGGGGTAAGGGGAGGCGGAGGGTTGGACCCGAGAACTAAGGGGGAAAACCTCCAGGAGCAAGAAGGAGAATCACAAACATATGGCGTCTCCTCCGGGATTTGAACCCAGGCCACAATTGCCCCCAATATGTTGTTGCTGTTCACTTGTTTGACAATTCCTTAATTCATCATCAACGACCAATTAAACTGTTTCAGCCTGTAAAACAGCTATTGATCTCTCTCCTCCGCCGAGGCTCCCGCTGGGTATCCCAGCAAAAATAGGAATTCAATGCGCTTTCTTTTTTCCCTCTCATCAGCCTCCCTGCAACAGAAAGAGATCTCTGCAGAGGAGAGAGGCTGTTGATCACTTCTCATTGAACCTCTGTTAATAAAAGGCGTCAGATAATTGTGATGGGGGGGGGGGGGGGTGGGGGCAAGTAACATGAGAGACATTCAGAGAGAATAGAAAAATCACCAACAACTGAGGAGGTGCAAAATATTATTACGTTGATTTAGCTCTATAGGTGTTTTATGCAGATCGTAAGACGTTGAAAACATTCGCATAACACACGGATACATTACCTATACAATATGATTCTTCCACTGCTCCAAGAAAAGCTGTCGTGAGGTTTTTGCCGCAGGGGATGCATTTCATTTGACCTTGAACAGGTTGGTAAGTACCCAAAGGACATCCAACACAAGTGGCCTTCTCAGTACTAAAGTAAGATCCAGCAGGACAGATTTCTAAAGGACAAATACATAGAGAAAGAAGAAACTAATCAGAGAACTTTTGATTTATTGTCGAAGCGAAAGGTGTTAATGAAACGAGCGTTTAGAGTCCTGAGGATGCTTTATGAAGACTTGAAAATTTTTCATGTGACTTAATATTGATCAGGAGACAAAATGTTTATATTTTGTTTATTTTTATTAAGATCCGCCAATTTTTGGCAGGTTAACCTCAACAGGGTGAAGCCAACAACAACAACAATAAGCTTTATTTGCATGACCATAACAAAGTATTACAGTATTGCAAAAGCTACTTGAAATTAATCATTGATTCCTTGTAAATTAAATATTTAAAATAATTTGAAAACGTATTAATCATGATTGTTCATTTCTAACCATCACTAGGATTAATTATTCCGGAGACGAGTTTGTCTCTCAATTCAAAGCAAGTTGATATAAATGAAATTAATTGGATGTTAATAAAATAGTCAGTAGAATTCATCAGATGTGATAATAAGGACTCATGTGATTGTAGTCGTAGAAATGGTATTTTAGGTTCTAGTTTACAGAAGAACATATCTCTTATCCAAGAAAAACTCGGACAATCTAATAAAAAGTGAGTTTTATCTTCAATTCTGTTACAATACTGTTGGTCCGTGACAGTCTCCTTCCTCATGAGACATGGACTACCCCAACGGGATCCCCACGTACCTATCCTTTTCTAACAGCAGTATGGGCTCTTTTACGTCTCCGTGCAATTGATGAAGGAAACAAAGCCAACGGCCTAACGTCACCGCCCAATGACGCGAACAATGAACTGAGACAAGATCTTAAATCGCTGGGAAGATTGACTCCACGGTGTCAGTTGGAGGTTATGGGGCCTAAGCCAATCTTTTTAATACCTTGAACTTACCAATGCAGTGCTCATTGTTCACCGTTCCAGTTGTTGCGGTAGTCAGGTTTTGACCACATGGTATGCAAGATAGCTGAGCTCTTGAAGGTTGGTATGTACCGCGAGGACACAGAAGGCACGTTCTGTTCAATGTTGCGAATGAACCACTCGGACAATCAGCTAAGAAGCAAAGAATAGTATAATAGTAACATTAAAGTGGTTAAAATCCAGTTCAAACATTGAGAGAGACGAGACATCCACAGCTGGAGAGGCAAGCCTGATAATGCGACATCGTGCCGTAACAAACTGAAATTGCCAAACCAAACTACACAAACGTAAAACAGTACTTTCCTATCTCGCCTTATCTACTAATTAGGTCCTGCACTTTAATGAAGGTGCGTTTGAACCGGGCCATTAAATAGTCATACATCTTATTACAAAATGGCAGCAATACTACTTTTGTGAAAGGCTTGAACCCAGAAGTCATTTCATAAGTAGGTTGAGCATGATCGTCCGGATGAACGTAGTCCTGGCATGAATAGGACTGTTGTTGACAGTCACTGACGTTTCGACAACCTGTTCAGTAGTAATCTCTAGAGTCAAAGTTAGTTGTATCACCTCAGTTGGTGGTATTAAACTATGGTTATTGACCTGATTGGTCAATTAAGTCGAGATGTTATTGACCAGTCGTCTGTCAGTTAAGCCGTGATGTTATTGGCTGTGAAGAATAGTAATGTCATTGGCGTGTCAAATTGTCGGTTATTTTAGTTAATTAGCCCTCTTTGCCTCGATTCCCTTTGCAGAATTCAAAACAAATTTTACCTTGAAACAAGGTATCGGGAGTGATTAGTAAAGACAAACGAATAAAAAAAGATTTTAGGTCGTTTTGGAATGAAATGTGTAGATGTACCGAAGCACTCGCCTCTTGTCTTCCCACATTGCATTTCGGCGATCCTCTTGACTTCAGGACCGGCTGTAAATGTACGTTGGATTTGTGGAAAAGAATAAAGTACGAGCGACGATTTGATAAAATGAAACCTTCAGTAACGATATGTCAAAGTAGTGACTAAGCGCCCAAATAATCAAAGTCGGACACTTTACCGATGCAGTCTTTTTCTTCTACAGTTCCTTCCATAGCTGTTGTGAGGTTTTGGCCACAGTGAATACACTCGTTTTGACCTTGGTTTGTTTGATATGTACCATGTGGACAATCAACGCAGGTGTCGTTTTCAAGATTGTAGTATAGACCAGCTGGGCAGTTTGCTAAAAGAAAGAAAACGTCTAACTTAGCCTGAAATAAATACGGTAAATAACTTAGAGCGTACTTTTAATAGAGTAATCAATTTAAAAAATAAGACGAATTGACCTAGCTTAACGCAATATATGTTAAGATTTAAAAAACCCTATCTAAACAACATGAGAAATCATGAGCGTCATTTTTCTAAGACAGCTATCCCCCAAGTCGGGGCCAAACAATAGGGTTAACGAACGCGACAAAAAAAATCGGCATTATGACGTGATTCGTCTGGTCCCAGTTAATACGTTGTTCAAAAGGTGGATAAAACATTAAACACCAGATCAATTTCTATCTACTGGATAGCCTTATTGATTTCTCTATACTTCTCCATACTATACTGGATATTTTTTTTCTTCTGGTGGATCGAAGATAGTGTTTTTTCCCGATGGATCAATGATGCTATATCCAGCCTTTGAACAACTGGGCCCTGCTGACTTGATGAATCGAGGCCAATTTTTAATTCAATTCAGTTTTTTTTCTAGCAAAATCAGCCAAGAAAAAGAGAAGGCCTATACATATATAAATTTTAACCGGTTCACTGTGACCGGGTTAGCGCTCTAAATGTCATCTTTTGAAAAGCTTTGTATGGTCGTTTGATAAAGATAGACAACGCAGTCGCGTAAGTGCCTGTGGCGGGTGACGTATTCTTACTATGTGTTGAACCAAATGAAACTGTGATTCTTAACACATCTATTAAAGTCACCAATGTAGAACACAACTCACCACAAATAAAACCGTGCCCACTAAGGAACTGTCCTTCGGGACATTCAGGTGATAACGGGTAGGCGAATATACTTCCAGGTTCAACAAGGAGAGTGGTGGAGTTCCAAGAAACGTTAAAGGTCTTGTTAAGTACGTCTGCGTTGAACTTTTGAAGATTCTCGACCATCCTTGCTTCACCAACAGCAATCGCTTCAGCTACTTTTGTAAAGGTTGTAAGGTTTTCGTCTTTTAACAAGTCTTTATCAAAGTCGACAGTGAATAACAAATAAGGCTTTGACGTATTTTCTGAATAGTAGGTGAGATCAGAGACTGAAAAAGTGGACACATTCAGCGATGTTGCTAGGGCATTTAATAGGCTGTCAGTCAGATTGTCGTCCATTGATGAAGGTAATCCATCACATAACTGAGAATCTAGGGCAGAACTGTTGGAAGAATTAGATGTTAGCCAACAGAGGTTGGTCAGGTTAAAAGTAATCAGCAATCGTGGAAGGCCAACTGTGTAGTTTAAAACATCTAGTCGGGCTCTTTGGCTGGCTGCTCTACCGTGTTCATTAGATGCCTCACAAAAGTAATAACCCTCCTGGTAAAGATGTGGGTCGGCGATGTATAACACAGATCTGGTTTCGTTAATTCTAATAGTGGATGCGTTTTTGGATTGAAAGAACCACTGGAAAGAAGGCAATGGCTCGGCAGTCGCATTACACTTAAATGTCACTGGTATTTGGCTTCTAAAGACTACTCTGTGTGGCTGTGGATGTTCAGTGATGACAGGCTTGCTATGAATTCTGACTATTGTCACATTAGACAAAGTGTTTCCTTTATTGTTCGAAACCTCACAGACATAAGCTCCCTCATCATCCTTGGTGACGGCGTCTATCAAGAAAGCTCCAAATGTTGATTTGCTAATGGCCTTACCATTTCGTCGCCAAGTATATGTTAGGATCTCTTCGGTCTTTGCACTGCAATTTAGCGAAAGGCTATCTCCAGGGAAAATGATAACTTCACCTTGAGATGAAGACGTTATGCTTGGTGATCCCCCACACAAAACGGAGTCATCAAGCGTTGTGTTCAATAAGTGGTCGGCGAGAATGAGAATTTGCTCTGCTTCCTCCATACTCAGGGCTTTAGTTGTTAATGACTGAATCACGGTTTCAAGTCGAGGCAGGGCGTCTTTAATCTCAAGTGCTCTCTGATTGCTTTCGAACTCATAAAATTCCTTTGCTCCCTCGAAAAAGTATTTGATGCAGTCTTGAGTGCCAGAGCACTCTTCAAAGCCCTTTTCTAAGGTGTATACCTCCAGGAAAGATCTCCAGGCCTCAAAAGTGTCATTCCAAGATTGAGAAGAACCATTCATCAGCTTGATATTCTCGTCTTTTAACACCTGTATGACTTCTAGGAATCCTGTTACGAAAGAGCTGTTTAGATATTCTTTGCTGTAGTTATTTGCAGTTTTTGAGGCATTCGAAAAAGAACCGGTAGCATTCATTGTCTGAGATAGCTGCTCAAGGTCCTGAATTCCAAAGGCCAGGTCTTGGTGTAATCCTTTGACTGAAGAAATAAGGGTATGCAAAGATTTGAACATGTAGCTGAGGTACAAGTTTGTATTGTTGACAAAATGGCATGCGTATGGGTAATCCATAAAGCTCGAATGCACAGTATGTGTAGAATCTCCTGAGTCTTCTGCAGCTGATCGCTTTTTTCTTGCGTGTTTTCCACCAAATAAGTCGACAATAATGTTCTTGGATGCCGAAGAAATTGAACGTTGCATTTGGTCGAAATTAAGAAGAAAGCGGACAGGCACTTGTTTTCCACTAAGTGTGCTTGCATTACTTTGCACAACAAACTGTTTGGCGTCCCCAGTTACAACGGAAAGAGAAAAGTGCAGATCGTCAACGTCTACAACTTTCCCATTATCCGAAGAATTCATAGCCTGCGCTATTTTCAATCCAAAGTCAACAATCCGTCGAGTGTGAATCATCGAAGCATTTGTGATCTCCACAACTGAAAGTTTTTGTTTCATGTGTGCTTCTATTTGTTTCAGCTGAGAAACAGCCCTCCTATGAAGGACTCTGGCTTTTTCGAAAGAAAACGTCGCTTTTTTGACCCTCTCCACAGAGGATCGTAAAGACAAGAATTCCGATTGCAGTGTTTCATTCAGAGCATCCAGCGTGAACTTAAGTTCTGTCATGGATAGAAGACATTCCTCGTTGTCTACGATGCACTTGGGGTTCATTACTTTAGTTTCACATCCATATTGCTTGCAGCATTGGTATGGCGGTCCGTATCCACCTGGCTTTGCCCTCATTGTGTGACCATTGCATTTCACTTCCTTAATGATCTGCTCCACTGATTTTACTTTATATATTTTGTGGTCGTACTCCACAATTTGAGGTTCACCTGGCACTTTTTCGTAAGTATTAGAACAACCAAATATTGACTTCTTGAAAGCTCCAATGGTGCCTCCTATTATACCTCCAACAAAAAAACCTACAGCACCACCAACTGGGCCTTTCAACATCTTTCCAATTGTTTTTCCAATTTGAGCCCCCTTTCGAGCATATTTGATAACCTCTTTTATGGAGATGCCAGACCTACAGTTTCCAGTGTAGACCGTTTGATATGTAGGAACTGTAAAACTGCGTTTTTCAATCTCCTTCTCTATAACGGTAATTGTTATGGGTGTGTCAACGGTGTTGCAATGCCGTTCAAGATAAGTTATATTAATAGGATTCTGGCAAAGGTCCGGAGTGACGCAGCCATTTAAACAAGTGTAATTACACTCTTGTATCTCACAAATGTAGCCTCGGACGTTCTCGCTAAAATAGAAGGTGGTATTAAATTGTAGTTTAGCAAGATGGTATTTTAGACGTGCAAGACGGAGCTCCTCAGCAGCTTTTTCTTTCGAGACCTTCAGTTCGTCCACAACAGACTGTTTTGACTTTAGGACGGCTTTGACGAAGTCTGCTTTTCTTTTTGCATCAATGTATGCTGAATGAGAGTACGCTAATCTTTGTGATGCGTCTCTCGCTGCCATACTAGTTTCATTTTTTATCATGTCTTCAAGAAGCGAATGGAGATGTGACGACCTATTCATCTTGCCTTCCACTCTAAATACTATGGAATCCCAGGCAACAACGTTATCAATTTGAGCTGTGACATTTAACAGTGCGTCAAACCCTCCAAACATATCGCCTAAAATGGCAAAAGATAACTCACGTCCAGTAATTTTTACCATTGCTTTTTTCTTCATTCCAAGTAGGTGAGCAACACCCTCAAAGGTTGTGGAAACAAGGTCACGATCACGCGATAGCAACATTTTCAACGTCCCACCGGCTGGAAGTGTTATTAGGCTACCGAGAGAGATAGTATTCAGAGCAGTTCCTTCAACAAGTAAACCAGCTTCTTGTCTTGATGGGTTGGTGTGACAGTCGTTGCCATGCAAGGACCAGATGCTTGAATCTATGTTTGCAAAGCAGAGTTCTTTGTGGCATATTTTAGCAGTCAAAAGAAATCGCAAACCCATAAAGTTCTGCTGAATAGCAGACTTGGCGAAAGAAAGGGAGATAGCCTTGGGGAGGTCTGCCCTTAATTTACTGAAACGATAAATAAAACTGTTGATAGCTGTTTGATTCCTGTAGGGCTGCAACTTAGCTATGAGAAGGTCAAACGCTCGAGATATGATATCAAGGTCGTCGTCCAGCTGCTTCACAAGTACTTTCAGCTTTAGCCAACCAGAAGCTGAGGACAGAAGGTTTCGAGCTTTGGTCACATCAGCTAACATCTCGTCTGCCACTGCCTCCCACCTCTTTGTGTTGGATTGCAGTTGAGGTACAGTTCTTCCAACATCAAGGAGAGTTCGTTTAATTTCTTGCGCCTGCCATTCCACAAACCTCAGGTTGTTGTTATTGTCCTGTGCTGAGATAACGTCACCACCAGTCACTGAATGGTAGATCTGCAGATATTTCAGTCCACTATCGGGCCTGATGATATAAGCCAAGGGACTTGCTCTGAAAAGTTTTGAGGATTGTTCAACAGCGAAAACGAATCCCTGAGGCACTCGGCAATCATCACTGAAACCTGTTGACAATAACGTGATTCCTGCGACATCGAAAGAGAAAACATGTACTATTAGAAGGAAGGTCATTGCTGTTATATATACCTCTTATTAGCCGAGTTTTCGGTCCGTACTGTAAATTACGGACAGAGTTTTTTCCCATCGATTTCGCGCTTGGGCCATAAATAGATGGAAAAAACGAGGATCCGTAATTTACAGTACGGACCGAAAAAACGAGGCTAATTAGATTATTATATGGCTTTTTCCAGTTTAGGGGACCGGAAACAAGTGCAGGACGCGCGATTTGACAATCATTTGACAGGCGTCAAGGAAGAAACTTTTTATTGGATCACGAAAACAATAGCACACAACAGAGGGTTTCCGAGAAAGTGAAAACAAATTGAGAAGTATATTTGGTCAAAACTAAGAGCGCTGTAAGTTTTAGCTCTTTAATGTAACGCTGGAGTATTTTGGAAATCGGGCACTGTGTCTTTCTCGAAGTCGTTTCCATCTTTCCTCCGTTGGTCCTTGTAAAAAAACATTGAAAAAGGCAAAGAAGCTTTTCAAGGTAAGTTTGCTGTCATTGTCGAAGGATTCGCTCGTTAATTTTTCTGGGAAAACCTCTCGAATTTCTGCCAGTTTATTCTCGTCTTCAAGCGTGATCTGCGTTAAAATTTTCAAACACGGACCATATTTTCTTCGAAGGAAAGGTTACGATTCAGTTTCTATACCAGCTTCGTTTTCGTTCAAACAAAGCTAGGTTAAAATCTGGAAAGGCAAAGTCAACATCCCAGTCCTCAGGGTTTACAGACATATTTTTAAGTATATTCGGTCAAAACTAGGGGGTGTTACTAAACAGAGTAACGCAGTAACGAGTAACGAGTAACGGAGTAACTAGAAAACGAGTAACGGGAAAAAAATTCAACAGGTTAAAAAAATAAATCCTAATGAAAGAAAAAACTTAAAAATGGTTGTAATATATATATCCTAATAATGACCTAGGAGCAACAATGGAGGAAGGTGAGGTACAGATTTTCTTTCTTATTGCCACAATTATTTCATTTCTTAGTAGAAATAGCTCTGCCAGGTAAATGAAAATTATAGAACCTTGTTGGGCCCTTATTACGGTTATCAACTAACCAATTGCATGTACTCGATTGCCAAGACTTAGAAACAGTTTGCTTGCTTATTACTCTTGAGGTTATTACCTTTTCTGCTCAACATTCAATGTCTTTTACTCGTCCTCTCGAAAATAAGGGATTCGACTTAATCATGGCTACCCTTCAAAAGTCAGTATAGTGAACGTTTCTATCGGTTTAAAAGGAATTATAAATCATGTTTAAAAATAGCCTCCCGATGCAAAGACTCTGAAATTTGAATATTGGCGGCAAAATAGAATAGCAGAGCGAGACTAGTTTTTAGACGATTTTCAATTAAAGTAAAGTAAAGTAAAGTAAAGAAACATTCAAAGGCATGGGTTAGCTCGAAAGTTGCGTTTAACATCAATCAATGCAGAATACACGCGAAGCATAGTTACTGCCAGGGCATGAAATTAGCTCTTTTTTTGTAGGACTCACTTGGCTACTTGATATTTCAAAGGCAATACCATTAAGTCGAATAAGTCTGGAGCGTCCCGAGAAAAAAAAAATGTAAACGAAACCAAACAAGAACAAACAGAACAAACAAGGAGTAAACGGCCGGTTTTAATACTAGACGTTATTTTGAAGTTAAGATCCTCCAAATTCAAACGTTTTGAAACCAAATGATTCTAGCAGGTCATCAAAAGTAAGCAAAGAGGACCCCTACATATCTACTAGGAAAACCAAAATGGCATTCGCCGGCGACAGAGTTTCCTTGTGAAATATGTGTCATTTTGCGTAATCGTCGCAGACATTGGTACCTGTATTAGTTGCAATTTCACTCCCTGATAACTTGCAATTCATGAGCTCATTTTTTGGACCAAATTTTAATTTGTTAAGCCCGGGCTTAATGTAGCTACTATACGCCCCTGTCAGCACTAAATTCTGTCAGGGACGTTTTCCTCTTCTTGTCACGCTTGCGATAGTCTGCTACACAGCCGTTTTTAGCGTCGTCACGCAACGCTCCCCGAGCGTTGCCTGACGACACTAAAAACGGCTGTGTAGCAGACTACGCTTGCGGCAAACTTAAAAAAAAGTATCGGTTTGTTATATGAAACGCCTGAGCTAAGATGGCAACAACTAATAGTATTTTGAAATCGTAGAAGAGCCCTCGTTCCCAGTGACTTATGATCCCTTCGGGAAAGGATGGTCGTGTCTTCTAGACTTGGTTTGACGATCAATCGCTAATATTAGGACCTGGTATTAGGAGCTGAAGTGAGGACACTTGCAGACGGTTTTTACCATCCTGCGACTACGAACAGGGACCTGCATTTGGCATAAGAAGTACTCTTTGCTTTATCTTCTTACAAAATTTAATTAATCCATTAGTTATCACAATCGTTCACACAGAAAAGTGAAACTTAGGGTAATCCCATACCCTGTCTGAAAAAGAATGTATCACAAAACAAACTTTCTGTTTCTTTTCTTCATGATCTCAATAAGCCGCCAACGTATACAGCGTTAACTAACTAACCATACGGAAATCAATGTTACTGATGCAGATGTCGATGTTGGTGATGCTACTACCCGGCTACTTAATACTCATGAACAGTGACTTAAAACCAGTATATGCAGTTTTGTTCAGTTGTAAATATTCAATAATTTGCGACAATTGTTCGGAAACTCGGCTCTTTTAAAATAGCCTTCCTGATCCTGGGCTGTAGGAAACAATCTTTTTAAAAGGTGAAGGATAAACGGAACGTTTTGTTACTCTATCTGCTGGATCACAGTAGGCATGACTTTTTCCGTACGAAAACACCTTCTACTTTGCTGTAGGGAGGGGTAGGTTGGGGGGGGGGGGGGGGGGGGGGGATTGACGTCGTTGTTTTACGCACTTTTTGGAATACAAATATTTTTTTGAGATTGGTAAAGGTCATTATTAGGATATTACAACTGCTTTTATGTTTTTTCTTTCATTAGGATTTTTTTTAACCTCTTGATTTTTTATCTCGTTACTCGTTTTCTCGTTACTCCGTTACTCGTTACTCGTTACTGCGTTACTCTGTCTAGTAACACCCCAAAACTAGGAGCATTGTAAATATTCACTCGCCAACGTGACGCTGGAGTCTTTTGAAAACTGGACATTGTGTCTGGCTCGGAGTCGCTTCTATCTTTCTTTCGTTGGTCTTTGGAAAAACACTGCAAATGACAAAGAAGCTCATCAAGATGATTGGGTGCGGGCCTGTTTGTTATCATATTTGTCGAAGGAATTACTCATTTTCTCTTAGGCAAAACATCTGGAATCTCTGCCAGTCGATTTTCGTCTTCTTAACTGTGTTCTACGATAAAATTTTCAAACACTGTCTAGAATCGTCTTCGCGGATAAGACTACGAGTTAGTTTCTTCATTGCCTTCGTTCACAAATAAACACAGTTTAAAATGTTGAAGGACAAAGTCAAAATCTAAGTCCTCAAGGTTGATAGACGTCTTGTAACTTAATTTTAACCTTTTTTCCGAGGTAAAGAGATTTAGAGCTCCGAAATGAGCATTTTCGTTGAAAGTTTGGTCCGTATAGCAAGTTACGGGCCGCAAATTGACCAATCTCATGGCGAAAACAGACTCAGCCATATAATAACGCAGCTTATGCAGTTGCGAAAAGAAAGCCTAAAAAAAACTCAGGCTTGTAGGGGATACGAACCCTTGACCTCTGCGACACCGATGCAGTGCTCTACCAATTAAGCTGACAAGCCAACTGGAAGCAGGAACGGACATATATAATTTTCATATATTCATAATTTCATCATCATCCTTTCACGGGTTTATAACGAACCAATTCAACAACCTGCTCCCAGTTGGCTTGTTAGCTTAATTGGTAGAGTATTGGTTGCGTACATAACTGCGATGATCTTTCTACTTATAATTCTTCACTCCGCAGTTCACATATATGTTTTTCATATATTGATAATTTAAAACATGTACTGTTAACAAAATTTTCAGTAGACTTACAAACTAGTTGATATATTTCTTGCTTTTTTTATCTTAGAAAATTATTTAATCTAAAACTAGTAAGTCTTGTGGGTATCCTGTACGGACCAAATATGGTTATTTAGTCATCATAACCAGATCTTCTACAATAGAAGCAGTAGTCAAGTGATGCGAAGAAAAACAGCAATGAGATACTAGTCTGTCATTTACGAAGTGATTTTCCTCAGAGACTAAATTCATACTACCATAGCTTACCAACAGAACATTTCTCACCTCCAATTGTTGCTTTCCCAATAACGTCGCTAGAGTAAAAGGTTAAAGGAAATACTTCTCCAAGGCTGTGAAGGGTGATGTTAAACTCAACTGATCCATGGAAGACAAATCCCATTGGCTTCGAGAAATAACTGGTAAATACCTACGAGAGAAGACAATGAAAAAAAGGGGTTTGTTTACGATCGTGATATAAACCGGAGAAGTACAGCTATCATGTCCATAGAGCTTTTTAACAGCCTATGGAAAATGCTGCAGCAAATTTAAAAGTAATAAAAGAAAGGTGGAGGTTGTGTTTTGCTTAAAGCTAACAGCTCAGGAAAACGCTATACTTACGGCATCTAAGTTTTCTGTGAAAGCAAAGGCTTCTCCACTCATTTTCATATTTACAGCCTGATCTTCGTTATTTAGATCGATGTTTGCACTTCCTTGCCACCACCAGTTATAATAAAAATCAGAGAAATTTCCAACCAAGTGGCCGTTTGGTACACTGCTTACAGACCTGTTGTATCTTCGTGGAGTTGTGAAACCAAAGGAAGACACCAGAAGTTCCCATCCTCCCAAAGTTAGGTCTTGCATAAATGGCATGGTTGCAAATTTTTTCCTTGCCCGTTGGGATAACGTTAGAAAAACCCCTGGTTCACATATGTCAGCTGCGAAACATGATCCTTCGCTGGTCAACGAAAGGTGACTGTTTTCAACTGAGATGTTGAAATTCACCGTTGGATGATAAACGACCAACGCGGTTTGTATGCTGACGGGAAATTTGCAGATTGGGTAGGTGAGGTGGGCATCTGTTGTTAGAAAAAGGTTGGACTGTATGTTTCCTATGTCGAACAGGTTACTTTCCTCTCTAACCCGAAATCTTAACCACAACGGCAATTGATCCGTTAAGAACCTAAGAAAAGACTTCGAGAAGGCATCTTTCTGGATAATTTCAATGAGATCTTTTCCTGTTAATCCGATATTATAACAATCCGGCCTTTGGTTGCTAACTTGCCATCGATCTGATATGCTTGTGAGCCCAATCAATCTTTCCATTATATCTTTTTCTAATGGAAGTGGCGAAGAAAAGTCATAACCTACTATGCTAAGAGGGATCGTCCTGTTGTTAGATGTTATAATGTGGACTGGACCGGATTCAATTAAAGTTGGAGTTGATATGTTGGAGTTTGCATGAAAAGCTATTTTGAAATCACATGCTCGGAATTTCTTTATGTCCATCCGTTGACATCCAACTGGTAACTCGCCCGCTAATAAACCAAGCCTGGTGTAAACACTATCCTGACTTGAGACGTTGTGGCCTACAAATACAACGCTTTTGCGTGGAGCGGTGAAATCATACTTGTTCACTCCATCGAGACTATACGTCACCATTCCAACCGCAGAATTGTAACCCGTTATTTGAAACTCTGCCTTTGATGCCGGGTGCTGAATGATCAACTTCTCAGGCTGAATGGTCAAGTTTATGGTGGGGTTTAAATTGACTGTCAATGAATTTTCTGGCTTTGCGCCCATCTCCAGTTTGTCCGAAGGATGACCAGGAATCAGTTTGGGGAAATCAGGAGGCGTTACAACGCCCCTTTCACACAGGTTGCCCTCATATCCAGTCTGCTCACAGTCACAAGAAAATTGTCTTGAACTGATAACTATGCACTGGCCACCATGACGACAAGGATTAGGTTTGCAGAGGATTATCTCTGAGAAAAAAGGAAGTATGAAGTTGGCTATCCTTTCTTTTGAACTAAAATAGAAATTGTCAAGTGTCTCTTCTTTTTATTTATTTTTTTATCCTTACACTTTATTGAAGGGATGGACGTAAAAACATAATTTCTAAACTAAACTACCCTCCAAAACGCTCGCATCTCCATGTTTTGAAACAACAGAAACATAGTAGAGTAAAGAAGCAGAATAATTGTCAATGCAGTGAAAGCGTTAAGGCACTTGTCTTAATTTTCAACAGTTAATTCTTGTTTAACCACCATCAGGTTGCGTTGTAGAGGCAGATGCACATCTTGTCTTGACTCAGATATAAAGCGGATAATATTTTTTAATGGTATGAAAAGGATACGCTTTAACACTTTTTTTTTTGATATAAGGATTCAAATGGACAGGGTTAGCTTTCGTGTCTGGAATGATATCACATAAATTACTGAAACCTTAACAATACTAACCTTCGCACGTAAAGTTTCCTATGTCCCACTTAACTTCGGTTGAATCAGTCAGGCTACAAGTAGCAAGATTACTACCAACGCCAAAGTAGCCATCCATACAGCCAAGCCTACATCTTGAGCCAAATGTGGAGTAACAAGGAAGGTACACTTGTCCTCTAGCTGGAAGGTCTAGGCGACCACAACTTTTCACTGTGCACGGGTAATAAAAACAAGAGTGAGGTGAGAGAAAATTGTTTGGTAACATTGCACGACAATGACCTAATCGGGAGTAACGCTCTTATTTTCCAGCCGGATATGGCTAAAAAAAGCTTAACTTCTGATGGCTTTATCTCGTTATTTAACAATATAGAATGTAAACAACAGTTTCACTACTGATGAGTTTTACAGAGACCACATCTTTGCTCACCTTTGCAAAATGTTTCATCACCGTCCCATTCTGCAGAATTCAGGCAGGTTCGTCTTTCAGAGCCTTGCATTTCATAGCCATCATTGCAGGAAAACAAACATGTCTCGTTGGTAACCAAGCCGCTACATATCATGTGTCCGTTAGGTGGGGCCTTGATAGCCTCGCAAGGAAGCCCTTCTCAAAAAAAAGTAAGGAGTAATGTTACAAATGCCTAGTGTTAGAAATCAGGAGAGAGTGTTTTTTAGGCCCTTGGACTGGCTGCTTAGACGAGGAATGGTTTTCTCTATTGCCCAATGTAAGGGTATCCGGATTCCGGAATCCGGGAAAATATTGCTTGTGGAATCTGGAATCCGGGAAAACTTTTCTTATGGAATCTGGAATGAGTTCTTGGCTTTGGAATCCGGTATATAGCTCAACGGATCCTGACGATTGGAATCCAAATGGAATCCTGTCGATTGAAATCCTAAATCCAAGTTCCACTGACAGAGAATCCAGAATCCAATCTTGGATTCCCTTACTTTGGGCGACCCCTACGTACGTTTCAGCATTAGGTTGGATCATTTGTTAGCAAAAGGCATTGCACTTTTGGTAACGAATGCCTGTGAGAATGTTACAATCCTGATAAAAGTCTTGGGACAATTTTAGCGTTTGTGGCGCTTTTCTCAACATCACACGCCCACCCCACATTACACACACATACCTGACACTGACCCTGGGTGTCGGTTGTAGATATTTACTTCCCCGTTTCGCGCAGTGTGTTACGGTTGGTTATACTAAGCAGGCAATGTGTAAGCGTCACGGGGCATTTAAGATTATATTTTATTCAAAATCAGAAAGAAAACATTAAGGCCTTCACCTTCACAGGTTCTCATATCTGGTTTAAGTCTGTATCCGGACAAACACGAGCAACCATAAGATCCAGGGGTGTTGTGGCAAATGTGCTGACAAGAGTGGCTTCCTGAGAAACATTCGTCTACATCTGTGTTGATCAAAAATTAAAGTTGTTTGTGTTCAAAGATCACAGCAATTAACTGCTGGAGATTGACCAGTTAAATGAAAAACAGAGGCGTTATGGGGTTTACAAATGTCTTAAATAATACCTCGGCATCGTTTTCCATCGTAGAGCAGACGGTATCCATGGTTACAACTGCAGGTGTAATTCCCTTGTGTGTTGTGGCAAAGTTGATCACATCCAGCAGGAATAATAGTTCTGTTCAGGCTGGCCACATACACTGGAGCACACTCATTCACGTCTGAAAGAAGTAAAGTACGTTAATTTTAGTTATCTGTTACTGATTACCATATGCAGGTGGGCTTGAAAAGGCATCCAGAATGACCAAATCTAACTCTGTTCTTGACAAAGCTGTTGAACCCAAACGTGATATTATTCTACAGGTTCTGCTATCGGCCCATTTTGCAATTTTTTGCATCAAATTATTGATGTACCTGGCTTTTTGTAGAGATAACGTTTATAAACTATGACTAAAATCATGCAAGAATTCCATTGCCTTTCACTCAGTATCATTAGCTAACGTACTAGCTTAGTTTATCAGTTCAGAAATAGTGGGTAGTAGTCGGCGTTTTTAGTAGTTATGTAAGAAATACTCCATAAAAATCAATAGAAATAGGATTTTGCTACAGTAAGAAAACTCACTTTCTCGAACGCATACCTGAACAAGTCTTGTTGTCTCTGTTTATTGCATATCCAGAAAAACACGAACAGAAAAAGCTTCCGTGAAAATTGTTGCACCGATGCTGACATCCATGATGACTGGACATACACTCATCATGATCTGAAATCCAAATCGGGTGACTTCTTTGTGCCATTCATTGATTGTATAGCTTTAAACGAGGGGTACCGCCACGTTCCCTTTTACAACGTTTAGTGATTATAAAGATATAGTATGAGCCCATAATAATTGATATAAGTTTGGTAAGCGCAAGACTAGAGATTCATTTACATCACCTTTTAGGCCAAACAAGTAGGGCTGTCAGAATAGATTACTCCTCTACTACGTAGCTAATAAAAAAGAGTCAGACCCATAGCGAGGATAAATAAGTAAACTTGTTGGTGGGAGGGGTCGGGGGAACAAATTGGTCTAGTCAAAGCCACACGGTACCCGACGTCAACAAATAGACATTAAAAAGTTTCATTTGACGATGGATAGTTATACTGTTTGCAATGTCACAGTTTGTGTTGACTACCTCTAATCTATTATTTTTTTATATTATAGAAGAACTGTACGTCTAGTCAGTATTGGATACACCTACAAAGTCTAAAGCCCATTCCACCTACAGTTTATCTAAAGAACAACTTGAGTATTGTTACTTTCCTTTTGTTTGTCTTATTTTAAATGAAAGATGCTGAAATATACTTTTGCCAATCTCTTTCCTTTCATCTTTTATTAATTTTGAACCAATAACAATAACATCCCTGTCGTCAAATTGTGCCCGAGACAAACGCCACAGTGGCTCTTGTTTAATTCATTAGGACTACTCTATCAATGTAGATAAGGAGCAGCAAGCGAAAAAAGGTTTAATAGGCTACTTTAGTCAAATAACGTCATCTTGAGAAAGAGCATTTACATTTACCTGAGCAAGTTCTGCCATTTGAATCCAAAAAGAATCCAACATTGCAGCGACATGAATACGAGCCTCTAGTATTGATACAGTGTTGAGCGCAAAACCCGTTATTGGACAAGCATTCATCAATGTCTGCAGGTGAAACAAATACGCTGATTATAATGATACTTCTGCAAAGGCATACTGGATATGAAACGTTTACGGGAGATTTTAAAATATACATTTCATTGGGTGCCAATAATCGGCACCACCGAACAGGGCGTAGCCTTTTTGACCAATTACCAGGCACCCTGTATTTACCTGAATAATTTGTTTCCGAGTCTAGAGCATTGACAGGAATCGATAAAGCGGTAAGTATTTCTTATTGGTGCATTGCTTGCTTTTATTTGAACTTTTAGGTTTTGCGAAATTAATAAAAAAAGATATATTTCCCTTGAGACATTATTACATGACCAGTTCAAAAAAAATTCCCCAAATGGCACAAGACGAACACATTATTTAAAAGCGTTGCGAATGAGAAACTCAACAACAACTTCAGTCAGCGGAAATCGAAAGCATGATCAAGGGATTTTGATTTGTTTTTAATCAAAAGATTCTCGTTTCCAGTTATGCGGTCACCGGCCATTTTATGCTTACTAGTTGTACTCGACACGTCAGGAGGCCATAATCTCTCCAATCAATTTTTGACAGAGATGATCAAATTTTCATCAATTCATTTCCTAGTAGGTCATTTCATGGACTGAGAGACTTCACATTACTCATAATGCAACTTTTAAATCTATCCATTTTTCTTTACCTTCGCATCGGCTTCCATTACTGGTCGTCAGGCGAAAGCCCATATAACATCCACAAGAGAATTTCCCTGGAAAGTTGTTACAAATCTGTTCGCATCCTCCATTCCCAGTTAAACATTCGTTGATATCTGAAGAGTAAATTCAGAGACAGAATGTTTTTTTTTTCGAAAGGTGAACCGAGATTGGGAAGCCGCAAATTCAAGTATTTTTTTACACACCGACCTCTTACTATATATATATATTTAGTGACAAAAAAAAATTGCAGTAAGATTCGGAAGCTGGAAATTGCTAGAGACTAATATTAGACATGATATCAAAATAAAAGAAGACATTTATTGACACCCCTAACACATTCGACATAGAAAAAAACTTTCTTCTCAAAAGAAGGTAGTAGTTTTTACCGTCACAAATTGTTCCACCAATTCTAAGTTGGAATCCTGGTGCACAGGAGCACGTGAAGCTGGGCACAAGGTTGACACAGTTTGCACCACAAGGCTCGCCGCTTACACCGCAACTGCAGGGACTGGGAACTATTGTCAGGCACTCGTTGATATCTGGGAGGAAATGAACAATAGTCGTAAAAGAAAGTAATTCGCCTCGATGTAAAGACCCTTGGCCTGTACCAGACCATGTTATGCTGCATTTTGTAACTCTATTTAGAGAAGGCACTGTATCACTGTATAAGACACTATGTCACTGCATGCCAGCCTTGTTCCCAGGGTATGAAAAGTGACGAATCCGAGCCTCGTTGCCAAGGAAAGAAGAGAATCTGGGAAAGAGGTTGACTGCGGCCCAGATTACAGGTACTTTACGCTGATCAATAAGACTGCGTTATGTTTGATAAATAGTTTTACTGAGTTGGCTTTTACTTCCTTGAACAATTAAGGCAAACGCTTTCAATGTTTCGGATGCCTAGAACTTAATTTGCTGGCATAGAATCGCATTTATTGTATTCGTGTGTGTAACTCGTATTACGAAGGGCTAAGAAAAATACCGGAGTATTGCTTATGCAGAAAAATAAAATTTGAAATGCATATGTAGATTTAGATGTTGCAGAAAGGGAATTCTTTTCAGATTTGCGAGTGTTGAAATTCGTAGCTAGTAAAATATATAGCGATCTGCCAGTTATAAAAAAGATAACTATTATGAATATACCATGGCATCGATGACCACTTTTGGTGTATCCAGGATTGCAACTGCACTGATAAGAACCCTGTGTGTTAGTGCACACTTGATCGCATCCACCGTTGTTTCCAGTACATTCATCGAAGTCTATGGAGCGAAAAAAACTGCATTTAAACTTAACAAAATCAGCCACTTGAATTTAAATTGGCGATCTCTTTTTTAGGCAATGAATGCAATATTGTGCACATCCTTGGATACGACAGGTAAAAGAGTATAAGAAAGTAAGTGACTAATCACGTGATCAACAAATGAAATTTAGGGGAAAAGTGAAGAGAAAACGTGAAAATGGATAAACACAACGGGTTGACAAAGGAGATGATAACCATGATGATAATGGTGAAGAAGTAATGAAGAAGTAATTCGTGGGTAATGAAAAACATGGAAAAAATCATTTTCGTCTCAGTGTTTTACCGATATGAACAAGATTGAGATCTTGCCGTAAGTCATGGCCGATAAAGCTTATGAGATTCATCCCTTTGGCGTGATAGACGAAGTGTTCCCAAGCCCCTACCTCACCTAAGCGCAATCAATAGGCCATTTTCACGATGACGACATTTGACTACAACTACAAGAATTCATTTCGTTTTTGCTTTCTTATTTAAATTTGTCAATTCCGTTGAGGGTTAAAGAACAATAGCCTTAATTTGCACTAGAAAACAACAAACTGAAGCATTCTGGTAGTTGTAGTAAAATGACGTCATCGTGCAATTGTCCTCTGTGAAACTTGATACCATATGAAAATTACAAATAATTGGGAGTAATATGATGTAAATGAGGTCCGAGTCATGTAGATTTCTGGACACAATGCAACAAGTTGTACAGTCTGAATACCTTGCGCACAGTTGTTACCAGTCCAGCCGGGCTGACACTGGCAATTATCGGGTGCAATACAGGTCCCGTGACTGGAATGACATCCTTGAGAACATATCGCTGATATATGGAAAAGAAAAGGAAATATTTAAGCAAATTATTTGTTAATATTTAGTTTATAGAATGCATGAGAACCGCTCAAATTGGGCCTGATCTCAGGTTACTCAGTTTCTATAGACGCTACAACCTTCATTTATAGAAGACATAATGCTGGGAAATAAATAAGTAGATAGTTACTACCTGCTTGAGTGTTATTACTTGTATGTTATTAAGGGGGTGTTTACATGACGCCGGGGCGACTCTCGCCCCGGAGCGAGTTCACTCCGGTTCCCTCTCATGGCTCTTTATTTGTTTACATGACACCACCACAAAATGTCATGCCAGTGCGAGTCACCCCGGCGGAGTTCACCCCGGTTCTTGTACCGGGGCGAGAATTTCACTCCGGTACGAAATCTCGCAGCGGTAACATGCTAACGCGAAACGACCACCCGTTTCGGTGTGAAATCGGTCTGCTGGTAGACTGGAACGGGTAGCGCATGCGTAATGCTTGCGATTTTGAATCACACATGCGTTTTTGAAGTGTACCTTTAAATGACGAGATATGAAGTAACCCAGTCATCGTGTAAACTCGATGCGAAATCAAAAAGCCATCCCGGTATGAAACTGGCTTCGGTGCGAGTTTTCTCTTGCAAACACCCCCTAAATGTAGACTAAATGTATGTTTTTAGACTCTTAGTTTTAACTTATTGATGTACATCTCATTTTTTAGAACTTGTACCATGTTTTTAAACTTTTATCATGTAAATGTTGTAAACCTTTTACTTGTTAACGGTGCAGTTGTGAATTTATTATTCGGAACTCCCTGACGGTGCACTGTCCTTTGTTCTTTTGTTCACAAGATTATAACGGAATAAATTAAGGAGGTTTTTTTTATAGGAAGGAATTCTATTGAACGTTGAGCACTGTCGCGTTCGCAAACATGAGCCAAACAAGCGATTCCACTCTACAAACTATGATCAAGGGCGTTTTTGAGCGACATACTTCTACAGAAATAACCTGCGATCAGGCTTTCCTTCTTCCCTTTTTATATGGGAGGCGAAAAGTAATTTTTTCCCCTTTATCAGTCCTACGAAATACGCACTTTCCTCGCAAAAAGAACGCCTCATGGTAAGTTGCAACCTGAGCCGAGTCCTATGCCTTGACGCCACCAAATTTGTATCGCTAGGTGCCAATTCTCTTATATAATAGAGGCGATTTGCCTGAAAATTTGGCAAAACTACTGCCCCAAAAATAAAACGTCCTCTTCCGGCTGATGTGCTTCGCTCAAAATCGCCTCAGTTGGCTAGGGTCCCTATTGCAGCAAGTCAGAGTCTCTTGAATGTACCTTTTTCACATGTTCTTGACCAGGAATAAGCTTTCTGCCATCCACTACAGCAAAAGATGACTGTCGCAGAGATGCTTCTTGTTCTCTGAACAGAGCGGTAGGCTGTTCTAGGTCTTTCAAGGACCACAAGGAAAAGAACGAGGTTAAAACAAGGCTAATAAACTGTTACCGATGCAAATCAAAACCGCAGGCGGGGTAATAATCCTCGGTAGTATTCAGGACTTATTTACAACGTACAATACGAATTAAAAGGCTGGCTAGACGGAGAAAATAAAAAGGAACCAAATATACGAATCCTATCTGGCAGGAGGCAAAAACGTCAGCTGTTTACAAGAGAGGCTTATACCGACAAACGTACCGATACCCCCTGGCGGTTAGGGCGAGATTTGAGTCCAGGAAATGGAATTTAAAAAGGTCAACATTGAATTGACCGCCGTTTAATTCATGTACTACCTTATAGTGTCTATTTAGGTCAAGGAAAACAGCCTAAACATAATTTTAAATGGAATCCAACTCAAGATAAAACAAAACTATGAAGTAATATATAACACGTGTTTCAATTCGTATGTGATTCTTTGGGGAACTACCTGTGTTAAATCACCTTTACAGCCTCAGGTGAGAGCAACTACACCCTTTATGGAAGTTCAGTTCCGTTCAGTTCAGTTTATTCACAGTTATATACAATATTTCCACTATATATAGTAACGTAGGCATAAAATAACAAATAAGAGAAAAAAGAAAAGAAAGGAATAAGTGACTTTGATAGAAATTATACGGTGGTCAGAGGAGCTTGGCTTTTGTCCCACACACCGCTGTATTATAAATGAAATTACTTATTATGTGCGATAGGTGCCATAGCAAATATGGACGCTACTGTGAAACGATCATTTATCAGTAGTTAACTTGAAGCGTTCAACAGAATTCGTTTGACTGTATTGATTTTTGAACTGGTAGTAGCTGAGTGCACGTGTTTTCATGCTAGTGGGAATCTCTTCCCAGATTTTGGTTATGGCAAACTTAAATGCGTCTTTGCCATAAATGACCTTATCCGTGGCACATGAAAATTAAGATTTGAGGCATATCTGGTTTTGTGTGAGTGAATATCAGCGTAGCCCATTTTCTTTCTCCGGTCTTGGAGAACAAATGGAAGCGTGTAAGATGACGAGTGCCTGTATCTCCTATAGTCTTGCATACAATGGCTGTCAACCATTAACGGGTCTTATAGAGCAGTTGTGCATCGTGGAGTCATTGTGACGGCGCACGGTGTCAGCAAATAGGTAAGGTAGTACAAGTTAAGCTAAGTTAAAATGGAGAAAGCCAACGTGAAATTCTTTTTAGTAGACACTGCACATTTCATATTATAATTTTCTGCATCGATATTTCTTAGTATGTTGTTGCCAATATCGCTCTACTTCAGTGTTACAAACTTCTTACTTAC
>JBBMOI010000014.1:5885000-5940000 GCA_038088405.1 Porites divaricata
TCAGTTTTTAACCTACATGACAGCTCTCTTGGCCGTCATGTAAATGCCGCGTCACGCAAAAGCGTAGAAATTCAATCGTACTCTATCACAAAACCAAGAACCCTTTTGAAGCGAAAATTTGTATGAAAATTAGTTTTCAGCTGCCCTAATGCATCGTGAAAGTAAAATCTCAGTAGGATCGATAGATTTTTAGTTTGAATTTTAGTGACGTCATGTGAAAACCAACAATTGCCAAACTGTATGTCATTTTTGTAAGCAATCTGCTGGAGAGACTGCAAGAACCTGCTTTAAGAACAATTTACAACTGTCGGACAGGCACTTACGAAGTTCTTCTACGTCGTGCAAACTTGCCCTCTCCCTACCGAATAGGAGGCTTAAAGAGATTGAAATTTTAATGTATCAAGTCAGAAATTGTTTAACGCCTGAATACACAGGTGAACTTTTTAATTTTGCAAACAAAAGGTACTCTCTAAGAAAATACAAATAGAGGATATTGTAAACATGGCCGCGAGCTGGGATACAAATTTATCTTCGAGTGCTGAAAGTATCTCTCACAAGTGAGCAAAGTAAACAAGTGAGAGATACTTTCAGCAGGAGAATATAAAATTCGTATCCCCAAGCGGCCATGTAATATTCTGTTTATTTTCTAGATACTGATGAAATTCCTACATCAAACACAACATTTTTTTTATTCATTTTCGAAACAGCAAAATAGTGCAATCAAAGTGGTCACCTATCGCAAAATGCCTGTCTCAAAAATTTTATGAAACTCGGATGTACAGTTATAAAGGAGAAAAAAAAGACAATGATACTCATATTTTCTGTTCCAAAAAGTCAAAATTCTAATGAAGAAGAGGAAAATCATGTTACTAGCCATGGCGACATCAATATCCTCAAACGTGAAAGATAAAAATGGTATCTTCACTGCGCGCGATGAAGATATGATTTTTTAGTAAAAGGAAAAATCCTGGTATTTCATCAGTATCTATATAATAAATTTTGATATACCTCACTACTCAAATTGTTGGTTTTCACATGACGTCACTAAAATTCAAGCTAAAAAACTATCGATCCTACCAAGATTTTACTTTCACGATGCATTAGAGCAGCTGAAAATTAATTTTCATACAAAGTTTCGCTTCAAAAGGGTTCTTGGTTTTGTGATAGAGGACGCTTGAATTTCTAAGTTTTTGCGTGACGCGATATTTACATGACGGCCAAGGGAGGTGTCATGCAGGTTAAAAAAATAACTTTCTTTTGGAAATTTTGCTATTTAAACAGTTCATGTGTTAGAAAAAGTATTACTTTAATGTTTATGAGTTTCTCGAGGAATAAATTCACGCTTTTGTAGCAAAACTCGGTAACAGATGTTTCTGTTGGTTTCCGTCCGCCATGTTCGAGTTCATCCTTTTGAGCACCAGCGTGGCATCTCCATACAAATCTCTATAAATCTGGGTAAAACATTTCTTCGGATATCTCGTATACGAAATATTCCTCTGACCTGAATCTTGGCGAGGGTCTTTGTATATGTACCTCCTTTCATTTCTCAGATTCTGGACTTTATCTATTGAACGGTTTTGATTTTTATTTTGATCTATTTTGAATGGCGTGACACTGAAAATCAGAAATAGTAAGATATGGAAAACACTCTGTTAGCTACCTGAGCCCTTACCTTTGGTCCAGACTATCCTCAAGAAATCGATAATGACCCTCGCAGGACAATTTCAGATGTAACATCAGAAACAAGAACTTGACTTGTTTTATTGAGGGCACGTGCACCAATTGTAACTTATGTATCACTTAACCACCTTTGCAATGGAATTTTATTGCCTTTTAGCTCAATAATAATAAATTCGTGAATATTCTAAGTATCAGTTTTTCTTGGAACTAAGCGATATTAAATTTGTGAATAGTGCAGATTTTTAGATTTTTATTATGAACCTTCCCTGTCTTCAAAATGATTGTAAATTTTAAAATAGATTTTTAGCACTCGTAGCATCCCTATTTTAATTTTTTATTTTGCATTTGGAATCTTCTTTTAGTGTCCACAATTAGCTAATATCTAGCTAAATACTCTGACACTTAAATAAAGTTCATTCATTCAAATGTTAATTGACTGCATCGAATTAGTGATTTTTGCCTCCTTCTTACGTAGAACATTACCTAAAAGCATAGAGTATTAATTAAAGCAACAAGGTAAAAAGGTACACAAACGACCAAAAATATGTCCGTTTGGTACTCTCCTAGCGCCGAATGCAATAATGACGTAATGTGTATTTTCCCACGCACTTAAAAAACTGTTGTTTTCAATAATAATAACAGTGTCCCACCAGGAGGCTCAGAGTCTGTAGTGAGCTACTAAACTCTACCGAAAGAAAAAGAAAACATTTCATTGGGCGCGATCCATTCAACCAAAATTTCCGACCGGGAAAAGTGGTCCACTTTAAAAGCTGCACCAGTTCTTTCGAAACTTTTCCGATTGGAATTTTGGACCGAAATTCCCGGAAATTTTAGTTGAATGGATCGGGCCCATTATTTTCCCTTTTTCCCTGAAATGCGCCGAGGCGTGCTCGTGCATGCTTTGTTCTTTCTAAATTAAAGTGAAGCCCGCTTTTCCTGTTTATTGGTATACGAGACCCCAGCAATGATAATTACTTTTTCCTTTCTAAAAATGATGCTGTTTTTCAACTAAGTATCACCAAACAAATCATCTGTAGACAGATATAACTTATAAGCATATTAATAATTTGAACCTGTCTGTCTGAATAAAGTGCAAGTTTAAAAAGTGTTCAAATGTTTGCCTGTTGTGTCTAGCCATTACTTCTGCGAAACTATCGGCGAGCATTGAAATCATCAGACAAAAAGTTATTTCCATTGAAAATACCACAAACTGTTTCCATGTTTGATACGTCGACTACAGTTACTGACTTTTTATAAAAACAATCGAAACTCCTGATTTTCGGAACCATCAACATTGTATACCTCTGGCTGATTTTTGAAGTTCCTTGTTTGAATTATTTTTCATCCCTCAGGGTTCATTTCCACTGTCGCGTAATTTCTACGTCCGTACGTGCGTAAAATTTACGTTCGCTCGAGGCAATGCATGAACGCTCGCTCGAGAGCGTAAAAGTTGAACCTCGTTCAACTTCACGTTTAATCTCAACACTTTAAATCTTGCCTCGATTCAGTGCCTTAACGAGCGTAGCCAAAAAGGCGTCAGTGGAAATCAACCGTCAAGGCGGTTCGAGTCTATTGCATATATGCTAAAGGATCGCGGCTTGAAATTCACTGACGCGTATTTACCTTCAAATTTGTCGGCTGCACAACTCTATTTCTGTTTTCTCCAAATGAAAAAGGCTACTAGACTACATAACTTGCTTCCCTTTCCTCAAAAAATGGAGCACGAAACGTTTACAGTTCCCTGTAAAAATTTTTAACTTTTGGTCGGCATCAAGATGACATTTGCCTTTAACATTATTTTCCAGCAAAAGACTATTTCCATCATGCTATGAAATCAACCTTGTTTTGTGCGATATTAACCTTTTACAACCACCTCAGTTTGTTAATGTGGAAGAAATCTTATAAGGTGAAGATGCAAATTTTGGTTTACTTTCGTTTGTCAATATTTATATTCATTTTTACAGTTTAATTCAGTCAGGAAAGTGAAATTCAAAACTTTTAAATCCGATGAAGCGAACCTATAAAAAATGTTTGAAATCACAAAGACGGTTGAACGTCCTGAAGATAGAAGTTAAACCTGATTCAGACGGTGAGTGGTGTTGAAGGAGATTAACTTTAGACGACACTTGCAATAAGGGTGGATCATTTGCAACATTCGCTATAGCTGTTGCATTTGCCTGATGGAATTTTTTTATTGTTTTTAAAAATTCCAGCGAGAAAATGCGACAGCTATACGCGAATATTGCAAAAGAATCTACCCTAAGGCGTAAAGTGCAGATGACAAGAAAATTGTCTTTCTAGAAGGAAGTGAATTAAGTCCACTAATCTCATAGGTTTCCATCAAGTCAGTATTGTCATGGTACGGCCATAACAAGTGATAATTGGTGTTTTTACTGAGCGAAATTGTCGGCAAGAAGTTTATCATTTTTAAATCACTTATCAAGTCCATTATTGGCACTGATTCCACACATAAACTCTAAGTCCCTACAAATTTCGATTTGTCCTAACGTGGTTATCAAGTTAAAATGGCACTAAAGAAGGTCTAACTAGTTGCTAGAAATTGTCCCGACATGGACAGAGAATTCATATCCGATTGTTGTAATTTTATAGATTATCGGTATCGTACCGATGGTGAACATATCAACGCTTGCACCATAGTATTAAGGATGAAAAAGAATAAAAGAGATGACTGAAATATTGAAGCCATCTGGGAGTCAAAAAACCGTTTCCACCTTGTTATAAAATGCTAAAGGATCCATAATGATCTTATCTATCCCATTTTGTTTAATGACATATTCTGGAACCGAGTAAAAGCAAGGCCTTGAGTCTGGAACTAATTCAGACAATACCGTCCTGGAAGTAAAGCTTCGTAAAGAATGCTCATCATTACTCATACTATTTATCTTGAAATAGTTAAATACCCCTGTTTTAAACCTGATTGTACAAGAAAAGACTTTGTTATAGCTTTTTGCTTTCCGAGATTTCTGCACCCAATTTTCAAGATAAATTTCTTCTAAGGAAGTTCTTAGGCCCGTTTCAAACGTCGTGCTACTGCCGTGCCGAACTAAATTGATCGAATTAAATTCGACTTTAGCACTGCAGTAGCGCGACGTTTGAAACCAAGTCGTGCTACTGCCGTGTAGCACGGCAAGCTTTGCCGTGCTACACGGCAGTAGCTCGACTTGGTTTCAAACGTCGTGCTACCGCCGTGCCGAACTCAATTCATAAATTATAAATATATTAGAATACATTCAAAAGTTTCCTAAACTGTTTCTTTATTTTTGTGTTTTGTTTTCGGCAACAGCCGTTCTATTCGACTGAATTAAATTCGACGTCTGAAACCAAGTCGTGCTAGTGTCGTGCTACAGTCGAGCTACAGTCGAGCTACAGTCGAGCCATCTTAGCACAGCAGTAGCACGACGTTTGAAACAGGCCTTAGGCACAACTTACCCATGTCTGTCGAGATTCGATGGATTAACGACAGCTTGCTTCGTTTCCTGAAAGCTGGAAATGAGACTCAACGCTAAGACGAGAAACAACATGATAGCTTTTGGACTCAAGCAGAAAGTGCCTGTCGAAGCATATTGCCACTGAAATTAATCAATATTTACATTATTCCCGGAATTGTCATGATTCGTTTTAGACTAGTAAAACCTGCGATTCGCTAAAATATGAATTGTAAATGACGCAGTGAACTATGACGAGCTTTGTCCGACTTTGTCCGATATTTTTGGTTTTAAAAACCTTTCGGCCACAAAACGTTTGAAAAACCTGCATCTTTCATTCAGCTATAATGTGAATCAATTCGATTTTGGTGGTCATTAATCTTTTTTTAAGTAGCTTAAGTCGACCCCCCTCTTTTGTGGTAGTAGGTTTTAATGAAAACGTTGGAGCAGAGGTCAGAATACTTATAAGCCCCTCTTAATTTCAGTTTTGAATTAGTTTTTGAATTTTGCAAATAAGTTCACGAGTTTGTATTTTTGGAACAGCTTTCCCTTTCTGAATAATATATAGACTGTTTACACAACCTAAACGGTCCTTCAAAGGCAGCAAGACTGGCGATCGTCTTACAGGCATTGGGAATATTTGTCCCAAAAATTTATACGTTTGTAGCTTCGTTTGCCTCAAAGCAACACTTTTTGAAATTCCAAAACAATTTCGGACATTAGATAATTCAGAAGAATCCATCAGTTGCGGACTTCGACTATTGTTCCAACATTTACTTAGCATACGTACATTCAGTTCAATAAAACTTGATACTACTGTTCTACTGTGTTGATGACGTCAACATGTCGTCTTAACATTAAAAGCCGAATGTTGTCACCAGCCGGCGGGGGGGGGGAAGAGACGAGGTCTGGGACCGAGAAACGATGTTCTCACAACTTGCAAAGCGGTCACCCTGCGTGGCGGTCAGCGGATAATTGCAGCACTTTTCCCTCCGTAGATATTTTTGGACTTTCTAGAAGCAAGAAGCGAACCTGTAGAGGAAATCAGAAATGCTTAAAAAATTGAGAAAAATAATATCATGCATCTTTGTTTTTCTTGCATATCTTATTTGTCTTTCGGTACTGAAATTACAGGGGAAACTAAAACGCAACCGTGTTAGATCTTAAACAACTACGCGCTCGATCGATTAACAGGCTACATCGTTTTTGCCGAGCAAGGATAACTTGATGCTGATAAGAGTTACTGGAGAAAGTGTCAAATTTATCGGTAGCAAGTATATTCAGAAAGATTTATAAATATGAGCTTACAACTCTACATATCATAACTGAATAAACATTCACACTTTACAACACAGCTTCACTTCGTTTTCAACACCTTCAATCCAAAGTTAAAATTCAAAACGATCCTAATAAACAAATCACAACTACTACTGAAAGCTCTGTACCTTGAAGCGACTTTAACTTTCCTAAGGTTTGCAGCAAACACTACTCGATAGCTCAACTCTTCGGCGGTTCTTATCAGCTGTACGGAGATATATGTTGCATATTCCAAACTCTGCAGAGGGAAATTGTTTAACAGAAAAAGAAAACCACACACTATGTCTGAAAAGCGACATAAAATCAACAAATTCCCGAATTACCAAAATATAATAGTGAGAAACAGTCCCGCCTTTGACCGCCATGTTTCTGCTTCTTCTCAAGGCCGCATTCTCGACCCCAGTGCTTACGGGTTTGGGAATGCGCCCGTAAGCTCTGGGAAACTCTGCGCCGGAGAAGCCAAAATCTGGCTATTTGGGCCTCACAGCGCATGCTCTTTGATCCAACCCAAACTTTTTGCTTACTTTTTGCTTCTTTTATATCTGCTTCATCGCGAAGTGTTGTGTTGCTTCGGTATTAGAAGGGAAGAAATTCAGTTAACGGCCGTGAAGAATTTTCAGGTATCCAAGGCTCTTGTGGTAGCTGCTGAGAAAATACCGTTAAACGTTCCCAATCACAGATTGAGACTTGAAGTTTGCGTATGCTTGGCAGTTGATTAATATTTCTGTGGACTACTTCACGAGGCGGTAAGTGAAACCCGAATGGCTTGTTAAAATAAACGTATGGAAATTCCAATAAAACTTTCCAAAATATGAATTTAGCGTCCTTTTATTTATGTTTGTTCATGAACATTAACACTTCAGCGAAGCTGCTTTGAAATGTGATATCGTGGGAAAAGAAGAGAACTATAAATAGCTAGTCGCATTGTACACGTATCACTTTTACTTTTTCTGTTTTTTTTTTTCTTGGAAGTCTGTTTTTGGGCAATTTACGACAAGAAGCTGAAGTTTTCATTCATACTCGGCTACTTCGTGTGAACAAAATAACGTGGAAGTCGAAGAAAAATCAGCAATGTGTCACGCTTCTTAACTTATAGCTGGCAAAGATGTCGGTGTATTTTTATTTTATTTTTTTTTGCATTCAAATCTTTTTCTGGTTCACGGTTCAATTTTCGATATGTAGCTAAGCATTTTTATTTGAAAATTGGAAAATCTAGTAATTCTGCCTAATTAGTCGTTCAAATGTTGTTATGTAATCGCTGATATCAAGAATCGGCCGGCTGTGTTTACTTCAACATGTCTAGGGAAAAAACCCGCTCACACGCCAGACACGCCGCACGTTCAACCGCTCTCGTGCAAACTTGAATAGACCAATCAGAAACACTTTGATCGTTTTTCGCTGAAACCAATCAGAGACAAATCTTGCTCCAGGGTTCCCCAGAGCTCTTGATCCCTCTCCTTTACATGCGCAGAAGAGCTCTGGGTCGAGATTGCTCAAGGCCGTTGATCTATGAATTTTGACGTAATGCGCATGATCAGTACACAAATCCGCTGGCAAGACCCTTGCTGATCGCCTTGCAAGTTGTGAGAACATCGTTTGGATTTCATTTAAGAGAATGTATGGGAAGTAGCTCCCCCCCCCCCCCCGGGTTGTCACATTTAAGAGTTTATTACATTTTTAAAGGCCAAACGTTATTCTTTGTACACCCTATACATCATTTATTACAATCGCCATTACTCTTTCCTAGATTTTTCTTTGTGTAAATTTGGATTTATTAGTGCTTTTTAAACTTACCGGATATCAAGAGAGCAAAGTCAGTATTGTTGACAAATGAAGCCATCGCGAGCAAAAATAGTAATATTTATTAATAATATTTATAAATTTGTATTGCGCAAATATCAATCCAGAAGAATTTCCTCTGCGCAATAGGCTGGTTACATGCGGAGTCTGGGACCAAGTGGAACTCACAGGGCCCGATCCATTCAACCAAAATTTCCGGAGACTCATAATATTTTAAATTCTCATTTTTCACCCAAACTGGACATAAATATAAGAACGTTTATTCCTCAACATTAGCCGGTGTACAAAGAACCCAGTGCATTTACTATACAATGTCAAATAGTCACAAAAACAAAAAGATTCGATTTGTTTTATCGACTACGTTGTAATGTGTGTCCTTGTGAATTGAATATACACTTTTAAAAATTGAGTTGCTATAAAACATAACACTAAAGCTCAAAATACCATCAGGGTACGTTGTCATTTATGGAGTTTAAAAAGCATTTAGGGTATACTATGTCAAGTTTACCACTAAAACAAATTCCTCTAAGGTATGGAGGAATAAAAACTAATGAATGAATACTCGAAATTCTATAAACTTGTTAACATGTTTGTTTAATTAACAAGACTTAAGTGCATAGTGTCACCCTTTGACATCAAGAGCCAAGACGAGTCATTCTAAAAGGTGCGAGCAAGCGTCTTTCCATGACAGAAAAAATATAGAGGAGGAAACGACTACAACTCTCAAATAACAATGCAATGGCTAGCAATTAGTTTGTTGTAACAGTTGGTTTGTTAACGAAATGTAAGAAATGGTAAATGAGAGATCCCAAGCGATCCCCTCTGGCTAAAAGTACATGTATACTGTGTGCTGCATGTGCTTCCTTTTAATTTCTGCATGCTATAGTTAAGAGCAATTCTCTGTAAGAATCAAGCAAAGTGGGAAATGAAAAGTTTTGACCTCCCCTCAAATTTTGCATGCAATTAGATATTGTGGGGGGATGTCTAAAAATGCACTTTGTTTGGGTTGCTACTTTATTGTTGTCATGGTAACACCAATTGTTTGTTGGTGGCAAAATATTTAATATTTAACTAAGAAACTGTTGTAAAAAGTGCAAAATGTGTAGCTCTGTTTCTCAAGTCCATTAAAACGCTAGAACCCAAGACTTTCAGCAGATATAATACCATCATTCTAGTTTACATTTGTGTATATTGCTCTTTATTATATCAAATTTGCGTGTCATAAACGGTTAATCAACTACATAGAGTTTCGGCCATTTGAGTTGATGGTTAAAATATGGTTATCCTTTCCCTGAATTTCTCCAAAAGTACGGCAGTTCCAGAGCTAAAACTAAGCAGGCAGTTTACACACATATCCTAGTTATTAAGTCTGTAAAAATCTCTGCGGGGCGGGCTCTTCTGTTTGCAAAGGCAATTAACGAACAAACGCCAAATTTCAGTTTTTGTATATTTCATCGCAGTTGACAATCTATCTACTAGCCAACAAAATTTCTAAAACACTGAAACTACCTTCATTATCAAAGAATATTATGTACTGAGTCATTTTATGATCAAAAAATTATTACTGGCTTTCAGTTTTCTAAACAATATCGATCAAAATAAGGCTTACTTTACGGTTTTCTCTACTTCACCGCTTGAAGCGTAGCATTTACATTCAACGAACACTCGGTTTCTCGAACCATTCTCATGTGTCCGGCTGTGCTGTTTCCCATTGTAAACCATTGTAAGTCTCCTCAGTCACTTACAACAAGTTATAAAGTGATACAGAAGCCGATAAAGAAGTCATACACAAGTCATTGGCAAGCCAAGCCACATCTTGTAAACACGCACTCTTCCACTTTGCATTTACGTCGTATTTCTTCATTAGATGTCATCAATCGCTCCAGAGAGAGTTAAACCTCATTAGGTTTTAGTCATTAAGCCAAGCATTGGAATTATCTACGTTTTAAAATCCGAAATCTCGGGTCGAGAAGCTCAGAAAGCTGAACTAGTGGTCACTCTTTGACATTCCCGTGAACATGCAACCTGTCCTGGTCAGCGGTGTTAATCGCGCAACATAAACAATTTCCGGGAATTTCCGGTCATTTCCGGTAACATTGTTTTCCCCACACTTCCCGGAGATGATGGAGAAAAAGGATCGCCTGATCGAAGGTTGCATGCAGGGTCAGACGAAATTTTTCCTTCTCAGTGAATGTAATCGCAATTTTTCTACCTATTTGCAAACTTACGGGCTTAGCAAATTTCGAAAAGGTATTACCAATGGAGTTGCATGCTGACTTCCTACCGTTTGCCGTGCAGGTATGTTCATTTTATTTTCTGCACTCTTCTGTTAAATACTAGGGGGGAAACCCTGAAGTAACTCCTATGGCCGCTCACCATAGGATTTGAAACATGTTGTACCAACACAAATTCGTAACTTGTACTTTGAAATACAGTAATTAGAAAATCTGGAACAACGGAATGTTGGGAACATGGACTTGAGATATTTAAATATATTTTAATATAGAAGAAAGCTTTTTTTTTTTTTACAGAAATCGGCTTTCGGATTCGTACATACATACACTCTAAAGCTAGTTTACTGTGGAATTTTTTTTTAGCTAAAAGCAAGGCAGATCACTTTTTCCTGGCCCTTGAATATCATGATAACATGAGGAGCATATTGTTTTGTAAGGGCTTCCGTACCTTCTTTAGGAGTTTTCGATTTTACACTTGTCGACACAAGTAGCTTCAGAATTTGTTGTCTCCCTGTTGTCTCCTGACACGACTGAATGTCCCGGGGTTCTGGCTACAACAAAGTACTTTAAACGTATACCTGCACTTCAAGTCTCTAGCTTTCGTTATTCGGTATTAGGTGAATGATTTTATTACAACTGATGTTAAATCATCAATCTCAGTACACATTGCGCTGAAACTATATTGCTCTTATACATTCTCTTATACTTTTATGCTAGCTAAATTTCGCATGTGTGGCCGTCGTAAAAGGGATTGAAGCGGGGCGTGGAATTTATGCAAGCGTGATCCAATAGAAACTCCGTGCAGGTTTAGCTACATATCCTAACTTCAGAGAAAGTAGAGGGGTCAGCGTTCAAATGAAGGAAAACGAGGAAAAGGTGAGAATGTACCTGCAAAGTGTCCCAACAACACGTAGCGCAAGAAGACAAGCCGTCCAAGTAAAGTGTCATTTTGCAAAATTCTTTGTGAACAATTTACAACCCAAATAGTGACTAAAAAGGAATAGCCATCTACTGGGAGTTGAAACCTCTAACGGAGAGTGGAGACAAAATTAGTGTTGCTAGCAATACACAAGCTGAGAAATTACAGTCTCTCAAATAACTTCTAGCGTATGTTCCCTAAATTTCCTTGTTCAAATTTTTGTTTCCCCCCTAGTACTTTACAGAAGAGTGAAGAAAATAAAACGAACTTTATTACCGGCACGTCAGAGTAGGAAGTCAACTTCATCGGTAATACCTTTCCAACATTTACTGAGCCCGTAAGTCTGCAGAAAGGTACAAACACCACGATTACTTTCACTAAGAAAGCATAATTTGGTTTCACTCTCTGAGCAAGGTAGGGATGTAATCTTCGATCAGAAGGGAAGGGAAAAGGATTTTATTTCTACCGGAAATTGTTTATGTTGCATTGATTAACACCGCTGACCAGGAGAGGTTGCATGTTCACAGAGATGTCAACGAGTGTCTTTTTCAGCTTTCTAAGCTCGGTTTTCGACTTGAAGTTTCGGATTTTATCAAATACATTTGCAATTCCTATTGTGGGCTTAATGACTAAAACCTAATGAGGTTTAACTCTCTCTGGAGCGATTGATGACATCTAATGAAGAAATACGACGTAAATGCAAAGTGGAAGAGTGCGTGTTTACAAGATGTGGCTTGGCTTGCCAATGACTTGTGTATGACTTCTTTATCGGCTTCTGTATCACTTTATAACTTGTTGTAAGTGACTGAGGAGACTTACAATGGTTTACAATGGGAAACAGCACAGCCGGACACATGAGAATGGTTCGAGAAACCGAGTGTTCGTTGAATGTAAATGCTACGCTTCAAGCGGTGAAGTAGAGAAAACCGTAAAGTAAGCCTTATTTTGATCGATATTGTTTAGAAAACTGAAAGCCAGTAATAATTTTTTGATCATAAAATGACTCAGTACATAATATTCTTTGATAATGAAGGTAGTTTCAGTGTTTTAGAAATTTTGTTGGCTAGTAGATAGATTGTCAACTGCGATGAAATATACAAAAACTGAAATTTGGCGTTTGTTCGTTAATTGCCTTTGCAAACAGAAGAGCCCGCCCCGCAGAGATTTTTACAGACTTAGTAACTAGGATGTGTGCGTAAACTGCCTTCTTAGTTTTAGCTCTGGAACTGCCGTACTTTGGAGAAATTCAAGGAAAGGATATCCATATTTTAGCCATCAACTCAAATGGCCGAAACTCTATGTAGTTGATTAACCGTTTATGACACGCAAATTTGATATAATAAAGAGCAATATACACAAATGTAAACTAGAATGATGGTATTATATCTGCTTAAAGTCTTGGGTTCTAGCGTTTTAATGGACTTGAGAAACAGAGCTACACATTTTGCACTTTTTACAACAGTTTCTTAGTTAAATATTAGATATTTTGCCACCAACAAACAATTGGTGTTACCATGACAACAATAAAGTAGCAACCCAAACAAAGTGCATTTTTAGACATCCCCCCACAAAATCTAATTGCATGCAAAATTTGAGGGGAGGTCAAAATTTTTCATTTCCCACTTTGCTTGATTCTTACAGAGAATTGCTCTTAATTGTACTCAGTACGTCAGTGACGGGGGTTAATCTTAACAGTGGCTTGTTTTGCGATGCCAGGAACGCATGCCACAGGTGGTTGTAGGATGACGTCATAAATTTCATCATCATTCACCGATGAATAGTCGTTCTCTTGTGTTTCCAGTGGCTTTTCGCTGACTGTATATCCAAGATTATCAAATTGACAGCTTGAGTGATAGCTTCCTCTCCCCCATGAAGGATTCTCATGGAATGCGGAAACAGGACAATCCAACTGGCGGGTAGAATAATCGTTTTTCGTTGTGCCCGTATTAGTCTCACAGGCTCCGTACGCGTTATTTTCAAAAGTACAAGTTAACGATGCGGGAGTCGCCTTCGGAGCTTGTTTTTCCTTTCGTCTCTTGCACAAAAGGACTAAGCCCACGGTACCTATAACTGATAAGGCAAGCAAACAACAAAAATAGATTGTATAATAAACTTATAATGTACTAAATAAAATTCTTTAACATTTCTTCACAAAGGAGAAGATGGTTTATAGATGAGATAAATATGCAGAGGCTCAGATAATAATTTTTGGGAGTTGAATATATTGTATAAAATTGAGTGGAAAGAGCTTTGGCAAAAAAGTTTGTCGCAATTTCCTGTTTCCTTCTTCTGTTATTCTAAAAAAGGGAACCTCCAACGCAGGCTTTCCGACTTTTGGCTCGTCATGCAATCCTCCCCAACGAACGAGGGGAAGAAACGAGTGACGAAACCCGCTTAGAACGTCTGGGTGTGAGGGGATAAAAAAGGGAGATCTCTTTTCATCCCCTAGAAGGAAATGAAAGACTTACTGGCGACTATGAGAACTGGTCCACCGATAATGACAGGGAGTTTCCATGGCAACTTTTCAGCATCCTCCCGCCCTTTTGCTTTACCAGCGTCTTTCACTATATCAGTTGATGGGGAGTCGGTCGTCATTTTCCCACTAAAATGCAACTGTAAAAAAAAAACATTGGACACGTTTATAACCCCTAAGGGCAACTGCTATACTCATTAATAAAGCATTAATACCAATGCGCGAGGTACTGATCTCCAGTGATGTATGAGATAAGGTAACAAAAAGAAAAGAAAAAGCAATCAGGGCGCGAGTTTGGTGTAGGACGTTATCATTTCATTAGGCGTGGTAGTAGCAGAGTTGCTTATCCCTTCATCCCGGTCGTCGTTGATTTGTCCAACGTTCCTAGCAATTTAGGTGAGTAAAAACAGTTTTTACAGTTTAGTACAGTGTGTTCTTTAAAGTTTATATTTGAAGCAGCACGTTTTATGAAAATCGAGTGTTCGTACCAGTTGTTGAGTCAGAGAAATCTCTTCAAATTTTAAAGCAGCAAAAGACCTAATACATAAATTAAACCAGCTAGCGTACCGTCATAGTTTAGACTCTTGTTCTTTGCGTTTTATATTTGAAGCAGCTCGTTCAAAATCAAGCTAGTGGACTTATAAAGTAAACCTCGTGCTCATCGGTCAGCGTGCTACATTTGTGACCTCACTCGAGTTTTAGTAAACGAATTTCTTCGCAGTGTGCGACCTATGCTTTACAGATGATCACATTTTCTGAAAATCGGATTGCTTTTCCCTCGTTGGCACTTAGCGATGGATACAACTAGTTATAATGAAAATGATAATGTTGACGAAAGTGTGTTGTCTCTGAGCTGACGTCGGACTCTGTATCAAAACGAAGTCAAGTGCTTAGCCCTCAATTCATGAAACTCATTTTCACAAGAAAGGTTGTGCACTTGGCCTATTCAGAATACCCAGAAGAACATGAGGAATGAACTGGAGTGAATTGTGACAATGATGATGATAAGAAAAATATGGCAATGTTGATATTTTTATCGCAATTTACCCCACATTACTGGATTTTTAAGTACCGTTAAGTTTTTAATACCTTTCTTCCCCCATATTCTATTTCCACTCCTTTCCTCAATAGTTCTCCCAAGTGAGTTTTATCGACTTTTGCGGCATCTATGAACAAAACGACCTGGGTACAAAAAAGATCAAATTAGCGGAAAAAATAAGACGGAATCCACTAGAACAGTGAGTAATTTTGATTTTCAGTAGACAAAAATCTTGTACCAGAATAATTTATAGCGTATTGCTTTGTATCTTACATTTTTCAAAGGCCAAAGATGTAATAAATCATGAATGTCAAATTTCACAAAATCACGTCTTACACATGAAATTTTTAGAATTTTACCTGCACAATCACAAGGCCTCCGTCCTCGCATTACAAGACGGTCAGAAACATTTTCCCCTCCCTTCCCTCCCGTTAGCTTTATTTTACCCCAGGGAATGGCGGGTGTGTCCTCACCTTTGCTGGGATAATGTTCTTGTGTATCTGGTTTTCCCAGCTTTATATATGCTTTAATTTAATAAACGGCCACTCCCGTGGCCAAAATATCCTGGCGTAATCGGTTTGTGATTATTTTGTGTCCCAGCAAACACACCCAAAGCGAGACTCCGCCAACATCAATAACTCTCGGAATATGTAAAGGAACCTGAAGCGTAAAAATCATTCTGGTACAGATTTTTGTCCACTGAAAATTAAAATTACTCAATTTCCTGATGGATTCTGTCATGTTATGTCATGATGCGATGAACTTTCAATAGGTGATTTGCACGCCATGGCGTCTTTTGATTACTTTTACCAGAATTCTTTAGCACCTTGCGCACATTAGGGCTATTGTCATTTAAACCTCGCTGGTAATTCTAAATGCAAATATGAAAGGCAAAACAAAATAGATTCTGTCGTAATAGATATAAAAATAAAATTACGTCATTGTGCAATTGGCCTATTGCTCGAAAAATGTTCGGAGTTATTCAGATGCAGACCAATCCCACTCTGAGGTAGATTTACCGCAAGTCACAAAACGATTCCATTTATTAAGCTTCCTGACTGTTAACTAGATATTTACCTCGGCTCCATATTCGGTTAAACTCATTTCAGTTTTCGTCTCTGTTACAGCAATGATCTGCAATTTTGAAAATAAGTTAGTATGGAAAACGTTAAGAAAACAAAATTTACTACCTAAAACTAAACCCTCCCGTTATAAGAACATAAATCTTTCTATGTCAGCCTGAAAATGGACTCTGGTGATGAACAAAAGCAGCCCCCGTTATTTATAGGTTAACTGCTGCGAACAAATTGCGACTCAAACAAAAAGTACAACTCCACAGTATGATTCTTTCCAAAAACAATTTCCACGGATAATAAGCATACATGAGAAAATGCAGAAAAGAAATTGCTCGAGGGGAGTGTCAAAAAATTACAAACTTACAAAATGATAAGAATTGTTTTTTATCCTGGTTCTTTTTTCGATTAAAAACTTTTTTTAAGGCTCAGGGTTTATTTTAATTCTACAGGCTTTTAAAACTCCTTATTCATTTTTGAATTTTGATCGTTTTGAATTCGTTATATACGATGTATATCTTAATGAGCACTCTTTTGTGTCAGTCAATCCACCCCAGCATTTCTCCCCTTCGGCTAAATTTAAATCCCTCCGCTAACACCAAGGTAGACAAATAGGACATAGTAAGTGTACAGCTATTTCGAGAAAGGTTGTCGGAAAAGTGCACGCGACAACCCCGAAAGGTATTGTGGGTGGTTTTGAGCCCACTGTTGTTCAAAGAAATTTGAAAGAATTGCACGAGAGACCATGGACGTTTGTTTGAGAGTGCTAAAGGAGAGCAAAAAGAAAAAAGTAGGTTCGACAGGTACAGTGTCAGGAACAGTGTATTGATCATATCCCACATTACCTTTCGGGATTGTCGCGTACACATTTCTTCCGACAACCTTTCTCAAAATAGCTGTATACTGTAAATGACTGTGTGTCCAATAAAATATAAAAAGTCTTACGACGAGAAATCCAGACACTTTTTCTTCTATCAAATGAAGAATTTTCTCCTTGTCTCTTATGAAGTTTGAAGAGTCCAGCTTTCCATGGAAAAATAACTAAAAATAGAATTGCTTTGCGTCAGAAGCGACTAAATACGAAATCAATAATAGTGGTAATAATATTAATACTGATATTAAGTTCGAACTTAAGGCAACCAAATCAAATCGTAAGGATTACCGATGTATTAAGCAATTTTCAAAAAACAATATCTTAACAAATAACTTGGCCTGATACAGGCGATGAGATACAACGATTGACAGAAATTTGATACCTTTAATTCAAGAATTCTCGTCGGAGACGAAGCAGTGACTGTTACAGGAGCTTTACGAGCACTGAACGGAATGATGCTTGTTGGTTTTGTAATCTCTGTTGTAATAATAATTTAATGATTTAATAATAATTTAATCACTTATATTGCGCAAGTGTTCATAAAAATGATCAAATGCGCATTACATTGGTAATCAAAGCATAAAAAAAACTACTTATAATCCGAAAAATAATAGGAATATATATACTACTACAATAAAAATCTAAAATATCGACATGTAACAATTAAGATGGCTTCAAAAGTATGTAAGTACGGAATGTCGCGGAGCTCGCGCGAAAGAGCATTCCATAACTTGGGTGCAGCCACCTGGATATATAATGACATTACAGCCACCTGTTGTATATTGAAAGAAACAAAAGTATCTTGAAAACGGAATTAAGTTGCAGTAAATTGCTAACTAAAAGAAAAAGAATCAAGGAAAGCGGTTTTTAACCGGTTACAAACTGAGATATGAGTGTGTAGAACAGAGGCACTCGTCAGAAGAATAGTATTCAATTGGAAACGTCGGCCAGCTTTTGTCATTGAAAACAGTGATTGCTTACCAATACAATGGTTTCTGTCGGCTGTTCCAGCAGAGGATGTAGTAAGATTTTGCCCACAGAAAATACAAGATGGCTGACCTCTTGAAGGCTGGTAAGTACCGCGGGGACACAAGCTGCACGTTCTGTTCAGGGAACTATATGAACCTGCTGGACAGTCAGCTGTAAAAATGTAAAAATAAAAAACGCGTTAAGAGTCATAATTTACCTGAACGATAATGTTTAAATCGTAACAAAACATTGCAGTGTGCGTGACTAATGCATGCCTGTTTGATGCTTCTAAAAGTATGATATTGACTGAGCTCTGTTTTCTGGACCTTAGGAAAAATTACCAATGCAGTCTGATTCCTTTGATGTTCCGTTCAAGGCTGTGGTGAAGTTTTGGCCACACAGAATACATTCTCTTTGCCCATGATCAGGTTGATAAGTACCAAGTGGACATTCACTGCAGTTACCGCTCTCAGTATAGTACGAACCAGCTGAGCAGTTTCCTATTGAAACAATAAAAGTGATTAGAAACTCCATGTTAGGAAAACCTTTGTAACGCGAGTACCACTATACGACACGTTTGAACGAAAAAAAAGACGAAAAGTCATAACGAATGATAATGTTATCAGTTTCATCAGGGACTTTTACTGAATTTTACAGCTTTATCCAGCCAACAATCGTGGAAAACGAATTGAAAATAATACTCACTTATACAATTCATTTTAGCCACTGTTCCATTTTTAGGTGTAGTCAGATTTTGTCTGCAGGAAATGCAAGATGGCCGTCCTCTTTCAGGTTGGTAAGTGGCGCGGGGACATAAGATGCACGTTCGTTTGAGGGAACTGTATGAACCAGCCGGGCAGTTAGCTATAAAATTAATGTAACAATTATTATTATTCATTCAAAATATTACCCCGTTTCTGATTGGTTGAAAGCTCACGCATTATTCACCCTAACCAGCTACTCTTGACCAAATTTGGAAAGAATTTTGTCATAGTGAACCGATGACGTCAAAATGGCCTCAAAAGTGTAGCCTGGTTGCAGGCTATTAAATTGTTGACTTTGAAAACCTGGGGACGAGGTTGAGTTGTTTTAATTGGTAGTTAGAACAAAATGGCGGAACAGTCAGCAGAACAATTTAGTAACTCGTTTCACGGAGAAATATTGTCTACAAACATGGCAAGAACAGTATGAAGATGGACGAAATCTGCTATTTGGAGTATATTTGCAGGCATGAACAGATCTTTATCTCCAAAACTTCCCGATAAAGATGCATTATAGATAGGATAGCGTGTTTTAGCTTGTTTTTAAACTTGGAGTTATTTTTCTTGGAAGGTGTCATCCACCTCGGCCTTCTGTCTTGGTGGATAACACCCTCCTCGATCTGCAGAATTCTTCACATCCTACGAAAGCCGAATTAAAATTGCTAATTAAAATATTTCTGACAGAACAAAACATAGCTCTGTGTAGATATTCTTCAAAAAATTCATTCAGTTTGAAATTATCGATGCAGCAGCTGCATATATCACAGATATGACAAATATGTTGTCTTATCAGTGACCCTTAGAGTTGAATACGCATACGAGTACGAAATCAAGATGGGAAAATATTCCGATAGTATTTTAGTCTATAGCAGTTTCGAAAAGAAACTATAAAAGAAACTATAAATGTTTTTGTTACAAAACCGGTGATAGCTTAAAGCTTTATCTTTTGTCTACCGGCTTTAAACAAAAAATGAGTACTAGTGAAATTTTAAAAAAATCTTCATGATTTTGTAACTCTGTAAGACAGTAAACTTGCTACCACGAGGGAATTCGTCACCTGACGCACCCAACAATGTAAGAAGAACGAGCTATGCTCATGCATACATTATTTAGCGCACATTACCAATGCAATCCAGTTCTTTTATTGTTCCATTCATGGCTGTAGTGAGGTTCTCGCCGCAGGAAATACACCTGTTTTGACCGTGAACAGGCTGGTATGCGCCAAGTGGACATGCACTGCATTTGTTGCCCCTAGCATTGTAGTATGAACCAGCGGAACAGTTTTCTGTTAAAACCAAAGATAGTAGATATTAGAAGACGTTAATGATCAGAACAAACCCAGTGTCCTTTCGCAGCGTGGTCTGAAGTATATGATGTTGAAACGGAAGGCCATTGAAGATACACAGAGATTTGATATTATATATAGATCACATCTGAAATGAAACCATCCTTAATCAAGGTAGTTTGGTACTGAGAGTTCTGATCTCATTCACACTTGCTGTGGCCTTAAGGTGATGTTACTAAGTCAACACAGGGGGCAGCTTTCGGGTTAGGATTTTAGGCGTAGAATTTTCTCAAACGAAGGGCTAACGATCGAGAAAGCAGCCTTGCAATCTGTCTACAGTTTTATCTCCCCAGTTGACAAAACCGGAAAGTCCAGTGCACTGATCGGAGAACTAACTCCATTTCTCACTGGTTTACTAGTCGTGTGGTGGTCGAAGGCTACGCTCCTCTGACCCATCTTAAGTATTTTTTCCGATTACTTACTAGAGTTAAGACGAGAGAACTATGGCTAAAAAAGAAAAAGAAGCTAATTCATTTCAAGAAACCAAGTAAAATGCACTTGAACCTACTAAAACATTGAATTTTATCCACTGTTCCAGCTGACGAAGTGGTAAGATTTTGACCGCACGGAAGGCAAGACAGTCGACCTCTTGAAGGTTGGTAAGTACCGCGTGGACACAAGATGCACGTTCTCTTTATGGGTGTACTAAATGAACCAGCTGGACAGTAAGCTACAAAGACGAACACAAGCAGAAAAGTCAGTAACTTAAAGTCTTTAATAAATGTTCCATGTTTAGAAAGGATACGATGAAACCGGAGCGTCCGAATTTGAACATAAACTGCAACAGAATAAAGAAATGGTGCGGTTTTTCCGAAATAAAAAAAACTGTTCCTTACAGTATCGAATGTGTGTTTGGCTTACTTTGGACAGGACAGTGTGCATATAGATCTCTCTTATCAGTAAATGTTTTATCGTCTTATGATCTTTGAAACACAAAATGACCGAATCTTATTTGATTGGCTACTACACCACAAGTAAACTAATGTAGTAATGATATTAGTAAATGGACAACTTGCCGATGCAATCTAATTCTTTTTCCATCCCTTTAAGCAGCGTGGTAAGATTTTCACCGCAGGAAATACATTCCTTTTGACCTTGTCCAGGTTGGTAAGTACCAATTGCACATTTATCGCATGCATCCTTCTCCGCGTTGTAGTAGGAACCAGAAGAACAGTTTGCTATTGAAGGAAATACCCACGTCAGCTAATTACGAATTTTGTTTTGCTTTGAATTTCATGAAATCATTAAAACAAAATGGGAGTTTGATTTTATCTGACAAACCCAGGCTCGTGTCCTCGATCCCCTTCCGTTTGGTTGGTAATAAAGTCACACAAAGTAAAAATTGCATTATACTCTAGGACAAGTTCATATATTAATTGCGTACCAGTCTCCCCATAACTTCTGAGTTTGGAGTACTTAAGACATAACTGGGGTATGTAGGCCTAATCGTCCGGTTCTGCAAACTGTAAAAACCGAACTGAGAATCTAACAGAGCTATCATTTTCTGTATCAGTTTCGGTTATTGTCACTGTGGCCGAGTAGTTAGAGCACTGGACTTGCATTTCGGAAGCCTCGATTTCAAGTCTCGCTGAGACCGCTAGATGAATTTCAGTTCATCAAATCTTTGGCCACGCTTGTAAATAACCAGCTAGTTTGCGTCCGGCCAGTTGGGATTCTTAACCCTGTTCGATTTAGATTATTTGTTTCAGGCATTTGCTCGGCCGCACTTGCATTAGTGCTATAAATACTGCCTAGGGTAAATAACGGAATTACTACTAGTAGTAGTACTGTCAGTTTTGTAGCTGCACTAGCTATATTTGCGACAAGCAATTTTGTGTCCTTTATAATTGATTCGCTCCTCTGTGGTAGCTTTAAAGTTGCCCCTATCTATGTTTCTGCTTTCTACCCCAGACACTTTCAATTGCATACAGGCAACTTTTACTTTTTTTAGAACCGGTCTGTTGCACAAAAGGAGTGAAATATTTCCATCGCCGTCTCACATTATTAGTTATCATTGTTTCAATACTGAAAATGCTCTTTAAGCACCAAAAACCTTTCAGCTTGAATGAATAACAAATAACAAATAGACTTACTGATACATTGAAGTTTATCAACGGTTCCATTTGATGGTGTAGTCAGATTTTGTCCGCAGGAAATACAAGATGGCCGACCTCTTTCAGGTTGGTAAGTTCCGCGGGGGCATAAGATACACGTCCTGTTCAGGGTACTGTACGAGCCAGCTGGACAGTCAGCTGAACCGGAAGAGAAGAAAGAGAACACGTCACATCAGTGATATTGTTCTATGTATATAGAATACTTCATGGAAAGTGCCTTGTACGGTATTTACGCACTCTGCGCTCACTCGTTTGATTTCTGATTCCAGAACAACGAGTGCGTAAATACCGTACAAGGCACTTTCCATGTGGTATTGTTATATACATACTGTGACATTCGACATTTTGCCAGTTTTTTAATTCAAATCTTTCAAATCCTAAAATTGCTAAAATATGCCGCTACACACCGCGAAATGACAAAGAAAAGACACTTCGTAAAAATTATAATTTGGGCAAGGATATGAAGTAATCCAGTAATTACAAGTATTTTAACTTTTTTCTGAATGCACAATTGAAAAGAAATGATTTTGAGTAAACTGACAGGTTTGAATATAAACAGAAGCATATAAGATTAGCTCCGATAGTGAGTACAAGCTTAAGTCTCGTTCGGTTTTTTCCCCTTCCGTTTTTATTTTACCGGTTATCTTCAAATTACTTCATCGATAGTGAATTTATATACAATTCTATTCAAATCCAATTTCCGAGAGCGACTCACAAAGCGAGGGCGCTGTAAGGTGCAAGCGCCTATAAAAGGCGGGAAATTTGGTGCGAAACTCAGACACACACCTCTGAGTCATCTGTGGGATTGATTGGACGTATCATTTTTCTCACACGTGAAAACACATCGTTTGCGGTTCTGATTGGGAGCTATTGGGAGTATCGTTTTTTGTTTTATGTTTTTCTTTTTCACCTGTGAAAAACATCGTTCGCTCGTGATTGCTTACAACTCATTTGCTTATGAAACTAGTTTACGCCATAGCTTTTCAGTCACAGTGAGTATATTTCGGTAACTATATAGAAAATTCCTATTCCGATCCAGAATACGGGCAAACAAACGTGTCCTTCATTTAACTAGCTTCATTTACTTACCAATACATTGCGCTTCATTAACTGTTCCATTTGATAGGGTTGTAAGATTTATACCGCACAATATGCAAGATGTCCGACCTTTTTCAGGTTGATAAGAGCCACGGGGACACAAGATGCACGTTCGGTTCGCGAGTGTACTGTATGAACCAGCTGGACAGTCAGCTAGAAAAAAATATATACCCCTTAACAATAGAACTTTAGATTCTAACACGAGGACAACTACGAGTGCTCAATTTTCACAATACTAAGTAGTGCACTCGTGTGAACCAGAGTCATTTTGGCGGGAAACGCGATAGCCGCCGCCATTCTACTGCGGATTTTTGCAAACGAAGCCACGGAAACAAGTTTTCATATGTTAGCAGTTTTAACATTTTTCGATAGGGAGATGTCTGATCCTCCTATAAAAACAATAATCGAGTTAGTTACTTTCCTGTGAACAAGGTAAAATGATGTTTCCTAAGTCTAATTTTTGAGAACACGCGAAAAAAACTGTTAGATAAATATCGCCCTCGTAAACGTCCTCTTCTTCGAATCTTACGATCTATATTAACATTGAAATAGATGGCTGATAGATGTGTCCTCGTTATTTAATCAATAAAACTTTTAAATTAGTGAGAAAATAGATGGCGAATGATTTACTAGTTGCTGCCTCACCGATGCAATCCGATTCTTTTACTGTTCCATTTGAGAATGTGGTGAGGTTCTTGCCGCATGCGATGCAGTCCTTTTTACCTTGTGAGGGTTGAAATGTACCAAGTGGACATTCAACACAGGTGTATTTCTCCATATCATAATACGAACCACCAGGACAGTTTGCTAAATACGGCAAGGAAAGAAAAAAAAAATAATCAGTCCTCAAACGTTCTCAATAAATAATATTCATTTCTCTCCAAAAGCATGGCCTCCCCTGGTCTGAATAGGGTTAAGCAAAATCCAGTTCTGACTATGAGTAGTTCGATGATTTAACACAAAAGGAAGATTATCGTCTGAAATGGATCAAATAATAATCAATAATCAATAAAAAATGATAAATAATTAATGTCGTTAAATGATAATTGCCTCTGAATGAAAGTTTTGTTTTGTCTTTCTGATATTATGCTGAATTTGGTGAGAATGAATAAATTCTATTAAAACTAGACTTTTCAAGTAACATGTACTCCTTTACGCTTTAATACCATCGACTGACGTGATACAACTCACTCCTCTGAAGATGACTACCGCACAAGTTGTCGAAACGTCAGTGACTGTCAACAACTGTCCCATTCAGGTCTACGTTCACCCGGACCATCATACTCAACCTACTTTGAAATGACTCCTGGGTTCAAAGCTCTCATAATTTACTTCGTCAATTTCTATCATTTTTTTGCATATAAAACTATGTTTTAAACTTACTAATACAAAGTTTTTTGTCCATTGTTCCAGCTAAAGCGGTAGTCAGATTTTGTCCACAGGAGATACAAGAAAGCTGTCCTCTTGAAGGTTGGTAAGTACCTCGGGGGCATAAAATGCAAGTTCTGCTCATGTTCTTGAAAGAACCAGGTGGGCAGTCAGCTGTCAAGCGAGGATGAGAAAACATGCTGACATTTTTTCGTTTAATCTAACTTTTTAAGGTACAAGCCAAAAATTTTACGATTGCTTTTTATTGGGCGTGGCTCATCTCGAGGATAGTACAAAAGAACATTCAACAGATTTCTCAAGGAATCTTTAAACTCAATTTTTTGAATAAGTGGCTTGAACTTTAAACTACTGATTGTCAATAAAGACTGCTCATTTGACGTACTGACTGAAGGGCATTCAATTTACGTTGCTTATTTAAACATTATGTAACGAGGTCACGAGAAATATTACGAATAAAGAAAATTAGAGTGTTTGTTGATAATAGGGCTTGAATGCTTTAAGTTGTAGTAATTACGAACCACAGGTAGACCAATTAGAAGCCTGGTTTCTTCTGCACAAAAGAGATAACGAGCAGTGCAAAGAGCACAGTTTTTGCTATGAAAGGGGCGGACTGCATTAAAAAAACGAACTTCTCACTGCATGTCGAAGAACAATTACCATAAATCAGAACTAGTAGGCCAGACTAGTCCAGTGGCAAAGAAAATAGTTTCCTATAAAAGAAGGACTGTCAGTTAGATTAGCCTCGACCTTAAAATAGTATGTATTTAGGAGATAGGTTTTTAGCGAATTTTTTTTCAAGATGACCGGTCTGAAGTGCCTGTTCTGACTTTTGGTACGCGCCCTAGAATAATCAACATAAAACAATGACACGCCGCAGTGCAGGGTGAACTAAAGTGAGCAACGCAAGGTCTTTTCATTGTCACCGCCAACCCATTCCAGTTACAGTACAGGGTAATAAGGTAGCTCAGATAATTTAAATAGCGCTACAAACATACCGAAGCAATCTGATTCTTCAATTGTCCCATTGGAGGCTGTAGTGAGGTCATTACCACAGGGAATACACTCCTTTTGACCTTGCACAGGCTGGTAAGTACCAACTGGACATTTAACACAGCTACTGTTTTCTGCGTTGTAGTATGAACCAGCGGGACAGTTTGCTAAAAGGTAGCCAGTTTTTTTTATAGGAATCATAACACGATACGTACGTTTAATTGCCATGTAAAATGAACAAGAAGAGAAATTAACTGTGCGTGAGATAGTTTTAACATTAATTTCAACTTAGAAAACATCGATGTTCGATGTTACTTTATTTAAATAGAACAAGCAAAAACACTTTTCCAAGAAAAATACTTGATGTTCTCCAGCAAGGTATCTCTTCTTCTACCTTTTGTACAGTGTTCATGGCCCGAATGGGCGGATTTAGGGTTAGTCCGAGGGGACCACCGCCTCCCTTTTTCTGTGTTTTATTATATTTATTAATTTTAAATTAAATTTTTAAGAATTTTTAGTGAAATTAATGGCACCCATATAGCGGTAAGTGTGCCGATTTACCCGTTCTGAGTTTCCTGGATCCGTCCCCGGCTCGAGGACCGTTTGATAGGCTCAATGTAACACCTTTGGTTTTGTCGTTTCAATCTACAATACCTACCTCAGCTACTATACTAAAGTAGAGGACTAATACTGTACGCGAATACTTAAACAAATAGAACATGAATACGAAGAACATAGGAATAAGGGAATTCGTAATTTGAAAAATATTTAATTTGCGTATTCGTGTTTTCTGTCTCTTTGGTGATACACACTTAATACGCAGTACTATATTAATAGCAGCCTGTGAGCAAGTTCTTCATTTCGAGCGGCGAGCAAAACGAGCCGCGAGGGGCGGCGCACACGCATTTCCTTTCGTGAGCGGCTCTCGCGTGACTTCTGCTCACTCCGCCAAGAGGAGAGCTTGTTTGCAAGCTTTGTTAATAGTTTAGGTCATGTAAGGTATAACTGCAAGAAAACTGGAACTTACCGCAAATAAAACCATTTCCACTTAGGTATTGTCCCGCGGGACATTCGAAAGGTAACGAGTAAGCATGGACGCTGCCAGGTTCTCCAATCAGAGATGAGGTATTCCATGGAACTGTGAAAGTCTTGTTAAGAACCTCTGAGTTAAACTGTTGTAGCTTCTTGAACATGTTTGCCTTGGCAACTGCGATTGCTTCAACGATATCTACATAAAGTTTTAAGTTGTCTTGTTTCCAAGGCTTGTTTACAACGTTTAAAATGAATACCACGGTCAGCCTTGAATCATTGCGTGAAAAATATTCTAATTGAGAAATTAACTCTTTTGACACGTTCAGAGAGCTTGCCAAAGAGTGGAGGAGGATCCTTGTTAATCTCAGTTTTCTGTCAAGCGATGATGGCTCTATGTTTATGGATTCAGAATCACATGGGAGCGGATTTGGGGCAGAGCTGTTGGAAGAATTTGAAGATGAATTCCAACAGCGAGTGGTGAGATTGAAGGCAACAAGTAGCCTTGGCAGACCAACTGTGTAATTTAATACATCCAATCGGGCTATCTGTGTGACTGCTGTACCATGCGCGTTAGATGCATTGCAATAGTAATATCCTTCTTGTTGAAGATCCGGGTTAGCAATGTATAAAACAGGTCTGGTTTCATTGATTTTGATTGCCAACGAGTTCCTAGGTTGAAAGAACCACTGAAAAGTGGGTAATGGGTTAGCAGTTGCATTGCAAGTGAATGTCACTGGCATTTGGCTTCTAAACACCACCCTCTGTGGCTTTGGATGATCAGTGATCACTGGTTTCCTAAGAACTTTGACAAGTGTCACGTTGGAAACTGTGCTTCCTTTGTTGTTTGAGACAATACAATAATAAGCACCTTCATTTTCAGTAGTGATGTTACCTATATGGAAAGTTCCATCCACTGATTCGCTAATGCTATTATCGTTTCGTCTCCAAGCGTACTTTAATCTCTGTTCCTCTTTAGCACGACAGGTCAGTGTCAAGTTGTATCCAGGAAAGATAAAGGCTTCTCCCTGAGTGGAAGATGTTATGCGTGGTAATCCACCACACAAAACCGAATCGTCGTAAGTTAAATTCAGCAACAAAGCAGCACGAGTGAGGGCTTGCTCGGCATCTTGCATACTCATATCTTCCGTTGTTAATGATTTTATTACCTCATTGAGTTGAGGAAGTGCCTCCTTGATCTCGAGGGCCCTTGGACTGTCTTCAAATTGGTAAAATTCTTTTGCCCCCGCAAAAAAGTATTCGATGCAGTCTTGTGTGCCAGAGCACTCTTCAAATTCTTTGGCAGAAGTAAAAACCTCCAGAAAAGTCCTCCAAGCTTCAAGAGTATCATTCCAGTGTTGTGAAGAATCAGTGTTCAATCCAATGATTTCATCTTTTAACACTTGTAACATTTCCACGTATTCTCCAACAAACGAGTTGTTTGAGTAGTCACCGCTGCTGGCATTCAGTGATACATTTTGTGAGAGAGAACTATTAACGGCAGTCTGGGTTAAAATTTCCAGTTCTCTTAAACCAGAGGAAAGATTAAAGTTCAATCCTTTAACTGAAGCAGTAAGGTCTCCTAACGAATCAAACATGTTTTTCAAGTATTGGTGTGTTTTGTTCATAAACAGACATGCATATTGGTAATCAGTGAAGCTAGAATATACAGAATTAGTTGAGTTTTCTGAAATCGCTTCTGGTATGGATCGTTTTCTCCTTGAGTGTTCGCCAGCAAATAGTTTGGCAGCGATGCCTTTGGACGCCGAATTAACTGAACGTTCCACTTGGTTGAAATCAACAAGAAAGCGAATAGTTGCTCGTTTCCCACTGACTGTGCTCGCATTACTTTGAAAAGCAATCTTCCCAAAACCCTCGGATGGCACGAAAAGGGAAAATTTCAGTTCGTCAAGATCTACAGCCTCCTTGCCGTCTGAGGCGTTTAGGGCCTCTGCTATTCTCAACCCAAAGTCAACAATTCGTCGAACGCGCACCAAAGAAGCATTCGTGATCTCCACTGTTGAAGATTGTTGATTCATGTGTGCTTCTAACTGCTTAAGCAAGGTAATTACCTTCTCATGGTACACTCTGGCTTTCTCAAAGAAAAACGTTGTAATTTTCACTTCATTAGCAGCATTTCTTAACAAGAGAAATTCCGGTAACAAACTTCTATTCCGCACGTCTAATAGGAATTGGAGTTCGTTCAGGGAGTTTTCACACTCATTGTTGGTTGAGATGCATTGAGGATCTAACACTTTTGTTTCGCATCCTGTTTGCCTGCAACAACTGTAAGGGGGACCATATCCACCGGGCTTTGTCCTTTCCGTTTGACTAGTACACTCGACTTTCTGGACGGCTGTGTCAACCGATTTGGTCTCGAAAACTTTTTCATAGTATTCGACAGTTCGATACTCACCAATTACTGTTTCGTAGGTATCGTCACAACCACTGAAGGCGGATGCAAAAAATCCTATAGCGCCACCAGTCAGTCCACCAGTCAGTCCACCAATTTCAAATCCTCGTTTTGCTCCATCAATGATTGCCACAACAGTACCAGCCAAAATATCCGATCTGCAGTTACCAGTATACATCACTTTATATATCGGAACCTGGAAAAATCGTTTTTCTTTTCTTGTTTGTACCTTTTCAATTTTTATGAATTTTTGTACTGTATCACACTGATGCTCAAGAAATGTGATATTCTGAAGATCTTGACACAGATCGGGGACGGCACAGCCGTTTTCTAAACAGGTGTAGTTGCAATCTTTTATCTCACAAACTGCGCTTTCGAGGTCTTGGAAATGATAAAGTGTGCGGTTAAAACGCACTTTAGTTTGATGATACCTTAAGCGTGCTTCGCGAAGTGCGTTCTTTGCCTTTTCTTTCTTGATCCTCAAGTCCTCGGCAATGGACTGTTTCGATTGGAAGACCTCCTTTGCCAATGCTAATTTATTCTTCGCAGCATGGAAGGCCACTTGGGCGTTCGACAGTCTTCGTGAAGCCTCTTTTGCTAACATTCTTGAATCGTTTGCGATCTTATTTTCGAGGAGAGAATGAAGACGTGAAGACCGGTTCATTTTTCCTTCCACTGCAAGCAAAATGGAATCCCATTTCTCCACGTTCTTTATTTGGGCTTTGACAGTTAAAAGCGCATCAAATTCACCGAAAATGTCCCCCGATACTACGAAGGATAACTCATTTTCAATCATGGTAACAAATACCTTTTCCATCACTCCAAGTACATTTACAAGGCAGTCAAAGGTGGTTGTGATTTGGTTACGGTGACGAGAGAGAAAAACGGTCACTGAGCCTCCTGCTGGGATTGCCATGAGGCCATTAAGAGAAATGGATTGCAAAGCCGTTCCCTCGACAAGTAAACCAGCACCTTCTCTTTGTATATTAGAACGACACTGGTTATCTTGTAAGGACCAAACAATTGAATTTATGTTGGGGAAGCAAAGTCGCTTGTGACATATTTCAGCAACCAACTGGAAACGCAGACCCAGGAGGTTCTGGTGAACAGGAGTTTTAGAAAACGATAGCGCGATGATCTTTGGGATGTCTGCTTTTAATCGATCTAAACGATCGATAATGGTTATTATGTTTGTTCGGTTTCTGTACGGTTGTAGCTGGGCTACGAGAAGATCAAATGCCCTTGTTATCGTGTCAAGGTCACTGTCCAGCTTTGTTACAAGACGCCTTAGCTGAAACCAATTAGAACTCGAGGACAGAATTTGGCGAGCTTCAATAACGGAAGTCAGCATATTTTCTGCTACCACCTTCCACTTCCAGGTGTCATATTGTAGTTCCGGCACCGAATTCTCTACATCGAGAAGGATTCGTTTCATATCCTGCGTCTGCAATTCTAGAAACCTCAAATTGTACCTTTTGTCCTCGGCTGAGCTGTCCTGTCCGCCGGTAACTGAATGGTATATTTGCAAGTATTTTAAACCAGCATTCGGTCTTATAATATGAGATAACGGATTTGCATTGAAGAGCTCGGTAGACCTGTCAAGTGTTAAAACGAATCCTTGATGCACCTTGCAGTCATCAGTATAGCCTGTAAAAAGCGTTGTCCCTCAAAGGTAAAAATAGAAGAAAGGTAAGCATATAATCGAGGAGCTATCGAGTATAAATAAGAACGGAAAATCGATGACTTTCTTTATTTTGTAAAAAATAGATGAGTGAACATGCATGGAATACCTTTATTTGAAAAACCAAAACGTTACCAGTGAAGTGTCTCTTAGTACCATAAGTCTCATAAAAACAACAGCTAGATTCCTAAACCCTGAAAATGGGGTTGGGCAGATATAGGGCCAATATTATGGTGGGTGTCAACTTTTTTACGCTTTCTCTCTGATAGTAATATTGTCAATGATATAATATAGTCAAAGAAACCAAATGATACGTAAGTTTCATCGTTTTAATTTAACGCTTCTACGTACTATCTGTTGTGGGGACAAAACGAGGACTTAAACCAAGTAACGTCTGCATATATCTTTATTCTACTTTTCATTGCACCAGACAGGTTATGAAACTCATGGTTTGGGGAAAAATTGATATAAACGAGGCAACGAAGCCATGCTCAATATCCAAGATGGAAATTCCTCCAAAAAACTTACCGGCTGTCTCGTGATAAATTAAAACGATTAAGTTTCAGTGCAAACAAAACTAAATCTAAGGAACGCAACATGGGTAGCACCCAAATACAATCGTATCACGGGTTAAAACTGCACAGGTCGAAGGTCCACAATGTAAGTTCGCATTCGACTGCTTCATTATCAGCTTCTCTAGATTTATTATCCTCTGATAACTTCAACGAACACTTAAATGGCATTACTGTTCACGCCCCGCTTAGATTATCTCATTTTAAATGTTACGCTCCCTTGACAATTCCAGGATTACCATCTAGGACTTTTCAAAAACGGTGCTCAATAGACTGAGTGTACAGAGTTGAAAAACTGAAATTACATTGTCTAGCGCCGTTGCCTCCTGATATGATGTAAAACGTTTATGAATGATAAAGATTATACCAAAAAATAGCTTCGAAAACATTTCTCACCTCCAAGGTTTGCTTTTCCGATTATTTCGCTGGCATGAAATGTCAAAACAAATATCTCGCCAAGGGCTTGCAAGGTTATATTGAACTCAACGGAACCATGGAAAACACATTTTATTGGCTGAGAAAAATAATTGGAGAATACCTGGAAGAAATAATAAACAGATATATTTAAATGATTAACAGATATAGGTCCAGAATCCTATTTTGTGTTTTCATGTAGCCGCCGGGTCAGTTTTAACGCCTAATGTGGACCATTCCTTAGGGTAAGATGACTAATCCGATATATAGTGAGTGTTGGCCCAAGGCTGCTTTCGGTTTGGGGCTATTAAATTATGAAAAACGCTTAAGGATTACAAATACTCGCTAGCAAACAGAACATGATAAGGCTTGAGACAAATTTTGATGGTTTAGACATGGAAAAGTCATATGATACTTTTCTAATCTGCATTAAGATGTAAATTCTGACTTACGGAATCTAAGTCTTTTGCAAAAGCAAAGACTTCTCCACTCATTTTCATGTTCACAGAAATTCCTGAGTCACCGCCAAGGGTGATGTTTGCACGTCCCTGCCACCACCAGTTATAATGAAAATCCGAGAAGTTGTCAGCCAAGTGACCATCTGGTACTTTGCCTACGATGTTGATGTATCGTCTCGGAGTTGTAAAACCAAAAGAAGATACCAGAAACTTCCATCCCCTACCAGCCATGTCTTGCATGAACTGCATCGTAGCAACCTTTTTGCTCGCATTTTGGGATAACGTCATAAACTCCCCTGACTCACAAATATCAGAGGTAAAACATGAACCTTTGCTAAATAACGAAAGGTGGTTGTTTTCAACCGAGATGCTGTATCTAACCAGTGGACGATATAGGACTACAACTGATTCTTCGTTGTGCGGAAATCTGCAGGTTGGTCGAACGATGTGGGCCTCGTTGCTTTGAATGAGGTTGGCGAAAGTGTTTTCTACGTCAAATAAATCGTTATCAGCCCTAACCCTGACCGTTAACCACATCGGCAGTTGTTCCGAAAAGTACCTCAGAAAGGAATCGGGCAGGGCATCTTTTTGTATCAATTCCATCAAGTCTCCTGCTGTTAGCAGCTTATTGGAACATTCAGGGGTTCGGGTTTGATGATTGACTCTCTGCATACGATCGTTGACATTCGTGAGTTCAATTAGTCTTTCCATAATTTTTTCTTGTGAAAAATGCGATGAAGAAAAATTGTACCCTACCAAGCTCAGGGGGATCGTCTTATTGTGAGGCGTAATAATATGAACAGAACCAGACTCAAAGTTAGTACTGTTTAAGTTTGTTAAGTTCGACTTAACAAGTAATCTGATATCACACGCCTTGAAATTCTTCAGCTTCTGCTGTTGGCAGCCAGCAGGTAATTCACCTACCAACAGTCCTAGTCTGGTGTAAATACTCTCTTGACTTGATACTTTACGACCTATAAATATAAAGCTGTTCTCTGGGACAGTAAAATCCTGTTTGTCGGTCCCTTGAAGACTATACGATATCATCCCAAGGCCAGAATTGTGACCAGTCAATTGAAACGTTGCTCTTGAAGATGGATGTCGAATGATTAGTTCCTCGGGTTGGATGGTTATGTTTATAGAAGAATGCAACTTAATTGTCAAGGATTCGTCTGGCTTTGCTTGCAGCTCAAGAGTGCCCGACGGATTGCCAGACACCAGTTTGGGGAAGTCGGGAGGGTTAACTTCACCTCTTTCACAGTGAGCACCAACATATCCAGTCTGGTCACAATCACATGAAAACTGTCGTGAATCGATTATTAAACACTTGCCACCATGGCGACAAGGGTTCGGCTTGCACAAGATTATCTCTAAAAAGAAAAGAACATTTTTTTTAAAAGAAAGAGATTGTTATTGGCTTAAAAAAATGTATCTGGTAAGAAATATAGCATATCCAGCATGAGAAAGAGTGGTTTCCCCACTGCCGGCAGAACCTTTCTCGGTTTGACGAATTTGGCGCCGTACTCTGCATGAATCGAGTAAGATCTTTCTTGAGTATGTGTGGCATGTTGCTAAGATATAGTTTGAAACCCAGGGCTTGTAGTCGAGCGCTTGCTTCAGCGAGCTCACTAAGACCATCGGTTTATCAATTAACAGATGCTCGCACTCGAATAAACCTGTTTGACGAGAGAAAGCAAGATTGACTAGTCTAGAAGTTTGGTCTGCGGTGACCTCAAAGGCTTGACACGATTCAGGCAGAGCCTCCTTTTCTCCTCCTCATTCAAGCAGACAAAAGGATGCTCTGCTGGCAAGGTGGAGTGTTTCAAGCTTCCTTTAGACACCAATGCCAGAAGTGGGTTAAAAAGTGAGGTGCAAACTAGGATTTTTTAAAATCTGCATGGTAAGGTATTTTTTATCTGCCTCCAAAGTGCCTGGACTCGGAAGGAGAGAAGTAAGAAATCACTGAAGTTATATGTTACAGATCCAAATAGTGGAAAGGTAAAGGTGTAAGGGTCAAACAGTATCAATACCTTTTGTAACAGTGTAATTACACTGACAAATTGTATAACAAAAGTCAATACAGACCTTCACACGAAAAGGCCCCCATGTCCCATGCAACTTCGCTAGAATTAGTCAGTCTGCAAGTGGCAACATTATCACCAACGGCAAAGTAGTCATCCACACAACCACGTCTGCAGCTTGACTCAAAGGTAGAGTGACAAGGAAGGAACACTTTGCCTTTCGCAGGTGGTAGCAGCCGACCGCAACTTTTTGCTATGTTGCATTGAGAACACGAGAGAAAAAAATAAATGACGTGATTGATATCTCTGAGCAACAACCATTTTCACCTTTTGGTTTTAAGTTTGGTGCAACAATTACTGTCATGTGACATTGTCAAGGAAATCTTTCTTCTCCTATATATAGATGGAAACGAGGCTGAAGTTGACCCTGTTTTGATATAACCTTCCTTATGAAAATCATGCTGTTCTTATGCTGACTAGAATTTTTCAGTCATAATTTCCATAACAAAACAAAGGAGGTTTGTATCAAAACAAGGTCAACCCAGCCTCACATTCACTTGAAGGCTAGGGTACTAATGCCATCATCCACTTGACAGTCATTCTTTTCTGCCGAACTCTTCGGTGATTCTGCTCTTGACCTTCCTATTTGACTTAGATTATTACAAATGTTGTCCAGTATAGAAATAAATGTCCTTGATACTCTGCATAAGGAATAACATACATTCTTTAGACAGGAATGTATCTACTTCCAGTTAAATATGTCCATCATGTACATTCTTCTATACCCCAGTTACTATCATACCATAGCAGTACGTTTGTTGTCCATCCCATTGAGAAGAATTGAGGCAAGTCCGTCTATGAGAACCTGACATTTGGTAGCCATCACTGCACGTAAACGTACAACTCTCATTGGTTACCAGGCCACTGCAGGTCATACGTCCATTTGGTGGAGCAGAGATAGCCTCACATGGAAGCCCTATAAAGAGAGAATTTAAGCCAATAGCAAAAACAATCTTCTTAAAGGTAAATCATTTCGAGTAGCAGTACTTGGACTGAGGATTAAACGACCCTCTGAAAAAGCGAATGAGGCTTTAGTATGATGTGAAGAACTTTTCAGATCGAGAAAAATGCATAACAGCCTCCGAGATCAGTAATAATTATTCACATCGTACGAAATCCGAATTCAATAATTGTTTTATTATTGTTTCAAACTCAGTTTCTCAGCTCTTAATAAGCTTACTCTGCGTAGACTTTCTTTGGCTTATTTATTAACTAGCCCATTTTACAGTTACAGGTGGAAACGACGCTGGAGTTGACCAATTGTCAGAATAAGAATTTATTGGATGCATAGCCAAATTTTCTTACCGAAGGTGCTTCGTTGAACGCGCATCGCGCGTACGAGACCTCCGCTAATATAGACAATCTGGTGGGATACACAACATACAAGAAATTTATTTTGGAAAACCAGAGTCAATAGGCCATTTCCGAGTTCCAAAAAATCTCACTTTCAAAACGAGGCTAAGTGCGAAGCCATTGATATGAAAATGATTTTCAATTATTATGCAAATAAAACTCATTTTCACAACAAAGGTTTCGCACTTAGCCTCGTTTTGAAAGTGAGATTTTTTGGAACTCGGAAATGGCCTATTAAAATTTGTAAGGTTTTACCTCCGCAGTTTCTCAAATCAGGTTTCAGTTTGTATCCTTTGAAACATGAACAACCATAAGAGCCAGCCGTATTATGACAAATGTGTTGGCAAGAATGGGTTCCGCTTCTGCACTCGTCAATGTCTATGTTAAAGAGGGAAAAGTGTGACTTTTTTAGTAATTGAACTAGTGGTTCAGCGCATCAAAGGTCGATGCAATAGTCTTGCATGATCGAGATTGTTGCTATTAGGTCAAACAAATAGTAAGGCTCACTGAGGACTACATCTCATTTTAGATTAGGAGGTCTTTAAACTATATGTCATGCTGTATGTCCCGTCAGGATTTGGGGTGCAATTTGAGGCATATCAGGTGATAAACCCGTAACTACACGTACTCTCAGGGCTAGATACATACTAGTTATGCGATGCTTTATTCTGTTACACCTTGAAATATCCTACCTAGTTTTACATATTACAGGTCAAAATTGAGTTCAGTTTAAAGTTCTTTGACCTATAGGCTTATTCTCAATTTCCATTGCCTCCAAGCCCTAATTCTCTAATTATGGTCCGCAGACCAATGACGCTGGAATCAAACTGGACAGTTGTTATTTACCTAACCCTTACCCCGACACCTTTTTCCATCGTAAAGAAGACGGTATCCATTGTTGCAACTGCATGTGTAGTTCCCTGGCGTATTGTGACAGTTTTGATCGCATCCAGCTGGAATTATGGTCGTGTTTAGGCTTTCCACAAACACGGGATTACATTCGTTTACATCTGAAATAAATCCACATTTACTATTCATGATCCACGCAAATTTTTCTTATTTCAAAAGATGTTTCACAAATGCCTTCTGAGCTTCTCAGACGATTCTGCTGTTGGAAGGCAAAAATTCAGGGAGGCGCCCTTGAAGACTACTCGTTATACAGTTTATTTACCAGAGTTGAATATCAGTGTTTGCTAAGTTAAGCTTGGCGCGCACGAGATAACTGGGTAGTGCTGACGCTGGCTGTTTACAACTCCACGCCCGAACGGAATAAAAGTGTCAATGTCTACCTCACAATATCCAAAATTACTTATTCAAATAGTAAAAATTCAAGTTTAATTTATTTTTTTAAGTCTCCTTAGAAGACCACATTGGCGATATTAACACTTATCCATGCGTAGTTAATCGATAAACCGATAATCGACAACAATCGATAGTAATCATTATCAATCATCGATGAATATCGATTTCAACAACAACAACAACAACAATCTTTTATTTGGTGCCCAGAAAAGTTTACAGTAGATAAATACATGCAAAGAGAAAAATTAACAATAAAAAAAATGAGCACAGCCACTTAGAAATAGCTAAGGCTAATCGAGCTAAGTGGCTGGGCCAAGCGGAAAAAGTATTGCAATAAAGTTACAGAGTATAAAAGATACACACACACACGCACAGAGAACACACAAAAAAAGGAAAAGTGGATGTGCACGCAGAAAGATGAAAATAAAGTACATCAATGTACCAGTTAGTAGTTGGATATAATTAATTCTTTTAAGAGATTTTTGAAGCAAGCACGACTCTTAGATTTAAGTGAGTCATCAATGGAATTCCAAACTTTAGCACCGAAAAAACGAATGTTAAATTTGCCGCAATTAGTCCTTGCTTTTGGCAGATAGTATGAAATCTTACTCGCCAGTCTGGTTTGATATTGATGCACTTTGTTGATACTCTTAAAGAAATTATCAAAAATTAATGGCACATAGTCGATATCAATCGATAGAAACAGATAAAGAAAAAAGTTGTGACTTCGATTAACATCGATTTCTGTTAGAAATCGATAATGATTGATATACAGCTAGATTGCTATCGATTATTATAAGTATGAGAGAAAAGGTTTAAGTCATTCGTTGGCACGATGTTGTCTGTACGGTATTATAAGGTCATTCAGTCGTGATATTATGCAGTTCTTTTAACTGATAAAACAAGCTTTATCACTAAAAAGATTTACATGCACATTAAAATAAGAGTTTTCGGCGAAACAATTGCAAATAAGACCATTGGACGAATTCAATGCCCCTTTATATACCGCAATGAATTGGATTTCAATGTGAGCGAGATTGCAAGGGAAAGGAATGCAAGATGCAATCGATGGCGCAGGATTAAATGGGCATGCAGAGATCTATTAAAACCAAAGAAACAAAAACTGGGACGCGACCAGGAGTAGTTTGGTAAAAAGAAGCCGGTCTCGTCGATGTTATTTGCCAAATAGCATCGCCATTCAGGATATCTGAACTATATACTCTTGCTTGTCATCGATTTCTATCGATTGCTATCAATTTTGTTAGTCGATAAAATATTTTTTCTGAGTTAGATTTCTTATAGGCTGCGAGTAGTCCCTATTTTCCCTCAGGGATAGTAGAGCGAGCAAAACGCGAGCGCGCGTGAAAATCACCCCACGCGAGAAAGGCGTGGGGTGATTTTCAAGCGCGCTCGCGTTTCGCTTGCTCTAATAGGCTGATTTAGCAACAGAATGAGAACGTCAGTTGACTCTGAGGACGGCGCGCTCAAACTAAACAAGTGGTTTGACCAATAGTAGGGCGGCAAATTGGGCACTAGAAATCGTGTTTAGTCCTTTCCGCGCACTTTCCCGTCGTCAACTGACGTTCCCGTCCTGTTGCTAAATCAGCCTAATTCCTCAGGAAAAACGTTTCGCCTTTCTCGCGTGGGGTAGTCTGGATTTCTAAACAATCGGCGGATTAAATCAATTGATATCGATCATATTGATTGATTTCCGATATCGATTTCTATCGATTAACTACGTTTGGCACTTATGCGCTGTTAAGCCAAAAAAGCCTACCAAATTGTGATTGATTTCGCAATCTGGAGCAAATTTGTTGCGCCCAAAACGCGAGTGATTATACCTGAGCAAGTTTTATTATCATTGTTCAGTGCATATCCAGAATCACATGAACAGAAAAAGCTGCCATGGAAATTATTGCACTTGTATTCGCAGCCATGGTGTGAAGTTGAACATTCATCGTGATCTGCAACACAAAAATGTCAAACTTTTTAGAAACGTCGGGTTATGGGCTCCTGGTAACATCAATAACTTATTCGACTATTGAAAATACTGATAATTTGCATTGGCAGCCCGCAGCCTGCACAGGAAACGAAACTGAACTTGACGTAAAACATAAACGGAGATTCCACCATCTTAGCCTTAATGATTGGCTGGGTCCAACTGATTGTCTTTTTATCGTGAGAAAAAGGGCTGCTAAGATACCTAAAAAACAGGCGTCCCCCCTTCCCCCCAAAAAAAGACACTGGATTGTAAACAAACACAAAGACTTAAAATTGTTCACAAAACTGTTATGTTCCTTTTTTCAAGTATAACTACAGACGACTAGGAAATAATTGAACGTTAAAGACTCATTTCTCTCCACAGCTACCTCACATGCATTTATTTACCTGAGCAAGATCGGCCATTCGAATCCAAGAAAAATCCCAGATTGCAGCGGCAAAAATACGAGCCTGCAGTGTTGACGCACTGCTGAGCGCAGAAACCATTGTTGGATAAACATTCATTTACATCTGATAAAGATAATAATAGTTAAGTAAGTCAGCACAGAAAGACCGAACCATCCAATATGTAGTAGTGGTAGTAGTAGTAGTAGTGGACTTTGTTAACGTGTCAAGAATCTCTAGCGCATAGCACTAATTGGTGACACAAAAATAGAAATAAAATAAAAAAATAAATAAAAAATCAAATATTAAAATAGTGTTAAAATAATGTTAAGATAGAAATGCAAATATTAAAAACTAGGGAGGTTAAAAATCTCAACCTATTTACACGCAAAAAGATGTATGTATATGAATGTACATGTGATAGTGAAAGTATTAGTACCCCAGCATCGATATCAAGATCAGTTTTGAAAGTCAACGGATAGAGTAACACAGTTTTTACCTTCACAACTGGTTCCGTCGCTCCTGAGGCGAAAGCCCCTGTAACAACCGCAAGAGAAACTTCCTGGGGTGTTATAACATCTCTGAGAGCATCCTCCGTTTGCAGTGGAGCATTCATTGGTATCTGAAACGAGCGATTAATGATTGCTGCTTAAGAAATTTCCCATCGTCAATTGTTAACCTTACCTCGATTACATTTATAACGCAACAGAATATCTTTTTAAATTTCTTTTCAAGTCTACCAATAATTTACGTTTACAATGTTCAAAGTTTCCCTTTTCGAAAATTGCAAAATACTAAGATTATTTAAAAGACTAAGAGCCATGTATTTAGAGTTTAGCCCGTGTTTAACAAAACTGCGTTCTAAGCCATTAATTAATTTAAAACACCATTTGTCGTGAACAATTTCAACAAAGCATATAGCGTGGACTGGAGGAGCACTCCCATGAAAGAAGAGATCTTGATGTTCAATTATTTCTTAATCCGTGGCCTAAGTTAGACTTCACATAAATTACCGGCCCTAAATGTCTGAGCATTTCAAACAGCATCTTGGACGGATTGAAACCCATCCCCTGTGTAACCCATCTGGTTGAATCAATTTGAACTACTTTAAAAATAATTAATACAATTTTAAAGATGGAACAAAATGCGTTACCCTCGCAGACTGTTTTGATGCCACTTTGTAACTGGAATCCTGGTGCACATGAGCAAGTAAAGCTGCCAATGGTATTTGTACAATTTTCACCGCACTGTCCCACGCCCAAACTACAGGTGCAGGGACTTTCGATAGCGTCACATTCATCAATGTCTAGAAAGTAAAATATCAATGTAAAGGTACAAAGTAAAATTTAGGAAATAATGCCTGATCTCAAACAACACAACGCTTGCTTAGAAAAGATCCACGCAAATAGTCATCTTTAGTTTCTGTCTAAGTCAGCATTAAAAGAAGCAATGGATGTACATCATGATTGAAACTTGAAAATGTTGGTCCAACTTATGCAATTTTTGCTGCTAAGCCGGCAAAAGTCACCAGGAAAATTATCATGGTTATTCAGTGCTCCTTGATGAAATTTGTTTAATATTTTCTGAACTACACAGGAGCAGTTTATCTATGGGTAAAGGCATTTTAAAGTAACGACTTAAGCAAGAATTTGACCTTAAAAAGCAATATCCTTATGTCATAGCTCCTCAGTTTAATGTAATAAGTGCAAGATGGTTTCAGTGTTATTGGTATTTCTGAAACAAAAATTAGGGAAGAAAAGGGGTTAGATTTTAATCCTACTATACCGGGTTACTCATTTGAATGCGTTCCGAGACCTCTAGCTGCTGGATGTGTTGGCATGTATGTTAAAGATTCTTTAAATTATACGGTGACAGAAAGAACCTCCAAAGAAGCTTCCCAGGCCTTATGGATTGAGATTCAATTTTCTGGGCGCCCCAATGTAATCTGCGGAATTATCTATAGGCAGCATAATTCACCACAATGCTTTCAAGATTACTTCGGCGAAATACTAGAAAGGCTTTCCCCCTCAAACAAATCGGTCTGTATCATGGGTGAGTTCAACATACTCGGTGTCGAAAAATGCAATTATGCGCATAATTTTCTACTTTCATCACAAAGCTTTTCTTTTATTCCGACAATTGATAAACCAACCCGTGTCCATAATAACTCAGCATCGTTAATTGAAAATACCCTGTTAAATAGATTTCATTATAATATCACCACTGGGAATATTGTTTCTGACGTTAGCGATTATTATTCACAATTCTGTATTCTCCACTCTGTTAAAGAACAACTGTTTAACCGGAAACAAAAATAAACGTGATTCCTCTAACTTTCTAGAAATAAACATTCCACACAGCACGCTATTCTTATACAAAGCAACATGGACAAGCAACTATTTACATGTGAAATTTTTATAGATCTAAAAAAGGTTTTTGCATGATACAGTAGACCACTCAGTTTTATCAAATAAATTACACCATTATGGAATTCGAGGGATTATCAATGACTGGTTTTCGTTTTAATTATCCAGGCGTACTCAAACTACTGAAGTAAATTCATGCATATCCAGGAAACAAATGGTCCCACATGGAGTTCCTCAGAGCTCTGCATTAGACCCTCTACTGTTCTTAATATACATCAAAAAAAGTTTGACTTTTATTTATTTCCTAACGATGCGAATATGCTTTTTGCTAGAGACGACCATTTATAGAGAACTTATTTTAACAAATTATTTTGTCAACACTGAAAATTAAAAAGATCTGTTTCAGTCCCAAAGTTTCGATTCAGCTCTGTGGGCCAAATTCTGATTCAGCCCTTCCTGGAGTCATTTGAGCACTATTTAGGCCAAAAAAGCTCAATCAAAAGGCTATTCCAGTCCACGCCAGGGCCCATTTCAGCCCTTGGGACCAAATCGACCCTTGTTAATTGGACTGTATTGGCCCTGATTTAGGGGAGCCAAATTAAACTCAAATAGGACTGTATTTTACTCACAAAAACGGTCCTATTTTTCGGGTTAAAACATATCTTTCTGATTTAGAGTGTAGAAAAATTGCATCGGCTCAAATCAAAGCCCATATTTTCGAAGCTTCCCAAAAAGAAGGGCGCGAATTCCCAGCGGAATTTCCAGTTTTCCTATGTAAATGGTAAGTACCCGAGGTAAACTATACCTGTGCATCCACAAAAACCATCTTTGGCATATCCTTGGTTACAGAGACATTCATAGGAACCGTAATTGTTAGTACACCTTTGATCACATCCACCATTATTTGTTGCACATTCATCCAAGTCTACATGTAAATAGGATAAATGAGGCTATCATGATATGTTATGAAGAAAGGAAGTTCTCATAGAGGTTGGGGGAACGCCTATTGTCGTACACACTTTTTTTTAACTATGTCATGTCATACATCACGTGGACACGAACGCTTGGTAAGCAATGCAGAGAGTATTCGCCTCACACAAGTGTGGCCCAGAAAGGAGTTCTGGTATCGACGCCTTATGTGGGATGAGATTGTTGGTGGCCCCTTCCCTTGCCTAGAGGCTTTTCTATGCGTACTCCCGCTCATCATTTTGATCAAGAATATGGTAAACAATATAGAGCCGACTTTGTGGAAACATGGAAAGAAAATAAAAATAAATTACCTGAGAGACAGGCACTACCGGTCCATCCAGGAAAACAAGTACAGTTATCAGGTGAATGGCAGATACCACGGTCGGAATGACATCCTTGCGTACATATTGCTGGTATAAAGAACATTTATATTTACAGTAGAACCACCGCAACTCGAACTTTGAAGGGGAATAAAAAGCGGTTCGAGTTAGCGGGGATTCGAGTTATCAGATCGATTGGATATTCAATCTGTCAGGTAAATAATCGCTAGTTTCTGATTTTTCAGCGCTTTGGTGCAAATTTAACGTATTTCATCAGAAAGGGTAACATGACAATGCTTTCTTGAGTTAAAACGCGACCTTTTCGTTGCATCAAGATCAAATTGCTGTACCAGCCTCTGTTAGTATTCGCGGTGTTTATACCGATTGTACAACAAGAAAAGCTGATGGAATCGCATCGAAGTGGAGTTTTTTTCAAGGGAAAGGGAATTTAGTTCGAGTTAGTGAGGAATTCGAGTCATCTGAGTTCGAATTCACCGAGTAAAAATGACTGAAAATTGGGGTGAAATCCAAGGGAAATGGGGCGGGGGAGTTCGAGTAATCCGGGTTCTTCTGTACATGCGAAGCTGTACAAGACGATTAGAATGTTAAAATCGGCTCCTGAATGTTAGGGCATTTCGGCTCTGTTTTAGAAGTTTACTTTAATCAAGAGATTTTGATTTGTTAAAATATTATTTTCTTTTTATCGCACACAGTCGTTTGTTATTGGTGCGTTTAGTTAACTACCTCATCCCGAGCTCTCAGATGCTAGGGACGTCGCAAAAATGAAACAAGCCAATTTTAAAACAAGACACGCGCGATCCGGGAAAGGGGGCGGTGACGGGAAAATAGCCCTGTTCTCCCCAGCTCCTAAGCGTTTTTCGCATCACTTTGTTCTTCGCGCACTACTATCTTGGAGCCTGGAACTGGCCATACTAGAGTTCAAATTAACCGTACCTTCTAAGCATTCCTTTGAATCAGAAGATGCCTTCTGCCAGCCACTACAACAATATATGACCGTCACGGTAATTTCCCTTGTTCTCTCGGTAGGGCGGTGCTCTATCCTTGATCTTTAACACATAGAATAAAACACTTTTAGTAAATTGTGACCTGAAAGTATGTGATAGTAAGACAAATTAGAAAGGCTTAAGCTGTCATAACATTGATGACAGTTTCTGAGTTTTCCCCTCTTCTCCCAAACCAAAAGGGAAGAAGGACCGCCTGATCATAGGTTAAGTGTGCGAATATTACCCTGTTCCGATCGACTGTGAGCTCACTGTGACAAACTGATACTTTTCAAAATGGCTATAATATATAGATTTAGCCAGGGCTAAAAGCGAAGCTCTCGATAATATCTATAGTTTGCTCAAACAAAATGTAAAATCATGTAATGCTAAGCGACGAAGGCAACGAGAATGGTGAAAAAACAACAATAGGTCTAATTAGCCAAAAAAGCAACTTTGCACGTGCAGCACACTTCTTTTGGACATTTCTTTGCAGTTGACTACACGACTACAACGCGAAACTTCCAGAAACTTCCTAGTTACAGGTTTTATGGAGGAAATGTCGTACGTCTTGTTGACTTTTTTTTTCTACCGCTCATTTTCACCTTGATGGCCGTTAGCATTTCTCATTTTCTAACCGCCGCTACAAAAATTTTCATGATGTTCTTCCAGTAAAATGTATCTTTTGTTTTTTATCTCTTGCTGTAGCTCTGTCGCTCTTTCTCTAGTCGAGCTTCTCTGGCCTGTCGCCTACTTCCTATTTCTCTATGTTTCAAATTTGTGGGCATGATCATTAATCTAAGCTAGGCAACACGGATACCGAAACAATTTCTGCTTTCCATGTTCGTCTTTATTGACTCTTTAGTTGTCTCTGCTTCAAAAGACGCGGGTGACCAACCGATTTCGCGCCGAAATAACCTCGACTTGCATTTGGGTTGCCATACCAGTTGACTGAGTTATTTTACATTGGTATGCCTGTGGTGCGGACGAACGGTCGGTCGGGGGTACGGTCACGTGGTTACCAAAATTTCTCAAATGGGTAGATTACCACACTTTTTTAGGTATGGGGCTACGCTCGCGCATGGAGCTCAGCTGTAAGAAAAGCCTTTATCTTAATATATGACCATTGCATGTCGATCGTTAAATCTTACAAGTCCGCTAGTCAGCAAAGTGTTTTGTTAGTTACTTGCTTGTTTGTTTAAGACAGTGAAGGAAGAATTGAATCTCGGAATATTTCGAAAAGCCAGTGGTGCCACTTCCAGCTCGCACTGATATATTTGTTTACTGCCCTGACATAATCATGGACGACGCATGAAAAAGTTAAGGTTCAGGGAAGGCCCACACCTTCACAAGAATGGGTTTCTTGAGTTTGTACCGCACTTCATGAAAGGTCATAAGTGCTTATGAGAGACATTTCATTCCTAAAAGACAATGTTTGATAAGAGACCCACTGACAAAGGAACTGGCCTCCTCTTGTAAAACTGGAAGTGAATTTGATCCTTTCAGTTGAATAAACAACCTAAGCAGTTATAAGAGAACATGAAAAAATAGCGGAGGATTGACCGGGAATAGAATCGATTAATCTACTGCGAGGATCATTTCCACTTTCATAAATTTATCTGCAGTTCAAAATATGAGTCATTTCATATAGTTCTATTCTTGTAAAACTGTTCCCAAACATCGGGTATAAATTAAGATTTGTCCTCAGTGCAAGCCGATTCGCCAGGCGTAGAAGCCGAGACTAGTAAAAAAGAGGAAGATCGCTGTTGATACCTAATCATCGACGTGTACAAACTTTTCTGCTTTAATGCTCTACCGTTTACAGCCAGATCAAGCCCCAGTATACAGTTAACACAACAATTGTCCTTGTGTAAAATAACCTTGCATCAAATGATGACTTATACAAAGTGACTCGAGCTGTTAGTTTCCCAGGAAAGCCCTCAAAGTTTCACATTTAAGTATTGCAAAGTATATAAAGAGGTCAGCATGTGCTTAAAAGGCAAAATAAAAATAAAGGTACTTTAAAACAGACTTTGATAAGCGTCAGCGATCAGGATGCAAGATGGACGCGAAGATTTGAGTTCTGTCCCTTCTGACCCTTTAGACATTTTTTTGCCACTTAATTTCTGAACTATTTCTATATACTCCGATACTCTTAATTAATATGCCTAAAGAGACGATTTCTTCTCTTAAGAAACAAAAGCCAATCACTTAAACAGCAGGTCGACGCTCTGTGCAAAGAAGTTGAGTCCTTGAAAGAAACGTTTACCGCCACAGAGGCTGTTAATGAAAGCAGAATCACTAAAGTCACTAATGCCTCGAACGTCGAAACTGCTCGGAGTTTGCAATACTTGAGCGACAAGTATGATGACTTGTCAGCTTCTAACTCTAGTGTCTCGGTACAGCTTAAGCAAACATCTCACCGCCTTAACGTACTCAGTGTCCAAGTGGAACGAGTTGCTAACGCTATCAATGATGCCGAGGAGTATAGTTACCAGCTCAACGTAAAGATAATTGGTTTTCCGGAGTTGACTTCAAGTGAAACTGCCGCCGAAACAAGTTCTCTCTGTGTAAAACTCTCCCAGGAAATGGGAGCTGAAGTATTCATTCTTGACATCGATACCGTCGATTGCATCTACCCGTGAACGCACGCTTGCAAAACATGTTTTCACGTGAGTTCAAACGTCTGAGTTTCAGGTGTCAAACGTTGAAGTTTTCCCGCCCAAATGTGAAGTTATCCTTCTCGGCACTGCTCAAAGGGAAGATGTTTTCAATCAACAAGAAAGGAAGAAATTATCAAAAAGGTGTCCTACTTTCAAGCGATTTGCGGAATCAAGTAAAAGAACTTGCGCAGGATTATTGTTTTTCAGAAGTTGGGAGAAGATTACGCATCAGCAAGGGAGCAGTTTCAAAAATCGTTAAGCAGTACAACTTTACTGGAAGCACGGCTCCCAAAAAGTTGAATCACGTTCGAACGGTTCCTAGGTGTACTTTCCAAGACTCTATTCTGTTGAAGACCATGGTGCAAGCAAGAGGTTTGTCCTCTCTTAAAGAACTGCGCGATGATTTGGCTAATCACGGTGACTGCGGAGAACTGTCAACATCAACAATTTCCAGAAATATTAGGAACAAACTTCCAAGTGGCCGCAACTATTCCCGAAAAAGATTGGGGAAATGTGCGTCAGAGCGTTTTACTCCCGAAAATATAGTACACTCAGTTGTACATTGACTATTTAAAAGACAAAGATCCTTCCTCTGTTAAGTTTTTCGACGAGTCAGGGATTCCCGCTAGATCGTTTTCTGTTAGATACTTTGCGCTCGCTGTTGACGTAAAACCATTGCTTCGTAATTCACCAGCATATATTATTAAATCTTCATCCAATTCTCTGAGGAAGTCCTCGATACTTTTTCGGCTCTCCATTTCAGTGAAAAGATTTTCGCTGATTTTTCTCTAATTTCTTGACCGCGCTGACAGTGAACGGTCAAGAGAACAGAGTGAACCACGAGAACACCGACTCTACAGAGGGAACTTCACATTTGGGCGGGAAAACTTCAAAGTTTGACGTCACGTGAAAACATGTTTTGAGCGCGTGCGTTCACGGGTAGATGCAATCGACGGTATAGCGCATCGGGTATCAACAAGGAACGAAAGCGAAAGTCCAAAACCTGTCGTATGTGAATTTGTGAGGCGTTTGGCGAAAGGGAACGTTATGGAAGTTCGTCAACGTGCCTCCCAAGTAAACCCCACAAGTATATCGGCTTGTCTGCTGAAAAGAGCTTGGCGGAGCAAGAATCTTCAATCATCTTACCCCGAAGAGGCAGAACCTGTTATTTGAGGCGAAAAAATTCAAAGGGCGGAATCATTATCAATTTTGTTGGGTTAAAAACTCTACCATTTATCTAAGAAAGGATGAGAGCTCCCGTGTGATTAAAATCTCGGACACTGATACACTACGACGTCTTGCATCGGATACGTAATCAGTACAAGTTAGATAAGTATCTACTATTAATGAATCTTAGTTTCATTCAAGAGTATTAACCACCAGATCGCTCGTAGTACTCACTCTTTATTTCGTGAACTTCCATATTTTGGGAAAAATATTATCTTAGCTCATGGCCAATTTTAATTAATAACTGTATATCTTCTCTTCTTTGCCGACCAATAAGTATTTGGAAAAGCTTACTAGTATTTACGATCTTGATCTTCTTAGGCTCATGCAATACAGCTAAAACTCTTAATCCTGATAATGATAATCTTTACTACAATCGTATCAGAGCCGTTACTACTGTCCAAATAGCTTCTGTCAACAAATTTAAAACTGAACTTCCCAGACGCGCTAGTGATTCATGTTTCTCTGTTCTACATAATAATGTCAGGAGCCTTAGGCGAAACCTTGAAAACTTCCAGGTCTATTTATTACATGAATTGAACTTTGATTTCAGCTTTATAGGAGTTTCTGAAACCAAATTAATCAGCACTGGAAAAAACTTGGATTTTAATCCAAACATACCTCGATATGTTTTTGAATACGCTCCGACACCTCTCGCCTCTGGAGGTGTTGGCTTGTACATTAATGAATCCCTGAAGTATACAGTTATTGAAAAAACATCAAATGAGGCTTTCCAGGCGCTATGGATTGAAATCCATTCCCCACAAAAATGTAACATCATTTGTGGTATTGTATATAGACAGCATAACAGCTCTGAGGCCTTAATCGACAATATTTTGACTAACAAAGTTGATGCTAATATCAGCGGCAATATTGTCTCTGATATCAGCGACCATTTTCACAGTTTTGTGTATCCCACACTTTCTTTAAGAAGCTGAAGTGAAAAAAAAACAAAAGCGCAGAAATTTTTTGGTTTCTCCGTTAATAGGTTTAACTCTGAACTCTCGGAGGCACTCTTAAACCAAAACAATTTTGATGACCAGTTCGTCGTCTGCATTGCTTTTTCTAATTTCTATAACACACTGTCGAGAAACACGCTCCTTTGAAAACCCTCTCAAAACGCAAGCTAAAGCAGTTTTCTAAGCCGTGGATAACCATTGGCCTCAAAAAATCGATCAAAGTGAAAAATTCTCTTTTCCAATCAGGGAATTTCGCACAATATAGACTCTATAGAAATAAAATTTCCGCTCTTACTAGGTTGAGTAAAAAGAATTATTATCACGCATTCTTTGCTGACAATCTTAATAGCATGAAGAACACTTGGAATGGCATAAAAAGCCTAATTAACGGCAAAAAGAACGGCGACAGCATAACAACTGATCCCTTTGAGATTTCTAATATTTTCAACAATTACTTGGTGAAAAATTAGCGTCGCGCGTACCACCTTCTTCTTGCAGTTTTACTGAGTATTTGTCACCCAATAATTATCCTAACTCCTTCTTTTTTGATGCAGTCTCTCCAGTAGATATTGAACGTGAAATACTGTCTGTTCCTAGAAATAAAACTTACGGTCTTTACTCTTGTCCGATCCATATTTCATCCGGTGCTAAACACATCTTAATTTCTGGCCCTCTATCCAACATTTTCTTTCTTATATTTAATATATAAGAAGGCGTCTTTCCATCCAAACTTTAAAGCAAGCGAAAGTTCTTCCTGTCTACAAAAGTGACAATGAAACTGAACTTTCGTTATTATCTATTTTTAATAGAATATTTGAAAAATTGATGTACTGACAACTATAAAACTTTCTTGATAAAAACGATATCCTATTTAAATCACAGTATGGTTTCCGTGAAAAGCATTCGATTCAACACGCTGTTATTGACATTGTTAATATCATACAAAACAATATGGACCTAAAATTATTTACTTGTGGCATCTTCTTGGATTTAAAAATAGGCCTTTGATACCATCAATCATTCAATCTTAATGAAAAACCTTAATCACTGTGGCATCAGGGGCATCATTATCGACTGGTTTTCTTCGTACCTTCTTGGCCGTTCACAAGTGACTGAAATAGGTTCTAATTTATCAACCATTAATAAGATCTCATGTGGTATCCCACAAGGCTCTGTTCTTGGTCCTTTGTTATTCCTAATTTATATTTATTTAATGAGTTTCATAACTCTTCAGCGAAACTTTCGTTTTGCCTTTTTGCAGATGACACAAATTTGTTGTATGCCGACAAAAATCTTAAATCTCTTGAAAAACGGTCATATTAACGAACTGGTCCGAGTCTCGGATTGTCTCAATGCAAATAAACTAACATCAGAAACCCATAAGGGGTTGAAAACCCCTTATGAGTTTCTGCTAACATTAAATGCTAAAAAACCAAACTTTGTTATTTCGTCCTCACCAACGTAAGATGGACCATTCTGTCAACATTCCAATGTTTGATAATAGTAATCACATTCTTACTTCCCTTGAGTGTAAGGATATATCTAGGTGTCTTACTGGATAGTCATTTGAGCTGGAAATGCCACATTGACAATGTAGCACTAAAATTAAGTAGAATTATTGGAGTTATTGCAAGTCTTCGGCACCTCGTCCCTTTTACCACTTTATTAAGTATTTATCGCTCTTTCATTTATCCTATTGCTTGGCTGCTTGGGGACAAGCAGCTAAATCCCATTTACAAAAAATCTTCGTGCTACAAAAACGTGTCCTTCAGTTGATGTTTTTTTCTGAACCCAGAGCACATGCGATGCCTTTATTTACCTCCCCAAAAATCCTTCCTTTAAATATGTTACACGTTGAAACAGTTTCCTCAATAATGTTAGACATCTCACGTCTAACTGTTCCCACTGGCATTAGTAATCTTTTCATTAAAGCTAACGAAAGCATATAATCACGAGACCAGGTTCTCCTCCTCCTGCCCATTTTTTTTTAGCCCTTATGGTTATTCTGGGCAGGCAGTACTCTATACTAATTTAATGTTTATTGTAATTATTTTTTATAAATTGTGAGTACAAATAAATGGTTGTTGTTGTTGTTGTTGTCCTGCAATTTTTACATTAACCGATCGAGACTGAATCAAAACCATGGTTCTTTTGCTAGGTTCGGAGCAATGAGCTTTGGAGCTCCATTTGCGGTGAACTTCGTCACCTCCCCGAGAGATCTTTCAAAAAAACATATCAATGACATGTTATTTTCGTTATTAGAGACCGAGGACGATTATGTTGAATCGCCCTTTCTGCTTCAAAAATAGCAAACTATCTGGCAAATACAGAGTTTCATTTATAAAGTATACATATCTTAATTTAGTGTCGCAGTTAATTTTACGAGTTTCAAGTAGTTGATTTTGTAAATTTTATTAATTTATGTTTAAGCTTTATTTCACTTATTCATATATATCTAGTTATTTATTTATTTATTCATCTATTTATTTGTAATCTATTACTGACTGCTGTACCTATTATCTCCGCCCGCCTTGACTAGCACCTGCTATTTGCGCGGAAATGGACTTTATGTAAATGTAGATTGTTGAAAATAATAATTAAGTGTGTGTAAAGACAAAATAAAATATTTTTATAGACCATCTGATCTCACCAACAGCACCCGGCAATTTCCAATGGTAACTACCAGTGTATAGGTAGTGACGGAATATAACTGGAAACTAGGTGTAATATTTTAATATTAAAAATTTAAAAATTCGTCAAAATAACAAGATCGGTAAGTGGCACTGCACAAATTAAACTGAATATAGCATACTTGAATACCCAAAATTCAGGCGGAGACACCCCAACAGCGAGCGCCAGTTACTGCGGGCTCAACCTCCTGACTAACTTCTCCACATCGAATGGTTAGCGTCTCTTTCGCAAGCGATTTCTCATTAAGTCTCCCAAAAGGAGAGCTTGCTCACAGGCTACAAAAATTTGCTTACCTTGAACTAGAGCACCTGGACCAACAACAACAAATGCCACAACATGTGCTGGTAGTAGTGTATACTACAACTTGCATGGTAGTTTGATACCGAACAGTTTGCTGGGTCTGCCTTGAGCACACGTTTCTCCTAAAATGAAATACAGTGAAACCTCTATTAAGCGGACACCTTCGGCCTTCCCAAGTGTCCGCTTAATAGAGCTCGAGGTTTTTAAAAATTGCGCCATGTTTGTTGACGATTAACCTTCAACGATTACTCTGTACTGCGTACTACTCTGTACTCTGTACTACTGTATTTTATTGACAGCTAAATGTATTGATTTGTCTTTATCAATCGACTACAGTACGTATTTCAAGGACGTAATCCAATACTACTATTGTCAATTCCGTCCTAGAGGTTATTAACAACAGAAATTAGTCAAATACAACGTCTTTTATTTTAGTCGGTCCACGTCCGCTTAATAGAGGTGCCCCGCTGAATAGGGGTTCGTTATAAAGGGAAATATAAGGCGTTAATTTCGGGACCGGCGCTTTTTTTTTCACGACAACCCACATCCCTACTTCTGTCATCTCTCTCCTGAATAATATTGTTTTCTTTTCCAATACCGCATCCCGCGCCGAGGGACCGAACTCACCGAAAGGCAATCGAATGGGAAGAGAAAGGGGATTTCGGGCGCGTGGGAAGCGCGAGGGGCGTGCGAGGAAGGAGGTCTCGTGCCCAAATTCCCTTCCTTCTCGCTTTCGAAAGTTCAGTCGCACCCTGTGAAAGCGCAAGAGTACTGCAACTTAATTTCCGTTATGCATTATGGTCCGCAGAGCAATACACAAAACCTTTACGTGTTCCGCTATGACGGTATACCCGTACGCTTGGTACGCTTGGTCAGGAAGGCATAGAGAATATATAATTTAAAAAACAAAAAAACCTAGTTCCGTGATATTAGTTTGTCAATTCTGCATGCAAAACGAAACGAATCAGGGTTATAAAATAACGTGTTCTGTCTTAAACAGGATAACGAAATAAACAATTTTTGTCTTTAACGGGGTCAGGTTTTAAAGGCCTCGGCGGTATACGTCTACTCAAACTGACCTTAAGTGTTCAGCCCCCCCCCTCCCCCACCCCCATGACATGCCTTGAGAAAGTATTGAATGCAAGGCTGGTGATACGGCAAAGGGGTGATTTTTCAGTAGCCAATACCAAGAGAGAATGATCTCATTCTCTCTTGCCAATACTTTGGCTAACAAAACTTGTCCTTCTTCGGATCTGGCCAGAGCTACACTGAAAGAAATTCTTAAAGAGTTTTTCCCCTAGAATGACAAGGTTAATTTAAATAAATGGTTAACGATTAACTAGATATGCAAAGTTTGGCCATTATTGTAACCTGGGATCAGCATGATCTCAGGCTATTTTTACTGCTACTAAGTGGTCCGCTTCAATTAAAATATAAATTCCCAGGGCTTTTTTTTAAACGGGGCAACTACATGTCTTTTTCCCCGAAATGAAAGGCGGACTCATTTTCCAAAATGGCCGGGGAAAGTCATTTTTGGGGGGAGGGAAGGAAGAATAGGAAAAGGCTTCAAAACGTTGTTTTGTGGTTCGAAAGCAGACAAAATTTTTAACCTATTATAATTTTGAAATCTTTAAGAAGGGAAGGTTTCAGTCGGGACTGTTTTAATCCTAGGTCCAAAACAACGAAATTGAAAATGAGATATATACCGGGTCTCACTTTTATGCTTCCAATAACAGTGAGTACTAAAAATAAGCAGTATTAGGAGTAAGTATTATTACTGGTTTGCAACCCAGTGACTTAACGAAAACTAGAAGAACAAGAACAAAAGCGTTTCCCTTAAACTCTATTCTTCATGCAAATTCTGCAAAACTATTTTTTTTTCTGTTTTTTCTTGTCGAGTGTGCGATTGAAAACCAACAACTTTATATATGCTAGCGAGTAACAGCCGATCCTAAATACACTCTTCATTATGCCATAAAAATTTGTCAGCTGTGAAATATGAGACAGTGCTTTAGAATTGGACTCCTGAAAAATTGTCAATTTTTGACAAATTGAAAGAGCTGAATTAAGAGCGATGAAGTCTGAAACAGCGCGAAAACACTTTTTGGGTGACGTTTTAGCTGCCGTTGCCGTTGTTGTAGTTGCTTAAGCTCTCTAATAATCAACTTACCCAGTTCGGTTCAGATTTAGAGGGTTATTCACTTGAGTTTGACTCGTTACCTCTTGGAACAACACAACGAGAGAAACAACAAGAAACAACATGACGAAGCGGCACCTCGCCAAACTGTTACAACAATAACTGAATGTTTTTTTATTGATGTTATTCTTAAAAGTCGATGCTTTCCATGATTGCACAGCAAAAGTATGGCGAAAACAATGTTTCCGCAGTGAGGCGCTTCGTTATTGACAGGTTTAATTTATGTGTAAATAAATTTACAAAAATAATGATAATTAATATTCTTTGAAGCTATACTTCCTGTTTCATCGCGAACTTTTTGATTGGTCAATAAAGGTAAAGGAAGTTAACATTTGCGCTGAAACGCTATTTTGGTGGCATTTAAGATCAATTTAAAACACCATGCTCCAGATCCCTTATTAAATAAACCAATTTGCTCTGACTCTGATCTACTTCCTGATTTTCGAAGAATTTTGTGGTAAATAAAGTCGTGGAAAAGAAGGAATTTTGCGCTGAAGCGCCACTGTCGGCCAACCCTTACTTCACCCCTAGTCACAAAAGCTATGACTTCCTCTGTTTTGATATTATATTAGTTTCAGTTTTTCTCATTGTTTGTTGTTTCCAGTTTTTGAAAACAAAGGACTCTCGAGAACAAATGCTGTGTTAATTTTTGCTAGCTGTTACTTAAATTCAGCGGGCGCACTAAGCTTCCATGGTCGGACATTTTATTATGCGTTTTGGCTAACTTGAGATGGTCATGAGAAAGACTGAGACACTGACTGAATAAAATCTTTCTCATTTATAAACCAAGCCCCAGTTAATATTCAAAACCCAGGTGGATAACACTATCTACTGCATAAATCTCTTGGCTGTTCAGCCGAGACAACAGCGAAAATTAGTTTCCATAATACCAAGAGAGAATGAGCTAGATCATTCTCTCTTGATAATACTTATCGCGCTGGATAGTGATTAAAATTACTCGATGTTTTGACGTGCTATCCAACCTTTGAGCAACCTAAGTCAGACATTAAAGTTCAAGAGCACATTTCTACCATGTATTTCTACCATTATATTTCTGCGCATAAGCACGTAGCGACCCATTATGCGCGATCTTTGTCA
>JBBMOI010000014.1:5945000-6095000 GCA_038088405.1 Porites divaricata
ACTGTTTTACATATTATATTTGAGGTGTGGGAGTACTGATCAGAAATACCATCTATGGGAACTTCTCTTAAGGAGACCGAAGGAATTTGATGTACGTATTTCCTGACGGCCAAAAATTTAGTCGATAGCCGTAAAAATTGAAGATTTTTAACCGTTAGCCGTAAATATGGTAAAAAAGAGCTAACCGTAAAAAACATTAGGGCCATTTATACGAGAAAAAATAAGACGCGTCTTACATAAGACGCGTCTTAAATTAAAGACGTGAACTTTCCGTATAAACGGCACATTTCGTCTAAAATAAGACGCGACTTAGCTAAGACGCGTCTTATTTTAGAACAGCCCTTAACACCTGTTCTTAGATAAGACGCGTCTTAGCTAAGACGAGAAAAACTTCGTATAAATGACCTTCGCGTCTTACATAAGACGCGAACGCATAGTACGCATGCGTTAATTTTTGGCGGGAAAATTTGGATTGCCGTTTTATTGCCGTTGCTACGGGCAACATTCACATGAAAATGAGTCAAGAACAGAAATAAGACGCGAACCATTTATACGAGCTGTTTTCGTCTTAAATAAGACATGCTCGTATAAATGGTCCAGTTCGCGTCTTATTTAAGACGCGTCTTATGTGAGACGCGTCTTATTTTTTCTCGTATAAATGGCCCTATTGTTCCCTAGATTTATTAATTTCAATGAAGGTGCTCGGCTACTTTTGACACCGTACGCACATCAGGCCAAACGCCTTTTAGGTGTTGACCAAGACCTAGGCTCCATTTCCGCCGCTCTCTCGAAGAATCAAGTTTTTTGTTATAGCAAAAATTTGGCTTCTTGCTGGGGATTAGTATGTGTGATTTTCAGGTCGTGCCCTCGAAATACTAGAGAAACAACACGCAGAGATGTCACTGTTTTTAAAACACGTTGCCGATAAACAACAATTCCCTGTTTTTCTCTGAGGCTACGGAAGACATTGCCATGCTAATTCCCTGTACGGCGTCTTCTCACGCAATCTCGGTCAAGACATTTCGGTGGCGTATCTGAGAAAAAAACACCTCGCTCGGACCACGTGATCGACCCAAAACGCATTAGCCGCGGGGATTAATGAGGCCTATGGACGAGACAACGGCAGACGGTCGTTCTGTACAGTCCTTCGCTACTGGACACGGGAATATTGCTATTGGGCGCTTTAACACTAGAGCTAGAAATGGATTATCCGTCCGAGACTGGCCTGTGTACAGTCGCCCCCTCCCCCACAGACACCCCTTCTCCCATTTTTTCTGAGGGGAGGGGGCGGCTGTATATAGGCTATCTGAAACGGATAATCCATCTTCAAACTGTCCGTCAAAATTGACGGATAAAGTCAGGCGGATTGTTCATTCAAAATTAGAACCATCTCATTTTTAAATTAAGACTTATTACCTATCTGACGCGAATTATCAAACGGATAACCCGTCTCACACGAATAATCCGTGTCTAGTGTGAAAAAGGGCCATTTCTGTTATAAATGAATGTCGCACCCCGGCCTTGAGTTGGGCGTTCGTGTGTTTGCTTGGCTTTTTTCACGAAGATAATTTTTAAAATTGACTATGGACATTTCTAGGCGTAAAATAATATTAGAAGTGGAATACTTTACAAAAAGTATGATCATGGATAATAGAAAGACTGGATAGGAAACCGGCTGACGCGATCGGTTCCAACATAGTGGAAAAATGTGACGTCACATTATCGAGAGCCATTCAACCGCTTACATCCGACGTTTTGCGCGTCTTACTTTTCATTGCATATTTCATCTTTGTCTTCGACTATACAGATTTCTCATGTTTTGAAGTAAAGGATGAAGAGGACTTGCTCTTGGAGAAAACAGTTAGATGGTACAAAACCGGTAGAGGCAAAAGACAGAGTAAATGATTATGAAACTTGTGAGAGCGAGGAATGACTCCAGCGCCCGATAATTTTATGCACCAAACGGCCGGGAAGCCTAACTACATAAAAACTATACGAAAACTTACATGTATACAGCTACAAAACACCTAAAAAAATGCACAGACTAATTTTCTACAAACCACAAGAAAGCCGGAAATAATTTTAACTCTTTTTATCACGGTTTTGACGATTTCTTTTCTGCTTTTATCGACAAGCTTAGCGAGTGTCGAATTTTATAAGTTAACAACCCTTAACAAAATGATTTTATTAGCGGTAAAGTACCTAGCTGAAACAAACGTTTAATTTTCCCTTCAATTTTATTTACGGACAACCAGTGACAAGAAGCCGTATTTGAGAAATGTAAAAAAGCGGGGAAAAGCTCACAGTAGCGAAAGGCAATTTGCTTGCGGACCACATTGGAAACGCCGTTTCTAACTTTTTCAAATCAATTTTTTAATTCATAGTGAAGCAAGTTGTTTTGTTATTTTCAGGCATAAATGTACAATGACCGAAGGTACTTTTCAGTCAGCAGTCAGGTCTTTGAGAGAGCAAACTGCAACGCTTTTAAAAATGTTATGTAAAAGGGTTAATTGTTAACTACTAGAATACAACTGAGAAGCAAACTCTCCTAGTTAATAGTAGAACCTTCACTTCCTTTTCACGAGGAAACACTTATATTCCATAAGCCTTATTAAAACTTAGAAGTATACCGGGGGTATTATCTTTGAAATACTGACCTTTTTCTAGGATGAAACAAAGTTTAAGTTTTTGTGTAGTGTCAATAATATGGATAGGAAATACTGTAAATCACCTCTGAAATAAACATAAACACTGTCTCCAAAGAAATATAGAAGCTACTTGTATATATAAAAAACAGTAACATCAGGGGTTAAGGGGTTTTTGTTTAGTCTGAGGTAAGTGGATGAGGGATTGAAAATATGACTGTCTGGTCACATTATCGTGTTGTTGAAAACAAAATTCATACCTTAAACAAGTATCTATAGGTATTATGTTTTATTAATGCGATTTAGAATATATCTTGGTAAGGTTTATCATCTACAGGTACATTTTTGCTTTGGATCTCTAAAAAACCTAATACAATAATACATGTAGTGCTAATCAAGTCCATCTTTGGTTTGAAAAACAATGTGATTGAGATATAGACCATTTCAGAGAAGAACACTAACCAACTTAAACACACGACTCTGTAGCTAATACAAGCATTGACCCTCAAACACAGTTAATTTGTCCCACTCACAAAGAAGTAATACATACACTTCAGAAGTGATAAATAAACCTTCTGATCATAATAATTTAGATGCAACCTTCTGGCTCTCATGCATGACAAAAGCAAATTTGTTGCTGTTTAATACAGAAAGATTGATTCATTTGATTTGTGCCCTCTCAGAAGAGTACTTGACGACAATTTTACTGTCTTCATTGACTGTGTGTGTTCAGCAAATCCTACAATAAAGACAAACAAAAGGAAAACTAAAACACTGTTTAAAAAATAAAACAACACTTAGGAGCCTAAACGGAGGACAAAAAATGTCAGTAGGTGTTTTCCCATTGATGCAACAATTATTTATAGTACAAAAATTATTCGAGTCTCTTCAGTGCCTTCGAATACAAACTGCGAGGAGCGACGTGAGGCGATTGTATTCACTAGATATGTAATTTAGTAGTTTAATTTCAACATTAAAAGATGAGCCAAATTAAATACTGCTTTACGAACAATCACAGGGTTAATCTAGGATATTACTTGAACGAAGCAGTTCTCAACACAAACTAGTCTGCCGATTGGAACTTTACACACCGTGTGCGTACACTTGCTCGGCGCCAGCTCCCAATGTAGTTAGTTTCAGGCATTTTCAAGTCGAAATTTATGGCTGAAAAATACCAGTATTCAGTCTGTAACTATGCCTATGCCACAATTCCATCCTTAAAACATCTGTCAATCGTAGTTAAGAATAGAAACAAGAAGAAACCTTCATAACAAAGGCGTCCCAAAACAGTCGCCAAGTGTACTAAAATATGGCTCTGCTAAGTCAATTTTTGGGACGCAGTTTTCTCAAAGACAAGGACAAATAACACAAAACAACAACACGAAGTGCTTACCTCGAAGGTTCAAGTGTGGCTTTGAAGGATCGCCATCGCCGTAAGACAACAAACCAAGGGAATAACACACACCAAAAATTAAAGTACCACTAAAAAATCCGACAAAGAACAACATGCAGGCAAAGAAACCCTACATTTCAACTGGTTTGCGCCACATTTTCGCCATCGTTTCGTCACAAATTTTTCCACTATGATGGAACCATCCAACGCCATCTTGGAGCACGAACCAACCAATCGGCGATAAGAAATCAGCCCACGTGACATAAGTTTCCTATCCAGTCTTTCTAAGATCCATGGTATGATCTATCAAATGTTAAAATTTTTAAAAAGAATAGCTTATTTCATCCCCAGATGATCCTAAGACCTTTATTTTACTTTAAAGATAGAAAAAATACAGGTTTAGTAATATTTAACTCTTTGAAACAAAAGAAATTAGGTTTTAGCTTTTTTGTTAACCGTAACTGAAAAAAGTTAACCGATAGCCGTAAAAGAGCCAAAAGTTTAGCCGATAACCGTAAAAGCCACCACCCCATTGAGACCCTCTAGATTTAGTGATAACTCTGATAGCACGATTTTGAAGTTTTTGAAGTTTCTCGCTAAGCTGTTGGGTCAAGCCATCCCATACAGCGCTGCAATAATCGAAGTGTGGCTCGATAAGACCTTTGTATATTTTAATTGCAGTGTACATTGAAACAAATGGCCTAACCCGCTCCTAGAGGATGCTTTGATTGCTTTGATGGTTTATTGGGACATCGTCTATATGAATGTTCATTGTGTAGTCATTTAAGGACAGTGTAGTTTCTGCCTCTAGCTAATAACCATAAACTCTGTTTGGCGACATTGAGACTTAACAGATTACTTATTAGTTTTGAGCCAGCGATCAATACATTTCAGGTCACTTTTGATTTGGGACTCAAGATCAGGTTTAGTAGCTGCAGAAAAGGTTTGATTTCGGCACGTCAGTAGCACGGCGTTTGAAACGGCCTAAATCCTCTTTAGAAAAATCCAACTAGTGGTCTATTATCAGTGCTGCGTTCTGATTGGTTGAGCTACTACAAGGCTACATGTTATAGCCTACTAGTAGCGAAAAGCACTGACTTGTTGGCGGCAAAAAAGGATTAAAGTCTAGTTTTAACTAGCTAAAGTTGTTTTGCCTCGATATTTTTGACCAACTAGTTGGATTTTACTAAAACAATTATTCCTTTCGCCCTCATGGCCTCTGAGTCAATAGCCCATTCGGCCTTCGGCCTCATGGGCTTTTTCAAAGGTGTACACTGTATGAAAGTCTCACTGTAAACCATATACATAAACAAGCATCAGGTAAAAAGCCCCTTATAAACCGATGGTGCCATCCTATTTCCATTTTTTGACAACGTCATAAATGTCCGACACTGCTCAGTATAGAGGTACTTTAATAAACCTGTAATATAATTAACTTACAAATAGTTTAGGGATTTTAAATAAAAAAATAAATGACTTTACAATAAAGAAAGTCTCTCAAAGATCCTTGGTCAGTATTTACAGTACGAATGTATGTAAATAAGCTTAAATAAATTGTGCTACATACGGTTGTTTGTAGTTAAGTACTAGGTATCTACAGCATTTGCTTTTTTATAATAACATTTATTTGAGATTAAATGGGCTGTGTCATGGCGGTCCAGTTTATTTTGTTTTGTTTTTCCCCTTCCTCGCTATTAAAAGATATTACTTGTACACGACAATAAAATTATCCCAGGCGTTATACGTAACTTTAGAAACACATACAGCTATTTCGAGAAAGGTTGTCGGAAAAAGTGCACGCGACAATCCCGAAAGGTATTGTGGGTGGTTTTGGATTCACTGTTCTTCAGAGAAATTTGAAAGAATTGGCACGAAAGGCCATGAAAATGTGCTTGCGAGTGCTAACGAAAAGCAACAATAGTAGGTTCGACAGCTACAGTCGCCAGGAACAGTGTATCGATCATATCCCATATTACCTTTCGAGATTGTCGCGTGCACAGTTTTTCCGACAACCTTTCTCGAAATAGCTGTATAAACTTTGAAAAACTGCTCGGTTGAACAGTCTTCAAAAACTCCAATTGCAATTCGTTGTGATGATCTTTAATTTTGCCCATACGTGCCGTCTGTTGTTTTTGCTATGTCACTATTCGTCAATGTTTTAAGCAGTTATTTTTATGCTTCGTCAATTTACTGGCCCTAAAGGCTAACTTTGGCAACATTGCGTGACACAGCCCTTTTAACCACAAATATAAAAACACATGGTAGACGTATGCTCATATGAGCTATAAACATAAAGGTAACAACATGAAGTGCATTTTATCGAATTATAATACACCTGTTTCTTTAACAAACAGTTATTGGATGAGGTTCTTTGTGAGATATTCGGAATAATCAAGGTCGAGGTAAGTGCTATTAGCCGAGCCGAAGGCCTAGGCTGATAGCAGTTACTATTCCGGATGTCAGAAAAACCGAGTCTAATAATTGTTTTAGTATACATGGTTTTGAAGAATATAACGACAAACAAACCGTCGCACGGAACCGACTTGACATTGCTTTTGAAAATCATGCTTTGCGCGCGCAACCTACAGATAAGTCAGTTATCTGCTAACAGATAACTAACTAAAACCTGTAGGCTGAAATGATTTCAAAAATTACCTGTTGGCTCTTAATCAGTGAGAAGACATATAATGAGTACAATGTATAACAATACACATTATTTTACACTACAACTGAGACGTAAGCGAACGCATGAGCTACGAGAGCGTACCTACAGCTGTACACTAAGGTATAAATTAAGGTTTAACAGGTTAGCCGTTAGGGGTAAAAAATTGCGCACGCTTAGGCTCAAGAAGACAAAAAAACCCTGAAGACATAAAAAGGAGGAGTTGATTAAAAGCTGCTACAAAAAGGCAAGTACAAATTGAAAAAAAATTCTAGATTTAACGTCCGTATAGACTGACGTAGACACCTAAAGTTTCGTATCATTTTTGTATTCCTGATCTTAAAAAACTTAAAAAACTGAGTAACTAAAAATTTCTTTAAAAGGCCTTTTTTAAAACGTGAGTAGCTGTCTAAAACTCTCAGAGATGTTGGTATAGAGTTCCAATCCGCGAACGGTAAAAGAACAACCACCCTCCGTGACATAATTATATCTTGGACAAAGCAAATTTAAAATACAATATCTTGTATCTTGTATCATAGTAAAGAACTCAGTTCATAAATACGGTCTGTCATACATAATTCCAAGGATCACATTTTCAATAAACTCTATAATATACAGTAAGAACCCGTGACTAAGAGCCTGTTAGGCTAAAATTTAAAACAGGTCCTTTTTTTTCTAAAATTTATATAAAAATTCTGTACACTTGGGCAAGTAAGGCAAGTCAACATTCAGGATCCTCTTTAGAGGCACAGGTGCCTTAACATTCCAACTGCAATGTACTGGTATGCAAGTTTATGTAAGGAATAGGTCAAATACTAAATACTCTTATAACAACCTAGATTAAGCCTAAATTTGTGCTACCATAATACCATAATATGTAAGAACTCTTATGGCTAACTTGGAAAAATACAGGTTCTCAATTGCTGGTTTTACTGTAATTGCTTCGTCAATTCACATATACCGAGGCCCAAAGTGACTGGCAGGGGAGCGCTCTGTACATTCTTAAGCGGTTAGTTAGCCTACATACACTGTACGTAACATACTATATTTCAAGCTACTCTTTAAAACCTAACCCTAAACCCCAGAGAGACTACCTTATTTCAGGTTAAAATATGTGAATTTTTTTTCCACACCGTTTAAGACTAAAATGCTTTTCGTAAAGGACGCATGATAAAAACCATATCCAACGGTAGGCCCTAGTTTTAGGGAGCACAAAATCGTACCCTTTTGTAGACCTAAACGGTTACGTGAAAATCTGTACTCAATTTCGGACTAAAAGAAGTCAACATCCATACCCCATAGTAACCTACATGTACGTTGTTAACGTCTTGTTGGGGACATTACTCCCCGTCTTTACGGAAATACAGTAAGGTCACCATAGCATGGCCGCCTTGATTTTCTTATAATCGCTGTCCACAGCTGTCATGGTCTCCATTGCTGTGGCCACTGCTTCTCCTATCCTCGTACAGTTTGCATCAATGTTTATGACAGCAGCCTTAGCTCGTCTTTGACTCATTCCTCGAGCTACTGCACGGTCAAACGCGGTCACTTTTAACTCGTTTATTTTGTCTTCAATTTCCCGAAGTTTATTAAGAGCACCGGGCGACAAGGTTAAAACTTTCTTTGAAGCTGCACCAACCTAAAGAGAGGAAGTATTCAGAAACTTAGTCCTTGGAACAACGATAAGCATAAGTGGGACAAGAATCACCAACCTAATTGAAGGCTTTTTCAGTTTGTCCCTACCTTGATTCAAGCTTGTTACCCAATAAATATCAGGCCCAGGTCCTCATTTATTTTCTATACTGTCTAATACTTAATAAAGAATCCCCTCTCTTATTCCTGCTTTCTAATGAGTGTGGGCTCCAGCACCCGGCAAACTATCCCGACTTCAGGCTTTATGTGCGCGGTTGTGGTCTCATTCACCACGAGGCCCGTCTAGTGAATCCAGCCAGACCAACCACACGCTGGTAGAGGTAGACCACCCCACCGGGGACTACGAAGACTACATTTGTACGTCTCCTTACTCTTTACGAATAGTGGGCGAGTCCTTCAACGTACATTAGATTTTAAAGGAGCAAGGATTGTAAGACAGGTTCTGTTGTTTATCGTCCTTATCCGAGAAGACAAGAAAGTCTAACTGTTTGCCTACGTGTATAGGTTACAAAGGCTCCACTTTCTCCTCAGTTATTTAACGAGCCTGAATGTTGTTCCGGCCGGGGTTTGAAGCCGCAGCCTCCCGCATTCAGGCCGGCGCTAATCCAATTGGGCTTATTGGGAGGCGGTTCCCCCGTCTGCTTCAATAAATACATCCACTAAGACTAGAGTGTGTTATTAGCAATAGTATTTAACTAAGTGATTTAAAAATGGAATTTTCACAAGAGAATCATATGGCAAGCTTGTTTATGTACATGTACTTGTAGCTAACGTTAGGCTGGAAAATAATGTGTAACAGAGACTAATGTGGACGTGAAAATTAACAGTTTCAACTGTGCGCATTTGAAAATGAAAACTTGATTAATTTAATTGAGTTAGCAATTTCGAAAAATCACTTATTAAAACTTGAAACTGAAATTGAAATTCGATGGCCACTGTCAGCCACTGTACTTTAGGAACTCTGAAGTAAATTTATTTTTTTACAGGAACGTTGTATTCCTTGGAAATGTGGATACAAAAGGGGTTGGCCCTCTTACCTCATTGTGAAATGATTTGAGTACCCTCTGAACGGGACCAGTAACATGATCTTTACACTCAACCTTGACCACTAGCTTTATGTACCCTCCATCCTCATGTGCCTAATGAGGAAAGTAAACAAAATGAACTGTTGACACCCACAAATTGAACCTACAAATTCTGGTTTGCTTTCTGCCAGCTAGGGTTCTGAACCTGCCATTAGGCATTTTTTTTCTTCATAAAAGGATATACATGTATGTCCAGTTTAAAAGTTCATTTCACGTTCCGTTGACATAAGTTTAAAGAAATCGTAGAACGGAAACGTAATAGATTTGTTCCGAAATATTTCGGCTGAATCGCCCAGCCTTCTTCGGTAGAAAATGCGTGGTTGCACAACATTCAGGTGAACGAAGGGCGGTCTCGTGACAAGAGAACAGCTTCGGAGATGTTCGGTAGTTCCAGACCCCCACATGAGTAAGAGAGGGCGTCTTTTCTCAATCCCTGAAGCCTCCTTGATCTTCCAATTACATGTCCGAAAAGAACATGTAAAAGGAAGATTGTCCAGCTATTAAAGTCACCATTTTGATCGCATAAAACAAAAAATTAATGTGGTTGGACTTTCTCAAGGAAGCATTTCGCGTCTTTCAAGACAAAGGGTTCGCAATTCGCGTCTTTTCTGGCAAAGCGTTCTGGAGCTGTGTCACGAAATTTGTCAAAACTTAAACAGTCGGAACTGCCACAAAATTAAGGGAAACAAAAATAACCGCTCAGAACGTTAAATGAAGGTGTAAACAACACAGTAAAAACAAAAGGAGGCAAGGATGGACAAACTTTAAAAAGATTGAACCGGATTGAAATTGTGGTTTTTGAAAACTTATTAGTCTAACATTCTTTCGGAGACAATTTGTTTGACACGAGGCCGTGATTTTGTCATTCACTATTTAACTAGCCGTGATAGAGTCCCTTTAATGTCTTTACCGTTTCGGCCAAGTTACAAACCTCAAGTCCATCTTCATCATCATCTGTTCTTATCAGCTGCTTTAATCCATCAATGCATTCCTCGAGTGAAGCCTTTGCGCTGCCCGTTACACCAGCTATACTGCATGCCCTCTTGAAATTATTCATGGCATCAAGTAATCCTGTACTTGTTTCCTGGACTGTTTTTATAGGAGCATTACATTCGGAAAAGAAAACATCAAACTGGAAGGCAAAACAAAATTACAAGAATTTTAGAAACGATCGAGTTGCTTCCTCAAATCACGGGCACCGAACGACTATAAAGTAACTGTTCAATTAAAGGAGCAAAGTTAAAAGTTCGATCGCGACAAAGGCTAAAATTTTCTGGATAACCTTACCATTCGTCTCAGATACTTTGAGTATTTCTAGTACAGTCAAACCCCATTAATACGGACACTGGAAGAACGTATCCGTACTAACACCGGGTCTCCGTATTAAGCAGGTTGAATTTAGAGAAAACGTAATGTAAGGGCTTTCTTTCCCCGGGGACAAAGCAAACTGTCCGTAAAAATGACGTGTCTGTTAAGCGGGGTTAGACTGTAACTTACTATCATCTTTTACCAAGATATTGCGATTACTACTAAAAAGAAAAAAAATAATTTCGCTATAGCGACAATTCTAAATTCGTGGGAATTCTAAAGGTTTCTTTGCCATTACTTGAATTCTAAAGGTTTTCTAGAATGTTCTAATGAAAGTACGATAACCCATCAGGGAGTTTCGAATGAGACGTAACAAGTCAAATAATAGTGTAAGTCCATCTATAGTGGAACATAAGCTATTTGGCGTCTACAGACTGAGAAATGGATTTAGTCGTTGATAAAAAAAATGTATTCCTTTCGCTCCATTCAGTTAATTTTACAGGCATACAAATGAGAGTGAATGCGATGATCAGAAAACAGTTTATAAATAGAGCATTTCCTGGAACAGAAATCCATGAGTTTTAATAGCCATTTACATTGTATTACAGTCTTTATAATACCAGACTGCGAGCGGTTGTCCTTTTTTCCACGCGCGGCGAGCGATTAAGTAAAAATAATTAATTAAGCAAATAAACGGTAAATAGGAGGAGAGTTTTGGACGGAAAGAGGAAAAATACCTTCCTTTTGGTAATTCTAATCATTAAAAACAAAAATTTACTGTGAGAGTGGAAGTAACCATACAACAATACATGTACAATAATTATTTTTAAGACTGGTACCTCAGGAACTTTTGTGACAATAAGAGGTATGAATTCCTTTTGTTCTGAGATTTCCAAAGGGCTTATCGTAACATAGTTCTTCTCTTCGATCTCTTCGCTCTTGGAGAACATGCCTCCTTTCGAAGACTGCCTGGCCTTTTTCATCTTCTGCTGAAGTAAGTGCCGTACGAGGGACTGAATTGCAGCATGGACGCTGTTATCACTCTCTTTGGCAGATACTGTCACACTAAAACACAATCAGAGAAGGTGCTTTTTGTCACGTATAGTTTGTTGTGTACATTTATACCCAGTCAGCATTTGCACTCTTTTGAACTCTTCATTTTCCATGATTTTCAATGCCTTTATCCATGACCTTTCAAAATTTTTCATTACCTTAAGTTTAGCTGTTCCTAATGAAAATTTACAAAACTTTCATAGTTTTGACCTAAGTCGGTTCAATGGACACTAGCCTGTGAGCAGGTTCATTTTTGTGAGGTTGGGGAAATTTTTGGCTGTGCAGCCACCAGCATATGAGGAAAAGTGACTTTTGTGCTGGATAAAATTTTCTCACTCTTTCTCACTCACAAACTCACACAAGTAAGCCTAAAAGCTAAACCGACACAAACTCAGGTGTCCTCCAAAATGAGCGCTCGTTTGCGCTGTTTAATAATACTGTTACATCTAGATCTAAAAGTGTTCTTGCTGCAACAGTCTGCAGGAATTTATCTGACATAACTTTAATTTTCTATGAAATTCAAAAAATGGCAATTAAATTCCATGACCTTCCAGGCCTGGAATAAAATTCGTAAACTTCCAGGTTTTCCATGACCTGTACGGTCCCTGACATTAATTGAAAATACGAGTACGTGTACACCGTAGAAAATGAAATGACATGTCCCAAGAATGATATACTGTTTTACTAACCTGCCTACAAATCCATGTTGTAATGCAACACCCTCTAACACCCTCACTGTCTCTAAGTTTGTCATATCTTCCAATTCATTTGTTTCATCCTCTGTCTTTTGATATTTAAGCTGGTGAAAACAACAGTAAATACACTAAATACAAAAACGGTATTCCTTTTTGAGTATTGCACAAAATTAATTCTTTCTCTATATTAGACACCCGGTCTTCAAACTACATTCTTGTAGGAGAAATGAAAGTTAAAGTCAAAAATATGAAACACAACATTTATGTTATGATGTACAATTTTATAATTAAATGAAGTTAAATTTATTTAACACAGTTAACAACGAGGAGCAAGGGCGTGGTCAGCGGTCAGTCATTTGGCTCAAGCACAGTCAGCCTTGCGTGCATCACCTCCATGTGCTCAGTACAACATTTTCCGGGCAGCCACTCTCTTTGTTTAGCCTTTTTTTCACCCCCATCCTCCCCACTCTATTTTTCCACTGATAAATCAGTGCAACAGGTGCCTGGTTCCATTGGAGTGGGGGCTCATGGCTGGAGGGCATGAGTTTGCCAGCCATGGGGGCATAACTCTGTCTAGGGGCTGGCTGTGCCAAAAGTGGAAGCCTCCAGACATCCTGCCCACCCACCTCCACTAAGTGACGCAGTTGTTAATATCAGTATAGTAAGGTAAAGCACAAAAACTAAGCACTTTGACTAGGCACTATGGACCTTTCAACCATATAGATAATAATAGTAACTGCTGTGACCTATGTAAATTTTGAGTTGTGGACATTATAGTTTTAGGTTTTAGGCAAGATCATGAATTTAAAAGTCATGTAATAGATTGGTGTGCCAGTAAGTAGGAAAGAGTCCCCAATTAGCTAACTGTTAAGCTAAATACATTGACACTAAAATAAAAATATTATTATTATTACTTACTTACTCATTGATATAACTTTGAAGAGACACAATTTTTTTAACTTTTGGCAAGGATAAGAAAGTGACATTCAATGGACACTCCAATAATTTCAAGAAATTTGAGAGGGCATTAAAATAAATAAACTTGCCAAGTTTAAGAGCAATTAGTGGAAGATAAAATAGCTCTGCAGAGTCGCAAAACTTTTAGGGACCTCTGTATGATGGGGGGGGGGGGGGGGGGGCACAAATTTGCCACACCCCACCATTACAATTTTCTGTAAAAATCTGTTACTTTGCAAGGTCAAAATGTTTGTTGTTTTTCTACCTATTGCATGTCAAACCTGGCAGCATTGATGTTTTCAAATAACAGCACTCTTTCCCAGTGGTGTTGATAGAGTTTTGTTGACTCATGTCAATTTTTGAAAAAACCAAGGAAAGGTCTCTTATAGTCAAATCCTTGTTTACTTCATTAGCATATAGGCTTATCATTATCTGATGAAAGAGCATAACCAGGGTTGTCAGAAAGTTTTGAAGTAGACGGTTGAGTTGTCAAAGTAAGCGGCCAGTCCAGGGATATTTTATAAAATTTTAAAAAACGCCATTCGTAAAGAAATGCTAAGCAGAGTAGCCAGCCGATACTAACCAAGTAAGTGGCAATTTTCGCCTGCAGCAGGCTACTTTTGACAGCCCCGATAACAATTTCAGTTATCTCTGAAAATTTGAGCCCGATATACCATATAGTTTGGAGAAATGCTCTTTGAAAAACCCAAAAATTTACAAAGAATGTATGAGCTGATTAACATTTTGCCACACAGTAATTTTGCAGTTTTTAATTGCTGCTATTTCTTTGTTACTGATTGCAAAGAGCTGAAACTTGCACAAATTGCATAAAATAACCAGCTCTTTTAATTTTTGAACCTAATTGGTATATATGGTTACATCTTCTATTGGTTAAATTAAGTTTAACCTAAGTTTGCTCATGTAACTCCCATCTTGAAAGAGCTCCATTGGCTTCCCATTGAACAGAGAGTTGCATTTAAAGTTCTGCTACTAGCTTATAAAGGTTTAAATGGCCTTGCACCAAAGTATATCAGCGATATGCTAGTAAGGTATACCCCGTGCCGGGTTTTATGCTCTAGTGATTGGCATCTTTTAAATGTCCCTAAGACCAATAAAAAGACCTATGGCGACAGAGCTTTTTCTGCTTCTGCTGCACAACTGTGGAACAGCTTGCCCCTCGATTTAAAAATAAGTCCTTCAGTTAGCATTTTTAAGTCGCGCCTTAAGATGCATTTATTTAAATTAGTTTTTAATTAGTAAATAAGTTGATAAGTTATTTTAGTAGTTGTTAGTTTTGTAGTTAGTTTTTAAGTTGGTGTACAGCGGTATAGAGCTTTTGGATATACCGCTATATAAATAAAGTATCTGTATCTGTATCTGTTAACTTGTATTCTAATGAGCAAAAATGTAAACAATGACATCATGATGAATCTGCCTATTAGGCAGGTGAGACTAAAATCTATGCACAGTTGTTGAACACCAAATATCCGTTTTTTTCATTCAGCTTACCTTGTCTACCTTGTTTCCCAATAGCAAAATTGGTATGAATTTATTAGATTCAACAGTGATCTCCTTTGGATTCCCAGAACTGTCTGTGAACACAGCATTGTTAACAATATCCTGCTTCCACGTACCTGCCATGGTTACAGAGTCAATATCATCCATATCAACCACAACTAAAAAAAACAAAGTCAATAAAAATATTGTCAGGTTAGTTAATCTTCGTTGGGATTAACTCGTAACGCTGTTCAGCGGTTTCAGAGTGCACATATTCTTTTCTATAACAGTATCATTCTCCCGATCTTTGATTATGCCCACATTGTTTGGGGGATAAGGACAATGCTGTTCTTATGAACAATTTACAACTCCTGCGGAACAATTAGGCTGCCAAAACTACATATTAGACCGCCCTTTTCACTCATCTTCTGCTAATGAACTTGAAGCCTTCGGTGGTTAACCTTGGAGAAATGCAGGCTTTTTCATTGTTGCTTTTACTTTTATATTATATATGTGTTAGTGACATCTCAGCAAATGAAGATGTACATGGTGGCAATACATGACACAAAGATAACTTAAGACTGCTTCGTGTAACAAAAAACTGGGGAAAACAAAGGATCCACTATCAAGATGTTAAAGACTAAAACAGTCTAGATCTTTGTTTAAGGAAATCAAATTAACCTTGAGTCTTTAAGCATAACTTTTATAATTATTATTTTTCAGTGTAGTTACACTCTGAACAGTTTTATACCTTTCCAGAAAATCATCTGACTTTGTGACTTTTTAGCACTTATTTTAATTTATAATCTTTTTAATACAGTGAAACCTGTATTAAGTGAACAGTTACGCCGAAGTTCCCAAATTTATTTCCCTTATTTACTTTAAATGAAACCTTTATTAAGCGGACACCTATATTAAGTAGACGTGAAAACCTAAAAAGTATCTGAAATGGTCACTTCTATTGTCAACAACTTGTATTACACAGACACTGTAATTAAATTCCACCACCCACCATGCCAGACACTGGAAATGTGAAAGATTGCCACCCACAAATTTTTCTATTTTTACATTAAAAAATGTGACTTGACGAACTTATTTGATTAGTTTCACAGTACAGTTGTATTGTTTTGTATTATGTTTTGTTTGCAGAGAGCTTGTTTCACTCATCTGGTTTCTTCAAATTTGAGTTGCAATCTAATATAATCGCCTACATACAAAATTATTGCTGTAAAAAATACTATTCATTAGTTTGTCTGTTTTGCAAAGGGGACACATGATACAAAAATATGTACGTATCTTCTGCTATATGTATTTCTCAGATAAAGGCTACATTTTGCTTTTTGGTTTTGGATATGCAAAATGTAACCTATGGTAGATTTCAAAACAGGAAAAAAATTGAATCACAACATAACTTCCAGGAAGGTACAGGTAGCTTAATATATTAGAGGTGGCTGCCAGTGAATTTTGCCAGCTGAAAAAGAGCTTACCAATGCCTTGAGCAATTTGTACTGGAAAACAATAATTGAAGATGTGGGGTAATTCTGAAGGTGCATTAAACAAAAAGCCAGCTTAGCTTATCACTTATTATACATCTAAGCCTGCTTAGTTTTTTCTCACAGTAGCTCATCCTTAATAGAGCTCAAACCAGCATGTGGAATTGAACACATTTTAGGCATCCTACTGATGAAGTTACAACTTAAAGATTTTGAACAACATCAACTTAACAATGATGATGATTTAGAGGTATAGCAAATCCACAAAGTGGTTCTTCATTGTACGATTCCTGGCCAAAATTGGAATTTGAAAAAGTTGGTTTTGAGGAGAGGGGAAAACTGGAATAGCAGGACAACGACCTGTCGGAGCAAGGGAGAGAACCAGTAGTAAACTCAACCCACATGTGGAGTCAACACTGGGATTTGAACCAGGTCACATTTGCCAACTGTCCTCTTTGAACTGTAATTCTCACCTATGGCAGCATCCACATCTTTGTAGTAACTTCTTCTCAAGTCCATTTCCTCTCGGCCAGGAAGGTCCCATAATGCCACAGATACAATAGTTTCATATGGAATATTGACATGTTTCACCACATTTCCTATGCTTACTGAGACACTGGGCTGATAACTGTAGTCAAACTGATTCTTTGTGTACCGCAAAAATATGCTGGATTTTCCTACTTCAGGGTCACCTAAATGAACACATTAAAATTTCATGATTACTATATTATTTTACTGTTAGAAGATATGATACAGTGTATAACAAGCTAGATTCTATTTTGTTGTGGGACTGTTGAAAGGTTATAACATATTGTTCTGAATTAGCACTCAGTGTATCATGCATGTCATGGTTCACTTTCATCCTTAGTTTAAATTTCATGTTCCTTCATTGCAGGTGCAGGATTGAAAAATGTTAGGATTTATTATGGGCAAGGGTTTGAGTTAACAGACCTTCAGTCACATGGACACTGAAATTAATAAGCTTTTAATATAAACGCTGAAAGTTGAGAAAAACTGTGATAACAGCTATTAAACCCTCTGGGGTCTTTAAAACTACCGGTAAAAAACTTAATGCTCTAGATGGGGTTTCATGAGAGATGGGGGTGGCTTGATACAAGGAATTTAAAATTACACTTTCCCTTGTTTTGACTTCCGAGATACTTACTGATCACTTGTAATCAAGTGGTGCTGTACTTATCTCGTGGATATAATAGTTTTCCTGCTACTGATCAAGATTTTCCAAAAAAAATGCCGCATTACAAAATTCAAGTGTTCAATGAGTTTATAGAAAAAGGTTTGAGCTAAAATCATAATGATGAAGGTGTTAAACAATGACATTGCAAATAAAACACAAAAAAGCCGTCACTGATGAAAATCGTGGACGCCATTAAATGATCGCCCTAAGATTCACTAAACCCAAATCAAAGCACAATGTTGTTTTCCCAATAAATGAATACCGTTGTAGGGCAGAACAATGTAAAGCTTAGCCAAAAGACGTGGACAAATAGCTCTGTATCGAAGTAAACAATGGGCTCGCTCGTTCAACAAAGCTGTGCTTACAACCCTAAATCGATCGCGGTTCCCTTCAATAAACAAGCGGCGGGTTTGAAAACCTGCTCAAAGAGATCATTAAATTTACGCCTATTTTCAAACCTACAGCTGCGAATAAATCTTCGTTAACGAACTCACATTGCATACAACAAGGAATGAACTTAATCTGCCGGATATTCCACTTATCAAACGCAACACAACAAGCTAATGCACAACTTACCGACGAGAACAATCTTAAATGTTGGTATTTCTTGCTTCACCAATTTCCCTATAATAAGAGAAACAATATTTTGAGCTGGCTGGCTAAAGAATCACAAAGCAAACGAACAAAAACTCACCACTACCACAACTGCCAGCGGCCCCCATCTTGTTTCCGCCGCATCGCGCGAACTTCGAGATTACGCGCGACTGGGACCTACATTTTGTACGTCACCAAGGAAACCGTTCTATTTTGGGCGGCTACGTAAAAGCAAGGAAAATGTGACCATTATTTTTTTGGCGCGGGGTGATGAAATTTTTGGGGGACACAAACAATTTTTTTTCTGTGTCGTTGTCTGGGCAAACTATTTTTTTTTCCGACTGCATCATTCTGCAAACCTTGAAATATAAACCTCTGTTTGGGGAAGACGAGGAACCTACTTGACTAGAAAGACAGCTTCGCCACGTTTTCTACGCTTTGTAAACGTTGCTATCACTTTTAAGTGCAAGTTGAAAACTTGCGAGAGAGAGCTCAGAAACAAAAAAAAGTGTGTTAAGTTGTCCTACAGAGGGTCGCAAAAAAGCAATGTAAACTCGAGGCGTGTTTTACCCTGTACCATTTAACATTGGTATTATCCGTTGACGTTTTGATATGACGACACATGGATATGCTCCTCTGAGCAACTGATTTACACAACTGATTTACAGGGGGTAATTCCAGAAGAATTCGAGTACATTTGACTGGTCAAGTGGGTTGGTGAGGTAGCGATGGAGTAAAAAAATCGCGAATTCACGTAGCCCTGCGATGGCTAACTTCCTGTTGCATGGGGAAGGAATAATTCTTCCGATGAGGTGCTTTAAGCTACTGAAGTCGGGCAAATCTTTGGCTTTGTAGATTACAGTACCTGTGACAGGAAGATTTGCCCTGGATCAGGAGTGATTTCCAGTCGCGTTGAAAAGCTCATGAGCCAGCAGTACATCACGCACTCGGCATTTGGTGAAGAACTCCGCACTCCGTCCGCACCACGTTTGTACAGTCTAGTCTCCTTCGCGGCCGTTATTAAGGTCGTCACCCTACGCTCCTCCCCACTTATCCTGTCCAGGAATTCCAATTTATGGGGGTGGAAAGGTTGGACGGACTGACTCACACCACACCTTGTTTTACGCCATAGCACTTAAGTGTTGCACTCGCTCCGGATCCGCGTGAATTAGTTTGCATTTTTGGTACATTGTGCACATTATCTAGAAATAAAAAGAATTAAGGCTTATGCCGATTTTGTTGCTGCTAAAATGAAGGCTCTGACTTGCAGGTCTCTCAAAAAAAAGGCTGGCGTTCTTCAGGACTGTGAATCTAGAATAAAAAGTGGGATGCTACGCGATTTTACAAACGAAACCCACGTCGTCAAATTTATCTCCGTCGATTATTCGTGGTTAATGTTTACTGTACGGGCTTAATTGAAATCGAGGCACCAGAAAAAGATTTTGGACTCTGAAATTTGCCATTTTTTCATCTAAAGAAAACGTTCAAAATATCAAAATAATGAAAAATCTCCAAAATATTACATTTTCGTTCAAACTGAGTCAATCACCACTTAAAATGTGTAAAATTATGTACTTATCTGAAAAAGTTATTTGTTGTTCGCATCAAGATTGATTCGATTTTTAAAACGACGTACGGCCGTCGGGCCTGCAAAACCTGGTCCGAGACTCGCTAAGGCCAATAACCCCTGACGTCTAAAACAGTGGTCGGATCACATTTTTGTTAATAGCTTACCTAGTACTACTTTGCAATTTTTTTTTTGAGAATTTTCGTATTTTCACTAATGTAAACCTCCGGCAGATATTTTCTTACATCCGCTCATAATTAATACGTCCAAAACCATCTTTTATTCTCTCTCGGCTCCACACGAAGATCATGAAGATGGTTGATTTTCATCCTTCTCAAGTCACTGTGTATTTTAACCTCTTGTATTTGGTTTTCAAGGGAAACAAATTTAATTTTTGTGTCTCAAGGAAAGTGTCTGGTTCAATCGTGAGCATCAGTATGACGCCGTTATACATTGTTTTGAGTTAAAAAGTACCTGGGGTTTACTGAAGAATCAAGTCAGCGTATGCAAATATCGGCTTCGTTCCTTGCAGTACCCATGATTAACTGACTTAAACAGCACTTAATGAGCTAAGAGTTTGTTCTCACAGAGGTTCACGACTATTTTAAGTACTGCCACGAAAAAAGGAAACACCGTTATTGCGAGAGATACTAGAGTTCTATCATATTAAACCTCTTACTCGGTTTTCAGAATTTGCAGGTACAGTTATTATTTTTCGCATTCTTTTAAAAGCGGAAATAGTGGCTATTGGGCGTAAAGAAAAGAGGTTACTAAAACGAGTTTAACTTTCTGTTCACCAAAAGCAGAGGAGTCAGAAAGCATCAAGAATTTATTTAGTCATTTTATCGAGATAGAAGAGGCTGAGTTTCTTGTAATAAGCTATCAAGTCGTCTCGTATAAAGCGGCTTTTCGTCTAGCCAGAGGCGATCGCCTTTTTACAGTGTTAAACTGGAGATACTTAGGAGGAAAACCTAACGGGACGCATTTATGTCCAACCCGTCCAGAAACGACTGAGAAGAGTTACTCAGTGATATATCTGTTATTGAGAAAATTTTGCTTTTTTTCCGCTGATGCTTTCGTCAACTTTTATGCTTCCCGTCTGAGACGTTCAAGCCCACTAGACGACTTTGACGTCTCGAGCATAAAGACGGCCAATGTGTCCTCTGTGACAGACAGGTCTTAATATATCAAAGAAACTATCAGACAGTCACTCATTAATATTTAGGAATCCCTTCATTAGTATACAGGAAGGCACGTAATTTACTTAGACTTTACTAAGACAATAAAATATTAATATAGGAGAGGCAAACGGAAGGCATGGCAAGGTAGGAACAATTATCCTCACAGTCAGCTCTCGAAGACAGATACTTTGGGTCCTGCACGACTAAATGTCGCTGCTAAGAGAGATATCCATCTTATAGAGAGTTAAAGAAAGGAAGTAAAGAAAGGCAGGGACCAACTCTAAGTTTCTATTTTACCAAGGTCACAGTTCTTCAATTTTGGAATATTCTGGAGATTTTGTGGTTTTCTGTACGTTCATAAATGAAATTAAGTCATTGAAGGATGTGTTTTGAGACTTAAATCATAAAATTATGAGACATCACGTTTTTTTCAAAAGGTCTCCTTGAAGGTTTTCTTTAATTTCCTACAGACAACAACCACGATGGCTTAAATTATTTGCCAAAAATGTTATGCCAATAAATACATTTCACAATAAGTAAACACTTTGAAGACATATTAAAAAAGGTAGTAATATTCGCAGTCTGCAAACGCAGCAGTGCATGTTAGCTCAGTCAGTAGAGCTTGCTGACTGCAGAGCGGGAGGTCGCGGGTTCGATTCCCGAGGCCGGACCAATATTCAGGGTCTTAAAATAACTGAGAAATGAAGGTACTCCCTCTGCAGTGCAAGCGGTTAGACCTTCGCGTGGCTCGGATGACCACGCAAAATGGCGGTCCCGTCTCCAGTTGGAGACGTAAAACATAGTGTCCCTAATTAGTGCTTTCGTGCTAAATACATTGTCTTAGAGTGTCGTACATTACTACCACTGTTACTACTCGCGCTATCATTTCTTCAAGTCATATGCATCGATATTCTTGAAATTACGAACAAGGGCATAATCAGGTGCTTTGCTTAATTAAACAGTTTTGCATACAAAAGGAAAATATGCGACCTGTGGTGAATTATCGTTCATGTTATCAAATATTCACATTATTTATTTAATGTTCAAGCTATGGTTTTGAGTCATCAATCACACGGCCTTTAGTGGACATGTTTCTTCTCCATTGCGCAATGTAAGGGGCTGTGTCACGGTTGCCTAGTCGCGAGACCAAGAAAAAAGATAGACTGCTGGTAGCCTATATTCGCTATGGAACAAGAGACATTACCTGTGAATGACAAAATTACAGCAAATTACAGCAAAATTGAATTTCGAAAAATGGTTAGGTCGACAAGCTCCAAAACCACTTCAATCCGTTTCAATCTTCTTCAAGTTTGTCCATCCGTTTCTCCTTTTGCATCTGCTGTGTTATTTATACCTTCTTTTCATGTTTTGAGCAGTTTTTTTTTAATGTTTCACGCAGTTTGGTTGCGGTCCCAGCTCTTTGAATTTTGATTAATTTCGTGACGCAGCTCCTTTAAAGTTTGCTGCCTATAACCTCGACCTTAATTTTCGATGTATGTATACTAAGTGTCTTTTTTGATTCTTAAGTGTGCGCTGTGAGGTAGTTCGAGTTATACAAGCAGACGTACTAATATGCCCTTCGCAGCTAGTTATTTACCCAGTAGAAAACTACCATGCTGGAGACCAAGGGTTGCACTGGGACAAAACAAACGGCTCAGTTCAATCAATTAAAATCATGGTAATTTGCGTTGCTTTTCTTGCCTCAGTGCGTCTCAGCTGTTTCACAGCGGTTTTGTGAATGCCTAGCTGCAAAGGGCTTATTTTCCGCTTTTTTAACAGAGTTTTGCTTAGGTCCTCACAAGACTTTTTCCATTAAACCAAAATGTACGGGATGCTTCTGGAAAGTGTCCAGCACTTCCTTACGAAGAAATTCGGTGAGTCTAAATGGAACGAGATTCGAGAGCGTGCTGGAATATGCAATCACATGTTTATTACGCATAAGCAATACAGTGAAAGCTTGATGACGAAAATTGCTGACACTGCCGCCGAAATCCTCGGAGAAGAGACTGACATGTTAAGTGACGACTTTATGCAATATTTTGGCACTTGTTTCGTGAAATTTTTTAGTCACTATGGATACGATCGTGTCATCAAAGTAAGCGGCCGATGTCTCCGGGATTTTCTGATAGAAATTGACACCTTACACGAGCACATGCGCTTCGGTTATCCACAGCTTCAGTCGCCGAGTTTCTTTTGTGAGGAGGAAACAAGCTCTGGGCTAATTTTGCACTACATTTCCAAACGGAAGGGGTTTATGTTCTACGTGGTTGGTCAAATCAAAGAAATCGCGTCTCAGTTCTATAACATGGACGTGGATGTAAAAGTTCTAGGAAACGAAGTCGTCAATAATACAACTCACGTTGTCTACCGCTTAGGTTTTGACAATTTTGGGTACAAACCTCCGGCTCCAGACTTACTGTCGGTTCAGAGCGAGCAAGGTATCAATGTGGAGATATTTTTCAGTATATTTCCTTTCAGTTTTGCCTTGTCGCAAGATATGAAAATCAATATGGCTGGACACAGAATTATATCTACTGTGGAAAATCGTATCATAGGCAACGACATCAGGGAGTTTTTCATTATGAGAAGACCAAAAGCCGAGTTCACTTGGGAAACGGTAATAAATAATGGTGTGTTATTTGTCCCTTAAGCGCACATTTGATAAGGCCTGTCACTTTGAGTGTGATTCGGAGGTCATTACCCGTGCCCTGTATCCAGCGCTAATAGATTAAAATAAACGACATGGTTAGCGCGTTTTTTTCGAACAACCAAGAATGAAAACAACGTGCTTTAATCCATGTTTTTGGAGAGTTCATTCCTGAGTTCTTAAGGTGGCTCGACTGGATTTTTTAGGGGGGGATACCTCCCAAGTTTGAGCATTAATTACGTCGCCATGAGTAAAGATATGGTAAAAGGATCACCACAACTGTATTATATAAAGATGAAAATTTCTTATGATCTGAGTTTTATTGCAATCGGAGTCGCCATGGCAACGTAACATTAATAATAATTTAACATTTATATTGCGCAAAATACATGTGAATATGATCAACGACGCCATTACGTTTTTTATTTATCTTTGTGTTTCTCTGTACCAGGAGTTTTTTTGAGAAATCGCTTAAGGGAGTTTGTACCTGCCATAATTGCCTCAATTATTGAAAAGTTTGAACAAATTCTATGAGAGCGTTTTCGAGATATTTTGAAACAAAGTTTTAAGCATCATAAAAACAGTGAAATAGCATGCTATCCACGCAATTAGCTAATTTTTCAAGAAAATGATAAGCTTTGGAAACGCGGCTTCATCTCATAGTGGTTTGATTCCATTGGAAACCTCCTACAGAAAATGAGGGGAATTGCTTTGGGCGATCGCGAGTAAGAAGAATTTTATTAACTTGCATTCAGCTGCTTTTGGTACAGTTTTTGCACGTAATTTGGTCCACGCCTACAAATTTCGCATTTTTCAACAAACCACTCGATAAATTTTTTTATAAATTTGATAATCGCGAGATCAACTACCAATAAATATACCCTGCAAGTTTCAAGGACATTGAAAACAGGAAAGGCTTTCAAACAGGACCTCAAATATAACCAATTTTCCCCCCAGATTTTGTGTTTACAAGTGAGCGTCCTCATTATTCACTGGCATTGTTTTCAAGTTTCATATGCACGTGCAAATTTAGCAAAAACATAGAATTTGCATCAAAAAGGACCCTCGGTTAAATCTCCGGAATATGCTAATAACCGCGTAAAGAAATTAGTGATATATTATAACATCACAGCAACTCTTTGTAAGAGTTTCTGTGATGATATAACCCGAGTAAGATAATTAAGTGTTGCATCCTACAAGATGAGCCGTGACGTTCACCGTTTCGGCCCTCACTGCTATCTGTGACACATGCCAGTTATTAGTATATTCCGTATATTTCTTCCGAAAGTAATCGAGAGTTCTTTTTGATGCAAATTTAGCACTTTTTGCTCAATGTGCACGTGCATATGAAACTTGAAAACAATGCCAGTGAATAATGAGGACGCTCACTTGTAAACACAAAATCTGGGGGAAAAATTGGTCATATTTGAGGTCCTATTTGAAAGCCTTCCCTGTTTTCAATGTTCTTGAAACTTGCAGGGTTTATTTATTGACAGTCGATCTCGGGATTATCAAATTTATAAAAAAATTTATCGAGTGGTTTGTTGAAAAATGCGAAATTTGTAGGCGTGGACCAAATTACGTGCAGAAACTGTACCAAAAGCAGCTGAATGCAAGTTAATAAAATTCTTCTTACTCGCGATCGCCCAAAGCAATTCCCCTCATTTTCTGTAGGAGGTTTCCAATGGAATCAAACCACTATGAGATGAAGCCGCGTTTCCAAAGCTTATCATTTTCTTGAAAAATTAGCTAATTGCGTGGATAGCATGCTATTTCACTGTTTTTATGATGCTTAAAACTTTGTTTCAAAATATCTCGAAAACGCTCTCATAGAATTTGTTCAAACTTTTCAATAATTGAGGCAATTATGGCAGGTACAAACTCCCTTAAGCGATTTCTCAAAAAAACTCCTGGTACCGAGAAACACAAAGATAAATAAAAAACGTAATGGCGTCGTTACGTTGCCATGGCGACTCCGATTGCGATAAAACCCAAATCATAAGACATTTTCATCTTTATGTAATACAGTTGTGGTAACCTTTTTTCCATATCTTTACTCTTGGCGACGTAGTTAATGCTCAAACTTGGGAGGTATCCCCCAAAAAAATCCAGTCGAGCCACCTTAACCGAAAGGAACATCATAAGCTTACAATAATTGAGCTACTTAGACACAGTTATTTTAGAGAAAAAGTCGAAACAGTTATTAGAGATCACACCTGTAAAGCGAAACAAAACCTCGCGTAATGAAGGCCTTGTCAAACCAACCTTTGCTATGGGACGGACCATTAGAAAACTTATGGGGGGGGGGGGGTGGGGGGGGGGGGGCTGGCGAAGTACAAAAAAAAAAATTCGTGCAAGGGAAAATTTAATTAAAAAAAATTCTTGCACGCCAATTAACCCTAAGAAATATTCATGCAAGGGCCTGAAAAAAATTCACCCTAGGAATTTGATAACGAAAAAAAATTCCTGCGGCTCGAAAATTCCCCTCCCCCCCATAACTTTTCTAATGGACCGTCCCTAATCCTTGTTCTTAACTGACGTAAGCAGGCCATAGACAATGGCTCACGTTTGATAAATTAAAATCCTAACATGACTCCGAGGCGGAACAAAATGGAAAATTTTTCACGGCTCCATTGTCGCACAATTCCCAGAAGAGACGTGAGCACAAAGAAAACCAAGCCAAACATTGAAAAATGACCAGAAAGCCTCGGAGTCATGTTCGAATTTTAATATATCGAACTCAGTGGGCTATTGGTCCGGGCAAGCTCAACAAACATCAACAAGAAAGGTCACAGCATATCCGTAGGGTTGTTTAGTTGAGACACGGAAAATCCACATTCTTTCAGAGTATTTACTTATTGAGTTTTCCCTCACTCCTAGTTCACGACAAGGCACGTGGTTTTTGAGTTGATATGTACACTACCAATGTTACGCCATCCCACCACCGCGAACGTCAACGTCAGCCAGTCGTCATTGGATTTCCAAAAAGGAAACACTGACTCCAAGGAAAATAAAAATTACGCGCAGAAGATACCCCACAAACCACAGCTTCATCTACGGGGAATCATGAAGTACATACGCTCATGGAATAAAGTGATCTACATCTGCTCACCATTGTATGTTATTAAAATTTATGTCGTTATTTATGTCGTAGAATTTAATTATCTATACGCATCCAAGAATTGGCTTACAGTAACTGAGCGATTTCTCGCGCGCTGATTGGTCAGAAATGGACGTCAAAACTGTCAATGTTATTGTAATGAAGTCAAAATGTTAAAAAATTTTCAGTGAAACCACTCTCCTGCGACTCATGCTTCCACTTAAGTTTTGACAAAATCGTCCGTCCGTCCATCCTACCTGCGTGCTCCCCTTCCTGTACGCGGATGAAAATTTTCACACTTACTAGCTTGAAGTCCATGTTATGGCCAATCGACGGCTGTTAAAACAAGTTGTCCGCGTACCACTATCACTTGACTGTATCGTGGGCCCAGGAGTATAATGCAACTCATCGAGGTGGCGTACTGTTTTCTTAAATCTCCCCTGACCAGTTATCGGTTTTCAATTGATCACAGGCTCAGGCTCCTTTTTTTCCACAAAACACAACTTTCATAATGGCTGACTGTTAATTTGGGAGGAGTGGTAACTATAACGACATCAGAGCGAGGCACGTAAGGCCACTAGATTTATCTCCGAGAGCGGTTGTGTGGAAAAACATGCAAATGCCTTCCAAATTTATTTGGCTTGTCGAATTGTTTTTGTTTCTTTGGCGTAAAAAAGTAGAAATTCGGTAAAACTTCACTATCTGTAAGGGAAATTTATCGCTTAACAATCACTGATCGGAAGAAAAATGCCTACGAGCTGCTGCGTCGTCCTGAATGTACAAAGAAAAGTTCAATATCTGGACGAAAATGGGAAAAAAGTTTCTCATTTCAAGTTTCCAGATGATCCACTTCGACGAAAAAAATGGATTCACGCTATTAGAAGAGATGAGAGAGTGTATTTTCAAATGCAGGAATGGACTAAAGTTGCTCAAGGCATTTTAGGTTTGTCCCTTGTATATAGCAAAAGTTGAATGATTTCAGAAAGACATTTCTTACTTGTTTGCAAAAATCCCACGGGAGCTTGGCTTTTCAGGCCTCGGCTAAAATCGTGTATTCTGAGAATTATGTATTCTCAATATTTGTTTTATTCTTAGTATTGCACAATTCTAGTGTTTGTTTGGCGTTCGGTTGGTCCAATTGGTAAAACACTGATTTTCTAGGCGAGGGCATGTTTAAACACCGACCAGGTTCTTTAATAAAAACTTGTGAAAAATTGATCGACTGTGATATCTCACCTCAAATGATACATCATTGGGTACCCACGACAGAACTTCTTGACACCATCCCCTTCCACCTAGTCTCACATAAACTCAAAGGAGAGGGAAAAGAATTTGAAAATAAATTCGAAAAGACGGAGGACGTCGACAAGGGGGAGGGATTGTCTTCCTTTTCTGGGTTATGAGGGGTTAAGTTTCTGTTCTTGTTGATGCAAATTGACAATAACAAAGGCCCTGATACCGAAGGTTGGTGGGATTGGTCACACAACCATTTATCGGCCTTTTTGTTCAGGTGCTTAACTTACTACAACCCTTAGTAGGTACAGATTCTGTTTGCTTTGCGGACATGCATCATACTACTAGCATGTTAGTATAAGGGAACTTCAAGGTTCTTTTTAGCGCCAACTAACTTGCCGAAGAATTAACGTGTCTTGTTGGGGGTTGGCTTTTGAACGTTGCTAAAATATCTGCATGTCTTTTAACAGAATAGGAGGTACTGAAGAAATGATGCGTATTGGTCTGTACATGAACGATCTAAGTTTGCATGACATGTCACGTGAGATGGTGCTCTCTGGGATAAAACCTCTGCCTCAGTTATTGAGGGCTAGGAACCAGGTACTGGAAGTTAGCCTAAAGAGTAACTTTTAACGGTACGGCTCGTAGGCTTTTTTAAGACTTGTTTCCTGTTTCAGCTTTGATTGATTCTTGTCCTGAAAATGCTGGTTGCTATTTTGTTCTACAATAATATAAACGAGGATCATGTTCTGGGCGATATTTCGTGTAGCACACCCTTTTAGCATAAGTTTGAGTAGAAGTAAAGAGTAGAGTGGAGAGTCGTAAAGAGGATACTTAACCAGCTTCTTATGATCTCTTTCCTTTTCTCTTTGTTCAGGAATTCGACAAAGGAAAGGCTTTAGAAGAAAATATGGAAAAGTCGGCGTTGGAGAGAAAACGATGCGAAGAGTTGTTCTATAGGAGGATGCCGAAAGCCATCGCCGATAAATTGAGGCTTGGTGGTAAGGCTGTGGAAACCTGTGAGGTATGTTGCTAACTCTAAGATGCAACAGAATCCCTTAGGGCCTTCGAGTAATGCGCTATTATTCATATCGATCAGTGTTTATTCTAAGGGAAGCAAATACCTGTTGACAAGAGGGGATATATTCTCTGGTGCTATTGAACAAATTGTCAGGACGCAAAAGGTGTCTCGAGTAGTAGAAGAGAATCACTATATAATTTATCTCTTTACTTTGATTTGCAGAAGTTTGAAAGTGTTACTGTTATGTTCAGCTACATGGATGGCTTTGTTACCATCTGCTCACAGGTTGGAGCTGTGGAAATTGTGAACCTGGCAAACAACATTTTCACCATATTCGACAAACTGTCTGAGAAGCACGATGTTTATGAGGTAATCGAGTGATTTAAGATGGGAAAAATTCCCTTCTACATACATACATACATAATTATATACTTTATTTAAACACGATATGGTTTAAAGCTCAAAGCTTGTGGAGTCGTGTAAAAATGATTACAAATGGATAAAACTGTATAAAAATAAGAATAACATCACTTACAAAATACAACTATACAATTGAAACTCTAAAAATATACAGTAAGATTTTAACCAAAAAGTAAAATGAATTTACATTAGTTACCTCTAAGTAAATTGACTATAGTAACAAGCATTTAAAATCTTGGTGTGCCTGGGCAGCGACTGGACTGACTGTGCGCTAAAATCAAGAATTCCAAGAACGTTAAAACCTGATTCATTTATCTGCTAAGTAAATAGGTGCTCCTACGAAAGTTGCGATCTAATGGAATATAAGAGGGCAAAGAAAACAAAAATGATCTGTGAGGGGAAAAAATAATGGTTAGACTAATATTCTTCATATTTTTTGAAAAAGCCGTCCCCAGTTTCACCACATTCCCTCCCCTTATACTTAGTTAAGCAATAGCGTATTTTTTAACCGATATTTGAAATTTTGGCAAAAGGCACCATGTTAAAGGATTGCAAAATTGAAGGGGGCTTGCAAAATTTACAATGCTATATTATATCTTCGATCGTACATGATGAAATACAACCAGGAATTGATAAGTACATGTAAACTGTAGATAAAGATTTAAAAGTGGATGTGATCCTGGCAGTCAAATAAACAACGTTGGTGGTTCGAAAAAAAAACTTTAAAACTTTTCAGGTTTCATTTACACTAATTTTATACCTCATAACAAAACAGGAACATTTTAATGATGACTTCACTGTTGAAAATACATCTTTGGTTATGTCCATAACCCTTGACAATACCCCTTTATAGGTCTAAAGGGGAGAAATATTGGATTAAACGTAAGAATTCCAACTGGCCTGGTGCAAGCCAGCAGGCTATTTACAAACGTGGCCGAGGTCCTGAACTCGGGACCACTGAGATCAAATCCAGCGAACGTAAGGGAGGGACTTAAACCCGTGGCCGGATTATGAGTCTAGCACTCTAACCCGTCCACCATGGTGCCTTCGAGTATACATTAAACATAGCAAAGATTAACTGGCGATTGGTTAACTTTTACTAAACGATTTTCAGGTTGAAACTTTGGGTAATGCAATGTACATGACGGTCAGTGGTGCGCCAGTGAAGAACATGCGTCATGCGGAAGCAGCCTCCGCAATGGCACTCGATATGCTGGAGGCCGTCGGGCCTATAAAAAATCCTGCCAATAAGAAGCCTATGACAGTCTCGATAGGTAAGCAGTCAACCAAATGTGGCATTTGCGATTTGCTTTTTTTCAGTTGAAGTTGTTAAACGCATGTCCGAATGATTGTTCTAGTTCGTCAAAAATACGGTCAATATATTTGAAATCAACCAGTCTTTTAGGCAAGTAATCACTGCTCAACTGGTATTTATATCTGATGAATCCAGAAGGAGTTGATAGACCTCTTAGTTAACCACATACACGGTCCGATGAAATCAGCATATATTTTTCAGCAATAAAATATCAGAATAGCATTCCTGGGTCATCGAAGGTTTTATACCCCATCCCCCCTTGGCAATACATTGCAGAACGCACATGCACTGCACCATCGTAAAGAGTGACGTAATTAAAGAAAAAAGTCAATAGTGATTTGTTCGGCATGACCCAAAATAATGTTTATGATAGGGGTGAAACTTTCCGTCCTGGTAACTTGTTTTCGTTTTGGTTGCTAATGTTTCAAGATTTTCTCGCATAGTTTTTGAATTATTTGGTTTCGTTTTGTTTGTTTTAATAATGGTCTCCTGCTTCACTTTACGCAGTATTCAGTTTTAGCGTTTGAAACAGTAAGTTTTGGATAAATGATAAGTTCTTATTTCTCTTGAAGTCTAAATTTCGTCTTTATCCTTCTTGCCAGGCATGCATTCGGGTCCTGTCGCGGCAGGATTAGTTGGTAAGAGGACACCACGGTATTGCTTATTTGGCGACACAGTTGACATTGCCTCAGGGCTCAGGACAACATCACTGGTATGGTATAAATGAAGACCAAATTGTGTAATTTATTATACTCATTTTGAAATCACTGGTGATCTCTGCAATCTAATTGGCTCTCAGCGGTGTGATTTATTCACGAGTCGCTATAGCTATTTTTTGCTCTAAAGCACCTCCCTTCTAAACCGCGTCATTCATTTTCTAAATCACGTCATTTCTGTTTTATTAATCGCGTCATTTTCGCTCTATATTGCATCATTTCTGTTTCGGGTATAAAGTGAGTTGTAGAAACCATTTTCATTCCGCTTTTCAACAAACCGACTACTTGAACCCAACCCAGTTGATAGACCAGACATCATAGCAAAGCCTCCGCGCGCTTGAAGCGCCAGCAGCGGAGCCATCGCTTAAAAAATTGGAAACCTATGGATGTGAGAAATTTGGTCATGAAGTCAGCTTACGCCAATGCGCCAGCCCTTCCGCCCATACCGACTTCGGGGGAGGTGGAGGGGAGACCCAGTAAGAGTGGGAAAGGTTGTCCCAGAAATGCACTTTGCGTTTGTCTTGGCGAAAAGTTAAGCAGTTTAGAGTTAGGAGTTACTCCAGTAAAAACCTCAAAGTTTCTCATGTTTGACTTTAACTACAAATTCTTTCAAAAATACATTTTAGGGCTGCAGTTTAGCTTGGTGTGTAACGTTTTTTGTGAGCTTTTAGTCTCAGGATTGTTTAGTAATTACCGAAACTTTACGTTTGATATTTAGTTTTAAGCATTTTGTGTTCCTTCACTGCCGCTGCAAAATGAAATATAGGGCAATTAAGATTCTTCTATTGTTCAGAGATTGTTTGTTTGTTTGGATTTTTATTTAGGAAAGCTTCGCGTAAAGTCAGTAGGATTACGGATGGTTGTGTTTAAATTTTTATAATTAAATCATGGAAAAACAACTAGTATACAATGCCACATAATGAGGGCTTAATCCTTACCTCAAGGTGTTTGGTACCTTTTTGTTTTTCGATTTTTGATGATAAAAAGAAAAACGTTCTTCCAAGCATGCATTACTTACAAGAACCTACCATATATTGTATACTCTATACACGAACACATTCCTGCACTGATGCATTTTGACCTGTTAACTTTCTATTCCAAAGACATCTAAAAGATCGAATTTTTTTTTCAGCCACTGAGAGTGCACATAAGTAAGGAAACAAAGACGTGTTTGGAAAATACCGATTTTGTAACTGAATTTCGAGGACTTGTAGAGCTTAAGGTATGGCACAAACGGTATTATGTGCGTAATGCACATGGAGCATGTAAATTAGTGAATTTCTGTATATTCTATGGAGCGTTTTCACTCACGTGGCCAGCATCTATGCTAATTTATTGGAACAAATGAACGTTTTATCATAAGAAAAGGGCTGAACTCCCACAGGGATGACTTGGTTCACCAACACGGCCACCATTTCATTGTTTGGAACACCCACATGGCCGCTGTGACATCATGTTAAAATGATCTAAAAGAGCAAGGGCACTTTCCGTTCAACCAAGACGTTCCGTTTGAATTTTGGCAACTTCCGGTGGTGAATGGAGCAGCATTTTCCAAAATTTCCAAAAAAGAGGACAACCTTGCGAGGTATACCCAAATTTTCGAAAGTTTTTTCCTGAAAGTTTTCTTTTCATACAACTTTGATCCCGGAATTTCTAGAATTTTCGGTTGAATGGTTCGCATTTCTGAAATTCATCAATTTCCGGAATTTCTGGTAACTTTTCCGGGAAATTTCTGTACCATTTGCCGCTGTTTCCAAATTTTGGAAAAATTTTGGTTGAATGGAAAGCGCCCCAAATTTCTTCGTATCATATTACCATTTACAGTTGTTTATTCTGCCTCTTTCGTTAATAGGGAAAAGGAAAGACACGAACTCACTGGTTGACTGGACGGATATGACTAATTTTTCAGCTAACCAAGTGGATCACCGTTTTTACAAACTTATATACAGTTATTTCGAGAAAGGTTGTCGGAAAAAGTGCACGCGACAATCCCGAAAAATATTGTGGGTAGTTTTGAGTTCACTTTTCTTCAAAGGAATTTGAAAGAATGGCACGAGAGGCCACGGACGTATGTTTGCGACTGCTAAAGGAAAGCAACAAAAGTAGGTTCGACAGCTACAGTGTCAGGAACATTGTATTGATCATGTCCCATATTACCTTTCGGGATTGTCGCGTGCACTTTCTCGAAGTAGCTGTAGCCACAGAGCATTTTTTCTATTAGACTTACGACCTGAAGATAGCACTTTTCGAGAAGAACTAATAGCCGAACTTCTACCAAAAAACATAGCAAGAACTTCAAGAATACAACTCGACATATGAAATCTGTTATTTGAAGATTACCTTCTAGACTAAACATCCCCTTAAATCCTGACCTTGCCAGGAAACAGGCAAATGAAGACTAGAACGTATTATCGATCAAGGTAACCATGTTTTAGCCCGTCTTTAAACAATTCGCCCCATTCCTGGATTCCGGATTCAAGGTACTGGATTTCAGTCTCTGTCAGTGGAACGTGGATTCCGGATTCCAATCTTTAGTGGGATTCCGGATGCCTTGAGCTGTATTCCGGATTCCATGAGCAAAATTTTCCCAGATTCCGGAATCCTTTACATGGGGAGAAACAATTGTTTATACTAGGAATTATTTTGAATAAATAACACCCTCCGAGAACTGCATAATTCTTCAGATCATACAAAAGCCGAATCCAATTATTGTTTTATTAGAGAGAGAACCTGGGAACGAGGTTGATTTTTGAACGGTGAAAAGCCTCTTTGGCAACGCCCTAATTAACATGCGCAATTTAAGCGCCAAAAATCAGTGAACCGGGTAATTGGCCAAAGTGGAAAATACCATAATATTCTTTATGTCTCCTCCCCGGTTTACTAAACCACTAACAATAAACCCCCCTTTACTGCCAACAGCCGAGCTTTGTTTGCTAGAGCGCCTAACTTAGGAAACAAAGAAACCGAGACTGTGGTCTGGGATTAAAAAACATAGCCAAGTTAATGGCCGGTTTTATTCAAAACTGTAAAACCATCTTATCAATGTTAAAATATGAAATAATGTTTACGAATTTATAGGTCTAGCAAAGGTGAGGGCCAGAAGAAAAAGGGGCAACTAAAAAACCAGAAATACCCAAAGCAAGTAAAAAAGGTGGAAGATTGGGGAGGAGGCGGGTCGATTGCTTGTTCAAAGGATAAGCGGGTCAGCTATCGAAGATTCGGCTTGATGTCAGCTTTCAGCCCGAGAGGATTAACGAAAGGTTACACCCTCTTATAAAGGGTCTCCGCGAGATAATGAGATCGAGGCTAAGTAAATTTACTGTGAGTGGCCTTATCATAGGAGCTCGTGATTATTACCCAAAAGTAATTTTACTTTTCGTCTCGTGATTCTCATGCGATCGTAAACCATTGTAAGATAATTCAAAGTTCACATTCGAGAGCCTCTAAGCCTTTGAAGCCGCAATCGACCCCACCCCCAAAAATCCATGCATTGAAGAAATTGGAAGGGGAGACATAAAATTTTTTATTTGGTTCCAAATAAACTCATTTATGTCTCCTCCCCGGTTTACTAAACCACTAACAATAAACCCCCCTTTACTGCCAACAGCCGAGCTTTGTTTGCTAGAGCGCCTAACTTAGGAAACAAAGAAACCGAGACTGTGGTCTGGGATTAAAAAACATGGCCAAGTTAATGGCCGGTTTTATTCAAAACTGTAAAACCACCTTATCAATGTTAAAATATGAAACAATGTTTACGAATTTATAGGTCTAGCAAAGGTGAGGGCCAGAAGAAAAAGGCCATGGGTCGCTCCTAAGCGGCCCAGCCCCACCCGAAGGCTGTTGGCGAAAAGGAGGACGAAAACACAACGCCTGTTTGTGTCTTTAAGTACTAGTATCTAAAGTTGTTCCTAAACTCGGAGTTCTAATATAACGAAGAAAAGCGCTTGATTTCCAGCGACCAAGCAAGCGAATTTGGGAGTCGGAAAACCCCTTGGCAGATGCCCAGCTGGCAGCGCCAATGCGAAAACTGTGCGCTTTATATAGCTTTGTGTCTAAGTTACAAAATGTAAGCGCTGCGTTAAGTCGCTCAACAAAATAGGATCTAGTAATCGGACTTCCGTCGGGCCAACAAAAAAGAGGGCCGGATACCGACCCTCGCACAGCTAAAAAGTTTAAGATCAACTGAACTGGACAGCATGACCTTTCAGGATATATAAAAATAACAAAAGGTGGCCCAGAATTCTTATGCTTGTAGTTATGCAAAGTAAGCTGCAGTGCCTGAAGTCGGCCCTGAGCATCAACCAGTCGGTCAAGTTGCGAAAGATTAATGATATTGGCAGGGTTGCCTCGAGAGGCTGTTAACTCCCCAATGCGGAGAAAAGCGAAAAATGCTAAAGCACACATGGCAGACATGAGGCGAGACTGGTAATGTGATGAAAGGGAATGCTCGAAAGCTCTAATTAAGTTCCGTAAAACTGGTAGAGTAATAGGTAACGATGTCATTGACGGGAGTTAGTTTCCGATAACCCTTTAAAATTTGTATAATAAGTGGCGCCTCAGTAGGGTCAGCGACACCAGCAAGTTTATGAACGTAACTGATAGCAGAAATGTAAGTGGTTACTGACGAAGAAGAATAACTCTTAGAGTATAGATGCGCGATAAAAAGGGCCAGTATGGCCGGTTGAAGAGGCAAATTAATAGGCATATCACCTAAATATGAAGCCGACCAATCTGTAAATAACTTCCAAGGTCGTTTATAAACTGATACAGAAGCGTTACTCAAGCTTGCCTCTAAAAGAGTTTTTGTTATAACTGCCAGTTCTCTGGTAACAGTTGAGGAGGCACAGCTGTTGGTTCTGGCGCCATGTCCTTGGACAGGGACTTGAATTTGGTCACCTGTAAACGTGATAAAGCATCAGCTTTCGTGTTGTGAACGCCTGGCAGGTGTACAGCTTTAAATAAGATATTATGCTGCAAACATGATAGAACCAAGGGGCGAAGAAGAACCAACAGCTCCCTATCTTTAGTCGTCTTTTTATTAATTACTTCCGACAAGCCTTGATTGTCGGTGTGAAAGGTTATGCATTTGTTTGCCAGCTGAGTCCCCCATATTTTTATACTGAGAACAATAGGAAACATTTCTAGCACAATAATATTCTTAGAGGTCCAGGATGGGGGCCACGGACCGTAAAACCAATTCTGACGGAACACGGCTCCATAGCCTAGAGAGCCAGAAGCATCAGTATAAAGATGCAAGGGAGGTGAGGAAAGCCATTGAAAATCTAAGAAGAATGATTTGCCATTGAAGTGTGTTAAAAATTCTAACCAGAGCTTAAGATCGTCCTTGACTATACGCGTTAATCTAATTAAATGAGTCGGGCGATTGACCCCAACTGTCAAATTAATCATTCGTCTAAGAAAAGTCCTGCCGGGTATGACGACTGAACAAGTGAAGTTCAGAAGACCAATAAGGGATTGCATCTCCTTAAGGGAGACTTTTTTACGCCTGAGAAATTCATAAATAAGAGCAACACATTTTCTTAACTTCTCTTCTGGGAGGCGAGCCTCCATTTTGTCAGTGTCTAGTTCTATTCCGGCGAAACATAAAACACTACTGGGACCCATTGTCTTTTCAGGCGCCATGGGGACACCCAAGTCGTCACACATCGCTAAAAACCGAGACAGATTGTGTTCACAAGCTGAGAAAGTTCTGTCTATGAGAAGGAAATCATCTAAAAGGTGTAACACACCTGAGATAGCTAATTTAGACTTAGCAATCCACTCGAGAGCGGTTGAAAAGCTTTCCCAAATTTTGCAAGAGGAACTGGCCCCCATCGGCAGGCATTTATCAAAATAGAAACTGTCCTCCCAACAAAAACCTAACAAATCATAGTCGCATGGATTTATTGGAATTAGACGAAACGCGTTTTTGACATCTGTCTTAGCTAGGGCACAGCCCCTGCCTGTGCGCCTGATCAGTCTAACCGCATCGTCAATCGAGGCATATTTAACCGTAGAGGCATCGTTAGGAATACAAGAGTTAATAGAATCACCGTAAGGAAAAGATAGGTGGTGAATAAGGCGAAATTCGCCTGGCGTCTTTTTAGGAATTAAACCAAGCTGAGAAATGCGTAATGAAGGAAAAGGTCGGTCTAAAAATGGCCCTGCAATCCGACCTAGACTTAATTCTTTTGACAGTTTGTCGGAAACGGCTGTAGGGTTTTGAGTAGCGGATAAAAGATTTTTACAACTGGAGGGTTTGTGGGGCCCTACATAATCTAATAAAAACCCATGTTGAAATCCATTTAAAAGATAGTCTTTCAATTTAGTTGGATAGCCATCTAGGTAAAATTGTAATCTATTTACTTTGACTGGTGTTGGTAGTTGGACTGGATGCGACAGTGCGAGAGGTGGCGGCAGTTGGTTTTCCCGACTTGCATTTTGTGGCAGGGTGCTCGCCTCCGCATTTAAAGCAGGCGTGTTTGAAATTACACCCAAAACATCTTTCGCCTTGGTGGAATTTCCAGCAGAATCCTCGCGGAAAGGGCTGCTTTGATTGCCGGTTAAACGAGTTAGGTGGATTGTTTGAGGATGAAAGTTTGGTCATGTGGTGCGCCTGCAACCACAATTCCCAATGCACTTCGTCCCAAGGGAAAAGAGATTTTTGACGTAAATAGCGAAAATTTTCGTCATAATAACGCCAATGAGCGTTTTTTGCCGCCAAATCACGCACTGTCGCACTGTATTTCATTAATCCGGGAGCGCTGTCCGGAAATCGGATGGTATAGACGGCAACAAAAACCTGAAATGCTGTAGTCCATTGATCGATGCTAGTAATGCGCTTAGAGTTTTGGGCGGGTTCGAGACTGACCACAGGCTGGTTGGATCCAGATGATTTTACCGTGAAGTTGTATTTAGGATCGCCTGGCAAGGACGATAGAAGAGTTCCGAGATCGATATATTCGTTGGCCCATATTTTAGATTGAATTTTGTCCGGAACTCTACTCGAAAGTGGAACGGAAATTAAGGTATGTATTTTATCTGGCCTGAGGTCGGTCTCGGGCCCGCTAGTAATAGAGGTAGAACTTAAAGTGTGGCCCTCACCAGTTAGGTCTTGAACAACCTGCGCTACTGACCCCTGTACAGCAGCAGCAGGGTCGGATGTCTGTACTGGCTCTTGAGGGATTATTCCTGCAGACTTCAGGCTTTCAAGTACAGCCGAAGAAATAGCACTCGTGATGCTGGAAACCATATCATTAGCGACCACTGAACTCGGGTCGCGGGACTGGAGACTGGGGATGGCCCACTGATCGCCGGCTCTCGGGAAAGTTCGCTCGGGTGCGGCACTTCGGGCGGGTTGAGAGCAGGAACCGAATGTACTCGAGAGGTCTGCTTGGGCCTCTTGGACTTGGTGGGGCGAGATGTACTGCTGGCCAGCCATGGCCCTCGGGCGTTTAACTTGTGCGCTGGAGGCTGATGCTGTAGAACTGCGCTTTCCTCTAGTCATCATCGCGGAATATGATTTAATTTCTAGCAAATCTACACCGCAAGCAAAGGAACTTGAATAAATAAGCCTAAGGCGTTGGTATGGGAGATAAAATAGTGAAAGAGTGAGTGGGGAGGGAGGTGGGGGGTTTCTAGTTCAGTAGCATTCTGCTCAAATTATAAACTGGAGAGAGAAAAAACGGAACCGGCAATAAAAGAAAAATCGGCAGCATGTTTGGCAATTTCCAAATTGGAGACGCCGCATTGAACATGCTAAAGTGCCGGAAAGAGGAACCGGTCCGTAAAATGAATACAATATCTTATAACAGAAGATAAAGCTCTCCTGTCCGCAATAAAGGACGGTTACAACGAAAGTAGAATGCATGACTGGATCGACAAGTTGGAATCTGTCACTGAGCCTCAGAAAAAGTGGCTAACTTCTTCAAGGCGAATAGTATGGCTCCCCTATAGCTACGATACAGAGCATAGTTGCCTGCTTCGTTCAAATGAACGCCATCTCGGCATAAAACAGCAATAGATGGACTTTGAAGCCCTCTATGGCTCCATGCTTCAGCATAAGAGAGCGGTTCGAGGACCACTTTGAGATATTTATTGAGAAGGTCTACTTTGAGGCTGAAATCGGGGACGTGTGGAGGAACAGCAGACCGGTAAATTACTAGGCATACCATTATAAATTCTGCTCCACAGTGATCATGGAGGACTTGAACTAAATGTTCAATATCTGAACCAACAGATTCGGGGCGCTGTCCCACTACACACAAATCGTTAGTTCCCAGTTCTAAAATGATAACCTTTGGTTGAAAAGCCTTAATTTTGTCCAAATCAAATAACAGCATTTTAGAGACGGTTCTACCGCCAATGCCTAGAAAAGATACATTTTCGTGAGCGGCACGCCTATCCTGGTGTTCGGTGAGGAATGTCTGTAAACGCCTCACAAATGAGTGACCAAGAATGAGAATGTTGGAGGTATTATCCATAACAGCAAACAGTTGAAAACAAGAAGGAAATGAGATATACTTAACGTTTGTTGTGGTGAAGTCCCAAGGGTCGATTGCTTGTTCAAAGGATAAGCGGGTCAGCTATCGAAGATTCGGCTTGATGTCAGCTTTCAGCCCGAGAGGATTAACGAAAGGTTACACCCTCTTATAAAGGGTCTCCGCGAGATAATGAGATCGAGGCTAAGTAAATTTACTGTGAGTGGCCTTATCATAGGAGCTCGTGATTATTACCCAAAAGTAATTTTACTTTTCGTCTCGTGATTCTCATGCGATCGTAAACCATTGTAAGATAATTCAAAGTTCACATTCGAGAGCCTCTAAGCCTTTGAAGCCGCAATCGACCCCACCCCCAAAAATCCATGCATTGAAGAAATTGGAAGGGGAGACATAAAATTTTTTATTTGGTTCCAAATAAACTCATTTAAATTCCTGTTTGAGTGGTGCTTCATGTAAATCCGACTTCTATAATACCTTCTGATCTTTGCACGCAAATGCATCAGCTCCTCATGAAGTAGCATACACTGCACATACCGTTCATGCAAAACAATCAAAGATAGCACCACCTAAAACCATGGAGCGCTTTCACTCACGTGGCCAAAATCTACGCAAATTTATCGGAACAAAAGAAACCGTTCACTTATCAAAAGAGTTCAACTCCCACAGGATTGGTTTGGGACACCAACATAACCGCCGTTTCATCCAATTTGGCTGCTGTGACGTCATGTGAAAACGCTCTATAGAACTTACATAATTAGGCTACGGTTCAGTCACAGGCGAGTAACCGCCTATTCCTTCGACAACATGAATCAACAAATGATCACTTTTCTTAGTTTTAAGTCAAGCAATAAAAAACCATTAATCGACCAAACAATTAATACAAAACCTCTCAAACCGGCTAAACTATCTAAAAATAGTGCACGACCAGTCTTATCCCCAGCACTTTATATTGCACTTTAGATACAGACCAAAGGCTGTGAAGTTATCAGCGTTGATGTATTCCTGCGCAAAAGAAGGATTAAGCGGCAACCACTATACTTCTTATCTCCCTTCGAAGGATAGTTGTATCCTTATAGGGATGGCTAGAGGCTATTTCCGGGTTCCAAAAACTCTCACTTTGGAAACGAGACTAAATGCAAAACGTTTCTTGAAAATGAGTTTGCACGAGACTAAGTAATTTTCATGGCAATGGCTTCGCCCTTAGGCTCGATTGAAAGCAGAGACTTGGGGCAGCTCGGAATTGGCTTACTGGCTAAATAAAATAATCATTAATGGTTCTCTGAATAGATAGTATCAATATTGATTTGGCAAATATTGAACTTGATACAGCCATCCAAAATCTGCCCCAAAATTTAATAAGAAATATTCAGACGTCCGCGTGTGTGGACGTCCGGCAATACATACATTTCTAAACAAATTTTCAGGTTTTGGAATAGCTGTTGTTCAATATAACCTCGATCAACACCAGATTTGGAGACTTTGTAAAGCTCGGTGAGCTGTTTCTGACTATGTAGGTCAGCACTTTTTAACATCTGTCGAAAGGCCCTTGGACACCTTATGAAGTTTACACAACGTAGTATTCCTTATCGTTTTGGATTAGCCGGTTAAGCACTGCGTTTTACAGATTAGGGTTAAGCACTACCTTTACTGATTAGGGTTAAGCACTACCTTTACTGGTTAGAGTTACGCACTGCCTTTACTGATTAGGGTTAAGCACTGCCTTTACTGATTAGGGTTAAGCACTGCCTTTACTGATTAGGGTTAAGCACTGCCTTTACTGATTAGGGTTAAGCACTACCTTTACTGATTAGGGTTAAGCACTGTTTCGAAACTGGTTAGGTTCCTTTTTTGGGTTGGGGTTGATGCTATGTGTACTTTAATCTACCTTGTGTAAGCTTCATAAGGTGTCCAAGGGCCTTTCGACAGATGTTAAAAAGTGCTGACCTGTAGGCCTTGTGATGATGATCCCATAATAAGGACTCGTTCCCAGCCCCAACGGTATGAAATAGGGAAATCGCCAAAAGCATTTTTTTGCCATTAAAAGAAACTTTTCTGAATAGAGTTCTTAAATAATTTTTTTGGATGAATTTACCAGTACCACTGAGTGTTGCGTAAATCTTTTTATTCTGACTTATACACGGTAATATTACAACAATGCACCGACATGACGAATCATTTCGGAAACATCTAACGATGTTGGCTGAGTCAAGTGGAGAATACGTGGTTGAGGCTTGTCTGGCGAAAACTGTAAATCCATCAAACAAGAAGTAGAGGCTAGGTTTCTTTGAAAGAGCTCTGTTCTCTATGGAAAGATCAATTTAAAGTAGTTGTGAGATGCATTTTAAATCATGTAACATTGATTGAATGCCTAAAAGAGGCAAAAGAACTTCATTTTTTCACGATTGAGATACATGGGAAGAAATAAGTCAGAATTATAAATCTGCTCGCGCGGTTGCTCATGGGACAGTTTCGCACCATTTACATCCCTCGCGGGGGATTTGTATCACCCTTCGTGATTGCTTTCTTTTTGTTTTGCAATGTTTCTATTACGATAGTTTACGTTGTTGGATATTCAGATGTCTGTGTTTTTCGAGTGACCCTTCCTATTTCGGTATATAGATTATGCCCTTGGGTATTTACACATGCATGTTTTTCAATTATAGTCGAACTTCCATGTGCGACCACCTCTTTACATCATCTCCTGTAGGCGACCACTCATCCAACCCACAACAAAATTTCTCCAGTCAAAGCCTTATAGTTCTCTCGTAAGCGTCCGCGACCACCTTTTAGGATGAAGGTTTAAGAGTTTCCCATTGTTTTTAACCTCTTTTGAAAAACCACCTGATACAATGGTCTGATCTCTGTATTTGCAGCACATGCTACACTACAGAATATGGGAAGAACTTTTAGAAACAACATGGATTTACTCATAATTTATTGTAACCTGAAAATTGCACGCAATACATTCTCTCCAAAGCTTCTCTTCGTAAAGACCTCGTAAGAGAAATCCCTCCCGTAAGCGACCACTAACTCTTCGCATTTTGCGTCACTTACGGAAGACTGTAGACTCTTTGTAACAAAGTATACCTGCCAACTTTTTCTGAGATATAAGCGTGAGGTTTTTATCCTGGGAGTGCTGGGATTTTTAAAGGCGACACGATCATTTCCGAAGATTCCCGAAGAAATCCGAAGTCTTCCGAAGACGTCTTAAGTCTGCCAAAGGCGAAGTTATCGAGAAAACGCTTATCCACAAAATCAGAGATCGCGAGGAAGGTATTGTCATTTACTCATTTTACACATGGTTTTCGTTCCTTACATGGGTCTGAGTTAACATATTTTTGGAAATTGTGTCAAGCAAGACGGCAACAACTCACATTTTTCAATCAGACGTGAGAAATTGGCCCGCAAGCGTTAGCCGGCGTGAGATCGAAGTTTTTAACCCGCAGGCGTGAGAGTTGGCAGGTATAACAAAGTATTCAGCTTTCCATGTTTTTTTTTTGGATCCTTTCCAATGTGTTTCGAGCCACTGCATTAGTAGGGAAATGTACGTTTCCACAAATTTTTTGGCCACTTCTGAAGAGTGATTTTTAGGACTTTTTCGTATCAGGCGGGCACATATTGTAGTCTAGTTTATTAACAGTATTTTGTAGGTACATGTACACTCGAACCTCCATGTGGGACTACCTCTGGTAAGCGACCACCTCTTATAAGCGAAACACCAACAACCGGAAACGGTAAAATATTCCAGTTTGCCTATAGTTAGAACAGTAGTAATGCTTCAGCAAAGATAAGCCTCGTTGGTGCGTTTCCTTTGCGTTCCGTGTGCATTCCCTTTATTAATATGCATAAGGGTCGAGTCTATGACGTCATCCGTTGTTATAACCTAGGGAAAAAATGCGTTCCTCCATACTAATTAAGTGCCTAGTCAGTGCCTTCCTGCTACTAATTCGGTATAGGCTTACTAATGAGCGTCTCTCTACTTCAATAGAAACAATAGACTTACCTAGCCTTGCCCGGTCTCTTTTAATCCTAATTGGTTCATGTAGAATCTATTATGTCTTCAAAATAAAAGCGGGCAGTTTTCGAAAGCGCTATCGTTCTTACAATCGCTTTGCTACGGAAAAAAGTCTTTCTATCACCAATATTCTTTGAAACATTGCTCCAAACAATCAAGTCGAATCGAGCGTTGCACCTTTTCTGACAGTACATGAAGTTGAAAAAGTCCAGCGTCAAAGGGTGGCTAGTTTTATCGGTCATGTGTTCCAACTGACTTATGCGGCTATGGCTGACAAACCCATCCAACAAGAAAAGCTGAATCGCTGCCACGGTTGTGCTATTCAACACCCAAGTCAGAGACAACACCCGTGCCTCATGATGGAAAATAATGACGCATGGATGTATTACCATGATGATGTGGTAGAGAAGATCGACCTCAATGTCATCCTAAAAACGGCTGAAAGTGTGTGCAGTGCTCTTGGTTTCAAACTTCGCAAAACGTGGGAAGCGTACGTGACTGAATTACCAAATCAACCTCGTTCCCAAGTTCTCTCTCCTATCCGTCTCCTCTCCTCTCTCGCTCCGTAGGGACGGGTAGGAGAGAACCCTGGGAACGAGGTTGTTACCAAATCTGCCTTGGACTAGAATCTATCTCACTTCCTTGGAACTCGAAGATTATGGTACGTTAGAAGATCGAATTCTGTACGCCATTTACTACGGACCTTGTGGACTGAAGTGCCAAGTTCCCAGTGCTGTGGAAATTGACAGCCAAGTTGAAGTGCCCTGAGTGAGAGAGTTGTGAGGAAAGATGAACAACCAATGGACCTTGACTTGATAATTAATGACATTCAACATAAGCTTTCTTTCTAAAAGTAATAAAGTTTTTTTATGACTAAATTTTGAGTAAGTGTGTCTTTGTCTCTGTCTTAGTCAAGATGGGGCTTTCTATCTCTTTGCTTCGGGCCGAGTTTTCTCTGTATCGCGCACAAGCCAAAACATTGAAAGTGTCTTCAAGTGAAATGGAAGAGCTTCAACAAACATTTAAAGACTTGCCGAGTTCGAGTCTAGAAAAGTTGAAAGAACTCCACTCTGAGGTCTTTTCAAAAGTGAACTGGGGACGATTGGTAGTATTTTTGAACTTCACGGATCGGCTAGCGTTAACCGAGGAGGAATGGGAACTATTATTTCATTTTCTCGTGCCCACTCTCACCCAGATTCGAGAGTAGCTATATAAGTAAACACCAAGAGAAAAGAAATCATTCTGCTTTGAACCTTCATAGCGATCATCAGTGATGGGGTGCTGTCCTCCTTCGTCCACGTTTGGATTCGAACACACCTTCAACCGCATTCGTATTAGCCTGCTGTGGGGGTAGAGTTATCGTACAAAATTCCGAGTTCTGTGGTGGAGAAAACACTGACCAGCATTTATCTCGACCAAAGTCAACACGCAAGTTTCCGTGGTTTAGATGCTGTTTACAGAGCAGTCAAAGAGAAAGGAAAGAACAAGATAACGCGTAAGCAAGTCCGAGATTGGTTGAGTCAGCAAGATGTTTATACCCTTCACAAGCCCGCGCGAAGACGCTACAAGAGAAGTCGAGTCATCGTTTTTGGAATAGATGAGCAATTTCAAGCGGATTTGATCGACCTCCAAAATCTCAGTCGCTACAACAAGGGCTATAAATACTTACTGAATTGTATAGATATCTTCAGCAAGTACGCGTCTGTGTTACCTTTGAAGACAAAACAAGGTCAAGAACTGGTCAAACTCTCAAACGGATCAAGGAACCGAGTTTCTGAATCGCGCGTTCCAGAAATTTCTGCGTGAAAACAACATTGACTTTTTTACTGTTAACTCTGGGCTCAAAGCCTCAGTGGTTGAGCGTTTTAACCGAACATTTCAGAATAAGATGTACAAATATTTCACGGCCAAAAACACTCTCACCTATATCAATGTATTACCCCAGTAAGTATCTTCTTACAATAACACCTACCACCGAAGTATTAAAATGAAACCGAGTCAGGTGACTAAAGCGAATGAAGCTCAAGTGTGGGATACTTTGTATGGGGATGATGTTTAAAAGCCTGTGCGATTTAAAGTTCAAGTGGGAGATCGCGTCAGGATTAGCGAAGTGACGAGAATGTTTGAAAAATCTTACTTACCTAATTTTACGGAAGAAATTTTTACTGTTTACAAGCGAATGGCTCGTCAAGTACCCGTTTACAAACTAAAAGATGGTGCAGGTGAAATCTTAGAAGGAACATTTTATGAACCCGAATTGCAGAAAATTATTCAGAACGATGATGTGTACCGCGTCGAGGAGATTTTGCGGAAGAGAAAGCGTAAAGGAGTAGTAGAGTACCTCGTGAGATGGAAAGGATACGAAGATCCAAAATTTGATTCTTGGGTTCAAGAAAGAGATACTTTGAAGTTTAATTTATGCATTTTTGGTGTCGTGAAAAAAAGAAAATGAAATAATAAAATGAATGGTGTGTGGTTTCTAATAAATTAAGAATACCCAGATTAAAAAGTTCATTTCAACACAGGGTACGAAGCAATAGCAGTCTTCATAAATTTCCTCATAACACATTAACAGAGTACCGAGTAAGTTTACCACAAACCCTGAACCTTACAGGTGAATGGGAAGTGGCTTTGACCGAGATCCATTATCAGTATAGCTGGAATAATATTCAACAGTTCCGATTTTTCGTTCGAAATAAAAAACTCTACGGTGTTTGGGACTCCCTGCAGATGCTTCCGGGTAATTATTCTTCCATTGAAGACATCTTATCAAAGATGAAAGAGTTAGTGGACAATGAAAATCGGTATACAGATGATGTACGGTTTTCATACGATAATCTCAGCAGAAAGGTTATGGTTCATTTGAAAAACAACGCAGAAGTCTCGCTACATGATATGGCCCATATGCTGGGGTTCACCCCCAAACAAATTACTTCAAAGACCACCACGGGCGACAGACAAGTGGATTTGAAATACGGCTTCACGATCTTTTCGTTTACTGTGATCTTATTCAGACATACCTCGTACCCAGGCTCTACTATTATAAGACTAGGTATGGTTGTACCACGTTGTCCCGTACCTCGTACCCAGGCTCTACTATTATAAGACCCTAAAAGAATTGTATGCTCTTACGTTTGATTCCTTCTTTTGAGTCTTCTTTCCAAGATCGCTGCTAAGTATGGATTAACGATGAAGGGACTAGTGAACTATTTTATAGAAAAATGTCTTGACGTCACTAGGGTCATCTACAATTATTTTGTGTCAATACCGTGAGAATTCGTGTTATTCTTGACGTCAGTTCTACGTCAATGTTATTCCCCTCTATCAATAAATAATCCACAATATCAACCAAACAATTTTATAAATAAACCTTTTACAATTGGGACATTTGAAAAGTCAGATAACTTTTCACCCGTTTGTCTTGCTGTACAATTTTATACTTTACATCACTCATATAAAAAGACCACAAAAGCTGATCTATATATTAACAACAGTGAAAAAGACTTGAAAGTTTTGGAAAATATGAAAACAAAAAGATGCCACTATGTCAATCTCTTTCAGAAATAATTATATATTTACATCAAACTAGGGTAAAAAAAATCTTATCACAATTATGAAAAAAAAAAGACACACTATATTTACACGCGGAGCTACACTTGCCAAAGTCTCTCATACAATTCATACATCTGTGCTTCTAAATCAAAGCGCAACTTGTTCGAAAAATAAACCCCTTTTCTAAATTCCACTAATGGGTCAATTGAAGAAAATGCGGGAACTTGTATCTTGCGTTGATAACGGTGCCAACTCGTTGTTATTCTAGATAGGAAGATAATAAATCAGATTACTTTAGGTTTTGAAATCTCGCTCATTTTAAGAAATAGGTGGGCATTGAACGAATAAGGAGATTCGTATTGTTGTGTGATCACGAAACAATAGGCCATTTCTGAGTTCCAAAGAATCTCACTTTCAAAACGAGGCTAAGTGCGAAACCTTTGTTTTGAAAATGAGAAATATTTGCATAATAATTGAAAATCATTTTCATATCAATGGCTTCGCACTTAGCCTCGCTTTGAAAGTGAGATTTTTTGGAACTCGGAAATGGCCTAATCACGTACGTTGTGTATTAAAAAGGAAATGGTCAGGAGCAAACCTTATCTTGTCCAGGGCCATACGTTCCATTTCAGTTACGACCTGAATTTCTTCAGCGGTAAACTGCATGTAAAGCAAAGAAACATATTCGATGAGCATTAAATGGCAACTGTCTAAAAAAGTTGAAGTAAATTGAGTTTGGAGTCCTTTTGTTTGTTCAACGTGACAAACAAAAGATACCCGAGCGGGTTAATAGATCAAATGCACATCCAAGCTAAGTCTATTAACATAACGGACATAAATGATGCGTGAAAACTCGGTTACAGAAAATTACTCAAGGTTGTTTAGGGAATAAAGTAAAACTTACCGAATCGTTCAGTAGATCGTCGACTTCAAAACCCGCGTTAACATCCCCTAGCATCTATAGTAAACGAGAAAGAATAAAGATCAATTTCTATTTAAACTTAAACTGACTTAATATACAAACAAAATATACTTACAAAATTGTCGAGCTCATCATATTTGTTGACTTGATCGTTCCCATTTTCCTGATTGATTTCAATCTGTGGGAGAGAACGTTTAGTCAGACGTTTAGTTTACACTTGCTTCGGTGACGTGGAAACTAAAACAACAACAAAAAGAGATCAGCAAAGAACTAAGATGGAACAAATTACTTACTGGTATCTCTTGGGCGGTGAGTTCCGACAGCCGAGCATACACTATTGGGATCCACTCTTCCGAAATTAAAATAGATTCGATCAAAAGTTCGCAGTCACGGGTCGAAGGACAAGAGTTCAAAAGAGCTTGAAGCTCATCAACATTGGCAATAAAAGCCATGGTGATAAAAAGAGTCAGAATAAACGTTTTCTCAAACCCGCGAACTCGAAGAAATTGTTTACTTAGCAAAGCGATTGCAAGAACGATAGCTCTTTCGAAAACTGCCCGCTTTTATTTTGAAGACATAATAGATTCTACATGAACCAATCAGGATTAAAAGAGACCGGGCAAGGCTAGGCAAGTCTATTGTTTCTATTGAAGTAGAGAGACGCTCATTCGTAAGCCTATACCGAATTAGAAGCAGGAAGACACTAACTAGGCACTTAATTAGCATGGAGGAACGCATTGTTTCCCTAGGTTATAACAATGGGTGACGTCATAGACTCGATGCATATTACTGAAAGGGAACGCACACGGAACGCAAAGGTAACGCACAAACGAGGCTTATTTTTGCTGAAGTATTACTACTTAGAACCTCTTAGAACGACTGCACTGGATGACGGCGTTAGATTTTCCCATTGTTTTCGGACTTCTTCTAGGAAGAGTCGCCTTGTGGTTCGATTCTACGTTATCAGCTCGTTTCGCCCGATGGGAGTTCGCCCAGACTAAGACGACTCGCCCGATGTGTACTTGTCGTTCTTTAAGCCTGAGAAAAAGGATTAAGCATGGAAAGACAGTGACTGCACATGTCGAATCCAGGTTCACTGTGTTGTAAAGTGTTGTATGCCATCGGGCGAATCTAAGTCCTAGCGAACGCCTTTGGGCGAAACGATCGCAATTCGATTCTTCTAGGCGATCACTTCTCGTACGCGAAAAATAATTCTTTGCATTCTGGGTGGTCTCTATTTTGTTACGTTTTTCAGGAGAGCGAAGGCAAGCGCGAAGCGAGCGAGGAGCGCCAGACACGTGCGACGGGGGATCTGCGCCTTCCCTGCAAGTTATGCAGGCTATGGAAGATTCGAATGTATATTACTGATGTAACCAGTTTACATTTGCATCAGATGACTGACGAATAAACTTTTTATGTGTCAGTGGAGTCTGAATGTAGACTTACCTTCTGTATTTTTTGACAAAGAGCTGTGTTGCGAGTCTGTATGGCTTCTCGCATTTCACGCTGTAATAGAGAACAAAAATTGATGCTACAGCGAGTTTTAGATACTTTCTGATCTTTTCTTGTATCCCTTTCCAATGAAAACCTCCTAAAGAAACTCAAACGACAAAGTATAATTGCCCAAAACTTCATTTCACCCTTTAAGTCCCAATATCCACGGATCATTAAACGTTTCTGGGAAACTGTCCACCTACCCCTCCCCAAAGCCAACATTAACACTTATTTCTCACTAAGGACAAAATGTGAAATAATGGAATAATTCATTATTTCACATCATTTCACTCCTCACGGGAGATATGAACTCAATAAATTGACCTCGCTCCCAATGTGTGGCTTCATAGCTCAGTTGGTAGAGCAACGCACCGGCAACGCGGAGGTCACGGGTTCGAATCCCGTTGAAACCCTGATTTTTTTTTTTTTTTTTTCAGGCTTCTTCTTTCCAATTGCTTAAATTGGAAAATTCACTGCGATGATCATTCTTCACTTTTAAGGACAAAATGTTGGCTTAGGGGAGGGGTAGGTGGGCATCACAAACAATTCTCCAGACTAATCCCCACAGTACATTTTCCTAAAGAATTAATCGAAAGAATTTGATAAAAGAACAGGGAATATTCACTTTGGTGATCATTTTATTTCTTCTCATGACCTTTTCCCTTAATGATGTTCTGATTTTGTTAGGAGAAAATTGATGTTGGTCTCTGTTGGCTTAAAGGGTCAAGGCCTACTTACCCGATATTCATCCACTGGAAATTCCATCAACTCAGAAAGGACCTGAAGATAAAATAATTAACAATAAAATAAAAACCTAAGTCGACATTACTTTAAGTTTTGAAGTTATGAATATATGAAAATCATATATGAGAACTGCGGGGTGGAGAATTATATGAAAGAAGATCATCGCAGTTGCAGACGCAACTTTTGCAGTTGCGAAAAGAAAGCCTAAAAAAAAAAATATATATATATATAATCCATAAAGTAAAATCACTCAACTCTGATGACCATAAGTTTAACATTATTAAACTTATGGTCATCAGAGTTGAGTGATTTTACTTTATGGATTATACCGCTCCTACACTGTAGAGCACTTTATTGGATCACCGGTGAATCTTCAACTTGGATATATATATATATATATCAGCCTTGTACGGGATTCGAACCTTTGACCTCTGCGATACCGGAGAGCGCTGCGCCGGTATCGCAGAGGTCAAGGGTTCGAATCCCGTACAATCGTGTAATTTTTTTTCAGGCTTTCTTTTCGCAACTGCAAAAGTTGCGTCTACGACTGAGATGATCTTCTTTCATATAAGTACTTTAAGTTTTGGCTTAAAAACACTTTCGCTTCCTGAAAATCATTGAAATACTTTTTAAAGTTCTTTAAGTCATGTATGATCTCTCCCATGTCCATTCCGGCAAAATTCTAGCCTTCCACGCACGTTCTTAGGGGTTCATCATAAGTTCCTGCTCCAGTGTGGCAGAAACGCGTGACGAACCCCTACAATTGTCAGCGTGGGAGGGTAGCAAAATTCATGCACTTCTCAAATGCCACTTGAAGAATCTTTCCTTGCCTATAAAATCCAGGTTTTTACGTATTGACGTTTTGGTAATTGTAAAACTTTATGGCTAGTTTTGATTGATTTTTATTCTCTCTGCCGGAAAGGGGTCTCAATATGACTGGTACTAGGTTCAGAAACACCTAATCATGGACCAAAGAAACTGGCCTGGGACCAGGCTTTGTGGTGGGGGAAAAGGCACGGGGTCACGCCGATTTTTTTCCCCTTTTCCTCCCAATGCAGAGCCTGGTCTCAGGCTACAAGGAAACATTCACACTCAGAAAACCTTTTCAAGCTCTACTTTTTTGTTTTAATTCACTTTCTGAATTGCAAAACAGATTGTTTTTTAACCTTGTCACTGAGATCAGCATCCACAGTATCTGTTCCATCATTGAGTTTCACAGTGACGTTCCAGTTTGGTGACATTGGTTTGGAACGAGAAACAAGGGTGGCAATGTATGCCTAAGAAAAGAAAATAATGATGATTTGGTGCAAAGGGCTGTCATAGAAATGAGCTTCACTAATAACCCGAGATGGTGGCGGAAATAGAGTACTAAAGTGATTACGTCATAAAAATTGAATTTGTGAAATTATGAGATTTGTCAGGATATTCTGAAAGAAAAACATCCAAGAAGCCTTCTTACCAAAAACTAGCATTGTGGGGCAAATTGTCTCTGAGATATTAGCCCAGTTATGCTCTGATGACTCCATACAAATCCTTCTAAAATTTGACTTGGGTCATAACGTTTAGACCCAAGTCAAATTTAGAAGGATTTGTATGGAGTCATCAGAGCATAACTGGGCTAATATCTCAGAGACAATTTGCCCCACAATGCTAGTTTTTGGCAAGAAGGCCTCTTGGTTGTGTTTCTTTCAGAATATCCTGACGAATCCCATAATTTCACAAATTCAATTTTTTATGGCGTCACACTTTAGTACTCTATTGAGCCTATTATAAAAGGAAAAGCATAGGTTTAACTGGTCACGGTTTAAGCAGACGGTAAACAAAATCAGGACTGGTAAATTCCTTTCTGGGCTTGTGGTTTTGAGACTTGAACAATCCCCCAGAGGGGAGGAAGTGGAAGGAATCATAAAGTTAAAGGCTTCCTTCACACCTTAAAATTGATGCAGCCTCTTGCAGACAAATCAGACAAAACGTTTTACCTTCCCCTTCACCCCTAGAAATAAACAGTCATTTAGCATCTTCAATTTGCAGGGACAAAATTTGAAACAAAAATAAATAAGATGCTGTACAAGCTAGGTAAGATTTATACAAAATTCAGACCAACCCTACAAATTAAGGAAACCTGACTGTAGGATAGTAATCCACAATTTCAAGACACCAACCTTAACTCTAACAATCACTTGTTCCTTGACTGGACATCTTTTCAGAACATTTGATAGGTACTCAAAGGGAGGTGCATTATATTCCAAATCTACAAGTTAAGTATAGTGTGCATAAAGAAAAGTTAATAATAATAATAATAATAATGCTTTTCAAGACGTTATTCTTTTCTTAGATCTTTAGATCTCATGACTAATGATGTCCTTTCATTCGCTGACTCAACTCAAGTAAAAGCTAAGAGAATCGATGCCACGATCATTGACAAGAGCAGCAAGCAAGCCAGAGTGATTAAAAAGAGCTGTCCATGGCTGGAAAATAGAGAGTCTAAAGATTTCGAGAAGACAAGTAAGTACAGTCAGCTGAGACTAGATCTGACGAACTGATATCCTGAGTACAAGGTCAATTAGTATAACATCATCTGGATGTCCTTGGAAGCTGTTCGAAAGAGGTTAAGCAAAATATAAAAGAGCTTGTAGGTGGCAATCCTGTCTAGTTCATTTTATTTTATTTTATTATTTTGCCACACAGAATAAAATTACAAGTAGAATAGAAAAGATAATAAATAGTTAATCAATATTAAATGTAAAATGAGCATAGAACTTGGAATGAGTGACTGTGGCAGGGGAAATCTCCGACAAGCAGAGCTTGTGAGGAATAGAGATTTCCCCCCACGCGCAATTTAAATACTAGGTGGCATTTAAAAAGAAAGTTCAAGTTGAGCAGTTAGATATCTATTTGGACACCTACATGTATTTTAACAGATACTTAATCATTAACTTATGAACATTTCTATTTTATAATTGAGACATCCATAAAGCTTGTAGGATTTTTTAATTTTTTTTATGACACTTTTGCAGAGTGCAAAGAAAGTCAGTTTTACAGCCTGCCATTTGGGCAGGCTGTAGATAGCATGTACTAGCCCACAACGTCAAGTCATTTCAACTACCCCCAAAACCCTTAGCAGAATTGATTACCTTAACCCTTCCTTAATTTGAATTTCCCTAAAACACTGCACTTGCCCATCGAGCAAGTTAACAACAAAAACCACTAGCCCAAAAGAAAAATCCACTAGCCCCGGGCTATCGGACACAAATTTCTTTGCACGCTGCTTTTATCAAATCATTTTTACCCAGGTGTATTTTTTTGCGCAAATTATTGTGTCTTTGTTATTACTAATTTTAGTTGATGCTGTGGCTGGTTACAGTTTGCCGCCTAGCCAAAGCTTTTACATGTATTTTTTACTCTGGGCATCCAGACAGCTGTACTGCCAAAATAATAATAATAATAACAACAATAATAATAATAATTTTATTAATGATAATAATAACAATGATAATGATAATGTTAGTGATAAATGTAAAGATAATGATAATAATAAAGAATCTGCAGCAATTGAGGGGATGCTAAAGAAGCTAATATAAGAGTCTAAGAGGGGTACCAGTGGCTTAATAAAGAATGTGATATATCTGTTAGATACATGTAAATTTCTGACCTAACTGGATTTTTAATGTCTTATTAACATGAAGATCTGTAGCAAAGTAATGTTGAATGTACTTTGTACCATTTACTTACCTTGTACTTCAAAATGCTTTGATTCATCATCAAGCAAGTGAAATGGATGACTGTCATGAGGAACAGCGTCAATGATGATTGTGGAGTCAATAACCCTCTTCACTTGAAATGGTGATGCCTTTTTTGAGACCTCAGAGGATTTTGCAAGCATGCCTCTTGCTTTTGTTGAGGACAAAGGCTCTGTGTTCATCAGATCACGGCAAATAGGATAGTTTGTTTCTGTCTTGACAGTGTAAACATCATTTGATCGCAAAGAATTTCTGTTTGCCTCTACTCTATAAGAAGAATCTGAAGGACTTAAATTCCTAACATAACTGCTGGACTCCAGGGAAGTTATTCTTGTTTTCTTTGATTGATGCAACATTCCAATTCTCTGTTGAAGAGGTTTTATTTCCATATATTCTTCATCCTCCATAAGCAATTCATTTGGAACAAAATCATCCTCAAAAATTTCATCACCATCACACAACATCTCCACATCCACATTTTGAACATTTCTTGTGTTAGCATTTGGTTTCCTTTTTGCTGCAGTAACAGTGTTGTTTGCACTCTGCAGTCCCAACTCTAACTCATCTATCTGTTCCATGTCAAACTCTTCATCAACGCCAAAATAATCTTCATCTGCAATAGCAGCAATTATATCATCGTCGTCATCAAAGAAATCTTGATTGCCCACATCTTCCACTTTAATATTACTGTGGGAATTTGCAGAAACAGTACGACTGACCATCCTACTTTGATTTTGTCCTTTTTGTTTAATAATTGATCTCCCTCCACATTCAGAAAAGTTTCTTGTGTTGTTCCTCTGATCATTGCTAGTAGGTCCCACAGAGGAAGAATTTGTTGGATGAGTCTCTGTCTTAACAAGTGGCCTCTGATTATTATTAATGAAATATCCAGCTGTACTATTTTCAGTGTTTACTGAATCAAGAGTTAGCTGCTCATTGTCAATGCTTTCTGTTTTTATCATACCAGGCTGCTCAGGTGGGTCTTGCCCTCTATGATGGAAAAATAGAATTTTATAGAATGTGTAATACTTATGAAATTTAATCTGTACAACAGGTGTATGAAAAAACTTTAAGGAGCAAGGCAGGAGTAAAATTGTTACACAAAAATTTGAAGAAGAGCAGACTTCAAAATTCTTCCTCATTGCTGAAATTTCATCTAAAAAGGCAACATCATGTGATTATTCAAAAAAGCTCTGAATGTGCACTTGGAAATCATAATGATTATTACAGGTTAATTTCAAAATCTTTACAAATAAAAAACATACACAAATAATCAGAATAATTATGCTACTTATTCATAAACAACCTACATGGCCTGATGAAGGACATTCCAATAAGAGTTTCCTTCCAACATCTGCACACTCCCACCTAAAACTCTAACATTGCTAGCTGTAAGTAGCAATGCTCCCAGACGGCAAGGTATGTTTCCACTCACTTGTATCTGAGAAAAGCAGTAAATGGTAATCAGGTTGTTATTAAGGGCTGGGGGCTGGGAATTTAACCCAGCTACTCTGAACATGACAATTTGTACACTTGAACTATAATAATTATTATTAAACTGAAACAAAGAATATTAAGCAGACCAGCCCTAGAAAAATGCAGGTCGATTAAATCAACAACCTTTGTTCCAGGAGGTGTGCTAACTTTGAGAGCTGGAATCAGTTGGTATTCCATGCCAAATACAGTCTGTGTTCCATCTGTCAGTTCAAGAAGTAGCATCCTACTAGACTTGACCTTTGGCTCTGAAGGCTGAAGATAAGGAAAATTTCACTTTATAATATAGCTTTAAGCTTCCTTTCATATATATATTATAGTCATAAGTAAATGTAGGTTTTAAGGTGGTGGGGGGAGAGGGGTTGGTCCAAGAGTTACTGGTTGTCTCAGCACTTTGGGTCTGGACAACTCAACAGGGCTGCCATTTAGGGGGGATTTCCCCCATTGTCTAAGAGCTAGCTTATCTACAAGAATCCCTAAAAGTGAAATAAAAATTTTTATTTTTCCTCTTCAGTGAACAAAACAACAACAACAACAAAATAGCAGACCTGCCCAAGAAAAATGCACTCAATTAAATTAACAACCTTGTTTCAGAAGGTTTGCTCTCACTCTAAGAGCCGGAATCAGTTGGAATTCCATGTGAAATACAGTCAAATACAGTTTAACCTCCAAAAATCCAATAAAACTCCAAATGAACTTAAGGGCCAGCAAGTGCTTTACTAGTACTTCAACAACCGAGTGTCCATCTCTCGAGAGATTGGCAAGTACGGGGGAACCAAGTATGACTGGCATGAAAATGTTCAAAACTCAAGTGGAAACACTTTAGCCACATGCAAGTAGTTTCATTGCAAAATTTTGAACAATTTGACGTCAGTTCTATTGTCGATAAGAGAACAGAACATGGAAAATTGTTGTTGATTTGTTTTTTACAATATTATTGGCAATTTTCATGTCCATTTCTGTTAAAGTTTCTCAAGAAAATTGAGTGCATGAGAAAGAGAAAAAGAAATTGTACTACCATCACATCATTTCCAGGGTCTGCACTCTTATCAAACATAGCCCTCGACCAATCAGACCCTGAGAGATCGCTAAATTATCGTAAAATGAGTATGTATGAATATTTATTATATGATATACCAGTTACATAAAACAACAACAACAACAACAACAATAATAATAACAATAATAATAAAATGCATTACATTTCTTTTCCAGTTTAGATCTTCTGGGTCATCCTGACCTTTCATTTTTTGAATCTGAGAATAAGCTGACTCTCCAACATTCAGTATAGAATTGATCTACAATTCAGATAAGAAAAGATCTTTTGTCACAGCACAATAATTTACAGATAACAAAAGAAAGACATCGAATAAATTATTACTAAGTACTGAATCCAGTGACTGCCAACAAAAATGTACAAAGCACAAGCCCCCAGCCCTGCTTGATCCATACCCAAGAAGGGTCTCTTGAAAACACAACAGGAGTGTCCATCATCTTATTATGGAGAGTTACAATTTGTGGACTGGCACTGCACTTAAGGGCTATAAAAAACCCGTGTTCTTAGGGTATAATTGAGCTGAAAAATGATGGAAACTACTGACCCAGAAGGGGGAACTCACCCTAAACACCTATAATAAAAATTATTATTATACATTTTATCATGGGTAGGTTGTAGATTTGTGTCCTAGATGACGGGGTACAACCATTTCTTAGCACGTGGAATAACATATGCTAATTGCACAGAATCTTAAACAAGACTTGACAGTTGTAATTAAGTGTTGAAAGTTTGCCTATTTCTAGTTCTTAGGGGACATCATTGCAATATAAATTTAAACATTTATTCTATTTTGAGGTCCTAGATGGCACATACCTAACCAGAACCTACCAAGGTTCCCAAAACCTAACCTGGGACTATTCATGCATTACTATAAAACTGAATCACCTTTATGACCAAATAATTATTACTATTTTAAAAAAACTGTCATATAGTGTATTTACCAGTTAAATTCTCTTTAGAATGGTCTAGAGATGAAAATGAGTTTGAGTCACACCCCACAAAAGAGGTCTTGCTTTTTTAAAGAATTTTTAGGGGTGTTTGCAAATTTCATAAATTTCACTCCTCAAAACTATAAACTTCTGAAATCTTGGAAATGTAAACAGAGCTTGTATTAATATTTTAATTCTCAGCAGCAACGTTCAGGGCTTGAAATTGTGACTCACTGGTCGCCAATGCGACTAAAACTTGGTTTCTGGCGACTACATTTTAAGACCTGGTTGCCAGTTGGCAAGTCATCTTCTGTTTCAATAAGATAACCCCTTGTCCTGGATCTCTAATTAATATGGCAATGCGTCTCCCAGCGGTAAAATAAATTAGCACTCTGAGTCATCCAGCAACTCAAATCTTGCACATACAAATTACATTAATTTTTGTTAGAGGGAAGCATAGCTAAGATAAGACTTAGAATGTACAGAGGTGCCTGAATGAAAAAGTTTATTTTGAGCCCTGAATGTCTGAGATTATACATTACACCTCACTCTCAGCAATACTCGCTGTTCTAGATCAATTCAGCCCCACTGCAATTAAAGTAATTGAAACAGTTGTCGTTTAAGCAGCATTAGGCTTATTTATGTTTCTTCTTCTTCCTTTGTATGTGCAAATACCCAAATATCAATCACTCACTGAAAATCACTCTTGGGAATTCCATTATTATCACAGTAAACTTGATTAATTATTATTATTCAAGTTTACTGTGTGTAATTCCCATGAGTGATTTAGAGTGACTTCAGAGTAAATATTATTTTAAAAACAAAACTTTATTTACAATTTCGCTAAAAAAAGGGCTATCCAGTACAACTGTACAAGTACTATTTACAACTCATTTCGATTAAAATTAAACCACCTAATTCGGATTAATTAAAAAAGTCATTTCAATTAAAAAAAAAAAAAAATTATTCGAATACTAATACTAATCTAACTATAAAAATCCCTTTTACAATTAATTTCACTTAAAAAACTATTCAGTCAAAGCATCTTGCACATTATTCCTTTCCATTAAAAAAAAGACACTTCATTTCGATTAAAAAAAAAACTATTCCATTAAAAAATATCATATATTCGAGAAAAAAAAATTCCATTAAAAAACGATTCATTTCAAATAATGATAATAATAATAATAATTTTAAAATAAAAGAATTCATTATTTAACAAGTCATTTCCTTCAAAAACACACTAAAATCAAAATCTATCGTCCTAAAAGTCCTCTTTCGATGTCAAAATCCATCTCTTTTAGGTTCAGATTTACTCTCCTCAACGAGCACGATCCCCTTAAACATAAGAGGGATGTTCTTAGAATGGCGAATGAGACTTTGGTTCTAATCCAAGACATCGTAGTCGAGTAATCCTCGCCTTTCTTGACTGACAGGAGCTCCGTTAAACGCTTGTGATAGACTTCACATTCAGGTGCCATGCCACCAGTAGTGGTGAACACCAGCGGCGTGAACGTGGCTTGTTCCACCTCCATAACTCGGCTTGCGTACATACGTTTCTTCTCGTTTTCATGCTGGCGATATATTTGCTGAGGGGTGAGGTCCTTGTACGATTCCGCATTTGGGTGGCACACCCGTACGTCAAAGAATGTGGAACCCTGTCTAGACCAAAAACCCTGTGCATGAATGTCCAGCCGGGCATCGGGGGCAGTATTAGCCCCTCTGGCTAACGACTCACCGGTAATCTCCTGCAAAACTGGTTCAACTTCAACATCATGACAGACCAAATCAAGCATCTGCGCCTCAAGATCCCGCAGCTTGTTATGACATTGTATAATGAAGCCCCCCCGTTTACAAATCATAGCAAGATCGACATTAAAGGGCTCTCCACAGATACATACATTTGGTACGTCATTAATCTGCCAGTCATACCTTAGATGGACTGCGTCTTTGAATTCTCTCTTGTTGAGATTTAAGTCCATTTCCTTTACCGGAATGAGAGTTAGCCAACTTGAAGCACCTTTCTCTGCTGCGAGATTGACCGCTCTCTTGGTCTTCTCGGGTAGGGAATTCCTCAGGTCTTCTAATTTATCGTCCAGTCTCACATCTCTCTCTCTACGCGTGGTTAACTGCAAAGATCTTATCAGAGCATCATCTGGAGGTTCATGCGCTTGGGATACAATTTGCGTGACAAGAGGGGCGGTTACCTGAAGAGACATTGCGTGTTCGAATCCAGCACGCTCTACTGGGTTTTCTAGTCCCAGTCCCCCCATCCTCACTGGTAGTGCCAGCAGTTCTCGTTCACTCGTTGTGCATGTATGGCCCGTAATTGTTGGTATCAGGGCATCACTAATAGCACGTTCCAATGGTTCTAGCAGTTCCTCAATATCAGATAATGTTCTCAGGTAGCACGTCCATTTGTGCTTCAATCCGAAGGTATATGCCGCATAGCAGGCTTGTGGTTGGGTTGCTGCAAACTCTGCCAGTTTCACCACCTGGCCAACCCAATCATCCACCTTTTCACTTACATACTCTTCAAGATAAGATCTTGAGCCGAGTACTGCTCCTAAATGCTTCTGACCCCGAGTGGAGATGTTGATTGACGTTTGATCAAAAAGATCCCTCGCTGCCTCTTCTTTCTCAGGCTTCACAATAAGCCAGCACTTTTTCGCATTGGGAAAATATCCCAAGCTCGGACCCGATTCGTTTAGTACACCCCACCATTTCTTCAGTTCCCCCAAGGAACCAGCACCAGTCGCGTCATCTGCGAACCAACACTGCTTTACTAACGTAGAGGCATTCAAGCGTGCTATTAATGGCTGAAGACTTACTGCGTAGAGACACATAGCAAGGGGGTCCCCCTGGGTTGTACCTTCTTCTGATCTTATTTCCTTTCCGCCAATGATAATCAGACGTGCCGGTTCTCTATAGGTGTTAATTGCATAAGTGGCTATTGTAGGGCATAATATTCTCACGTTATGCAGAGCAGCAGCCCTATTCAAGGAGTTGAACGCATTAGAGGCATCAATCAATAAGACAGCGTCTGTATTGTCGGCTTCAAATATGCTATGCATCGCGTGAATCGCCGCTTCACTTCCACTCTTTTGTCCTGCACAGACTTGCAGTGAGCCGCTGGCCTCAATAATATCTTGCTTGGTCACCTTTGTTACACATTTTCCAATGATTCTCCTGATAACCTCTCCTACACCGATCGGCCTAACGTCCCCATTGCCTTTATCAAGTGGAATCAACCGACTAGCCAGAATTGGCTCAATAGTGAGGGGATCAACAAACTCTGTACACAGTCGTCTTGCTAGAGTAGCCAAGGAGTCACAGAGGTTCGTGCTGGACTTCTTAAAAGACTTGCAGGCCAGTATTCTCTTGAACCCGTTCGCATCCACGCCCGAGGGCCCACAAGAGCCTTTAGTTCTTAAAGCTGCTTCTCGCACCATCTCCCCGTTTATTTGCTGGTATAGGATGGCTGGAACATCCTCCACTGGCCCAAATAACACAGAGCCCGAGTTAGCTTGTTGTGCCTGCGGATGTTTATCCGTGAGTTGTTTCATGACTTGCTCCGATAATGGTAGTATGCCCCCACAATCCTCTTCGCTCAGATACCGTAAAGCTGAATGTATCTGACCTTCCATCACAAGTTTAGTGAAGATCTTCGCTTTATTCGGTGGATCCGCTTTCGGAGATCTATCAAGGTGCCTTTGTATCATTCGCCCCTCTCGCAGAAGAGTGTCAACTTCTCCCTCTTTCCACAGTACTAATCGTCTTGTAAGACATTCTTGATGATCTTTTGCCTTTGATTTTTTGCTTGGTTTTTGAAGACCAACTGCTAGAAGAACAAAGGCTGCTTTCAAAGCGGTATGCTGCATCTCAGTTCCATTGTTCCAGTCATTGATGTGCTCTGTTATCTGGTCGATGAAGTCCCTTCCGGTTTTTCCATATGGAACGAGAAAACTATTTTTACGCCATGTAATGATTTCATTATAAGCTTTAACAATAAGCGACGCATCAAGCATTATCATTTCTCCGTCACCTTTGCGCCCCCAGTTAACAGAAGCTGGTACGCTTGCAACTTTATAGGGTGGTAAACCTCCCATCGCCTCGGGCGACTCTTGGTATGTGTTTTCAATGGACGCGTAATCATCTGCCCGCTCCATTGCGTCCTGTGGGAATTGTGAACCTGGTGCATGCAAATCCAAGTTTGCTAAAGAATTAGCATTTTGGCCAAGTTGATCGCTGTTTTGATTTTCGTTCTCAACTATCCCTTGGTTTTCAGATCCCGCCACACCATTATACTCCGCCTCGACGTCATTCATATCCATGATACTCGTCCTATTTGCGCTATATGTACCATTATCCACAAAACAGTCTTGTGCTTTTTCTAACCTCGAGGCTTGATCGCATAAGTTTTGCCCTTTTAAGCCGAGGTGACCATATCCTTTCTGCTCCCAAAGTTCTTTCATAACAATGATGTATCCTTTCTTTTTCCCGTTCGCATTACATAGTGGATCTTGTGAGGAAGTCAGCTCCTTGGCCCTTCTCTTACACTCTAGTAAGTCATTATTCATCCGGTCTGACCATTTTACCTTCGGTTTTCTCGACATTTTGGCACCAAGGAGCAGCACCGCGGCAGCACCGTGGCACAATCTTTTTCTGCGCCCTCTAGGTTCGAACAATTATCCAGGGCATATTTGCCAAAACAGAGAAATATTTTGAACGGAGTAATGTGAGCATGCACGAAAAACACGCCTTCCAAGACAATAAAGCCTGCTATATTATTTTAAGTTTGGCAGATATTAAAGGTAGTAGTCTGGTTTTCAGAGTAGCAACAATCTTTTTCCAGGAATCATAGTGCAGTGAAACCAGAGATTCTTGTAATGGCATCAAAATGTGTACTGTATTAATTAGTAATCTGTGATTTTGATAGTCAATGAAAATCGATGCTATTTATCGATCAACTCCCATTAATTATTGATGAAATTGATAAGCAATGGCACTTGATAGTCACAAAAAACATTGATAACAATATCAATGGATTAATTGCCTGCGTCGTAGACACTCTAAACCTTCTGTATAGAGCGTCTGCGAATTAGTGCACAATATTGTGTTCGAATCCCGCAGAGTCGCAAGGACATATGTCGGCGTTTTGATTGGCTAGTTTCTTATGCGGTTTGTGATTAGTCCGATTTGAATTAAGTGTTGACAGGCCAAACACGACTAATAGCTCGTGACAAGAGTCAAATTGCGCTTGTGATAGTGTGGAACATGACCTTAGAGTCAACTTGAACAATAGAGGTTTTTCTTGCTCTTTTTGTGTAGTTTACACAGTGCATGGGGTATTCTACACTTTGACTGAGCAAAATTTGTTACCGCCTTGAGTCTCACATTTAGAGGTTATAAAGCTGGTCTGTTTCACGCATATCGAGTAATTAGTTACTGTGGTTTATGTTTCGGCAAATGTTTTCCGACAGGATGTGATCACAGATGCAGTTTCTTTTACCTCTGTTGAAGCTGTAAGCTTTCTTATGGTGGCTAAATAACCTTAGTCTCTTTGGTTTTCTCCTAAATGCCTGGACCTGAATAGCGACATGTGTGTAGTTTATTTTTTTGCTGGCCGTGAATATCATGATTTCCTACTTTGTTTTGATGCTAGAACTGCTTTTTCATTGTTTACTGTAAACGATCCTTGCCAACTCCCTTCTGTGAATTTTGACATGTCACTGTGCTCAACCGTCACGCACACGTAAGAATTAGGCCAATCGTGAGGCGCATACGAAACCCGCAAGAAACTCGCCTATCAGAAGTGCTCACATACATCCTTGCGACTCTGCTGGATATTAGAACGAGTTTTTGTGCACTAATTCACAGACGGACAGAACTTACGAGTGCTTGGGCCGGCTGCAACGCAGGCTATTGATTAATTGATATTGATTGTCATGTCCAGTTCATCGATTGTTCAGGCCCTACCCTATACACCCCAAAGCTGGCTTTTATGTACCAGTCAATTCCAAAACTGCCCATGCCCCCTCCTCCTGGGCATTTGACTTTAGAAAAATTTGGGTCAAAATTTGGCAGTTTAGAAGGTCAAATGCCCTACGAGCTAGTACATACATACATACATACATACATACATATATTTTTGATGAGGCAGGTCAGAATCTCTCATCCACCAGCAATTATTCAAAACTTTTCCCATGCTTCAAAACGTTTATTCAATTGTAGATACTCTATTATACATAACCGAAATATCTTAAGTCTCAGAAGGCTGTCTTATGGAGGTTTGTTCATTTCAATAAAATTATTCATTCCAGAAAGGTCATATTAAACAGGCTTTTTCAAAGGCTCTCAAATGCCCAACAAGACAGTGCAATGAACATTGGAAGAATGACCCAAGAACACGACAAACATGCACAATGAGATAATTACGAAATCCTTTTGCTTGCAATGCTGACCAGCATTTTGACATGAAGTGAATATTAATCTCATGGCAAGTTTCCCCTCCCACCCACTCCATAGGCAGCTTTTGATTGTGTTGCTGTATGTTGTTTCGTATTTTTGTTTCTTGATCAGTATACATAAGATTTTGAGTGTATAGACCACAGTTTTTAGTGTATCAAATATGAACTCTTGATTAGATATCTAGTGGATTATGTAAGTAGGAATTAATGATAATAGAATAAACTGCCTGTTCCCAAAACAAGAGTCTGAGTCTGTTGTGGTGTTTAGAGTTAAATATCTGACCAGGCGGGCCTCATTCGGGTCAACTGCAGAGCAAAACTCCGGTAAAATGTTCGGGGTATGACCGGAGGGGGGTGGGATGAGCGGTTTTGGAATTGAGACTCTCGGAACGAGGGAATTGACTGGTACTTATCATACACTGGACGAGAAAGCGTAAACACAACTAAACTAAAGTGAATGCAAATAGAGACCTGTAGGTTGAAATATCCCTCTAGTTTGCAAATATCCGTGTTACCGAGCCCCTCTGGTAAGCGAGGAAGACTAGATTCTTGAATTTCAGCCATCAACCACTGCTCATACACCAGTTCGTTCAGTTGGGTAGATGTCAGCTGTCTCTCCTGTGATCGATTCATCGCAGTTTAGACAATAAATTAAGTGGTTAAACTCCAAAAGTAATGAAGAAGATGAACGCAAACCTCATTATCTTCCTTGACAAAGCTTATGCATGCCTCAAGCCATTCATTTTGTGTGTAGACATGTCGAGATTCTAGCAACCGACGAACTGCCGCCATTTTGAAAATCAGCGCGGGAAACTTACGCATGCGGTTTAGCATGGACATGACGTTTTGAGCCGAGTGGCTCTGGGACGAGAATGTTGTTTAGGGCGGCCATATTTGTTGTTAATATTTGTTGATGGATACCAAACTCATCTTTGCTCCTAGGTGAAAAAAGTTAAGTTTCAAAGCAGAAGCTGACAGGATGCTGCAGTCAGTCCATCTCGTTGGGGAGGATGAAGATGATCTTTACAGTGGCTTTAATGAGTACAATCCAGCTTTTGACACCGAGGTGAGATCAGACGTCAGACGTTGGCATGCTACAATTTTTTGTGCACATCGATGATTCAGCTGAAAACAACATAAGCTCGGGTATCAAAGCTTACGTTGTTTTCAGCTTATATTAGGAAGAGCTTAAATGTGTTCAATTTTTCTCCTCCTGTCTTTATAACATTAAGATTAACTAGGGAAGTTTTCCTTCTGTAGATAAGATTTTAGTACCAAAATAAATTAAAGACTACATGTAAGCTCAAATGTACATGTAGCTGAATACCGCATGTATCAAGTAGTCATCTTTGAGGAATGGCTTACTGTCCCCTCAATGAAGGTTCACCGTTTAATACAGGTTTAAAAAACCTAAGAGTTATTCAAGGAAATAAAAGTAGTGAAATAGTGAAAGATCTATCCCACAACAAATTGACTTCAAAGTGTCCACCTCTTCTTCTCTTTTTCTCATGGTACATCTTGTCATATCGATCGTTTAATTAATAGATCAAAGGCAATTAAAAATAGCTGTGATTAGGTTCTGAGAAGGTGAAATCTATTGTATGCCGTCAATTGCATACATGTAAATATTAGTGTTTAATGGTTTCTAAGTTGACAAATGTTATTAATAAATTTCTTAGAACCTTGAGGATGATGAAGAATTTCAGCAAGCTCTAAAAACAAGTCATGGGCAGAGACCTGGTGTGGTAGGTGTTAAGAAGATGGAAATAGAGTAATTTTAATTCTCAGTTTACAAAAACCCTTTACCATAATAATTTCAATCCAATTGCATTCTTTTTTACACTTTTCGAGGGCCATAAATGTAATAACAAAGTTATGTGAAATAGCTCCAAAGAAAAGTTCTTATGGGAGCCCAAAAAAAAAAACTTCAAAAGCTTTTAATTTCCTTAATGAAATCTTATGCATGATGATTTTGCCTTGTTTTCTCAACTCCTGTGAGATTTGAAATTTATTTTCTTGGGCTCCTATAAGAACCTTTTTTCAGAGTTATATTTCACGTACCGTATTTACCCGTGTATAATGCTCACTTTTTTTTCCTGAAATCGACCTTCAAATTTACGATGCGTATTATACACGGATTCCATTGTTTGGTCAAGAAAACAAAAGAAGACAAAAGCTTTGTAGTATATCTTTAATATGGCGTGCACAGATCGGTGGCCTGGGGAGAAGAAAAAGCTTGCTTGTTTACGACTCATTTGAAGATCATGTGACAGATACTGTGAAAGCGTCCTTCAAACGCGAGAACATTGAACTTGCTGTTATTCCTGGCGGTTTAACTTCCCTTCTCCAACCGCTCGATGTATCTTTAAACAAAGCGTTTAAAGATGGAGTCCGAAAGCAGTGGATGCAGTGGATGGCTGACGGAATTCACGAATTTACCGCCACTGGATGACAAAAGAAGGCTTCAGAGGAACTGATCTGTTTGTGGATTTCGCAAGCGTGGAATGCCATTCCATCAGAAATGATCGCCGCCTCTTTTCTGAAGTGTGGCATCACAAACAATGTGGATGGATCAGAAGATGAACTGGTTTACAATTCAACCGAGAACACTCATGAACTTGATGACTCAAGCATCGAAAACCTATTTGAATCAGACCCTGAGTCAGAATTTGAAGGTTTCGTTGTTTAGGAATGTGTTGTTTAAAGACACTGAACATTTTACTTGAATCGAATGCAATACATTAGTGATACTTAAATAAGCTACCAGTAGTGCAGTGAGTAGAAATACCGGAAATGTTTGTGAATTGCTGTTATGTTAATAATTCAAGTTATGAATAGGGACTTCAATGCAAGTTACACGATTTGTACAACGTTTGACTTTTATTGAATAGAAAGGCGTGTAAATAAGTGCTCGGTGCATGCGATATTTGTAGTTTGTTGTAAACATGTCATTGATGAATTCCCAGCTCTTGTTAATGAAATGGAAAAATGGAAGTTTTAATTCTTGGTGTTTATCGTGAAATCTTTTTTTTTTAGAATAAAGTGGTCAAAAACTAGGGTGCTTATTCTACACGGGCGCGCATTATACACGGGGAAATACGGTCACTCATCTCATTTATAGCCCTTGAAAAGTGTAATGAAATATGGCTTAAATTTTTCTGGTACAAGGTTTTTATCCAATGAAAGATATTAATCAATTTCCTGATGAATTCCATTCTAAAATTTTACTTCTACATTTATATCCATTGTTTTAACGTTGAACATCTAATACCTGTCAAATATTAAAAATTTTAAAGTACATACATGTACCCATGTAACAAATTCTAAAATCTGATTGACTACACCTGTACTTGTTTGTGTATTATGCACCTATCAATGTTAAGCCCCAGGGTGGGGGGGGGGGGGGGGGGGTGGGCAGACCCAGGGGAATTTGACATTTTAATGGAAGCCAGAGTCAAATTCCCCACCCCCTGTCACCTACTAAATGTCAATTTCCCGCCTCTGGGGTAACTTTTTCTAACAGAGTCAGGACTTAATAATTGACAGGTTGGAAAGGATATGTCTTTTACAACCTCACATAGTGTTCACTGCAACACAAGAGAGGCAGTGCCAGAAAATGTCATCCTTTGCAGGGCATAATAAAGGTGGCCAAGATGTGCTAACACAAACTTGACGGTACCACATGTCACATGTGTCACACTGTATCCACAGGACTCGTTCTTGGGCATTATCAGGATCCTCATGTTGTCTTGTTACTTTCAAGAAAAGCAGAGGTCATTTACCTCAGGTGACTTCTGGGTATTACCAAGATGGCAGGTCACTCATTTCCAGTTTCTCTTGGTCTTCCAAGATGGCGGCCATGTCAAATTCCCGACCCTGGGGCAACACTTAAATGTCAAAATCCCTACCCAGGAGAAGGCATGCTCAGTCAATTTCCATGGGGTAGCCCGCCCCCCCCCCCCCCCCACCCTGGGGCTTAACATAGCCTGAAATTCATCCGATTGCTTCGAGTCGTTTTCTCCTCTCAACAACGTCTGAATCGACCGGCCGTTAATGCCGTCCAGTGACGTCACTCACTACCCGAAAACCGGGTAGTGATTTTGATTGGTTGATTGTCTAAACATTCGCATAATTATGTATAATTATGAAAAATTTTAGCGGGATTGTCGCTTGATATTCAGCGGGTCGCATCCCTGGCATTCTTTCGTGTAGTTCAAACATTAACTATAAGCTGCGCTTAATCTTTATCTTAAACAGCAAAATTGCCCTTGTCTTCAAAACTGAAATACTAAATTGAACTGCAAAAGAAGAATCATTGTGGAGAGTTGGTAGGTTTTTCATTTAGAGCCGCTTTGTGGTTTTGGCGGCCGTTGACTTTGTTTACGTGAAGTTTTCTGAGATCTGAATGTTATAATTCGACCTTCTTGCTATTTTTACCGTCAAGTGTAATGATTCTGTTAGCTTTTCTTTCTTGTTTCCTTGTTTTTTTTCTTCGTTAAGGACCAAATAGCTTCTTTTCAGAATTAAAGCAAATCATATCATTGTGTTTTTGAACTAAGTGTTCCGTGTGTGTGTTTTTTACCTTGTTTCATTGCGTGATTGCGACCGAGTTTGATTATAGAATTCAGTACAACCGTTTCAGAGTTGTACTGCATGCAGTTGATAGTTTGAACGTTAAACATGAATTACGATCGAAAAAAATAAAGCAATTCTGTATCATGCAGACATTTCCAAACGATATTTCTCAGTTTGCCACTTGAAAACGGTGTTTTACTTTTTGCATGAATTAAAGCAAAGATCAAGGAGTAGTGACGTCACTGGACGGCATTAACGACTGGTCGATTCAGACGTTACTGAGGGAGTAATAACGACTCGAAGTAATCGGATGAAATTCAGGCTGGGCTTAACATTGATAGCTAGGTGCATTAAGCACTCCTTATTTTATTTTTTATTATGTTTTGTTACGTAGGACAATCAATCTAGTTTATTAAAACTTCAACTCTTTTAAGAACTTTGATGTCCACTGAATGGTTTTCATTCTTAATGATGGTCGAAACATCAAAACGTAGAACAACATTCTTCAGTTTAATTTTTCTTGTTAAAAATTTGTTCATAATCCTTTTATAATGTTAACATAATGTCTGAACTGTTGCTGTGCTTCATGTTTATTACAGAAAACTGGGATGAAGATAACAACATCAGCTGGGGTATGTGTCTATTTAAACTCCCTAGATAAGCCTAAAACAGTCACACATCACTTTGTTGTGTACATGTACTTGTGGTCAGGGTTAATAAGCATGACAAATTTACTTGTAATGTCCTATGACACTCCCAAGTTTGCTGTTCTAGTGTAAAGGCAATCCAATATCCAAGGCTATCATTGAAAGCAATTAAGGGGCCATGAATTCTGCTTGGCTACATGAACAAGAAAGTCGTGTGGTTCCTGTCTACTTTTTCATTTTTCTGACCATACTTCAAAAATCTGTTGGCCAGACCTGATTGGTGTTATTGGTAACAATGAATTATTTTTTTCATGTACATGTTTAGCGTGGCAAAGTACCAGGATCTTCGATGGGTCGACCTACAACTGGGATTGCGGTAAGAAATTGATTTTTTTGTTATCTACTTCATATATTACACTGAAATACTGTTTTTTAATCTGGTATGCAGTGTGATCGAATTATTCTAAAGCCATTCCTATCTTGTTCATACCTGCAAAATGCTTCTTCATGATTATGGTTGTTCAGTCTACCTTATGCTAAATGCCATAGCGTTCTTGTTGTTGTTAGGATACAGGAACAGCGCGTCCTATGACAGCAATTCGTGGAGTTGGTTATGCATCATCAGAAAGTAAGGAATTATTAATGATTTACAGTTATAATAAAAGTATTATTTTGTTAACCAAAGTCAAAATTAAAGCAATATTTTGCCATAATGATTGTTGTTGCTGGAACAAAAGCAGACTTTCTTCCAGACAATGAGGTTTCAATACTATTTAAAAGCTGAAAATCTTAATACACAAATCACTTAACATTTACATTATTTACATTATTATAGTCTTGTTTGCCATCCCTCAGTGGAAGAAGACATATAAAAGTTTATATTATTTGTGCCGTGGTAGTTTGTACACTGTAAAATACAATGTAGATTCAGAGATAGTATTACTCACTCAGACCGAGTAAGTCCTTACTAGCTATTGTTTTGCTTTGCTAGTTTGTACAACCCCAGGCAAAATAGTTTGAGCACTTAGTCCATTTCCCCACCTCCCCCTTCACAAAGTTGAAAATCGCCTAAGCTTTCCCAAACTGTGCATTTTAACAACACTGCCCAGGAGCAAGGAGACTCTCTCTGTGCATGCCCCCAAATTGGAAGTGTTCCAAGTTTTTTTATCGGGATTGTAGGTGAGGTGTAACATTCAGACAATAGACCAATATTATTTTGATATATTAAAATTCATTGTGATACTGAAAATATTGATAGTGGCCTATTTGTTTATTCTTCTATTACACTACCTACAGTTTGTTACACTCAGTCTGATGCACTTGTTACATTCATGCACTTGAGTTTTAAGCATTGTTATTGGTATCATTTCTATGAATTTTAACAGGAAATACAATGACTGGAAGTGGTCAGTTTGATCCCTTTAATCAGGCACGTTTACCTGCTCCACCTCTTGAAGGAAAGGGTGAAGAAAGGTACAGTGTAAAACTCATCATGTTCTCAGAATGAAAGAATGATGATGATGTAAATATTGTTTTTTTAAAGTAATAACCCTTTTAGTTCCCAATCCCTTAGCTTTCAGTTAGCTGTCAGCAGTTTATTTTGTAAAATCACATTGTCTTTCCTCTAATGTTATGTCAACTGTATCAAGCCACCTTAAACTAATCCAGGGGGAGCCTGGACCCCATATAAGTCCCAGGCTTCCTGTCGCCATCCTTTTTAAATATATTTTTTTCAGTTTATTTAACCTGTAATGTAACAAAAACGATTAAATCCATCAAATGAAAATGTTAGAACTGACACGCAACCATCTTTAAAGACATATTAATAGTACATTATACAACTTATTTTAAAAGAAATAACAAGACTGCATCCAAACAGATCAGTGTTTTATTCTGTTTGATCATTCCTATAAACATTTCAGTGATCTCTGAGTTCTTCCTAAGTCAGGGAGGACTTTTTAAAATAGTTGAAAATACTGGTCTTTTTTAACTATCATTTCGACTGTGAATCAAATGTTTTTTCACAATTAAAAGATATAAAGATAACAGAACAAGATCATAGCTGGACCAGGTGCAAGCCAGAATTTAAAATAAATTAATGAAGAGTACTGTAAAATTATGACCGATTAAGCACCGGTACTCGAATAAGCACCACTCTCTAATAAGTGCCACACTTTTGCCAAAAATAATTTGTGACCCTCCATGCGAAAAGGGGGCTTAACTCAAAGCGTTTCAAAGGCATTTATGTTTGAAACGCGTTTGAAACCCATTTCAAATTGTTTGAAACCCGTTTCAAACGCTAGGCGTTTAAAATGCAACGAAACGCGTTTGCATGTGTTTCAAACGCCAGACCTTTTGTAGACCTGTCAACAGTTAAAATTATTTCAGTTACAAACATAATTATTCCACAAAAGTCAGGAATGGTTATCCAATTATGGTTTTTGAAAACAAAAATGGTAGCTTTAAAATCGTGAAACAGTGAAGTTGAGACCGAAATCAAAATCAAAATAAAACAAATCAACTTAATAATACAACTCTGCAATAAAGCAAAAAATATTCCTGTTGTTTGATGTGAAATCGGGATACATCAGCTGTACATAGGGCAAACAGTGTAAGAACCGTAAGAAACACGTTTCCCACGTTAGTCATGAGATTACTTCTATGTGTTGATGCAGACTTAAAACAACATCTGACAATTCAACCTGAAAAACATTTGTGACCTCATATCGTATACTTATCTCACCTTTTTGTTCCAAAAGAGCTCAAGAAATTATGTTTCTGTGAAGGTTGAGTCCAACCGTAAAATGATCCATGTTGGCGTGTGAGTCGCAATTGTTAACTTTATTCTTTCATTGTGTTTTCGTTTTTTCGTTTTTAGTTTGGTGTGGGTTTTCTATATAAAAAACAAATGGGTTTACTGGCTTCAGTACACTCACACAATCAAACTTGGCAATCTGCTCTGTGCGATTTTTATCGAACTACCCAAACTAAAAAAAATGGTCACCATTGTAAAACAACACCTCTCTGACCCAGTCTACTTTCCCAGTCTCCCTCACCCAAGTTATCAGTTCTCTCAAAAAACAAAGTTGGACCTCTAGTTTCTTGTCGTCGCGCGAACTACATCAATGTCTGTAAACGATAAAGTCTCCATTCGCTGGTTGACAGAAGATGGTTGGAGAGGCATCGAACAGTCGTTTACGACGATGTTTGTTGCCCGCTTTTCCATATTTGCAATTCTTCATGCCCATATATGGACGTAAAATGTAAAACCACAAATTACATAACTAACTTATAAACCAGGGTACGCGTGACTAAAGAAACCAAGTCGCGACAGCAGCGCAAAAATTCATGACAAAACTTGGTGGAGATTCATTTTTAAAGGCATTATCTTTTTAAATGTGTAAAAATTTCAACCGATAGCAAAGGCAAGAACAAGCTCGCGGGGAAGCCAGGGACGATCCGTGTTTGGTTATGAGGCTTTGGGAAACATATCTATTCATCTGCAAAGAGAATTGCTCATGTAAAGTAATAATAATGGAACACTGTACTCTTTGATCATGCAAAATGTGAAGCTAGTGATATTCGTGGCTTTTGGTTTTGCTGTTCGGTTTTGGTGGCCGTGGCGGCCTTTCATAGTTTCTCGCACTTGTCTTTGTTGAAAGCACCCTTCCGACAAAAGAGCGCCGCCATGTTAAGAAGGTAACAATTTTGCGAATACATAAGGTTTCACGCTGTACGTTTTAAAAAATACTACCGAGACTTTTAACGACGTTTACTGTGTAAAATAGAACAATACCAAGTAAAACAGATGCACTTAGATTCATCAAAGTAGTTCTAGTACCTGTTTGATATCACGGAGATATTTGCATGAATTTGCTATAATTTTATTAAATTCGAGTTGAAATAAAGTTTAATTTATTGCATTGCATCAACCGCATTCCGCAAACACATTGACTGAATCATAAAACGAGAACCTGTGTGGACCTCGAATTCAGTAATTATACGCATGTTAATCCAGCGTTTCAAACGCCATAAACGCGTTTGCCCCGTTTGAAACCCAAGGCGTTTCAAAATGTTTCAAACGGGTTTTAAACTGTTTGAAACCCGTTTATTTTTGTTTTAAACGCTGCGTTTATAGCGTTTATTCAAAATTTCGTTAAGCCCCCTTTTCGCATGGAGGGTCACATTTAAGAAGTGCCCCTCTCAAATAAGCGCCACAGTGCTAATTTGGGTATTTAAGAATTAACACCCCACCTTTGTTACGGAGCATGATATAAAAGCCCTATTTACACTACAGAAAAAAATGGTAAGAGTTTGAGGTGTACATATTTTATATTAAATGGTTTATACCTACAAAGGAGGACAAAAATCCTTGGAACGGTTATTGAAAACCTTCCCTCCACATCCATAACTTTTCAAATATTCAGACTTAGCATAATTTGCACTTCTCTAACCACTTAGATACTGCGAATTGCCCCCCCCCCCCCCCCCTTTCCCCCTCCAAACAACATTGGGATGAACAAACAGTTTTAGGATAGGTTAGAGTGTACAAGGGTGTACAAACTACAACATTGCTTGGGGGTGAGGGGGAAAGGGGGGAAAATTAAGGCAGATTCTGTTAATTGTCCTAAGAATAAACGCTGCTCTTGAATAAGCGCCGCTGTTAAATAAGCGCCGCACATATAACAAGGAAAATGAAATATGTGCCCCGGTACTTAATCAATCATTTTCGGTAAACAGCTTCTAAGTTCTTTTTTCTGCTTCATATCTATGGTCAGTAAATAAAACTTGTTATACCTAACTTCACTTTTTTTCTTTGTCTTATTTACAGTCCAGAAGAGAAAGTCAAGCAAATGGAAAAGAAAGTTAATGAACTAATAGAGGAAAGCTGTTTTGCTAATGACAGAGGAGAATTCCCATTGGTAAGATATAGTGTACTAATCTCTACAACAAACCAGACTGTATCAAAAGATTCTTGGTATAAACCAGTTTTATTTTCTTTCCTGAGATGTTCTGAGACAGCCCTTAGTTTTCAAAAATGGTTCTTTTATGGTTTTAGTGAGAATTATTACCAGTTGTTCAACGTACAGGTGTCAGTAATCAGTTTTCCTTTTTTATTTTAGTAATTTTTTTAATCTTCTGATGCTGCGGGCTTTCAATCCTTTTGACTTTTCTTTTTATCCTTTTTGGGTTTTATCTGTAAAGGCACTTGAAAAAGCCAAAGAGGCAGGTAGGAAAGAACGTGCTCTGTGTCGACAAAGGGAGCAGACATCACTTGGTGATCAGATCAACCTTGACTTAACTTACTCTGTAAGTAGACTGTAGAACCATGTTTCCACTGTTTCTTGTTAACTGATGCTTTATTGAGCATTCTTGAAATAAATTTCTTTTTCTTTACTCTTGACTTGGAAATGTTTTCAAGGGAACTTTGTGGAATGCCAGTTGAAGAGTTGTGAGATATATGGCCCTGAGTTAGTGCATATTTACGTGTGGTATCAATTCTCCCTAAAATGTTTCCTGAGCATACATGTACAAGGAAAATTGCAATGAGAATCTAGCAGGTTATGAAAAGTCACTTGGAGCTTAAATCCAGACACCCCTCCTTTAGTAAGAATTTGTCCATGGGTGGATTTTGGCATGGTCCAAGGGAAACACACTCCCCACCTCCCCTTTTGTGAAATTATGTAAGATTTGAAAAAAATCTTTTGCAAAATAAATACATGCGGTATCTATATAGCTGGCAAGTGTTCTGCACCCTCATTTCTGAATTTTCTGGATCTGCCCCTGTTTACATTGGTGTGACTGAAACAAGCTAATTCAGTGACATTTGTGTCTTTTCATGTAAATTTTATGAGATGCAGTTAGAAATTCATTACTGCTCAAATACATGTGTGATGGTTTATCCAGTAATAAGTCATGTTCTACAGAGAGAACAGTACATTTGCTTACCTCAGTCTGTTATTTAAACATGATATCTCTCTTGCCTTATGTACTAGGTGTTATTCAATCTGGCCAATCAGTACCATGCTAACAAAATGTATGCCGAAGCACTGAACACTTACCAGGTCATTGTCAAAAATAAGATGTTTAGCAATGCAGGTAAGCCTAATTTTGTGTTATTTTGTAATATTTGTAGCAGAGTGTTGCAGTATGCATTGCCTGTGATGCTTGGGTTATTAGGTGAAACATTGTAGTTTATTATAGGTCTGAGCCCACAAGCAGGCAAGATGTAGTTACGGTATTCCTGTATTCTACTTGACTACCTGAGTGGGCAAGATAGGCCTTAAAAATCTTGCCCACTTACGAAATCTTTCCCATGTTGATCTCGCAAGTTCTCCTTTTGGCCTTACATTATGTATAATAAATCATTTGTCTACAGCTTGTTTTGGTCAAGATGGTTGGATATATTTTGGCCTCATTCTTTTTTATGTTTTTATCCACATTGAGTTTATTTTGGTCCTTAAAGATGCAAAAAAAAACTTGGCCAATATCCAGTGATCTTTACCTCACATTTGTTCAGTGTTAATGCATATGAACATTGTCAAATTATTCTCAGTCTGTTCAGTACATTGTCAACCAATATGTTTGATGAACCAATGTCCTTCCTTTCAGGTCGGCTGCGAGTTAATATGGGAAATATTTACTATGAGCAAAAGAAATACCCCCAAGCTGTTAAACAGTATAGAATGGCCTTGGATCAAGTGCCAAACACCCACAAGGATATGAGGTATAAACCTGTACTTTAATTGTATACTGGCCTTTGGATGTAGGAACTTTTATTTCGCTTAGTTTACAAACAAGCACAATCACTATTATAATGGTACAAATTAAAGAATCTTAACTTCTCAAACCCTCAATTTTTTGAAATTCCTGATAATTTGAACCAAACCTAACTTTCCTTCACCAGTCTAACACTGCAATTTTATTCCTGATAATGGATTTTTCAAACCTCCCAATCATTTGAACCATCAAAATCAAGATACAGCTGTATCAGAGATGCCAACCTCTGGAGATCTAAAATCTGGAGACTCTCTCTTTTTCACTACCACCCCGACAGCCCCCCCCCCCCCCCCCCCCCTTCTCCACCTCCGCTCCTGAAATTTAATGAACCCCCACCCACGACAAAAATGGGAATGACTTAGGACATTATATGAAGTCTTACATGAAGTTTAGACTATCAAAATTTGCGGTCATCATTTTGATGCCAGAAATAATCTTTGTCAGTGACTAAATAGGTGCAAAATGCCCCAGAAACAGTACTACGAATAAGAAAAAATCACGTTTTGAGCTAAAATGGGCTAAATTTCAAACTAAGGCACAGAAAAGCTCAAAAGATGATTTTATCTGGGAGATAAAGCGACCCGTACAGGAGACCGCGAGATTGGTGTTGTATCCGGGAGACTCCTGGATAATCCGGGAGGGTTGGTGTGTATGCTGTATAAAAAAAGTGTATTGATGGTTGGCAATTCCATCCATGGGCAGCTAGTGAATGTGGTGAATTTTTCTTTGCCTTGAAGTCTGATTTAACAAACTGTTTTTTCTATTGTCAGGATAAAGATCATGCAAAATATTGGTGTTTCATTTGTTAAGATGGGACAGTTCAGTGATGCTGTAACCTCATTTGAACACATAATGGCTGAGAAGGCGAGCTTTCAGACAGGGTTCAACCTACTTTTGTGCTACTATGCTTTGGGAGACAAAGAGAAAATGAAAAAGACATTTCAAAAGCTATTGACTGTTAGTCTTGGCTTTGATAATGAGGACAAGTACACTTTGACAGGGGTAAGGATAAGATTTATTTATATCAGTGTGGTTTATTTATAAACCAATTCATTTAGTTATCTGAATACTGCTAAAATAATAATTCTGACATCTAATGTGAACAGAAAGGTTAAAGTAACTCCAAGACAGAAAGAAGCTCACATAAGTGAGTCTTGTCATGCTCATAAACATTTCTTTGATTTTGATATTACATCAAATCTTTCTGAAAGCCACAGTTTTCTCCCATTACATTATACCAGAAACCCATAAGGGGTTGAAACGTGTAACTCGCGTTCAATGCTCGTGAATATTCATTTTGACCATATTTGGAAATCTTAGTGACGGATAGCCATTTTCAACAAAATGGCTGCTGCGCGATCACCATGCAGATGTTTTAAGACAAGAGTTCTGCATTTCAAGGTTAAAAATACACCGTTAAAGGACAAAAAATGGAAGGAGAAAGTTCAAAAGAATGCTCAGCTTTCTTTTTGTGGAGAAAGGGAAGCTTTTCATCAAGAAATCGTCCTTCGGGGAATTCATCCTTGTTTTCTTCACGGCGGAGCCCATGGTCTGTTTTGAAATGCAACCAAGTCAGCAAAGTTTTTGCTGAATTTTCAGGTACATTTTGCACTCTATGGCCAAGACAATTACGTTTTGAAAAGGAATTTTTGTATTTTTAAATGTTTCATAGACGTTTTATAAATTTTTCTCTTCGGCGCTAAAGAAAAATTACAAAATGTGCCCTGATTTGAGATGGGTTTTGTGTTGAATTTTGCCATGTGCTTAGCCGATGTCACTTGCGTGAACGGATCCACTATCCAGATAGTGTTTTCCAAATTGCTTTAAAGGATTAACTTTTTGGACTTTGAATAAAAATTTTCAAGAAACGGTTTCTCTATTAGGAATGAACGTTTATTCGTTTGTCTCACGATAGAATCGCTTTGAGATATTGATCGCGACGTTTCGACTGCAATACTGCTAGTCTTCATCAGGCGATGAGGTCGATTGCTTACGTGTAGCTATTTATGCACGTTGGTTCACTGTGATTGGTGTATTTCGATCCTCATTATTCCGACTAGCAGATGATGTTCCCTCAGGGGTCCGCTTTGTAGTTGAACGGCTGTTGTGTTTTCTGATCGTAGGCATCCATGCTTCGGGAATTTCGATTCCGTTGTCTCTATTGATGTTATTAGAATGAAGTCTTATTTGGATAGCCTCTTTGACCCTACGTGTGTATCGGTGAGGGTCACGATCGATAAACTTGACTTGATTCCATAAAGGAAGATGCCCCGTTTCGTTTGCGTGCTCCGAAACTGCGGAGGTTTGTGTATGAGCAAGCCGTATATCTCTGTCATGTTCTTTTATCCTGTCTTGCATTGCTCTCCCTGTTTCGCCTATATATACTTTGCCGCATTCACATGGAATTCTGTATACAACACCTTCTTGTTTACCTGGTTCTAGGGCGTCTTTCGGTCGTACTAAGTAAGACCGAAGAGTTGTGTCAGATTTAAAGACGGTGCGAACGCCTTGTTGTTGTAGGCAGCGGCGAAGAACCTCTGATACACCTTTAATATAGGGTAAAACCGCGGTAGATTTAAATTCCTGCGTGGGTTCGTTGTTGGCTGTTGGTGTTGTGGTTTTAACAAGTTTTCGTATGAACGAAGAGGGATAACCGTTGGAAACAAGTACCGATGATAAATGTTTCTTTTCTTCAGCGATAACTGATGGTTTTTGTTATGAGGTGTTTGGCTCGGTCATATAGACACTTAACAATACCACGCTTCACTGACTGAGGATGGTGTGAGTCATAGGCTAAGTATTGATCAGTGTGTGTGGGCTTTCTGTATACACTGGTAGTAAGAAGGCCGTTTGAGTCCCTTATAACTGACGTATCGAGAAAGGGAATGCTGTCATCTTTCTCGGTTTCCATGGTAAAACGAATAGTGGGCTGTTGGTTATTAAGATGTTGTAAAAAAAAAAAGCCGTCGACTTGGTCTCGATCTAATATAGTAAAAGTGTCATCTACATATCGCTTCCAGATCTTAGGTTTGTAGATCGCACTTGCTATCGCATGCTCCTCAAAAAATCTTCCATGAAGATGTTGGCTATAACCGCGGAGACAGGGCTCCCCATAGCGGCTCCGTCCTTTTTGTTCGTAAATTGATCCATTGTACTGGAAATACGTGGATCGTAAAACAAAGTTTAAAAGGTCGGCAATTTGTGCAGGTGTTAGGTTTGTGCGGTCGGCAAGACCAGGATCGTTTTTCTAGTTTGTGAAGTGTGGCCTTTACGGCATCTTCGATTGGCACGTTCGTAAATAAAGATTCTACGTCAAATGACACCATGATTTCCTTTTCTTGTATTCTTTCATGGTTGATGGTATTCACGAAATGAGTAGAGTTGGAAACTGCGTACTCCGATTTGCCTGTCAGTGGGGACAGGATGTCAGCTAAATGAGCCGACAAATCATAAGCAAAGGTGTTTATGCACGATACAATAGGTCTCAATGGTACATTTGGTTTGTGTATCTTAGGCTGACCGTAGATCCTAGGTGGCTGTTTGTGCTGAGGCCTGATCTTGTTGTAGACTGTTTCTGATAGATGCCCGCTTCGTTTCAAACTAAGAAGCTTCTCAGTGAGTTTACGGCTGAGTCGATCCGTGGGGTCTTTATTAAGGAGTTGATATGGACCCGTTTCGCACGTAGGGTCCATATCACACGTAGGGTCTAAGAGGCTATCCAAATAAGACTTCATTCTAATAACATCAATAGAGACAACGGAATCGAAATTCCCGAAGCATGGATGCCTACGATCAGAAAACACAACAGCCGTTCAACTACAAAGCGGACCCCTGAGGGAACATCATCTGCTAGTCGGAATAATGAGGATCGAAATACACCAATCACAGTGAACCAACGTGCATAAATAGCTACACGTAAGCAATCGACCTCATCGCCTGATGAAGACTAGCAGTATTGCAGTCGAAACGTCGCGATCAATATCTCAAAGCGATTCTATCGTGAGACAAACGAATAAACGTTCATTCCTATCTGACACCACGATGAACAATATTCACATCTTTAATGGTTTCTCTATTGTTTTGCGTTTGTTCATTCATAAAATTAGCTCAAAACACGGTCGTGACTACAACATCTAAGTTTAATTTAAGCTTTTAAAATGCTTCTCACATTCATTACAAGCATCACTTTTTGCGAAGATGTCAGGTTCAGGTTTTGGACACTTTCGATACGCATGCAGCTAATGAATTTTACTCGAAAACATTTTTCAATGTTTATTCTAGACTTTTAACATAAGAATTTTAAAAGCCTATTTGCAGTATAAGGTTACTGCGCAGAGGGTCAACGAGGCATCGTTTTTTGAAGTGACAACTTCAAAAAGTTGCGAGGCCGTCAATGGGTTTCATAATGTTACGTTTGGCCCGGGTGGTAAGACAATAATATCCTGCTCAGTGTTTCAGTAATATTCCTGGTTTCAACCTTTGAAAGCTTTCTCGGCTTTCGGGAGTTTTCCCCCCGTTTGTCAGCCATTTTTTGAAGCGGACGCGGGAACCTGAAGGAAAATTACGTCACGTTGTTTACGAAGTTTGATTGGTCAGTTATCTCTTCTCGTTCCAAATATGGTACTTTCGAAATTGAATAATCACGAGCATCGGACAAAGCAAACATATGAGAGTTACACGTTTCAACCCCTTATGAGTTTCTGATTATACCCACAACGAAAAATTAACCAACTGCCTCGCTTAAGTGGAAGGTGGGTGCCCGGGATACCCAGGGGCTTCCACTGTGGCCAGCCAGCCCCTAGATAGAAAAACTGCCCCCATGGCTGGCAAATCCCCGCAACCCAGCCATGAGCCCCCATTCCAGGCACCCGTCACACTGATGAAACAGTGGAAGGAAGAAAAAGGGGATGGGAGGGGGGGAAGACGCTGAAAGACCGCTCCCCAAAAAACCACAGTACAAAACGCTCAAAAACTCACAGATCCTAGCTGTATACAAAGCTACACAAACCACGTGAGCCTGCACTTATGGGATTGACCGCTGGATCCATGCTAAGCCTGTGTGCTACTTGACCGCTACGCTTGTGGACCGCATGACCGCTTGACATGTGGACTGCTAAACTTGAGGACCGCTTAACCGCTAAGCTTGAGAACCGCTAGACCGCTAAGCTTGTGAACCGCTAAACCGCTAAACTTGTGGACCGCTAAACTTGTGAACCGCTTGACCGCTAAGCTCGTGGTGGTTAACTTAGTTAAATTGCATTTAACCAAATTGTAATTTGTCTTGTACATAGTTATATATTATTAAGCATGTGATACATAAAATTCATTTTAGGTCTTATTTTATACATTGGTTTCCTATGAAATCAGTGGAAGGATCCGGCAATTCTGCTTTTCTACAAAAAGATCAACTCTGCTACTTGAAAAGAGCAGAAAAATTAACTTTCTGTATTCATTTTTCATAGAACAAAGTTCAAAATTGTTACCTTTTTTTGTTAATGCCAGTCGATTAGGTGAAAAGTTAAAAAAGGTACCTTTTTCAAAAAAAAAGGCGGGTATTTTGAGCTTTCGAGTGAAAATATTTTAACGTCAATATTGCTCGCCTTTTATCCATTTCTCACTTCACCAAACAAAACTTTAAAGCGCGAAAAAGGTACCTTTTTTGCAGTTACAAGCGATGTCATCAAAAGCGCGAAAAAGGTACCTTTTTTGCGGTTACAAGCGATCTCATCAAAAGTGTGAAAAAGGTACCTTTTTGGCGGTTACCAGCGATCTCCTCAAAAACGCGAAAAAGGTACCTTTTTTGCAGTTAGAAACATTCCTATGAAAGCTGTTTCAATTCCTACTGATTGACAGATTGTCAACCTTTTGGCACCATTTGAATTGTTTTGCTTGAATTGACTAACCCACTTGTCAAGAGACAAAATAATATGGCGAAATATATGGAAAGCAATGTCACTCTAATAAGGAATCTCATTAAAGAGAATAAAACGTACAAACATGTCAGTGAAATTCTTAGACAAAGCTTTCCAAAAATAACAAGAGACTTTTCAGAAAGAAACGTGCGATTGTTTTGTGCTAAATATGGATAAGACGACTGAACGAATACGAAGTGGATTCCATCGTTCAGGATTGCGTGAACGAAGTAAGCTTGTTTTTGTTTTTGTATCTTGTGTATCAGTTTGTGTGAATAGGGGCGTTCCATTTTTATTCCGATCCCTCTCTCCTCCGCAGAGGCTCCCGCTGGGTATACCTATAAGAATAGCAATATTAAAAAAAAATAGTTCCGAATTCCTCCCCCCCCCCCCCCTCCCTCTATGGATGAGTATCCTCAGCAGACAACTAGTAGGAATCCGTTTTCAAAGGGACCAACAAAAATGAGATGGTAGGGAGTTTTTTCAAAGGGTTCCAACAAAAAAGTGAGGCGGTAGAAATCTGCTCATCCATAGGGAGAGATCGGAATAAAAATGGAACGCCCCTATTCAAACAAACTGATGCACAAAATACAAAAACAAAAACAAGCTTACTTTGCTCACGCAATCCTGAATGATGGAATCCACTTCGTATTCGTTCAGTTGTCTTATCCCATATTTAGCACAAAACAATCGCACGTTTCTTTCTGAAAAGCCTCTTGTTACTTCTGGAAAGCTTTGTCTAAGAATTTCACTGACATGTTTGTACGTTTTATTCTCTTTAATGAGATTCCTTATTAGAGTGACATTGCTTTCCATATATTCCGCCATATTTGTCTCTTGACAAGTGGGTTAGTCAATTCAAGCAAAACAATTCAAATGGTGCCAAAAGGTTGACAATCTGTCAATCAGTAGGAATTGAGACAGCTTTCATAGGAACGTTTCTAACCACAAAAAAGTACCTTTTTCGCGTTTTTGAGGAGATCGCTGGTAACCGCCAAAAAGGTACCTTTTTCACACTTTTGATGAGATCGCTTGTAACCGCAAAAAAGGTACCTTTTTCGCGCTTTTGATGACATCGCTTGTAACTGCAAAAAAGGTACCTTTTTCGCGCTTTAAAGTTTTGTTTGGTAAAGTGAGAAATGGATAAAAAGCGAGCAATATTGACGTTAAAATATTTTTGCTCGAAAGCTCAAAATACCCGCCTTTTTTTTTGAAAAAGGTACCTTTTTTAACTTTTCACCTAATCTACTGGCATTAACAAAAAAGGTAACAATTTTGAATTTTGTTCTATGAAAAATGAATGCAGAAAGTTAATTTTTCTGCTCTTTTCAAGTAGCAGAGTTGATCTTTTTGCAAAAATGCAGAATTGCCGGAACCTTTCACTGATTCTAGGACTCACTGCTCACAGCCTCTATCATTACTAATAAATTACTTGTCAAAACACTTTCTTCGAAAAATAGGCTGTTTTTTTTCTAAAACGATGGCATTAAGTGGACATGCCTAAGAAGTAGAAAAAGTGTATGTAAGTGGAGCTGTGGTTGCTTCTAGGAATGATCCTCCTAGGCTGCCAGCATTATTTTTACTTCAAGGGGACTTTGAAAGTTTATGCGAGGTACTGTGTGGTGAATAATATTGTTTTTCTCCATGTTTTAAACAGGATGATCCCCAGCAGGCATTGATTCTAGAAGTAATCAGGAATGACAAATTACGGCAAATAGAAAGGCAAAAGTAAGACCTCTTTATACTGAAAAAATTAATACTCTTAATTAAGTTTTCCTTTATTCTTATGTGGTAATATGACTGTACACATTAATTTTGATTATGCAATAGCCATGTAATACCTTTTTGTACTGGGCTCTTCCTTTTTAACTCAATTCAACTTTTTTCACTTTATTTGAAGGAAATCCCAAGCTGATAGGTGCATAATGAGTGCTGCTAAGCTCATATCCCCAGCCATTGAGAGCAGTTTTGCTGCAGGGTTTGATTGGTAAGTCACAGTTAGCACATCAGTTGATATTGCGAGTTACCAGTTTACAGTACAGATTATTAATAATTACATTAACTAGTAATAACCAAAGGCTAGGAAGTGTGACAAGACATATCGCTGTTCTTTGTGTTTAACGTTCCACATGACAGAAGGTCCAAACGCACGTGATCAGACTGCATTCTCTGCATTCCATGCATTATTAGTGGAAGTCGAAATGAATGCTGGTTACATACAAGCTGTGCATGCATAACAGCAACCTGGAGATTAGGATTGTGAGCTCCCGTAGTTGCCTGCAATAAGGTTTCCTGCAGACAGATACATGTGTAGCAGCATTATAGTGTAGTATAGCAGGATGCCTTATAGATTAAGAAGCACTATTACATGTAATTGCTCTACTCACTAGAAGTCTTTTCATTCCAGGTGTATTGAGTGTGTAAAAGCATCACCTTACTTGGAACTAGCAAATGAACTTGAGATAACAAAGGCTATTACATATTTGAAAGAGAAGGATCTTGTTAAGGTTTGTAAAAGTAATTGAAAGCCTGGGCAACGCATTACTTAGAGTTCTACTTTTTTAAAGTGGGATAAAAAATAATCTGTCACACATCAAGTATTTGTTTCTCATCACCTTTTTTCAGTGAGAAAAAGTCATGATCTATGTTAGACTTGCCGCAAGTCAACTGCATGAGCTTAAAGGCACAAGAGACGCTCACAAAGTGGCTTTGAGAAAGTCTAGATACATAAGAACGTATTGAAAAATACATGTATAGATGCCATCCTCATGCATACTTATAGTTGAAAAAAGGGTTTAAAGGCTTGTTTATAGTGGAAGGTGCACTTAGCTTATCCAGCTAATTTACAGGCACTCCACTCAAATACTTAGAAACAAATAATTCAAATACAACATAACAGGATTAAAAACCGTAACTGGCAGGAGGCAACCAGTTGGCTATTGACAATCTTAGCCAAGGATTTGAACTCGGGATGACCAGGAACAAATCCACCAAGTCACCAGAGCTCGAACCCGGGAGTGCTGGATTGCGAATCTGACGTACTGACCAGTCGGCCACGCAGCCTCCTTTTTTGAACGAGTCTAGCTCTTTTGCTTGTCACTCCAAATGTACTGAAATGAACTTTTTTTGGCCTCAGACTCCCCATGTGGAGGGGAAGTGACCCCCCCATACTTACTCCACATGCAGCTGCATTGCATAGAAGGTGCTCTGCTAATGCTTCCTACTTACATCTGTAGATGTTTCCTCCACATATTTTAAATGTGGATGTATGCAATATTATTTGCAACATTATAAACTGTTAGTGCATAATACTGTACAGGTAGAACTTGACACCACTTTGAGAGTGCACAAAGCAATTTTTTGTACCCGCTAAACCATAACATAATACATAGCTATAAGGACAGGAATGGACACACACACACACTGTTTGTGACATTACATGTTTAAATGAAGTATTCATGTCATTTATTAAAACTAAATCTATACCTGCTTTTCCTTTTCAGGCAATTGAGACTCTTAAAGGTTTTGAGAAGAAAGACTCCAAAGTCCAGTCAACTGCAGCAACTAATTTGTCATTTCTGTATTTCCTGGTAAGTCTGATTAGTACCATTACTTAGGTTATTGTTGTTATCGTTGGTAAAGTTTTATTTATGTCAGTGTATTGAAATACAAGTTTGAGATACAAGTTGTTGTTAAAAGTGTGGCATTGAATGCATATTTTTTTTTTAGGAAAATGAGGTATCTCAAGCAGATAAGTATGCAGACCTGGCAATAACAGCTGATCGCTATAACCCTGCTGGTATGTGATAATGTTAGTATAGGGAATCAGCTGAGATTTCATAATCGATTATCGGAAATATTTGGAATTACATTTATTTTTCACCTTTGTGCAAGTCCAAGTGCATGTGCATGTATAATAAAAAAAATGCAAGTTGAGTTTTGACTGGGCACCACTGAGCTCAGAGTTTTTTCTGTGATAAAACTCTACTCTTTTTTCTTTAATTATAGGACCATTAAAAAGACAAAAAACAAATTTTTCATTTGTTTGTTTGCCAAGAAACTTCACTTAAAGTTTTTGATCGATGATTGATGACCGGCACACCACTAGAGGGGTGGTGAATGGTAAAATCCGAGACTCGCCGAGACGCCGAGATCCTAGTTAGAAATCCGAGCCCGAGACTCTTTGGTAAAAAGTTTCGAGACTCAAATAAAGTAAATACAAACCATGCAAAAACGAGACTCCGAGCCTTATCAAAAACGCTTCTGAGATTTTGAGATCCTGCCAAAATTTTCCGAGACCCACGTTTTTCGAGGTACCATTCGCCACCCCTCACTAGATAACGGAAGTAGGTCTAGTGGTAATCGCTTTGGTTCATTTAAGATGTGCAAGTGCATTTTTGGTCATTAGTATTCCCTTTTTTATATTCTGGTTCAGTTGGAAACTAGCTTTCTTAGGATAATAATCCTAAAAATCATTTCTAAGTTTTAACTAAAGAGAACAAGTTACTAGCTCAGATCACTATCTAGATTTAAAATTAACATACTTTCCCAAAGAAAGGTAAATTGAAATTTGATGGAGGGGAGTGGGAGTGGTTCCTAAAGTCACTTTTTTAAAAGAGAAGTTAGAAGTTTACTGGAATTTTAGAAGGATGGGTGGAGTCGTCAAAAGATACCGCTGAAAAGGAGTGGAGTGGATTGAATAGAGCTTGTCACGGTTTTCGACGCCGTCTTGACGAGGAAGCAAACCGGCGTGAGAAATTACAGTGTTTGTATGAGAATCTAATGTCAAATAATTTCTGTAGAACGGCTGTTCTGAAAAAAATATGAATTGTAAACTAAAGCTTCCTCCTAAGGATTCTTAGACGACCTAGAACCACTTTTTTAAATTTTCTATCCATTTGTCTGTAAGGAAGTCCCGGGAAAAATTACAGACAAATATATGGAAAATCTAAAGCAAGCCTCTGGAGAAATTTCAGCACAGGTACGCCCCGAAATTATTTAGCACAATCCTTTGTTTTGTAGCTTTAGTTTACAAGTCTTTTTTTTTTTTCAGAACAGCCATTTTACGGAAATTATTTGGCATTAGCTTCTCATACAAACACTGTAATTTCTCACACGTTTGCCTACTCGTCAAGATGGCGTCGAAAACCGTGACAAGGTCTATTCTTAAACAACATAGTAACGTAACTACATCTCACTCAGGTTCTCAATTTCGTTTCAGCATTGGTTAACAAAGGCAACTGTTTGTTTGCTAGTGGTGATTATGAGAAAGCAAGAGAGTATTATCAGGAGGCCTACAATGTTGAGGCATCTTGCACTGAAGCATTATTCAATTTAGGTATGGCACAGGGGTAACAAAATTACTTGTTCTTTAAACCAGGCCCTGGTTGTTCAAACGTTGGATAGTGTTATCCACTGGATAAATCATTACACAGGTGATAAGTATCAGGAAACCTAATTGCACTATACCATAACGTTATCTAGCTTTGGAACAACTGGGGCCCACAACCTTGAGAATTCCAACTGGTGGGAGTCAGACCAGTTGGTTGTTTACAAGCAAGACCGAGGAGTAGAACTCCCCGCTACCGAGAACAAACCCTTTACTGGTTAGGGCAGGGATTGAAAGCGTGACCTCGTTACAATTCGATGCTCTAACCACGCATTCGGCCATTCTGCCTCCATGTGATCTCTCCATTAGTCTTGCAACTCTTGGACCCCTATGGGTCACAGCTCTTTTGTTTTCGGGCTAGGTTCCATTGTTAACTTTGTACGATTATTGTTTTCCCAACCAATCTCGTGAGGTCTTCCGAGAGCTGCAAGATCGCTCGATCTCTTTTGAGCGGGTTTAAAATGTAGTTTATGTTGTGAGGGGGGTCAGTTGGAGGTTAAAGTTTTCTGTCCTAATCATTTGACAGTTTTTATATCTTTTTGGGTTAGTTTCGAATCTTTTATGATAATTTGATTTAGTATAATTACATTGATGATTATCGAAAATAGAGCACTGTGATTGGCTAGGAGCTTTGCTTTATCCCGCTATAATCACCGCGCGGTGATTATAACATTGAAGGCTAGCAGTTTTCAAAATGGCAGCCAGATTTTTTGATGTTTCGGAGTCGGAAATTTATCCATAATTTTATTTCCTCGAATAATCATCAATTTTATTATACCAAAACAATTAGTCGCCTTCGGTGACTAATTGTTAAATATAATAAAAATGCAGTTTTGGTATCCGATTTGGACCGTGACTAAGTGTTAAATTGATGGCACGTGTTTGCCCATTCCTTCGAATGTGGGAGAAATCTTTCAGGTGGCCAGGAACAGTCATGTTGTCTACAAAACGATGCGATTTAGCTTTGTTTCTTGCTCTGTTTTTTCTCTCTCATATTTAATAGGCCTAGTGCATAAGAAGATGAACCGGCTGGAAGATGCTCTTGATTGTTTTCACAAGCTTCAAGCGATCCTCAGAAATCACCCTCAAGTTCTTTATCAGATCGCAAACTTGTATCCTCTTTTTCTGTGACCCATTCGGATTCAGCTTATTAAATGCAATCACAGAGACACCCTGTTGAAAAGCAACCCAGCTAGGGGCCCAGAGATGTGGTTCTATTAACAAAGTTTTTAGATAAGTTCACTGGTAGGTTAGGTTAAGATTTCTGGGTTAAAAATGAAAAATGTAAGATAATTATGCTCAATGTGCACAATGCTCTAATGATGTAACCTCTTTGCTTGGCGTTTGAAGGTAGTTATTTACTATTAATCCGTTTAGATGTATTGTTATATATCTGCTTTAATTCACATGCGTGTATGTCTTTAATTTTCCTTGACTTTGAACCAAAGATATGAATTGTTAGAAGATAAAAATCAAGCTATAGAATGGTAATTTGTAGAACTAGATAGATACATTGTAAGGCTCCGTTTTGCTGTTTCTCGAGTTTCTTTGCCCCATTGGGCAACATTCATGATATCTCAAATCAACGTCATGTATGACAGTGATGTCGACCCTAGTTTTCGAAATGATATTTGTTGTCCTAAATGAGTCCATTCATTTCTACAATCGTGTGAGCTGATTCCAAGTAGTGCGCGCGCGTCATCTTTTTGCGCTTTGGAGAGGGCTTAAACTCCTTCAATAAGATAACCGTGTTAACTGTTCGAGCTGTTCTGGTGAAAAAAAGAAAAGAAAAAAAAAAACAACCTTTCCGGGGTGTCGAGTTTTGAGAAAACGCGATACAATTCAAAGTTGAATCTGCTGAAGAGGTTTCATTTGAATGGTCACATCATAGGATTTCGCCCGTGGACCGACTCAAAAGTTAGAACTACATACTAAGCAGGTAGGTCTAGTACAAAAACAAAACCTTAATTTAAACACGATGACGTTTAAAGCTTGGTAGCTTGAGGGGTCGTGAAAGTTCCCAATTAATACCGCGCTGAAGAAGTTTCATTTGAGTAGTCATGGATTTCATCCTCAGACTCAAAAGGTAGAACCGTATTACAAGAGTCCAGCCTTTACTTTGGGAGGAAAATTAAGGGTTACTATACTGCAAACAGTATTATGTCCAACTGATGATGTGATTGTTTTGTTGGTGCGTTTCTCCAAGGTACATGCAGCTTGTGTCAGTTGTACCTACAGATCCTTCAGTGCTATCAAAACTTGGTGAACTTTACGACAGTGAACAGGACAAGTCACAGGCATTCCAGTATCACTTTGAGGTAATATCTTGATTGGAAACAATCATTCATGAATATCTCTAAAGGCTAAGACTTTGGAATATGGCATTAACCGTTTTGAGCCATTGAAAATACATTACAGTAAAACCCCGAGATAACAGTGTTTTGAGTTACTTGGTACAACTATTTGAGTACTTAATACTGTTTTATTCGTGCAAAACTGGAGCAAGGTCATAGAAAAGTGGAATCATTTGTTTTTTCAATGTGTGATCATAAAAATTTAAGTGTGCTAATCGTTATTTCTGATATTTTGTTTAGTCCTACAGATATTTTCCATCTAATATTGACATCATCTCATGGCTTGGGGCTTACTATATTGACTCACAGTTCTGTGAAAAAGCAATTCATTACTTTGAGAAAGCTGCTGTAATACAGTAAGTTATCTTTATACTAGCCTGAAATTCTCTCTTGTTAAACCAAACGGTTCCCAAGGGTACCGCAAACAAATGTTAATGGTCTTTTCAATATAAACTTTGTGTGGCCGAAGGTACTAACTTAGTCTTTTGAAGAACCAAGCCACCCTCGATTACCAGCCTGCTGTTCTGGAAAATGAGCCCACCCTCATTCTCGACTACCCCAAGCCTACTGCAGAACTGTCTTAGAGCCTGTTCAAGTGACGGCACATCCGCCATGTTGGTTTCCCAAAATGAAAAATTGGCGCCATGTTGGTGTCCCAAACCAGTCGCACTCATTTGAGTAATGACAGGTCATCAGTATGGAATTTCTGTTTCTTCGGACGTCATTTCGCATGAAAACCAGCATCGCGAAATGTCGTCAGGCTACATAAATTCCAGTTGCAATCTGTTTCATCGTCTTCAAATTTGTCCATCTGTACTGTTTTCTATCAAAGTTTTAAGCCGTGGTTATTTTTATGTGCGGCTCAATTTGGTGGCTAGTTTACAAATTGTGTCAAGTTTTGAGTCGCGGGTCTTTTAAATTCCACATTTAATAGATACAGCAAGAAAAATAGCAACGTTGTTCATAACCTTTTAAACTAAAATCCTTTTTACAAATGCTCTAGTACACTAACAGACTTATGTCATTTCTTTTCAGACCGAATGAAGTCAAATGGCAGCTTATGATAGCAAGTTGCTACAGAAGAAGCGGTTAGTGGTTTTGGGCGTACTTCGTAAAAACTTCTTTAAAAACATTGTGAAATGTCCCTCAGCATAAGTGCATCAGCACATACAGTGTTATATACAGCTGTACAATGTAGTCTGTAATCTATAGACAATTCTGTGTAGTTGGTCAGTATTTTTACTAGAATATTATTTGTTGATCCGTTGAATTATGCTTCATTCTTAGGTAATTATCAGCAAGCTCTGGAAACGTACAAGACAATACACAAAAGGTTTCCAGACAATGTGGAATGTAAGTGCTACTACTGGAAGAGTGAGGAAAAAGCTTTGCTGCCTAGTGAATTCTAATGAATGTACTGATCTTCAATAATGTGTTCGTCTTTAAGGTCTTAAATTCTTGGTGAGAATTTGCTCAGATCTTGGATTAAAAGACGCTCAAGATTATGCCCAGAAATTAAAGAAAGCAGAAAAAGCGAGGGAGTTAAAACAACAGGTATCTTGTAAATATTTGTTTCAGTATTTGTTTTTTTTATCTTTTCTTTGCTCGACTAGCGCGTCTTTTGGATACTGAAAAGGTAGATAGCTAGCTGGCAAATACAGCCAACTTATGTGTAAATAGCCAAACAAGATATACGCTTTTGCAGTTTTCCTACGTGAGAACAGCAGCCAGAAAGTTATTCTTTGCGTTCGCTTTTACCGTAGACCGAACAGCGCTAACCATGGAAGGTGAAACTTCATTAGTAAAGCGTAGGCCTGCAGAGTGCAATGTCACTAGTTCCATCCTGGGGCTAGCCTGTCCGTAATTGGTACTTTCGTGCTAAAGACATTGACACTCAAATAAAGGGCATTTTCTTTTTTTTTTTTTTTCCTGCGAGCCTAGGTTTCTTTATGGCATAGCTTCTAGAAGTCTTTCGTGTCGCTTGTCAGTCGCGCAGTTGGTTTAACTTGAAAGAAACCTGCTCGCAGGGTAGAAATACGTGTATCGCAAAACCTTGTGAGGTTCAGGTAAAGTACTTATGATTAGTTATTCGGATTTGTCTTTTATTAGCGTGCAAGCAGTGGATCACGAAAAGGAAGTGGAAGAGCCGGAAGTGCCAATATGCCCGGGTCTACTAACTCACGAAATAGCAGCGCGGGAAGTGGTGAGAGAAAAAAAAACCTTTGAATTGCATTAATGAGTCAATCAGTTTAAATCCCTACTTTCACTAGCCTGATTCTCAGACGTCCAAGGTCGTTTGCGGTCCCTTTCGCTTTCGAAAGGGACCGCGAACGACCTCGGACGTCTGAGAATCAGGCTATACTTTCACATGGCCAGGACTTATAAGAGGAACTTGAACGCAAACGCAAACGCAGCTGTCTGCCTTGTTCTTCCTAAGTTCAATCGCATCACACCAGTCCTTTGTGATCAACATTGGTTACAAGTGGCCAACCGGATTCACTATAAAATACTTCTTTTAGTCCACCGAGCTCTCTGTGGTACAGCCCCTGTCTACCTGAATAAGATTCTAAGTTTCAGAGTTGGAAAGATTCTAAGTTGGAAATTTTCATTGGTTTTTACGATCGAAAACATTTAAGAAACTAACTGGCAGTTGCGACAGCTATACTGTAAATGAAACCACCCAAATTTGTAAACAGAAATTAACACCTTCTTTTATCAATTTCTGTAATAAAGATTAAGGGCCTGTTTACATGAAGGTGGGGGACCCCAGGTAGGTGAGGTAACATGTGGAAGTTACCCCACCTAACATATAAACGTGATCACATTATATAATATGAGCGATTATATGGACAGGCGGATTACCCCACCTAAGCGGGTTACCTCACCTACCTAGGGTCCCCCACCTCCATGTAAACAGGCCCTAAAATCCCTGCGCATCATAGTTACTTAGGGCGCGATCCATTCAACCAAAATTTCCGGAAATTTCGGTCCACAACTCAATGGATCGGTTCGGTCCAGCCGGAAAAGTTTCGAAAAAACGGGTCCACCTTTTGAGGTGGACCACTGTTCCCGGTCTGACTGGTTGGAATTTTGGTTGAATGGATCGCGCCCTTAATAACCTTCTTTTATAATTTTTGTTGACTGTTTCAGAGTCAGGGCGCATGGATAGTGGTGGTGGGGGAAGAAGAAGTGCTAACCGCTCTGCTGGGCGAACAAGACCTATTATCCCTGATAACGATGACTCGTATAGTTTTGGTGGATCGAAGGAAGTTGGTGAGTTTAATTATATATATTGTTTCTGTGTTGTTTTTTTATGAATTATGAATCCAGAAACCAAAAACCTTCATGCACAAATATGTTTACCTTTTAATTAACGTATTTACGAGACTTTTACCAGCCAAACTGTTGAGAGGGTCTTGAGATCTGCTGCTGTCAAAACATATCCCGCTCTCAACGCTGGTGGTGACTGGTGCTTTAAGGCATGCAAGTGATAAGAGATGGTGTTGTACATCGTCACCAAAAATGTAAGCGCGTTTCTACTTACTGCAAGCAGTCGAACCTTCATGTGCGACCACCCCACGTAAGCTACCATCTATCCAGAACACCAGAATTTTTCCCAGTCAAAGCCTTGGAGTTTCAACCTATCGTAAACAACCACCTGTGGTAAGCGACCGCGACCGCATTTTGAGGGTGACTGCTTTATAATTAGCCATTGTCTGTAACCTCCTGTGAGCGGCCATTTGAACCATGTTCTGATCTGTATTATTGCAGTATGTACTCAGTGGCGAATCCAGACCTTCAGATAAGGGGGGTGGGGTGGTGGGGTGGCTTTCTCAAATGTTTTAGGCTCTTTGGGCCTCAGTTTGGTCTAAAAACAAGGGACCCCTCCCCTAGATCCACCACTGGTACTATACTACTAAGTGCGTGTGAAGAGCTTTTAGTGACGACATGGAACTACACATATCGTAACTTAAAAGTTGTTTGTCGCAAATTCTTTTCCAAAAAGTAAGTCTCAGGACCTTCCTCTCCAAAGACGTTCTTGTAGTTTGATTCTCGTAAGCGACCACCTCTCGTAGGAGAGCACTAAATCTTCACTTTGAATAGTTGCTTAACTGCTGATTCTTGTTCCATGTATGGTAGATGCTACATATGCAGACCCCTTGGGTGAAGCTCCAGCAAGACCCAAGACTGCTGGCAGGCAACGACAGCAGCAGGTTGAGGACGAATTTGCAGATGAAGAAATTGGAGATGATCTACTCCCAGAATAATGGAGCACATCAAAAAAGTTTTAAAACCAGAAAAAGTCGTTAGCGAACCTCATCTCAAACTATTCAAGAGACCGCACATAAACAGCCATTGTTATTGCAAACCAGATTTTTATGTACAAATATTCGTAGTCACTGGTGATGCTTAACTTTGTGTGGAGGAGTGAAAGCTAGAAAGTTACACATCTTAAGTTATTGTCAAATTTCACTGTATAAAAAGTGTTTCTCTTTTCCTTTCCTAACTATGATTCATTATTTATTGGTAAAAAGTGATTGTCCAAAGTGATGTAAAGTAATAAATTTATCATTGTGCCCGATTTAGACCCGCATACGTACTGTCTTGCCCCGATAAATATTTAATTACAGCGACAAAATCGCAGAGTAAAACCTGAGGACCCCCCCAAAAACATACCTAGGATAGCCGTTGAATAATCTAGTAGTTGCTCTATTATGTTCTGTGTACGAAGAAAGTACTTTATTGTTTTAATCGCAGCTTTTTTGGTAACTTGCCTACCTCTATAACACTCCGATAACTACTCAAGCAGGAATTGGCTAGTGTTAGTTCATATTGTACCTGTAGTTCATATTGTAGTAACCACGTACCTAATCTGTTTAAGTATTTGTTGTAAAATGTTGTTGCTCCAGATTGCAATTAAAACTTACCAGACAAGTGTATACCTTCTTTGTGTATAATGCGATTGGGGTGGAAAAAAAACATGCGTTAAATACAACATCGTCGCTGATAAGTCACTCCTTAGTTTTGGCGATTTCATAAATAATTTCCTGAGCCTTGATTACCTCTCATTAATTATATTATTTTGGCTGACAATCAAGAACTTTTTGCCAGTAGTTCAAAATTTCAGTCAAAGAAACACTGTAGAAAAGCGAAAGAGCACAACTGTAAGCATTAGTAAGGGTTCTAAATGGCACAAAATTTGTCCATTCTTATTCATTCAACTTTTAACCTTTTTAGTGCCTGGAGCATTCTCGCAGGGGCTGTCAGTCGGGTCGGGAGAAAAGGTGGGATGAAAGTTTTCAAGTACGGATGAAAGAGCCCCTGGGTACCTACTCTCACCAAACTATTTCCAAAAATTCAAGCGGATTCCGTCTCTTCTGGACACAAAAATGCTTTGTATTATGGTGCCCAATCGGCGAACAGGTTCTTCCGAGTTCTTTTCGTGAGTTTGTACACGACGGCTATTGTCTCGCCACACTTGCCCGGTTCATTCACCAAGCTTGTGCGTGCAAGGGAAACCTTTATTTTCTACTTTCCTGACTAGAAACGAATGTACTACCGATGAGTCGAAAAAACGTTTGGGATGCCATCAGCAGGAGCAATTCAATTTGCCCTGAGAATATTCTGTTTTTGACGGATCACAATGTATCTTAAATAATAGGAAGTTTAAGCTGCGGCGGCGACGAGAAAGTCAAATAAGCAATAACTTGACAAGGCAAAACAACAACTTTGCACGTGCATCAGGCTTTTTTGTACATTTCTTTGCCGTCAACGACTACTCGTAAAAATGCCTGATTTAACAATAGCCGTCGTGTACAACTCACGAAAAGAACTCAGGAGAAACTGTTCGCCGATTGGGCACAAAAATACAAAACATTTTTTGTGCCAATCAGGAGCCGGCATCCGCTTGAATTTTTGGAAATAGTTCGGTGAGAGACAGTACCCAGGGGCTCTTTTGCCCATACTTGAAAACTTTCATCCTACCTTTTCCCCCGACATTTCTAGAGCTGAAGTCCAGATTTCAAAGCTCAGAATACCTGATTTCTCAAGCAAAAATTCTTGGATTCTGGAATCTGGATTACCTGACATTGGGCGGATCGGAAGATGGCGCCCTTTGGGTGGCTTTTTAGGGTGAAGCACAGGTGACCAAGCTTCAAACATACATGACCATCAGCAATGCTGTGAAAGGTTCAAAATATAAGAAATTATATGGAGGAAAAAAGAATTGTTTCTGTAACCAACGAATGTGAAAGGATTCAAATAAAAATGGCCATAGTGTTTCTTTTTTCCTGTTTGATTAACTGGGTGATTTATGGCCATTTAACAGGTTTTATTGGAACCGGTTAAATTTCTTTCATAGAGAGAACAAACAGGTTCCAAGAATTTGTGGAAGTTGGAGTTGCATTTTGCAATTATTTCTTGTCTTCTCATGGGCAGGCACTTGTCTTCACACGAAATATTCACATTTTCAATCATTGCAAGTAAATACACAAAATGTAATTTACTGAATTTTATGACATTTTTGATTTACAAAGAGGAAAAATTGTGAATCTCTTTGACTTAAAGCCCTTTCTCTTGCTGAAGCAGTTCCAGAAACAGTTGGATTCCATGCTTCAATCAGAAGCAGAGAGTCCATTGACAAATACTTCTGGACCAGGGGTTCTCTAGACTACAACACATGCAGCCTGAATTTTTGCATAGGCCAAGAACTTGTGCATGACGAGGTCTGACAAAAGGTCTTTAGCAAGGGGGGAGAAATTGAAGGCATCTTGCACCCTGAAAGACCGATTTTGAAAAACCATCATGTGGTTGGCCTGGCTGGATTAGCTTAAAGGATGTCTGACCACAAACTCAGAAGGCTAGAAGTGAGGCTATTTACCTGGTACTCAAACCCATACCAAGAAATCAAGGGAATGAAACAAAGGGAATGGCATTCATATTTCCTCACAAGTAGATTTTTATTGTTTCAAACAAAGAACTAGGCTCCATTTCGGCTGTTCTCTTGGTCCTCCCCGAGAAGAGATGGCTGGACACGCGAGTAGCCTATCGTGTGTGTGACGTAAATTCAAAATATAATTTATGCATTGTTATGAAACACTAAAAATGGGAAATGTTATTAAATACATAATACCGAATGCATGTTGTGGTTTGCATTGTCGTCACTTTGATATTTGCACAAACATGACTGACTGTATTAAGATTGACCTTGTATTACCGATGGAGTCCGACTTGACAGTTGTCTCTTTCATATTAGCTGTCAACAACCATAGTTCCGGTTGGTTGAATTTCAAAAACAAAGCTACTATATGCCGGCTTCTCTAAGCTAATACTTTTCTTGGTAAATATTAATTTAGGTTTTTAAGCTTAAAACATTCTAAAACACAATCGCGTGCCACATCAAAAACACATTTGCATCTGCAATTTGAAATCTGCTCCAGAGAAGTAGATTTGAAAATAAATTTGAGCAGGTAACAATCTGATTGGTGGTAATTGACAATAGCGAACTCATGCGTCCAGCCATCTGTTTAGGGCAGGAGCGGGGACTCATTTCCCAACGGCGCCTGGTAATCGAGCCTAACAAAGCACTGCCTTGATTCCCAAAAAGAATAAACATAAATGAGTAATTATGATGGATATAGTAGTTACTAAAATCCAGGCCTGTGCTTTTTCTTTCCTTTGCCAGTTTTCTTTGCCTTTTTTGCTTCAATCCTTTCCTGGATATGTTTCTTTCTCAGTTTCTGTTTTTCTTCAGTCTGTTTCTTTTGATAGTCAGTCCTATCTTTCCACTGCTTTTTACTCCTTGCTTTTTCCTTCTCTTTCTTTTTCATAGCTTTCTTTAATAATTTAGGATCATCAAATTGCTTCACGCCTTCTGCTTTTTCTATTGCATGTTTCCATGAATGCTCCTCCTTCACTTTTTTAGCTTTTTCTGCATCTTCTGTCTTAAGCGTTTCCAGCTTTTTTTTGTGTGCTTCAGCTTTTGCGAGAAGTTTCGAGTAGTTTTTCGCTTTAGTCCCATGTCTTGGTTCTTTCTTTACTTCCATGAAATCAAACTTACTAAAAACAACTTCACCGCTGTCGTTTAATATAGTCTTAGCAGGCGACGAGTCCTGTTTCTTGGGAGTTTTCACGTTCTTTTGTGCAGAAGCATTTTTTTGTTTATTTTTCTCTTTGACTTCGCTTTTAGATTTCTTCGCCCGTGTATTAGTATGCCCTTCTTTTCCGTCGAATGCTTTCCGTTTTCCCTGAAAGTCTTTAATCCTGGCGTGGAGACGAGACCTTAACTCATCCAGATTTCCACTTTCGACCTTTTCAACACTAAAACCAGTCCTCGCGATACCACTGCCTTCCTCTTCATCACCAAAGTTTTTGGATTTTTCTTTTTCCTCAGTCTCCTTTTGAATTTCATGAACTGTTTTGTGCTGATTTGGGTCGAGCCTCAATCGTTTTGCCTTCCTAGAAGCTTCTTTGATGACTTGTTTCGGAGCTTTCTGTTGGCGATTCTTAAAATATTTACTTGCTAATTCTTCTTCGTCAACAGGCAAGTAATATTTCACTGGTATCAATTCGATCAAAGAGTTGAAATAAGCAGAATGACCGGCGAGACGTTTCTCAAGGCCTTCTCTCATTTCGTCCACCATCTTGCCTTCCACATGTTAGAAAGCCTCACACTGATGATGCTTTCTGATTGGTTGTCACTTTGGAGAACAGACAGAGCCATGTGACCAGACCAAGCGGCTTTCAAGATGGCGGACGCTGGTTTCTTTCGGGTAAGAAAATTTTGCTACGCGTTTTAGATTTATCTTCTCTTTTCGTAAAGTCAGTTTTATTCTTCTGACAACTTAAAAACTTTCTCCCCAGGGTACAAGTGCGGAACAAGACAACCGGTTCCTTGATAAGCAAAAGAAGCTGTTAAAATCTATGCGCTTTGATGAAGTCCTCAACAAAAAGGTTGGCCCATGATCCATCTGTTCTTCTGATTTCCGCTTTATAACCTTGTTTTTGTTAGGGAATATCCTATAAGTTTTGTTCATAGTTGTATTGTATATAATTTTTCAGGTTATAAGTCAGACATAGCAACGACATGACACATGTGCCCTTGTGAAAATTAATTGCATCAAATTACAAACGTAGCTTATGCTATCACAATACTTTCTTGCAGTCTGATAAGTCTGGCATGGCATTGACTGAAACTTTCACTGATCTCGTCAAGGCAGTGTATTCGGTTAAGACATTGCAATAACACGTTGTTTTCGTTTATCCCACATGTAAGTTTTGTTTTTCGCGGCTGACTTCCGGAGATCAAATTTTTTCTTTACAGCTAGTTCTTCGAATTCGTTGCAGTTTAGGCCCGGTTTTCATGAGCCTAATTCGAATTAAGGTCGACCCTGATTATTTTGACCCACTGAATTAATTCAGACGCTGATCTTAATTCCAACCGTACTAACTTCAAAAGGAGAAAAATGCTCATTTCGGTCAAACTAGTTGCAAAATATGTCATAATGGCTTATGCATTAGGTTAGGCACATGAAAGTTAGGGGTTGTAATCAAACCAATTCCAAAATTGCTCCAAAGTCAAAATTCCTGGCTGGGCTAGATGGGAAGAGCGACTCAGCCGTTCCATCCTAATGGATTCAGACATTGAACTTTTTATAATATACTTTAAAATTCAATGTATTAGGTTTGGATAGTGAAAAGCTTGGAGTCTGATGTCATGTACAGAATACAGGGCCATATTGTAATACAGAAGCGGCATGGTAGCATGATTTTAACCCTTTGACTCCTGAGCGCGCTTTTAGGCACGCTTTCAAATAAGGTGTACATATTGTCTCAAAAAAGGCTCCAAAAGGCTCCATATTTTGTCAAATGACACTTTATGATTCTTATATGAAGTTATTTAAAGTATGATTCCATTTCAATCGGTTTTTCGCCATTTTGGACTAACTTTTTGGCAATATTTCCTCGCCATGCTAATGATAACCTTTAAAAATGGCGTCAGACACGAGTGGAGTGGATCGAAATATATTCGCAGCACTGGATTTTAGCGATGATCCAGATTAGGTGAAGATTAGTCCGATTAAATGGACGAAGATGTTGGCAACTATTCAGAGCTTGAGCATGCAGATACACAGTGTGGTGGTCAAGAAAATATCGAAGAAAGAGAGCGAGCGGGTGCTTCGGTGGCCACAAAATGGACACTGTCAGTTGTAAGAGACTGCTAAAGGCAAACAGCTCTCCAAAGAACGTTAAGTCAATACATATATATATGTGACCCTCCAAGCGAAAAGGGGTCTTAACTCAAAGCGTTTCAAAGGCGTTTATGTTTGAAACGCGTTTGAAACCCGTTTCAAACAGTTTGAAACCCGTTTCAAACGCTAGGCGTTTAAAATGCAACGAAACGTGTTTGCATGTGTTTCAAACGCCAGACCTTTTGCAGATCTGTCAACAGTTAAAATTATTTCAGTTACAAACATAATTATTCCACAAAAGTCAGGAATGGTTATCCGATTATCGTTTTTGAAAACAAAAATGGTAGCTTTGAAATCGTGAAACAGTGAAGTTGAGACCGAAATCAAAATCAAAATAAAACAAATCAACTTAATAATACAACTCTGCAATAAAGCAAAAACTATTCCTGTTGTTTGATGTGAAATCGGGATACATCAGCTGTACATGGCGCAAACAGTGTAAGAACCGTATTTAAAGAAACACGTTTCCCACATTAGTCATGAGATTACTTCTCTGTGTTGATGCAGACTTAAAACAACATCTGACAATTCAACCTGAAAAACATTTGTGACCTTATATCGTATACTTATCTCACCTTTTTGTTCCAAAAGAGCTCAAGAAATTATGTTTCTGTGAAGGTTGAGTCCAACCGTAAAATGATCCATGTTGGCGTGTGAGTCGCAATTGTTAACTTTATTCTTAAATTGTGTTTTCGTTTTTTTGTTTTTAGTTTGGTGTGGGTTTTCTATATAAAAAACAAATGTTTTTGAACCAATGTTGCAAAACACGAGTTGCATTTTGTTGCCCGCTTTTCGGTCATTCTTCATGCCCATATATGGACATAAAATGTAGAACCACAAATTACATAACTAACTTAACCAGGGTACGCGTGACTAAAGAAACAAGTCGCGACAGCAGTGTAAAAGTTCATGACAAATACTTGGTGCAGATTCATTTTCAAAGGCATTTTCTTTTTAAATGTGTAAAAATATCAACCGATAGCAAAGGCAAGAACAAGCTCGCGGGGAAGCCAGCGATGATCGCTGTTTGGTTATGAGGCTTTGATAAACATCTATTCATGTGCAAAGAGAATTGCTCGTGTAAAGTAATAATAATGGAACACTGTACTCTTCCATCATGCAAAGTGTGAAGCTAGTGATATTTGTGGGTTTTGGTTTTGGCGGCCGTGGCAGCCTTTCATAGTCTCTCGCACGTGTCTTTGTTGAAAGCACCCTTCCGACAAAAGAGCGCCGCCATGTTAAGAAGGTAACAATTTTGCGAATACATAAGGTTTCACGCTGTACGTTAGCACTACCGAGACTTTTAGCGACGTTTACTGTGTAAAATAGAACAATACCAAGTAAAACAGATGCACTTAGATTCATCAAAGTAGTTCTAGTACCTGTTTGAAATCACGGAAATATTTGCATGTATTTGCTATATTAAATTCGAGTTGAAATAAAGTTTAATTTATTGCATTGCATCAACCGCATTCTGCAAACACATTGAATGAATCATAAAACGAGAACCTGTGTGGACCTTGAATTCAGTAATTATTTGCATGTTAATCCAGCGTTTCAAACGCCATAAACGCGTTTGCCCCGTTTGATACCCAAGGCGTTTCAAAATGTTTCAAACGGGTTTTAAACTGTTTGAAACGGGTTTTAAACTGTTTGAAACCCGTTTATTTTTGTTTTAAACGCTGCGTTTATAGCGTTTACTCAAAATTTCGTTAAGACCCCTTTTCGCTTGGAGGGTCACATATTTTGAAACCCTGATATGTCTACGTTCTAAATATGTACTATTGTAGGAACTTTACCTCAAAGGGAACTTTTGAGATGTTATTTAGTGTATGTATGTCAAAACTGAAGCAATATGACACAAAAACTCAGGAGTCAAAGGGTTAAAAGAAATGAGGCTAATGAAAACGTAACTTTAAAAGTTAGATAGCCTGCATAGCAAGCATTTCCAAAAAAGTATTGCATGAAAGTTGGGGAGAGAAAGGAAAAGACAAGGAAGATCAATTGATGTATGGCTCACACAATTTATGTTTCAGAATTTAGCAGACTGTGAACTACATTATTAAGATAAAATAATGTAGATACTACAGACTTGTAGTTGAATTTGTTTTACCTTTACATAGTTTTGTACAAGTGGTGTAAAATAAATGTTGATAAACAGCTGTCTAATCTGTCCTTTTTTGCATTAGGTGGACATGGAAAAGGTTAACTTGGATGTTGTAAAACCATGGATAACAAAGAAACTCATTGAAATTCTTGGATTTGAGGATGATGTAGTTATGCAGTATGTTTTAAACATGCTGGAATCTGAAAAGGTAAGAACAAGCTGTAGGCACTGCAGACCAAAAGAAAAATTATCGTGTTTTGCCCTTTTAAATACTTATTATTCTAATCATTAGTGAATCCCCTGTCAGTGCCCCCCAACTCTTAATTAAAGTGTGTGAAAGCCTTGTGTTTGTTGTCCTGTGCTGGTCTTCACCACATGTTAACTTGCCTTTTTTACAAAGTGTCAGTTCAAATATTTAACTCTCTTTACATTATTTTTTCAAGTAAGGGTGGCACAGTCATGAGAGCACTCATCTTCCTCCACTTTGGCCCGGGATCAAATCCTGGCAACACCATTTGATGGTTAAGTTTGTTGTTTGTTCTCTCCTTTCTGTGGATTCTCTGGTTTTCCACTCTCCTCAAAAACCAACACTTCCAATTCCTATTCAATCTGGAATGCATGGCCACCTTTAAAAGAGTTCTTAAGAATTCCCAAGGGCTTTGCTTGAAAACAAATTTCAATCAAAAGTTATCTTTTTAAAACAATTTTTCATTTCAGAGTCCTGATCCCAAGTTTATGCAAATCAACATAACTGGTTTTCTGCAAGCTAAGAATGCACGAGAATTTATGAAAGAGTTATGGACCCTTCTTCTGAGTGCTCAGGAGAACATTGGAGGCATACCATCATCTCTACTGGAGAAAAAGAAAGAAGAGATCAAGCAGAGAAAGGTTTGTGCAAAATTGAAAAATAAATACATGTAACTGATTTATTAGCGTAAGAAAACAGCCATTGTTTTGTGATCCAACCACCAGTTTCCTTACCAGGTTATGTGTGAGAAACGAGCACAGAAGTTCCTGCTGATGATGCTTCACTAACGAGATCTGGGTTGTGCTTCTGATTGGCTGAAGCAAATTTCCCATTCAGCATGACCAATCAGAAGCACTACCCAGATCTGGGTACTTATTTGCCATTTAACCTAGTTTTGTTAGTATATCTTATGCAGTTTTCCATATAATTGTCATTTTAAGCACTTTAATATAGATACCAGGCTTGTTTATTTTATCTTTTTCTTTTCATGACTGACCTGTAAACTAGCTTTATAGCTAAGTGTCGGTCATGTTAATAAAGTATGTATGTATGTAAGTATGTATGTCACCCACACTCAAAACACCTGCCAGTAAGGATAGTTTTAATTTAAAAAGATAAAACTTGTCATCAAATTAATTGAATTTTCAAAAATATTGGTCCAGTTTTCTTATTTATGACTATTATTAGGCTTTGAAACTGTTTCCTGTCGTCTGTTGTAATGGATAGCAAAGATGGAAATAAACTGAAACTTGAAAAAGTTGGGCCAACCTTTTCAAGTTTTCAAAACCCACCAAAAGATTGTTATGTGTAGTGCTCCAGGGCTGATAATGGACCACAGGTCGCCAGTCATGATGACCAGCCAAATATTTTTTAGCGCAGACAAACCCTGATTCTGGCCAGTCAAATAATGAATACCATAATACGTCCCATTGGTGAAACTTGATCTTTTTTGTTGCCTTGCACATGATCAAAAGTCTCCTCCATGAAGAAGAGATGTCGCTAATAACTTCAGCACAGAATAAAGACCTAAAACAGTAATATCCTTATGGCGTACATCTGTAAGCCCTTTTAACTGCTTGCTATTATTTTTTATTTATGCTTTTCAAAGCAATAAAGAAGTTAGCATCCAAAAGACTGCATGGATTACCCCAATCGTAGCCCACAAATTTTGCCACAAATATGACTAGTAATAACCAAAGGTTACAGAGTGCGGGCAACAACGATTGAAGGTCAAAACACTTTTAGTCAAGCGCCGTGCTTTGCATAAAGTTTAACGTGACAGATGGTCAAAACGTGTGATCAGATTATTAGTGACAAAAGGTCCAAACACACATGATCAAGGTGCATTCTGTGCATTTCATACATTTTTAGTGGAAGTCCAAACAAATGCTGGCTACATACTTGCGACACATGTGCAACAACAACCTGGAGATTAGGATTAAGGGCTCCTCTTGTTGCCTGGAATCATTTTGGTGTAAAAGTATTTAAAAAGATCTAAGTGAGAATTAAGTTCTAAATTTAACAAATGTACTAACAGTTATATTTTCTTGTTGTATAATTCCTAAGCTGGAACAGGAGCGAATTCAAGCAAGCTTACAAAAGTATCAAGGTGATCAACAGCAAACAGAGCCGGACAGTACTGCTGCTGATGATAATGTGGCCAATGAGAATGGGTCAGGTGGGCCCACAGATGACATCAATGAAGAAATTAGGAAAGCCAAGGAAGTGGCACGGTCTCTGGCAGGAAAAGAAGTGAGTAGTGTTTGGTTTCAGTTGTTTTTGTTTAGAATGTGTGGGAATAGTACAGGCCTGTGTTTACCTATCTGGGAAAGAAAAAGTGCAGATTTTTGACTGGGTGTATGGGTGTGGGACTGCACAATTTGGCAAAACCCTCTCAATCGCTCAAAAATTAACACAATTCACAATCCACACTATACTGAGTAAGGTGCTTAGTTTTACGGTTCATGACAAAAAGATGTTTGGTACCTTTTAAACTCTTTTCATGTCATTCATTTCCAAAAACACCTTTGTTTTTTCTTTGGTCAAACAACTTCCACAAGCAGTGACAAAAAGCATTGAACTACAAGGCTTTCTTTGTAGCTCTGTTTGATCTTGGTTATCAGTTGGTGATCTAGATTCAATAAACGACATATTACATTGTAAATTGTTTGCAATGCTTTGTCAGATGGTTTCTTAAAGCATTTTTGTTTCTGGAGATGCAAAGGCTGAAAGTCAAGCACCAAAAACTATTAAATGCTAGATACATTGTGTAGGTTTCACAATTCAACTTAAACAAAGAAACAACAAGCTTTATAAATCAAATTGTTCATGTATATCAAGTGTAATCCCTAGTGGAAAAACTTCACATTGATACAAACACGATAGGTTATGAAGTAATTGATGATTAATTGATGCATGAAACAAACATTTTTAAAAACATTCTTTATTTAATAACCATGATGAAGAACAACAGTAATTCCATCTTTTCCAAGAGCAGGCTTAATATTACACTATTTATGTACTCCTTATGCCTATTTTTGTTTTTAATGAATGTAGACCAAACGTGCTCAATTCTTGTTTTTCCCATGCAATTTGCCCCCAAAATCACTCACAATTTTAAATTTTTTTCCTGCACCCTCTCAAGAACCCTGATTTATGTTTATTGGAGACCTAGAATAAGGCTTAAAATGAATTCTGGTCAAATAGCAAATTCTCCTTTTGTGTAATGAGCACATACAAGGTTCCAGGCACCCTTTTAGTGCCTGCCATTGAGGGCTGGGGCCAGGGGACTGGGGGCCGTTGGCCAGGGATTTTCCTGGCTACCATAAGCGTGACCCCGGCTACTTTCAACCAAAACTTAGGGGCTATAAAAGCCAAAGGACCTTCTAACAGTTCAAATCCCCTGCCTACTTATTGCATCTACCCAGCAAACTTGTAAATGAATTATAGTGAATATTACACTCCACTCACCAGTAATGGATGTTGAGAGTTCAAAATGTCTGGATTTGTTAACATGCTTTCAGTGTAGTAGAGTCAAATCTCAGACTTAACTTGGTCTGTGTATTAAAACTGTAGTTGATGTTATTGACAAATGTCCTACATCAGAAGTGCCATATTTCGTACTCACCAAGAACAAGTTTGTGCAAATGTACATGTACATGTAAAAATGCAAGAATAGTAGGCATCATGATAATAAGAAAATGTGGACTGGAAGGCTAGAAGGTGCTTTTCTTCCAGAAGGCAGATTTTTTTACCTAACGTTCCAAGTAGACAAGGCTTCTATCTTACTCTGGGATAGAGAAATGAAATATTAAAATCGTTAAGGTAAGCATACCTAGTGCATGTTTTAGTTAAATCTGTGAATGGTGGTGACTTAATAGTCAGAATTATGTTTGATCGTCTGCTCCCCATTATTTAGATAATAATTATACAGTTAAATCACAAGGAGTTTCATTATGATTGTATATATTATTGGTAAAAATTCTCACTCTTGTTGATAATGTTTTTATGACTGAACTTGTTTGCGATGTTATAATAATATGTTGATGCAGGGTGCAAAGAAAGTCAGTTTAACAGCTTTCCATTTGAGCAAGCTCTAGCTAGCATGTAATGGCCCAAGAGTCATTTTAGTTACCCCCCCCCCCCCCCTAAAAAAATTTTTTTTTTTTGGGATGAGCAGGATTGATTACAGTCCTTCTTTAAGGTGAATTTCCTTTAAGAATTCACTTTCCTGTCGGGCAAGTTAAGAACAGAATTTTCTAGCCCAATAGCAAAATCCACCAGTCCTGTTGGTATTGGACACAACTTTCTTTGCACACAGTGATGTGGTGTAGATGGTGTTCACCAATATGTTATTAACTGACCTCATTGCTGGGTGTGTTATACATGTTTCTTTTAAGTACACTCAGATGACTTACTGTTGAAAGTTTTTGCTTCTGCACTGATGCAGTTACTGGCACCTTACCAATATTTTGGACCAGCAATGGACTCATTGAGCAAAACCATTAGTACAAGTTTAGGTTTTACAATACCATCACGACTCAACCAACAGACAGCCAAGTTATAACAGTGCAATTGTCCAATCACGTCAACAAAGAGAGTTAAAAGCCACCAACTGACAATAATTATGCTATTTACTTTGACTCTAATGATGACTTTCAGAAGGATTGTTGAATTGTCTGGGATTACTGTCACCTACATTATTTTATTTACAGTCGTTTTGACATACTCAGGAGTACATTCGGTTTGATGATTTTATTCCACCTTTAATTATTGTAATATCAGTTTTTTAAATTCAATTTTTGTTACCATGTGTTTATTCTAGACAGCTCAGGACAGTCCTAAAAGAGACTACAAGAAGTCACGGCGAAACTCTGATCACTCAGACAGTGGTGACAGTGATGATGAGGATGAGAAGCAATCAAAGAGAAAGAAAGAATCATGCAGAAATGCTGAGGATAAAGATGAAAAGTCTGATTCCCCATCACTGACGAAAGTGAAAAAGGAGAAAGATGCCGATGAGAAAACTAGAAGCAAGTTTCTTCAACCAAACTGGCGATCGCGACTGCTATCCCTCGCTGCACGACCAGCTGAAAGGGACAAGCCAGGTTGGGATGCTGAACATAAGCAGAATGTTGCACTTACAAAAACACCAGACATAGATGTCATCTTAACTGGAGATTCCATTATCAAGGGTCTTAGTCGTTATCCCAGAATTTGGAAGAAGTATTTTCAGCCCCTTAAGTCACTCAACTTTGGCATGGGTGGTGACAGAACACAGCATGTTTTGTGGCGGCTTCAGAATGGAGAGATGGAGTGTGATCCTAAAGTAGTAGTTGTCCTATGTGGCACAAACAATTTGGACAAGAACAGCACAGGGGAAATAGCTCAGGGAATATTGGCTATAGTTGATTATATTCGCAAGAAAAAGCCAAATGTCAGCGTCGTCGTCTGTGGAATTCTTCCCAGGGACTTATATCCTTCTGTAAGGCGTGATAACATTGATGAGCTCAACGAGGAGCTGTTTGAGTACATCAGCTATTCTGAAGAGCTACGCGATGAGTATGTTTATTTCCTGGCACCTGGGACAGGATGGACTAGAAAGGGTGGGAAGCTGGACGAATCGCTGTACTTCACAGATTACTTGCATCTAGTGGAAGAAGGAGATGAGAAGCTCGCAAAATCGATCTCCCGTTTGGTCAAAGAACTTCTCAAAACCGATGCAGACAAAGGCAACCCTGTCCCACATAAGAAGCTTCTCAAGGTATACTTTTATCTTCCCTTGATTGAACTTTGAATCCGTGAAGCTAAACTTGTCAACACAGGATGTTGTTTTCTATTGCAGGTTTTTAATCTTGCTTATTGGTGTATGCAAATAACAGCTTTCTCCCTCTGTGCTTTGCATCAGGCATTTTTCTAATTATTCGTCTTTATCATTCTGTTACATGTGTCTGCACCTTGGATCATGCTTGTTTCTTCTATACCTTTCCCTACAGAACTTTCAGAGACAGCTTTTCAAAACAGAATTGACAAAAACAACCCATTCTTAAAGTGTAATACACCACTTACATAAGGTTTTGATAATAAAAGGTCTTTATTGTTTTTTAAGCAAAAATACATTCTAAAACCAAGAACTCTAACCATTAAAAATAGCAGAAAGAATTACAAGGCTTAAAAAAATTTCATGTGGAAGATCCACATTACATTAAATAGCTACTCTATATTTGAAAAATAGCCTATTAAAAAAAATATTTTTAAGACGCTGGGTATTAACCCTAGGGAGTTGACTGCTAGGAACTCGGAGGCGCACTGAACTTTCTTTTGATTTGGGGACGGAAGGGTACAGATAGTGACCGGGCATACTGGAGATCTTCTTGAATAGTGAGCGATCTACGTAATACGTCATATAATTATGTCAATTTGGTAGGAAACATATTAATTTTGCATTTAAAGCAGCTCTGTAGAAAATTCTGGACCGTTGTTACCGGTAATTCAGGTATTGAGGAGGCGTATACAAGTGGACCGTACATTAGTTTGGGGTGTTCATCTTTCGTGTTTAGATAATATCTTAAAGGGAGTAATGTGTTTGAGGTAACAGCATTTAAAATTTTAAGAGCAGAACCTTTAACAATTTATTGAACAACACATATAGTGGGTATATACCACCTAACTATAGCTCAGTTTGTAGCTCTTTATCCATAGAACAATCTGAGACATTATTAAATTTTTGAGTCTCTCAAATCCAGTAGGCTAGACAGCTGTTGGTAGCATGGTGGCTGAGCGGTTAATACCTTGAACTTTAGATCTGGCATTCCGTGTTTAAACCTTGTTGTTGCATTATTCCCTTAGACAAGACAAAAAAACTGTCCTTCACATTGTCTCTCTCTCTGCCCGGGTGTATAAATGGGCACTGATGCCACACTGCTAGTCATTGAGCAACAGAGAAACTCGTTAGAAGCAGTAGGCAATGAGGTACCAGGTTCACATGTGCACTTCACTCAGTTACTATAGCATCTACTTCAACTGCTGCCTGGTTAGCTCATTTGGGAGAGCGCCAGTCAACTGAGAGGGAGGTCGCAGGTTGAAACTCTGGCCAGACCAGCACTCAGGGTCTTTAAAAGTAAAAAAAAAGTGCTACCTTTGTAATGACTTCTACAAACGGTTAGACTTTCTACTCTTCTTGAATAAGGGTGAAAAACCGTAGGTCCCATCTCACAGCAACGTAAAAGAACCCACACCACTGTTTGAAAAGGGTAGGGGATGTAGACCCTGGTAGTGTGGCTAACCTTCACACATCATTCACATCATGGGCTTGGTGGATACAGTGACTGAGCTCATAAATGGACTGATTGCGGCTGCCAGTGGCACCTTTGTAAGCTGATGTGGGGAGGTCTGTTGTCCTCTCATCCATGACTCTTTCCTTTGTTTTCTTTTCCACGTGAGAGTTTGAAATGTCTAGTGTCTACCATCTCTGACGATCAATACATAGCTTCTGTTGCTATTACTCATCTTTTGGGTGCTGGGCAATGTCAAAAAAGCTTCTTCTTCTGTTGCTCATAAAAGCAAGCCCATTTGCTTGGCAGTTGAACTCGTTAAACTGATTTCTTTAATTGCTGATACTTTTTTTTAATTTCCCGGAGCACCAATATCTTTATTTAAAAAATTTCATATGTGTTACAATGAATTGTTTTATCTCTGCAATGAGTGCTGCATATCCAAGCAAAAAAAGCTCTTTCTTGTCATTTTGGATACCTTAGCAACAGAGACACAGAAGTTTCTGTAAAATTTATAATAGGAGTACGATGTAGCGTAAAACTTTAACAGCTGCATTATTTTAAGGCAGGAAGGCTAACTTAACTTGTAACTCTTGCTTATTACAATAAATGATTGCTTTGTACAGTTGAATATTCACAGAATTCTAGGCGTTTAGTTTTTTAAAAAAGGAAAATAAAAAGGCTGGTTATTCGCTGTGGTCATTTGAGTTTGTGGTGGTATTGTATTTAAAGCTGTAAAAACTTGCTTAACTCCAAGTAGTGGGTCTAAGATAGGGCCACTGCTTTTGAATGCGCCGACCACGTTCTTCAGCGACTTTGTTTGATCAGTTGGTCTTTTTGCTGTGCAAGGACACCTATTGCATTGCAACAAATCCTTTTAGAAACTACAGTATACTGACTTTAAAAAACCCTTTCTTTTCTTCTTCAGGAAAAGGAGATTGAAGAAACGGAAAAAGCGAAGAAAGGTAGGTTTTAATAACATGTAGCTGTTTTCAAGCAAGGGAGCATGAATGTATATATCTGTTTGAAATGGGAGGAGTAATCTTCTACCTACGAAATGCACTAGAAGTTACTTGTTTATGACACATCACTCCTGCACCAACTTACTGAATTAATTTGCGCCTTTATCTCAGAATATTTACACGAAGTGTTTCCCTCTTCTTTTTTTTCACTTGTTTGTGGTTTGTTCAGATTTTTTTTTTCAGCTGAACAAACGAATAGCAAAGGATATTGTCTGTAGTCAATCTGATCTCCAAAATGGCAATTTCTTTGGTTCATAAATTTTCAGGGTCTGATTTGAGAACTTGCATTGTTTCCAAGCACTGTGACCTACAGTTCAACATTTTTTGATCAACAACTGTCGCAAACTGTATTTATTGAACGGAAAGGAGCCCATCAGCCGTATTTTCGTTCAACGACTTTCTGCATGTTGGATGGCTGTTTCATTCTTTAACATGGCATGACTGGCAGTGGAACCTTTTGTCTTTTTCGTAGCTTCACACTACCCCTCTTAGCACTGGTGACATAATTTTATAATTTACTGGGGGCTAACTGGTGATGAGCAAGCATAATGTCACAGGAATCTTCATGCTTCCCCAGGGATAATACTTGTAGGTGCCGGCACTGAGGCTCGAATAATCCTTTACCCTCTTTCTAGAAATTGGTTTGATGGTCAGTAATATATTTGAGCTCGGAAACGGCAAAATGTACTTTGTTCTGCAAGTGTCGTAATGTCCAATCCGCTCTCTATTTCGGTCCTATTTTAAGGCAATTTAGAATTTTCTTACAAACAATGCATTTTAAAGACTTTTCAAGTCATTACGATAGCGCGCTGTGCGGAAACCAAGGAATGTCGAGGCCAGCTGAATGTTTAATGTTTATTTCTACCCTAAAGTGTCTATAAGCTCAAATGTATTTTTTGTTGCAGAAAATGCTAAGGAAAAAGATGCTAAGTAAGTTTTGTATATTTTCTGCTTCTGCCTGACGTTTTGATTTTAAATATTCGCTAATTACTTGAAAACATGCTGACGATTATTATCTCCGTTGTTGAATTTCAGAAGGGATCGTTCCAGCTCCCGCTCCAGGTCAAGGTCACGATCTGGTGGAAGGGAAAGAAAGCGATCACGTGACAAGAAAGGACGCAGGCGCAGTAGTTCTAAGTCCTCTGCTTCCCGATCACGATCTCGGTCGCACTCCAAATCGAGGTCGCGCAGTCGTGAGCGACGAAGACGCTCTCGATCTCGTTCGCCCCGACGCGTTTCTTCGTACAGCAGAACGCAACGATGGTCTCCGTACAGACGACGCATGTCACCATCATCAAGATGGGTTCCACCCAGACGAAGATCACCACCGCGACGCAGGTAAATTGATAGTTAAAATATAATGATTCGTAACACGCCCTCTTGGTCAGAGTCAATCGATTGTCGGGATAGTTAGTGTAGTAACCCAAAAAAACTTCAGTTATGTGATACAATACTCCAGAAAAGAAGGCAAGAAAACGGACGAGGCACATTTTTGGCTATTAGCAAAATTATATCAAATATCATTGAGTTGTTCAAAAAAAAATATCAAAATCGATATGAGATGGTGTTACTTAGTCTTCTATCTCTCCAATAAATGCATAATATTAAACTCTACTCGCAAAGATGAATTTTTATTTCCTCCTCTGTGAGTAGAGCTTTACTGTTGCTATATTTGCTCTACTCTGTTACTGCGCTTTTCAAAAACACGCGAATTCTGAAGTTGCAAACCCAACTGACGGTTGCGTTTTTCGCTGCCGTCAGTCATCTCAGCGGATCTCTTAGGAAACAGAAGTTTACTTCAACGGGCTCAAAGGGTCATGGTTTGTGATTGGTGGATTTCGATCTTTTTTTGTGTTTCTCTGTTTCAGGGTTCGTTGCTTATGATCGTGAGTATGATTGACGGCAGCGAAAAACGTATTTATGAAGGCGGCTTTTGAACTTTAAGGATCGCGTGCTTTTGAGAAGCGCAGTATAAAATGTCTCGACTTTTCAACGCTTATTTGAGGTCAGCGCTTATATGTAAAATTTCCTCTTTGCTATTTATAGCAACTCGAAATCTCTCTCTTTTTTCTGAGGCCCAGTTCAAACGTCGATCTTTTCATGTACCGAACCTAATCCCTTCAATAAAGTACATGAGGAGGTCGACGTTTGAATCAATTAATTTGGGTAGACCATGAATAAAACCAAGTGGCCCACATAAGAATTTCGACTGTGAGGCGACATCGTTTCAAACGTCGAACTCCTCATGTGCTGTACTTCCCATGTGTACGTTCTTACATGGTGCATTTACAGAGCTCATTAGACAACTTGTTTTCGCCACTTCGACATTCTTGCTAAAACTCGTAGTATAATGACGACGGCTACCACTTTTTCCCGCCAAAATGCCGCTGGTTCACGGGCGCGCACTACTTACCATTGAGAAAATCTCGTACGCGTAGTCGTACTCGTCTTAGAATCTAAAGGTGTTCTAATACCACAGACAGTACGTAATGCTGTCATTAAAGATGTGAATATTGTTCATCGTGGTGTCAGATAGGAATGAACGTTTATTCGTTTGTCTCACGATAGAATCGCTTTGAGATATTGATCGCGACGTTTCGACTGCAATACTGCTAGTCTTCATCAGGCGATGAGGTCGATTGTTTACGTGTAGCTATTTATGCACGTTGGTTCACTGTGATTGCTTTTGACTGAAACTGACATATTGTGTTTGCAGGTCTCGCTCTCGTTCTCCACGTCGTAGATCACGTCGTTCCCCATCTCCACGACGGCGTTCACGTTCCAATTCAGCCTCTTCACGATCACGTTCTGTGAGTTTCAGTTCACGTTCCTCACGCTCGCGCTCCGGATCTCTTTCTGCCGAAACATCGCGAAAGGAGAATAAAGAGAAAGGGAAAGACAAGATGGAAAAAGAAATGGAAAAAGAGAAAGAAAAAGAAGAGGAAAAAGAAAGGGAGAAATCAGCGAGTCCCGTGAAAGGTAAGGCGTCTGGGGGGTCTCCTGTTCCACCGCCAACACATCACAGGTCAACTTACAAGAAAAAAGAACAACAGCAATCGCCAGTCAAACAACCTTCACCTTCATCGTCATCACCATCACCCCCACCCGCTCCTCCTCCTGTTAAAGAAGAGAAAGAGGAGAAGAAAGAGGAAGAGGAAAAGGAAGAGTCACCGCCTTTGCCCAAATCCAAGAAAACAACGAGCCGTCGCTACCGCAAACATTCACCGTCGCCGTCCTCGTCTGAGGAGGAGTGGTCGCCTGAAAGAAAGAAAAAAGCAGATCCTTCAAAGGATCGCAGGAAGGAACGAGAGCGAAGTGAATCTCCACGGGATAGGAGAAGGAAACGCAGAGATTCCTCACCCTCCCCGAGAAGAAAACGGCGAGAATCTCCCCCCTCTCCCAGAAGAAAGAGGATGCAAGACTCGCGTTCACCCTCTGCACGGAGAAAGCGAAGAGAAAATTCTCGCTCAGCGTCACCTCCGCGAAGACGTCCTCAGGAAAAACGTTCTGCCTCACCACCCCGTCGAAGGAGAAGGTCTGATTACTCCCCTTCTCCTTCCCCCAGAGACAGGCGCCGACGCCCGGACCCCTCTCCTCCACGCAGCAGGGAGAGACGAAAGGACCGAATGTCACCCCCACCCCCTCCACCTCCTCGAAGACGGCGCCGATCGAGCTCGTCACCACGTCGGTCGGAATCGACCCCACCGTCGCGTTCTGCTGACAGGGGACAGAAAGAGCGTCGCCGTTCACCCGAGCCGGAAAAGGACGCTGGGAGAAGGAAGCGGTCTGAACGGTCACGATCACGATCACGATCACGATCACGATCATCCGAGCCCCCGCAGAAGCCACAGGCTGCGGACAAAACAAAGGCGCGACAAACTAGACGATCATCATCTTCATCCGCATCTCCCGAACCCGAACCCGAACCCGAGAAAAAGAAATCACGCGAGACTCGAGAATCTTCTGAAGGGAAGAAAGCGGCAAAGAGACGGTCACGGTCAGCGACTCCTGAGCGGCAAACACGGGGACGCAAACGCGTGGAACATAAATCAGCCTCCGTGTCGCCTGAAAGGTGAGGCATGCTTAGTTACTCAAGCTGAAAAGCAGTGTGTGGTTGGGGATTGAAGGCGTTTCGACTAGGTCTCGGTCTCGGTCTTATCTGAGAAATAATCCACTGATTTGCTCAGTTCTTCGTCGTGTTTTGCTAGTTAAATGTTGATTATTACATTAACCGGAGCTACAATCTTGAATAGAGTAAAATGGAACAGCAACACCCTCCCCCCCCCCCCCCCCCACCTCCCTATTCCCTTCCCCAAGTCAAGGATGAAGCCACGCGAACGACAAACCGCGCCATTTTCTCATCTTTAATTTTGGGGGGAGTGGGTCTATATTATCCATTAATTTTTTCCAAGATTGTAGCTTCTTTGACCTGCTCTATAGTATTCATAGCATCAGTTTTGACTAAGCCGACAAAAACGTGTCACCCGCCATAACAATATAATGCTAATCTTGGTACCTCTTTGGTTGTTTTTATCTTAATGAACGCCCTTAAGTGCTTTCCCGGTACTTTTTTGGGGCCTGTGAGGGTGTCGAGCCGAAAAATTAGGGAGCTTTAGCAACGACCAAGGCGACGGCAGCGAGAACGTCAAAAAAGCAATAAGCTTATTAAACAAAACAACAACTTTGCACGTGCAGCACACTTTTTTGTACATTTCTTTGCCGTCACCGCACGACTACGGCGTGAAAATCCCTAATTTCACGTTTTATGGAGGACGTAAACAAGCGACAACAAATTTTTCTTTCTCTTTCAAAACTTGAATGTGGTCCTCAAGAAATCAACTCCAGGGAAATTCGCCTACATTTGACATTTTCAGGGAATTGGAATTAGCGCGACAAGGTTTAAGCAAACGCGAATTTATTTTAAAATTGACTCTTTCGCTGCCATCGCCGTCGTCGATGCTAAAGCAGCCTTTCATTAGAGACCATTAGATTCAAAGAGGAGTACGACTTCGAGGACGAGATGTTCTCAATATTAAGTAGTGTGCGCGTGTGAAGCAGCGTCACTTTTGACGGAAAAACGTGATAGCCGTCGTCTTTCTACTACGGGTTTTACTGAGTAAGAATGTCGTAGTGGCGTAAACAGGTTATCAAATGTTAGAAGTTTGATTATTTTGTGATCGAGAAAGGGTTTAACATTCTCTTATAAAACAACAGTGCTACCTTTTGTGGTGAAAGAACAAAAGTACAATGAAGAATTCCGGGGTGTCTTCTCATTGACATTTTGCGAAAAAACTTTAAATCAAATCTCGTACTCAAGTCCTCGTCCTCGAATCTTAAGGTCTCTTGTGCCTCGCGTGACGGCTGCGTGAGAGGCACGTGATAATTAATGTTTGGGATCAATTTAGGTTCCTGGGAAACTGCCCACCTACCCCTCCCCTAAGCCAACATTAACACTTACTTCTCCCTTAGGGCAAAATGTTGGCTTAGGGGAGGGGTAGGTGGGCAGTTTCCCAGAAACCTAAAGTTGTTTTGGGATTTTCCGACGGACATCCCCTCTATTTTTGTTTTTGTTTTGTTTTGTCAACGGAGTACCCCCGGGTGCTCACTGAGCTGTAGTGGAACTCATGGGTCATTTACTATGGTTCACATGTGACATAATCTTGTTGCTTTCTCAGGCCTAAAAGTCGAAAATCAGCGCCGGCTAGGTCAGATTCTCCTGCTCGTAAAACCAAGTCACGTGCTAAAAGATCTGCCTCAGCTTCACCCCCACCGTCCAAGGCTGCCCGCGCACGTGGCTCAAGACGTTCCCGTTCTTCTTCCCCGGAACAGCAGGAAAAATCTAAGTCTCACGCTGCTAAGCAATCTCCTAAGCCGTCTGTTTCACCCGAACCTCGTCAACAGGCTCGATCTGCCAAGAAAAGCCCTTCGGCATCTCCACCACACGAGCGGATGAAGCGAAAGGCAACGGCCGAGAGAGCCTCGGACGGAGATCATTCTCCAGAGGCCCCTGTCAGGAAGGCCCGCAAAAGTCCTCCCGTGAAAGAAGAAGAGGAGGTGCCTAAGAAGTCCCCTAGTAATTCACCTCCTGCAAAGGTAATGATTGAAGCCTGTTCCAAGTTCCATGAAGGTAGTAGAGACCTTTAGATTCTACGGCGAGTGCGAGATTCTCTCAGTACTAAGTAGCGTATTTTCGCGTGGCTTGTTTTCTGGACCACCCTACTATCTGAGAGCGTTGCACAGGCTAAAAAGCATCTTGCATTTTAGTTTATTGTCAGCGTTTTCCATCAATATAAAAAATTTGTGCGTCGAGTTGTCTTCTTACGAGCTACTGATTGGCCCACAACCAACGTTCTCGGAATGCATTGTTATTTTCCCGTAATCCGATTGGTCAACATTGTCTTGGTGGCCTCGGTTACAGTAGTCGCACTGCAAAGTGTCCATGTATCAGGGCTCGACTTTCAGAAAAAAAATCTTGGGGCCACCTGGCCTCCAAGTTTTCATTTTTGGTCGCCAGGACAAGTATTCTAGTCGCCAAAAATTATCTTCAAGAAAAAATAGAATATAATACACTAAAGGTCTGAACACTGATACAAGGAGGAAGGCGGCGCGAACACAAGGCAAAATTCCCGCTTATTTCGCTTGTAATGCTATCATATATCAAGTTATTTAAAGGCCCGCGCTTGACTACTTTAATTTTACACAGCGGAACAGTGGAATGGCTACGGAAAGTTTGATATCCATAATACAAACGTGTTTGTGTTGAAAAAGCTAATTTATTTTTTCATTAACGACCACTGAAGAATACTTTTGGAGAAAATTTTATAACTTAATATATGTCGGGTTGTGTCAATGATGCGTCGCTTTTTCGGTGCGTGTGAAATACTGAATTTCCCTTTCACATATCATGCCGTGAGAATTTTAAATATCAAAAACTCTGGACTTTTATCAGGCTGTGATAAAATTCGATAGATTTGTTGTGCAGACGTTTTTAAATTTTGTACATTCTGTTGATATTTAAGCGTCAATAGTCAGTATTTGTGACCTTCTTTGGGAAAACGTACACAAAAGATATTCCGTTGAACGGTTAGACCGTTAGCTATCCGTTAGTCATCCGTTAGACAGATCAATGAAAATTCGTTAGCAACTCATCCGTATCTGTTAGATCGTTAGCTGATCCGTTAGAGGCGTTAGTCAATTCGTTAGCATCTGATCAGTCTGATCTTGACCCGTAAGAACGTTTATAGTCGTATCCGTTAGCGATGGTCAATCCGTAGATCCTCTGCCTGAAATACTCTGTTGAAGGAGAGACCGTCTTTTTGTGGGTCTGTAACACCATCGCTTTAGAAAAATTATTTTGCAAGAACTTCTTACTGATATTTTAGGGCTTCTTTCTCGCCTGTTGTCCGTTTGCATTGATTAACATTGCTTACCCGTGGGCGGCTGTAAATAGTGAAGCGTAAATTCCCTCAAAGAGTTATTCAAGCTTCAGGAAATGAAATACAATGTACACTTGCAGTTAAACAAATTTTTGGAATTACAAAAAGACTTATTTAGGCTATTAAAGAACAAAATCTGCAAACATTTGTTTTGCGTCCCATATTTGCATTGATGTTCGGGAATGAACATCGGTGAAACATGATCTAGTTCGTTGCTTAGCACGTGATCGAAAGTCTCCTTCACAAAGAAGAAACAGATCGTCAATATTTTCGGGGAAAAGTTGATTTGGTGAGAAGTCTGTTTGACAAACAGCGTGACCTTAACGGTACTTTACTAGAAGTCAATAACATACAATTAATTATAACAATTTATCAGCAAAGCTCTCATTTGGGTGGTCACAGAACGCTTTGTCGCGATGGGCTCAAATGTCAACAGAAATTTGCATTAAAAAAGTTTACTATTCTGACTCATGCATGTAGATTTCACTTTGCGTTTGCTAGCAAGTAAATAAAGTAGCCAAAATCAAACGAACACGATTTCATCGGCTTCATACACGAACACAAAAGTATCAGAGTATTGAATTCAATAAGAAATTTTAAAACTAAATCAAAAAAATCTTGGGGCCAGCCTGGCGACCAGGAGTGAAAAGTTAGTCGCCAGTGAAGAAAATCTAGTCGCATTGGCGACCCCACAGGTCGCAACGTCGAGCCCTGTGTATTTAGCACGTAAGTTATAATTGAGGATATTTTAGTTGCGTTTCCTTCCGGAGACAGAACCGCCACTGGGGATCGAACTCGTGACCCCCGCTCTGCCGCCCAGTTTTGCATTTACTTCTGATTAAATCGAGTTCATTCCAATACATTTGGAACAATAACCAAGGGAGGCTCATATCCGGTGGGGTTTATGATCGGATGTATTTTTTTTGTTTACAGATAGAAAGGCCTATAACTGAAGGGGGGCTTAAAATGTGGGGCAGTCGCCAGTGTAGATGGAGGATTTTACACGGTGGCGCGAAGATATGAATTTTATTTTCGAGTGGCAAAATGTTTTTGCCACGAGAAAATAAAATTCATATCTTCAAGCCGCCGTGTAATGTTCTTTTTATTATATAGACAAAAAGACGTCGATAAAATAATACAGGGAAATTACCAAAATTCCGTCATCGATAAACTCACTGGTGAGATTATGGAAAATAAACCACTCGGGTCCCGGATGTAGTTTTTATGAATTTTACGAGTGGTATATTTTCCAGTAAAACACTGGTGTCTATGTAATAAAGTATAGTAATTTTGTTGTTACTTTTGGTAGGAAAGCTCGGGAGAGGAGCCTGAAAAATCAGAAGAGAAAGAAGCTAAAGGAGAGAAGAGGAAAAAGCATAAGAAACACAAGAAACATAGTGGCTCAAAACACAAACACAAGCGTTCAAAACACAAGAAACACAAAGACAAAGACAAGTCACCAGTGGTAAGTGAAGTTTTTATGTTCTTCAAACTCTTGTGGGCAACAAAAAGGTGTTACTTGTTTTGTAACATTTGCTTCGAAAGGAGTTGAATAGCAATGTTCTGCGTTCTACCAATGCCAAGTTCAGATCTGTCCGTTGCAGCCAATCAGGTTCTTGCAAGTGGCGTGAATACTGACTACTGATTGGATAAAATTACGCGGGAGTCGCGTCACTTTAATGTAAAACAAGTTTTCTTTAGGCCGGTAAAACGCGCAACATATTTGTTGCAAGACAGGTTTGATTCGTGGCCGGTAAAACACTCAACTCTGCGATTCAACTCGTTCTGCAGCAATTATTCAAAACAAGTTGTACGTTTTTGTCGCCCGTTTACCCTTTCTTTACAGTTCAGCGAATAGGCCATTTCCCTGTTCCGTCGGGCCTCTGTATCAAAACGAGGTTAAGTGCTCGGCCTCTATAGACTGAAATGATTTTTTATTCTCTTGCAAATAATTTTTTTTCCACAAGATTAGAAAGGTTGTGCACTTGGCCTCACCTTCAAAGTGGGGATTTTTGGAACTCGAAAGGTGCCTATTCTTTTCACTCAACTAAGGGCAAGGCCAAACGTCGAAATTTTGATACGACAAACCAAACTGAGTTAATGTCCAACTTTTGTCTCAGTTAAGTTCGTTTGAATGAGTTTGAATTGACAAACACGTTCAAGATCTTCTCGGGGACAAAAGTCGATCTTCTCATGAGACGAACTCAATAGATAAATTACAAATTTGTATGGTCAGTTTGAAAACTGTTTCGTGTCAGATTGTTTCCTTTTGAATTTAATTCATGGACGCTTTAAAGTTAAGTTCGACGTTGACCTAAATGGCAATTTGTTTCGTCTCATGAAAAGACCTTTTCTGCCTTCCCGAAAATAAAGGCACGAACTCAAGGCTTGAAGTTGAAGTAAGTTGTATGAAACTGTCCCGATCCCGCTTCTTTGGGTTTACGGTCGATTCGTCTTTCTTTCCGGATCCTGTTCGCTAACTTGTGAAGTCGTTTCGCTCACGTGGTGGGTCAGTTCCCCAACTGCTTTCGCGTAATCAGTGGCTGAAAGAACCAGGTGTGCGTATCGCACTTTTTTGTATCATGGCTGAGAGAACGAAGCATATATATTAACAGCGCTCGTTTCGCCTCTCAGCGGAACGACATAAAACGTTAGCGAACGGGGCTTTGGCGAAACGACTCGTGGGCGAAACGACCGGTCAACCTTCATTGCGTGCTCACTGGAGTGGAAGGCGGAAAAAGTCGATTGACAAAGCCCCTCTTAAGTGTTTGTGGCCAGGGCCGACTAGATTGCCTCTAGACTTGAATTCTATTTGAGTATACGTATGCTTGTAAATGTGCCCTCTCAACATGTGCCCGTCTCGTCTAGCGCCTACAAATAAATTGACGAATAATAATCGATTCTTGCAAAGCCCCTCGTCGGACAGCTGAAAATTATGCATGCAAAATTTGAAAACATGTGCGATTAAAAAAACATGTGCGTTTAAGCATCATCCAGCGTAAACTTCAGCGTTCTGTTGCTCGAAATTTAATATTAGTCACGTTGCCAAGTAGCCTTGTATGTGTGTCGTTTTAAAACGTGAAAATTTTGCAATTAGTAACATGACTGTGTCGAAAAGGAAGGACTAAATGTATATATAACTGCCGCTTGGTAAACTTTCGCCCCCGCGACTTTGTGTACATTGAAGATTGAGATAAATTCAAAGAAGTTGAAGAAAAAAACTTGAATTAGCCCGTCCTATCAAATCTAAAATTTGAAAAAGAATAGAGTTCTTTTTAGTTCCAATGTTTGAGGTAAACAAAATCCGGGCTTGGTAGACACTCCTGTACACAAGTGTACAAGGTTTTCACAACAGATTGCATTAAGTGATCCGGTTGTGTTTTCGCAATAATTTCTGGGGTATCTTCACCCCAGTTTTGCAGTCTGGCTCCCCAATAGTGATTTAAACGTAGTAGATTTACAGGAAAATTTATCGACGTTCCTTGTTTAAGTGCGTTATGATGTACTATCGCCCTGCTTACATGAGCAGGTTTGTATATCGGCTTAACAAGCGGGTTTGCGGGTCCATGTGTTCTCCGCCATATTCTATCGATAAGTAGTGGGTGTTTGCTATCATCCAGTGGTTTTCCTAGAAATAAAAAATTTTGCATGGTTAATTCTGATGCTCGGGGCACCGTTTTACTAAGCTGTTTTACAGCTCTTTGCACGAACAAAGGTTGTTGATCCGTGGGGCTGAAAGGGTACTCGTCGATATCAATCGCCGATTGCCACATAGTTTCATGCCCAAATCGCTCGATACAGTCCTGATAAGCGGCGTGCTGTGTGCCGCCAATGGAATATGGATATGCTCTGTGACTCCAGTCAACGTAAGTCACAAATTCTTCGTCGATAAGTGATTTCAAAGCTAGTGCTTGTGACTCGTTCTTAAGCACGTAAGCATCATAAATATAAACGTGTTCAAATCCAGCATACCGAAGATAGTAAAGCCATTGTCTCATTTCCCGAGTGGTTAATTTCGCGAGGTCTGTATAGTAAATTCGCACAAGAAGCACGGCTGTTAAAAAGAAAGGCTTCGATGAGTTTTCTTTTAAGTGGCACCAGCTTTGACAATTAGTTTTCTTTGTTGTTATGGTGGCATTTTCCTCCTTTCCATCTGTTGTTTTCATTATTTGCCGAGTCTCGGGATTTATTTGTCTTGTGTCTGTAGAGAGTGGCGAGTCGTAAAGTTTCAGTGTAACTTTGGAGAAGTTTATCCTTAGTTGACCAGATGAGTAGTTAATTTCACTGCTGAATTTCTTGTCAACAGCATTTATTATGCGGAGACCAAACGTATACATAAGAAGAACCACAAATAAGGCGTAAAATAAGACTAACATCCATAACAGCTTCCTTGTTGAGATCTGTCGACGTCCACAACGTTTTGGAAGAAAGTTCGTGCAATTTAGCAGTGCCATTTTCATAACCAGTGTCTGAAAGTCAAAAGTATAACGATTGACACCATGTTTACACCGTATCAGCGCGTTTTGCTGAAACTAATCCTTAGGTGGCCAATAATCAAAATGATCGAAGAATAAGCAACATAATAATGACTCAACAACAACGAAACTCAGTTATGCGGAACAAATGTCACAAATGCAAGGTTTTAGAAATGTTGTCCAGTATATTAGTGAGCAATAAATAGAATTATGTTCATATAAAACACATTTTGTGTATTTATTTTTATTTATTTACTCGCTAACTTATTTATTTGTGCGATTTTTATTTACGAATGTCTATGAAGTTGAGCTAAGTGCTTAGAATTAACTAGACTGTTCTCTATTTTTCCGTAAGATCATCGAGATCGAGCGCTTTGCGTTACGGGCGGCCATCTTGCATGACTGTCAAAACTACTTAGGGGACGGGGGCGGTTTGGTAGGACGCGAGAAAAATAGAGGACAGTCCCTCTATTTTTCTCGCTTCCTCCCAAACCGCCCCCGTCCCCTAAGTAGTTTTGACACTTATGCAAGATGGCAGCCCGTAACGCAAGGCGCTCGATCTCGATGATCTTACGGAAAAATAGAGGACTGTGAACAGTCTAAGAATTAACATATTAATGAGTTAAGTATTGAATACCCTTTGACTCACGAGCCAAGTCGTAAGTCGAGTTTCACATGTGACTAGCATTAGAATGTTTCACGTGCAAAGTCTGTTGTTCTTAGTCATTACCATCAGGTTCACCTCTTGTAAAGTTCGCCTTCTGACCCTCTGGCCTTATATGTTCACGTACCGGCCACAAAAATGAGATGTTTTCTTCCCAAGTCACGCGAACGACTTAAACGCTAAAAGCCATGCAAGAGAGCAACCTCTGCTCGCATTTTAAACTACACAACAGACAAGTCACACGAACGATTTCGTAAACGCTAAAAGCCATGCAAGAGAGCAACCTCTGCTCGCATTGTAAACTACACAACAGACTAGTCACGTAAACGATTTCACTAAGAGCCATGCAAGAGAGAAACCTCTGTTCGCGTGGTACGTGATGATCGATCGTGACAAATGCATATGGGGTTCATTTTAAAGAACTGACAGCAAACAAAAACTAATGCCAGGATGAACATGCAGTAGTTCTCATGAATATGAAATTGTAAAATTCGATTGGTATTAAAGCATTAAATTTCGACTTCAAACCCGGATAGGTTCTGCAAATCTTTTCCGATGGAGTTCAAGTGAAAATGAACTGAAGTTTTCGGTCTGGCAGAATTATCGTAATAAACGTGGCAGGCGAAGTTCATTCATTTGGATCGACCCAAACTGTGTGAACTGTCAACTGAGCTCGGTTCTGAATGAAATGTGCCTTGTTTAATCTGCGTCTAGGTTGATTTTGTGAGGTAGTTCAGTATGGCCAAGTGACCGTGTTGTCTTCTCTTTTCTTTAAGCACTCGGATAGAAGTATGGAAGAGGATGACACGGAAACATTGGAAAAAAAGCTCCGGGAGAAAGCGTTACAGTCCATGCAAAGACACAACAAATCTCCCGAAGCCCAACCAGACGAAGATTGATTTGTCTGTTTAAAGATCCTCTCGCCACCAACAAGTAAAAACATTCTTATCTAGGACCAAAAACCACGCTTTACCTAGAGATGTTATGAGGTATTGTTTTTCAAATGGAATCGTCTCAACACTTCTTTGGGTTGATTGTAGCTGTAACCACAGGATGGAGACGAAGCCGTGGTGCTAAGTGAAGGACTATCAGTGCTCTACATTACCTCACAAATCTTAACTTGTCTCGCTTTGAGCAAAGTACAACTCGCCCATGTAAATATTGCGTAATTTCTTAAGTTATGTGTTCGCTTCCGAATACAAATGTAACCTGAGCAGCTTTCATTCAATTTCATTGTCGCTTGATATCATGTTTTGACATTGCAACCATGCAAATACAGAAAGGCCCCGTCCACACGTATCAGATGAAAACAGTGACCGAAAGCGCTTTTTTTTTTTGTCAAAAACGCTCGTCAGAGTGGATAGTTTTGAAAACCCCAGCTTCTCGTTTACGTATGGGCGAACGAAAACGGAGGTGATGTCAAACATCATATACTTCTTGCATGACTCAAGCTCTGTGACAGATGCTGTCGTATTTCCATCGCTTCAGCATTTTCGCGTCAACTGGCGAACATCTCCGTTTTCGAAAGTATCCACATACGTTTGGACGGGGCCTTGATAAGCAGTGACTTTACATGGTAAACTGTGAATGAAGTTTACTGCATCTGAGAAGCGTTGGGATCATGAAGACCTACACAAGGGATGTCATAAAGGCCAAGCTTGTTTTAAGCGAAACCTAAACCTGCGTAAACCATCGAGCGCAAGTGTGCGAAAGCGCGATTCTCACGTGGTTGAAATCCTTGACAGAGTTGTACTTTCAAGTAGGGTGTAAGACATTTTATTATTATATGTTCTTTCGAGTTTTTATCCCTTTGATTAAGCTGTAATAAGAAAAACGTGAAGAGAGAATTTTGTGTCTTGCTTTGTATGTTTTGTCCTGTTTTAGACTACCCTGCGAGCAGTGGTTTCTCCAGGCCGAACGCTACGGGAGAGAAACCACTGCGAGCAACCGTTTGATTTTCCGTCGAGCATGCGCGTGCACGTGACGCCTACGTCAAACGTGAAATGATGTCACTTCCTCTTGATTCAAAAGCGATTCAAAGCGAACGATTCAAAAACTTCTGGACTTGCAAAAATAATGTCGAAATTGCATTCCTTTTTCAATGACTCAACGTTTTCAGCTTCTAGTTTGCAAGATGAAAGACCAAAACGTCCACACTCTCTTATCTGGTCCCCGACTAATGACTTCAGAGGAGAAATAACAATGATAACTGGGCGGTCTTTGTTCATTTCCTTAGCCTAAAGAACAGCCATTTGATAGATCAAGGATTTACCATGCCCCGAAGGGAGTACGGCGAATGTGTCTTTACCTTTCGAAAAAAGAAAAAGTGCCTGTCGCTGTTCCTTTGTCAACTTACTTATGCCCAAAGAATTTAAGCCCTGCAGGACGGAAGACAACGCTTTTTCCATTCCTCTTTGGATACAGCGGGCTCGTTTTAAGGACAGCAATTATAAGCGTAAGCAAATGCGCGAGAGCCTAAACTTGTTTCGAAACAGGTTTTACCTGTTCAAAATTAATTTATTCGTCCACAGCGCTGGACGGCGGCTCGATCAAAGAATCAAACGGTTGCTCGCAGTGGTTTCTCTCCCGTAGCGTCCGGCCTGGAGAAACCACTGCTCGCAGGGTAGTTTTAGACTTGCTACAAGTCGATCTCTGATAAGTTCTTAGGAACAATCGAAGCGAGCTTCAATGAGATCGCGTAGCGACTGAACGAGCGGCAAACCAACCAGGAAAAAATAGGGACTTTCGAAAGTCTATGAATGTTTGGTTTTTTTTCACGAGGGTGGTGACGGTTGACGCCATTTTCGATATCCGCCTCCCGCTACGCAGACGCTTTGCTTTCCATCACGGATTCCTTGCGTGACGTCAATTATAGCAAAAAATCAATATCTCGAAATCACGTGACGCCAATCGGCTGATAGAGAAAAAGGGACGTTAATCTAGTCCCTCGCCCAGCATAGGGAGGTGATTACAGATTCATGCATAAAAAACACCGTGAAGCTTTAAAATGAAATTATGCCCTACTCTAAGGACTCAAATTATGCCCTACTCTAAGGACGAGGCAAGGGTATGTTTTCCTGAAAGAGGCTCAAAACCGAAGATTCACAAGATGCGTACATGGAGGAGACAGCTTTAGCTGTCAGTGGTGAAACTGAAAAACGACAATGACATACTCCTTCATAAAAATCAGCTACGATATGCTTGAGAATGTTCCTAATTTTTTGGACGAACTATACCCTGGGTACCAGAGGTTTTTCTCGCGTGCAGCGGGAATTTTCGGTGTTGGCTGAAGGCCGACACATCTTCGGCCGTAGGCCGAATTCACGAGCGGCGAAGCCGCGAGAGAAACCTCTCTTTTCGCGCGGGTCACTATAAAGACTTGACAGAAACCGGAAACCGTGCTAGAAAAGTCTCTGGCACCCAGGGTAGACGAACCTCGAACCATGCGAAATTTTACCACGATGACAAAATTTACTTTTCTTTCAAAAGCGTCATTTGATGTTCACGTTTGTACGGCTAGTCCACGGTGCTCTTGAGGTAAGTGATTTACCGCAAGGTTTTTTTGCACACTAAAACATTCCAATCCCACATATGAGAGGAAATACTACTTTTTAGAACTCTTTCGCTTATTAATTATCGAATTCTTTTTCATAGATACGTAATTTGAAAACAATTTCTCAGCTAAGCTAAAAGTAGCCTGAGACCAGGCTCAGCATTGTGGGAGAAAGGAAAAAAAATCCGCGTTGGCGAAAAGAAAAATCGGCAAGCAACGCGAGCCGAGAGGTAGTCTTTTCGAATTTACAAGGGCTTCAGTATTAGGGGTGACGAATGGTCTTTGCGAGCATTCGCGAAGCACTGCGATTTTTTTGCGAGCACGAGCAGAAATAAAAAAATTGCTTAGCGAGCTTGCGAGCAACGCAAAAATTTGGGGAGCACGAGCAAGCGAGCACTCGTTTAAATTTTGCGAGCAAAGGTAAAATTTTGCGAGCAGTTAAAAATTTTAATGGACCATTCATCACCCCTAGTATTGTTTTCCAGAAAATTTTAGAAGCAATTTAGCACATTACGAAAGTGAGAATTCTTTTCAATGATTTCTCTCTTCATCACATGCATTTCCTAATCCGAAAATTTTAGGTTTCCTTTTTGCTACGAAAAATGGCCTAACCTGGGGTGTGAAATGTAAAATTTAAATTTCAGAAAATCGTAAGGAATTGATTAGATAAGCTTCGAAAATCTTGTACATGAATGGAACGATCATCTGGAAATTTTTACCCATTCTCAACTACGCAATAGAAAATTCTAGGCAAAATTTGCTTTTCCGAACAGATATTTTACAGAAAACACTCGTCGGGTCCGTGATGGATGTTTTGGAAAGCATCTTCATCGCAAGCACCCAATCTTTTGTCTGCCAGATTGTTTTCCACCTACGCACCTCACTTCAAAGGGATTTGAGAAATGAAATGTCTTTCTCCGAGAACAGCAGCATGCCTTCTACTTCATCATGCATATGCAGTGCCTTATTTTAAGAACCGTTCTCAGAGTTATCAAGATGGCGGATAGACAAACCGCCTTAAACATTTCCTCGTAAGATAATCCAAATATCAGTGTCAACTTAGGGACCGGTCATTATTTGTGACGATCAATCAATCGGCTATTAGTTAGGCATAAAACTATTTATAATATTATTTTTGGTATGAAAAAGGGACAGACATACGTACATGGGTTGCCAGACAAGTTCGAAAACGTTCGAAACCTTCATTAAGGGTGGAGTTGTGACGCCTACAACCCTCCCCCCCGGATCCGCCTCTGGAAACTCAAGTTTGCTGGGCGCCATAAACATAATTCCAAATCTCTCTAATACAAGGAAAAATTAACTCACAAGAAGTTTAAAAAGAGCTGTCACAGGCTCCAGAATCGTGATTCATGCATGGTGTGGACTACGCTGTTGATTTTGATTGAAAATTAAAGTGGTTTCCAGACAGGGAAGGTGTTGTAATCTTGGCATATCATCATATCAATTCTCGCCCTAGCTCTGGATTATTCAAGGGTTCATAATCGTCTTATAAATTTGTTAGTCTTGTGCTTCTCGCAGTTTTTACATTTAGAATTTTGATCACCCCTTCTCATTTAATTTTACCCGTCAAAGCTGTATCTCTAATTCAAGAAAAGCGGAGTCCTTCTGAGGACACTCTGGATCTGAGGCAATGTAACAGAAGAGCGAAGCTACAATTTTCTTCTTTAAGCTCCCTCACGGCAGTCATTGAAAACAACTTGATCTCTGTAGCTCGTATCAGTATGGTTTTTTTTTATAGTTTTTTTTTTTTTTTTTCAACTGTGTCGGTTTTATTTTAGTTCAATAGATAATAAGGAAAAAAGTACCACAATCACTTGGAAGTGCTCGAACATCTCGCAAATTGTCATGCAAATGTGGCAACTTTTGACAGCTGATAATTCAAAGTCAAATTAACAAATGAAATAAGCATAGGACAGTAGTGACACAGTAACTGTTATTAATTCTTTGGTTTAGTTTCGTTTAAGTTCAACAGACGTAATGAAGAAATAGTTTGAAAGACAAATTATTAAACACTTCATGCTTGCATGACTTGTGAATGAGGATTTTTTCATAGTACATATTCATAATTAATTAACAAAAAATTAAAACCCAGATTTAAATCATGTGAAACTTAAAGTCTGCTACGACACTCTCGCGGTTTTGTCGTTTTCAAGAGACTGTTTTTATGATGTAGGAGATGCGTGCCTATAATGATAGTGATAGTTTAAGACTTGAGAATTTTCAGTGATGTATTTAACAGTTCCAACTTCAGCCATACAACAAGAACAAGAATTAAAACCGAGCTACATAATTAAATTACTAGAAAGATAAAACTAAGCAAGCAGTATAACTTCTCGTGAGAGTTATTAAGAATCTTCAAACCTTGCTTGTGAATACGTACAGTGCATCTAAAGACACGCCAAAGGTAAAAAACCATATTGCTAAACTTCATTTAGTCTTGTATTGAATCTGTCCGCCTACTACAGTTCGTCTACCGCACTAACCTTTACCAATTCGACCAAATTTGAATTAGCAATGAATTTCAACTAAATTAGATTGAATTTCGGTCGGGTAAACACAGAGCTTTTAAAATGAGCAAGAGTGGCCGTGGAGACGAAAACTGCATGCGTAGAATTCTTTCTTGAGGGACTTATTTCAAGTAGAGAGTTGAAACTCGAATATACAATAACTTTCATAAAAGTGTTAAGAAACTAAAATTAGTTATGAAAGGGTCTTCTTTTGCACAAAATTGGGATTAAAGTTATTAAAAGTAATACTAATTTTTGCGGAATATTAACGATTTTTGTTTTTTTAATTTGTTTTTCCTTACAAGATCATTTTCACCTGTTTTAAAATAAATTACACATACATGACCAGACAAGAATGAGCCTGACACTATTAGGCCCTGTTTATGTAGAGAAAAGTTCTCCCCGGTGGAAGAGTCACCCGCCTACTCGAACTACCCTGGGCGAGCCAACTTCTGATAAATTTTGTTTTGAAACGTTGCGAACTAGCCTGCGAAAACATCTGTTTCTTCTCCCTCTTCGCCGCTGGGGACGTTTAACGCCGAGTAACGTCTGCGACTCAGCGACAGAAATTCCATACTCAAGACGCCGAATCAATATTTGCTTAATAAATCCGGTAGTCATGGGGTTTCAAATGTAAATTTATTCAATTTTAGGTTTCTCCTGGTCGATTTTGGTAAAGTGTTGTGATCATGAACGAGCTCCAGCAAAATTCAAATGCTTGTTCTGTGGGGGGGGGGACAGGGGGGCGGGAGCCCGGGAGAACAGGGGGCGGGAGGGGTACGGGAGGCGGGAGAAGAAAGGGCGGGAGGCGGGATCTCTACGATGGCGGGAAGCGGGAGAGAAATTCAAAAAGTCAAGTTTTTTTTTGGTTACTGCTTACTTCCAGTCAAAGAAACGAACCCAACAACGTTTCTTGACTTCCATTTAACGTTTTCCGAGGCTTAAAGCAAAATTTTATACACGAGAAAAGTCAAAAAACGAAAATTCGTGCTCGGGATAAAAAAAAACGGCATTACCTCCTGTGAAATTGGAAACCTTTCCAAGTCGCTTACATCATAGGACATGAATGAGATAGCATGATATATGTACACGTGTGTCGACTGTGTCAGTCGTGTCAGTGTCTCGTCTGTCTCGCTAGCCGTCGAAATTCTCCGTAAGAACGACAAAGCGAGTCAGGTCAAATGTCGTTAAAGACCATTTTGATCGGTCGTAGTATTTTTCGGTTTGGTGGGGAAAAATCCTTCCATGGAAGACCTTCATTGGAGCTCGCTCCTTACGACTGTAGCTCACAAAACACTGTCAGTGAAGATTTTGCCGCGTGGTGTAAACTTGTTTCGAAGGAATTGCGCTTCAATTATTTGATTGCGCTTGAAAGTGCGGAGTGGTTCGATCTCAAAAGTAGGTTGAGTTTGATCGTCCGGGTGAACGTAGTCCCGAATAGGACTGTTGTTGTTGACAGTGACTGACGTTTCGACGACCTTAGACTGCGCGCAGACGAAGTTAAAATCTGGTTAACTCTGTCTGCGAAACAGCGCCGAAATCCTTGTTCTGGACATCCAGCTGTGTACCCAGATTTGAGTACGCGCCACGGTTGGCCAGTTAAAAAAGGCCTTTGTTTTGTTTGTCGTGGTCGCCAATCAGGTTGAAAGGAAATTCGAAACGCACTTCCGGTAATTCGTTGAGTCCGTTGGGGGTCCAGAACAAGGATCTCTGCGCTGCTTCGCAGACGGTACTAATCAGAGTTTAGTTATCGTCTGCGCGCAGGCTACGACAACCTGTGCGGTAGTCATCTTCAGAGTCAAAGTGAGTTGTATCACGTCAGTTGATGGTATTATACTCTGGTTATTGATCTGATTGGTCAATTACGTCACGATGTTATTGGCTATGAAGACTCGTAATCAGTAATTGGTGCATCCTCGGAGACCCAGGGGCAGATAGTAGGGGCGAGGGAAAGTCTAAGCGGGCGGAAAATAATGGCACGAAGAAAAGTAAAGAACGGCGAGAAGAGCCCCTGGGGACAATGTGTTTTCTGGCACCAATCAGAAGCCAGAACGGCGGCGACCATTTGGAACTGGTCTGGTAAGACATTGTCGCCAGGGGCTCTTCTCGCCGTTCTTTACTTTTCTTCGTGCCGTTATTTTCCGCCCATTTAGACTTTCCCTCGCCCCTACTATCTGCCCCTGGGTCTCCGAGGATATAATTGGTGCGTTTCGATCCGTCTATTGTCACAGTTAAACAGTCGTCTGTTGTTAGTCAAAATGTCAGTTCTCCAGTCGTTCTCTCGTAGTTAGTTCTGCTTGATCTCGTCAATAAGTTGTTTGTACGGCGCTGGTAACTGTTGGCTACGATTCAGTGGCGTTTGTTCTAAGTTAGTAAACCAGCTTTCTAAAGTAAGACGTTGATAGTAGTCTGAGTACCAGTCAATTTGATGTTTCGTCTATAAATGATGCTCAGCAATGTGATTGTTGACGTCACCATTCCTCGTCACTTTTTTGTGTTCGGTCAGTCGGGTGCTGAGGCTTCTGCCGGTTTCACCAATGTAAGAAGCCTGGCAGTCGCAGCATTTGATCTTGTATACTGCTCTCTGTTTGTCCTCCGGTTTGTCTTTGTCCTTGACCTTAGTAAGCAGACGTCGTAAGGTGGTTATGGGTTTGTGTGCAACACGTATATTGTAATAATATAGGTGCCTCTGATGTACGGTAAAGTCGCTGTCGTAACAGGGCCAGAGTTGACGTTCGTCTGAGTGTTCGAATTACAACACAATTTTTTACAACACATTTTTTTATTTTAAACAAGACCAAAGCACTCCTAATAGAATCTGACTAGGGAGTCAAACAGCGTCATTTACACGATAACGGGAGAAACACAATAAAGGGCGGGAGTCGGGAGACAAAGGGACAAAAAGGTACGGGAGGCGGGAGAACGGGGTACGGGAGGCGGGAGATTGTGACCCCCCTGTCCCCCCCCCCCCCCCTGTTCTAGAGAAGACTATATTGCATAAATATTGACTGTCTTGTTTGAGATTCATCGCGTTTGCATTTGACCTTTGCGGCCTTTTGTCTTTTGTCAGTCATTCGTAAACAATAGCTAAAATAACGTAACTACTCCGTCGACCAATCAGGGCTTTTGACCGGATTCTGGACATATTTTACCTGACAAGATGACAACTCAGCTCAGTTTTACATGACATAAAGGTTAAATTTACATAGGCATCTAAACACAGTACAACTAAGGAAATCAAGAAAAATGGTAACAACACAATGGAGAGCAAGTTGGGATAATCCAAATAGCAAAGGCTAATCTAGTGGATGACCCCTGTATTAAAATACAATTACATACAGAATAAAGAATGTAATCCATAAAGTAAAATCACTCAACTCTGATGACCATAAGTTTAATACAAACTTGTTTCGTAGGTGTTACCACCCACTCCTCAGTTAAACTTACAATGGTTGGTCCCTTGTTTGGCTACAACGAATGTATGACTTCGTAAGACGCACAAAACTATCTAACTGTTAAAATTGTGCCCGCGCCTAAAGAACATTTTCGCGCGCTACTTGTTTCGAAAGAACTTATTTTAGGCTATATCTTAAAATATATTTACGTCTGTGCCTACATGAATTGCCTACATGTCGTCAAAATGAGTTCATTTCTTCTATTAAGGTAATTCCCTTGAAATTGTTCTACTATCAAACTTTTTTTGAAACTTGGCATAATGAACATTCATGATATGAACATTAAAAAAATGTAATAACAAGATGGGGTCACCGTGCTTGTTTACGCGTCAGCGGGCTCTTAAACTAGGGTATTTGTACTAGTTGCGTGTTAAAAATTTGAATCCCCTTCTTACAGAATAAAGTCTTTGTTACTTGAAACACACAAAATTTTATCTTGCAAATAAAGCTTCTTTTAATCAAATAAACACTATTGCTTTATTTAAATCGTTTTTGAATGCCTGGTTGTGGGGCATTGCACTTTTTCGGACAGTTCCGTAGTTAGCTTGAAGTCCTCGCCTTTTCCCAAATACAGCAAATACGAAACTATTTTCCCGAAAAAAATCATGTTGTACTATCAAACTTTTTTTCTTCTTCAAATATGTTTTTTATTAAACTATGCTTGGCAAATACCTGGGGAAAAAATCGGGGGTCACCGCGCTTGTTTCCTCACAAACTGCTGTGAAAGGTGGTCTGGATGGATAATTTGCTCGGCGGGGACTGGGGCGAGATACAAAATAACGCCCATCGCGTTCGAAGTATGCACTCGAGATCAAGCTTGTTTTCGGTTGTTTTTATGTGATTGATATCGCCAACACAGAAATTCAAACTTGAAAAGAGTACATTAAATACCAAGGAAGGAGGTAAGTCAAGATTTGAGGAGAGTTTGGAGTTATGAATCTTAATTTTGGGCTATTTTGTATCGCTGTCGTTCTGTTTAATTCCAGTGAGCTAGGGTTCAATTTTTTTGCTTTTGCATAATAATGCTTGACAAAAAATCTTGAAGAAAAGACTATTGATTCCTATTCTTCATATGTTAGCTTGTTTGGTTTCTATACACAGCAAAATGTGAATTCAGCAGCAAACTTTGCGTTTACATCAAAGATTGGTCTACCTTGCGTCGTTCTGGTGCTATGGTGGGTCTTATTTGTTCCAGAAATATTCGTCTCTTCACTCTCGGAGTTTGAGCAACATATGTACAGTAGCAATACTAGGCCAGATACTGGCTCGTTAATGCAGTTGGAGAGCCGTAGAAATGTCCCACAGGCTTCACAGGCCCCATAATCCAAAGCCTCAGCCAGGATATTTTAATAATTCCACAACTCGACGGCCGCGAAGTGAAAAACCACTGCAGACTTTGGGATCGCGCACATTTCTGTCATTTTCTTATTTTTCGATAGCAAATCAGAAAGCTGTAAGCCGATCTGCGGCATTATTAGTGCGAATAAAAGCTTTAGCTCTGCAAAAGCGGCTCTTGTTTGTTCTTTTCGCGCTAGTGGGAAGAACCGCCGCCATCTTGGATGTCCCAATATTATGCGCAGTAGAGGGTGCGCAGTGCAAAACAAGGGAATCACTCGCGCGCGCGTGGGCGGAGCCCCATAGCTTAGTAAATCTACCCATCCCAGAAAATTTGGAAATCACGTGACCGTACGCCGACCGCCCGCCCGCCGTCCGTCCGCACCACAGGACAACCAATGTTTACTTTCACACTTTCTAACTACTCTGGGAGCCCAGGAGGAAACTGATTGCACATCAATGCTGTGATCAATTGACAGCTGTCAAAACAAGGTATCCGCTGACCAGTATCACCTGACCGTATCAAGAGTTATCTTTTTGCCGCGCGTATCGAACGTTTTTCAAGATTACACATCGTTATAAAACCCTTAAACAAAAAAAACAATAAATTATTTACGTTGAAGCATAACTTTATTAATGTTGACTGCAAATTTGGCGCTCGTTAAAAGTGAGAACTGGCTGGCCGTATAGGTGATTTTGGAAATTTTTTTAACGGTTTCGCTAAAAGCCCACAATTGATCGTCCTGAATATTGACTGAGTGCAATTTGTCTTGAAAAATTGTGAAATACTGCATTCTGTCCGAGGTCTGTATGGTAAATAGTATACTGTTTCACCTCAGATGTGATGTGCAAAAAGTATAAAAGGTTGGTTTACACATCCCCGGATTTGTATTGCAAGATTTTTGTAAAGTAAACTTGTCGAAAGCAAACAATTTGGCCTGATTTGTTTTACAAGAATTTGTTTTCCAGGTATAATCCACTGTGATCAAGAGCCATTACGGCTCTTGAATGTGATCGAAGATGATTGCTATTTTTGGGTGTTTTGTTTGGCTATCAACTCGATGTAAGATGTTTCACTCTAAAATCTCTTAGCCTTTCCCTTAAAAGTCATATGAATTTCCCCTTAAGTTAACTGATTTGTGGATTACAAGTTTAAGTTTATTGTTTGATTTAAATAATAAATTTATTAATGGGAGCTTCGCTTTTAGCCCTGGCTAAATCTACATATTATGAAATATTTTTCTGCAATACACAGGTTGCATCGTTTCGTTTGATTCGAATATGCTTTAGCTTTCGCTAGAATTTTCCAGGTAATGTCGTATTCCTGTTTACGGTCCTTTAACTGCCATATGTGCTTGCTCAATTCTGTCTCGTTCTTTCTACTTTCCTTATTGAATGATATCCTATGGTTAAGCCATCTAGTTTTAAATTCATTGGATGTTAAACCTACATATGTCTCTGTGCTTTCTTGTGATTTAACAGTGGCTTGATAAACTATTTCCTTAGTTAGACATTCTCTGTTTAATGGACACTCCTCTTTTTTTCTGCAATTACACGTTCTATCTAAACTATCGTAGTCTTGCTGCTCTTTTTTTTAGGATGGTTTTGTCGTGTCCATCTATGATTTGTTTAACGTTAGGCATACAACTATAGCTAAGCTTGAACGCGTTCCTGTTAAATATTTTTCTTAATTTGTGGCCGCTTGTGAAACATTTATTAACTTAAAGAACTCTTTACCTACATACACCTGTATGGTGGGTTGAACCATATTACATTACGTATCCGTGTACGCTGTTGTGTTGCCGCTCTTGGTGCTGGTGGTTTAAACTGGAGTCTGTAATCATAACCGCTCTTCCGCAATGCCTCCTGGTATTCTGGTGCCGCCTCGTTGAATGTTTCTTCGTCGCACGATATTTCAGATAGCCTCCTGTTGATCGATTCTGGGATGTTTCTAATGATGTTGGGCGGGTGATTTGATTTGCTGTGTACGTAAAGCAGGTGATTTGCTGGTTTGGAGTATGGTTTGTACTTTCCAGTGTTCAAGTCGAGCGTTACGTCGAGGAAATCAACCACTTTCTTGTTTGTTTCAAACAGCCGACAAGTTCACATGTTTCTGCCCCGTCGTAGCTCCCCATTGTAACATCGAAAAGTGTGGTCGAAGATCTCTTCTCCCATGGGTCTCCTTTGTTGAACAGAAGTGAGTGCTTAGCGTTAATGATTACTTCGCGTTCGTCGGCTGTGATGGCTAGATGTCTAGATGCAAAGTCCAATTAAGGCTCGCTGTAGGAGCTCTTCGGAAATCGGAAGGGTAGAATTCAACAACATCAAAGCATATAAATGCCGAGCCAGTCTTGTTCGTTAATTGTTTGTACCACTCTAAGACAGTATTTTTCCACTGGTTGACGGCAGTAGCATTTACAAGCTTTCGGTTGATCTTCTCAAGGATTTGTTTGCTTATTTTGCCAATTTCCGATTTCGAAGGATTTATCAAACGGCAAGCGGGTCTGTTTGCAAAATTTTCCTTGTGGTCCTTAAGTGTGATGAATGCTTCCTTCGTAGCCATTAATTCCACACGATCGTCTAAGTCTAATTTCGTCGTGATATTTTTCGCTTCTTTATCAATCTATCCAGCTTACTCTTGTCTGCTTTTTTGTATGTTTTAGTTACGTTAGCATTTAAAAGATGCATGGTTATATTGATTAGTGTCTAACTTGTAAAAGTTCGTAGATTTGTCAGCTTTCACAAAGATACGGTTCTCGTTTCTCACAGTAGCAATGTCTTTCCTTAGGTCTTCCTGAAAGTGTATTTTATAAAAAGTATTTCTTCATGCTCTAAGGCAGATAATTAACTAGAATAACAATTGAGGATAGAGTTCTTAAGGGTTTTACGAAATATTCTAAGAGAATTTGAATTAGTTATACTTGTAGGCAAGGAGTTCTAAAGGCGAGGACCAGTGAATTTTAGGGAGCGTAAGCCATATTGGGTAGTATTAACTGAGGTTACATGAAGATTTTTATTACATGATTGCCTCGTTGAATAGGAATGAACAGAAGAAGTAAATTTGAAGTATTCACTGAAACAGGAGGGGGGGGGGGGGGGGGGGTAGCAATCTGCGTGACCACTGTTAAACAAAAGAGAGTATCTGTGATTCAATGACATCATTGAGCTTAAGTAGGTTGAGAGATTTGAACAGAGGCTCAGAATGGGATTTTGGTTCGGAGAAAGATATTATTCTGATTACTTTTTTCTGGATAATAAATAATTGTGTTAGAAATGAGGGAAAGATTATATATTAAACCCCAGACATGGATACCATAAGTGAGGAAAGGATAGATAAGAGAGTAATAAAGTATGACAAGAATATGGTTGTCAGCAAAATGTCTCACTTTTGACAAAATACCTACTGTTTTTGATAGTTTCAAACAAAGCTCATTAATATGACTTTTCCAAGTTAAGTTGGAATCAAGTATTAAGCCTAGGTAATTAGTAGAGCCAACTTGTTTAATAAGTACGGCATCAATTTTAATTCTTAATGACTGATTAGGTTTACGTTTACTGGAATGAAAAAGAATAAAATTAGTTTTAGAGACACTAAGCGCTAGTCGATTACATTTCATCCATTCGGCAACAGATTTTAGTTCATGATTTAGGTTTGCTTCAAGGTGACTAACGTTTTTGCTAGAAAAATAAAGATTAGTATCATCAGCAAATAGATGAAATGTTAGTAAGCTAGAAGTATTGGGCAAATCATTTACATATAATAAGAATAAAAGGGGTCCTAGAATAGATCCGTGTGGAACACCACAAGTGACTGGTAAGAAAAATGAGTTACGACCATTAACATTTACAAACTGTTCTCTTTGGGATAAGTATATAAGATTTAAACCAATCATGCTCAAGACTTCTTATTCCATAATGGTTAAGCTTAGTTTAAAGGATTGCATGATTAACAGTATCGAACGCTTTTTTCAAATCTATAAATATGCCACAGCCGAATTCATTAATATCAATGGACTGGCGAATAGATTCAGTGATAGAAATAAGAGCATGGGAAGTCGAACATTTTTCTCTAAAACCAAACTGAGGTGGATAAAGTATTTTTAGTTCTTCGAAATAACTGTAGAGGCGATAAAACATAGCACTTTCAAACAATTTACTAAAGTTGGAAAGTACAGAAATTGGTCTATAATTGTCTTTGTCAAATCTTGAACCTTTCTTAAAAACAGGAGTAATCCTTGCCACTTAATTTCTCGGGAAACTTACCACAGGCAAAGGAATCATTGACTAAAAATGCAAGAGGCTCAGATATACAGTCCCTAATAATTTTCAAAATGGCAACAGGTACACTGTATGGGCCAGAAGACTCGCTAGCATCCATTTTACCAATAAAAGTCCAGATTTCATGCGAAGTACCAGGATGGGTCGACACCTGAGCCCGCGATAGGGCCAGGTGATACTGGTCAGCGGATACCTTGTTTTGACAGCTGTCAATTGATCACAACATTCATGTGCAATCGGTTTTCTCCTGGGCTCCCAAAGTAGCTAGAAAGTGTGAGAGTAAACATTGGTATGCCTGTGGTGCGGACGGACGGACGGTCGGTCGGTCGGTGTACGGTCACGTGATTACCAAATTTTCTTGGATGGGTAGTGTATCACATTCTTCTTACCCATGGTGCTCAGCAGGCGCGCTTCACGCGCCAGAGCTCCGCTATTATATATCCATGCCGTAGTTAATTAGATGCCCTTAATACTACCAACCTTAGCAGCTTGCAAGAAAGACGAACTCAGCTCTGCTGTAAATATATTCAGAAGATGGCTCAAAAGGACCACCCCATTAACTTCCTCAAGCCAAGAACAGCAATTAGTGGTCATAGTTACAACTTGCGTCCAGCGACAACAATAGAAATATTGTTTACGTGGATAGGAGTTGTTGCCGGAGCCAGCGTTCAGGTTCCTTTATTTCATTCGCTAGTAAATATATGAATATGTAAATAGGTATTTAAGATATTTTTTATTGTTTCTATAATAGTAGTAGTGTTAATTATTTGCTGAATGTTAATTCAGTTAATTCTGCAATGTGGCAAATGAACAGTATATTTATTTATTTATTTTAATCGTTTCGAAATACTGCAACATATCCAAAACTCCAGGGAGGGGCTACATCCACCCCCATCCCCTTGTACCACAGTGGGGGGTATGAATTTGCGTGTACGTCTGAGGGTTAAATATTGAAAGAACTGCGAACCCCAACTTAAGCTAGGTATATAAATTTGGGATTGTACTGGCACTATAAATTGTCATTTTGACGCTTAGAAAACAAAAAGTGAATAATTGATTGATACCATCGAATGGCAGTAAACGGCGTTGATAGAAGAAAGCTAGAAGAGCAGTGTTGTAAATAAAGTATACAAAGAGGTCAGCATGTGAATGAAAAATTTGGAACTGAAGTCCTTTTTTTTAAGTAATGAATCATGTCCCGGTTCCTGGAAAGGCGATTAAACTGTCTTCCGATTAGCCTGAGCGGTTTATACTGATTCACGATTAAATTTTTTATTCCCCGGGAAATGGGGTCTCCTAAAAGCGAAATTATCCCACTAAAACTTTTGATGAAATGCCTTAATCTGGTATTTTACAACACGCATGAGATATTGCGGCTCCAGGCAGTTTGAGACCTTGTATAGCAAGCGACCTCAGAAAAAAACAGCAGACAGTGTTGTCGAAGGCGAGGTTCTGTATTCAGGGAAATCAGCGATGCAGCAATGCTTGACGACCATACAGCACCAGTTAAAAAGGCCCGACAAAACCTTTTTTCTTCCGTGCGGAGCCCCTCTCCTGCATTCAGAAAGCTGTTGATGTACAGGATTCCTAGAAGGAAGTTGTTGAGCATGACCAGCACAAGAGCAAGATAAAGGTCAGGTATCATCCGAAACCATGAGTCAAACACCATAAACATTGTTATAAAAACTTGAAGTAATGCAGGAATCCATGTTTTCTTAATAACAAACTTGTCTTCGATGGCACAAAGAGACAGGTATCCTAAATATGGCCTGCTAAGAAGCTCCCCTGTCCCATATGCCAAGGTGTATAGCAAATATTGATTTCTTGGGGTAATCGGAATGTTAGTAAACGCTATGGTTGTTACAACACCAGAAACTACCAAATACTTACAGAACATACCCACGAACAGAGGAATAAACAGTTTCTGTGTCTTCCACGTCAGAAATAACATGTCCTTGCGGGATAATTTTGATCCGCCGGGTTCTTGATTCTCATCAGATTCAACCGAGATATAACGAACTTCTTTGTATGACGTGGGATTTTGGTTGCAGTTGCTCCAATCCTTTATTAAAAGGTATGAAATAGGCAGTAGGACCCATAATGCTGAGAGAAGAAGAAGCGAAGAATTTGGAGACCAACAAGCCAACATGGTCATACCTTTGAATAAAACGAAATAAAGGTTTATTTCAAACAAATTACTCTTTTCCTGAACGTATACAGGGCCCAGTTGTTCGAAGGCAGATTAGCGGTAAACCGGGAATTAAATTCTATTCGGATAGATTTTCCTTATTCTCTTTGGAGCATCCAAATTGTAGACACAAAATTAAATTAATAAGTTTCCATTATAAGCTTTCATATATGAATTCAAATTTCGCACTAACGCCGGGTTATCTTAAGAGCTTTGAACAACCCGGTCCAGGACATAATACCAGAAAAATTTAAACAGTATCGCATTTTTTTTTTACATTTTTCAAGGGCTATAGATGTAATTAGTTATCTGTAATAACACCATAGAAAATTTCAAACATTATTAATCAGGCTTTCCTTGAACCACTCGAAGAATATCGCTTGGAACAGCCGCTGACCAAGTTCCCAGTCCCTACTGACTCGCCAAAGCTGCATGAGGTATCCGAGCTGAGGATAATGAAGCTGCTGGCTACACTGAATCCATAAAAGGCGTGTGGCCCGGCTGAACTACCTAACTGGCTTCTTAAGGAGTATGCTGAGCTGTTGGCTTTCCCATTCTCTAAAATCATCAACTCTTCGTTTAGAGAACAGCATCTCCCGAAGATCTGGAAGTTCGCTGATGTCTCACCATTGCCAAAGGTGAAGCCGGTGGAGGATCTAAAGAAGCACCTAAGGCCGATTTCTCTCACTCCTTGTCTTTCGAAAGTTGCTGAAGAGTGTGTCGTTGTTGACTACGTGAAATCCGCCGTACTAAATGTTCTCGACCCAAGCCAGTATGGCGCTGTGCCGAAGTCCTCCACAACTCAAGCACTAATACACATGCTTCACCATTGGACCAAGTGATGCGATGGCAACAGAGCAACTTTTAAGGTTACACTCTATGATTATAAGAAAGCTTTTGATCTCATAGACCATAGGATTCTTGTTGATAAGTTATGCAAATTAGTTTTGCCGACTGAAATAATCAATTGGATCATAGATTTCCTAAGTGATCGTTCCCAGAGAATCAAACTCTCAGAGGGATGTTACTCCGAGTGGGGATCAGTCCCATCAGGGGTACCCCAGGAGACGAAACTAGGCCCGTGGCTGTTTTTGATGCTCATCAACGATCTAGAAATCAACAATGCTGGCAATATCTGGACGTATGTTGATGATACAACTACATCCGAGATCGTTGTGAAAGGAACCAGTAGCAATTCCCAATTGATTGCAGATACTGTCGTGGAGTGGTCTTTTGAGAATGGAGTAAAACTAAAAAGTGAAAAATTTAAAGAGCTTAGGATTTCATTTGCAAAGAACAAACCACAACTCGCGCCTATAGTAGTAAATAATCAAGAGCTAGAATGTGTTGAAAGCGCCAAATTACTAGGTGTTACGATCTCCAACAACCTTACATGGATATGCACATTGATCAAATCATAAGGAAAGCTTCTAAACGTATGTATTTCCTAATACAATTGAAAAGGGCGAATGTCGCAAGGCATGAATTAATTCTTTTTTATACATCTTGTATAAGGTCAGTCATGACCTACGCATCGCCTGCGTTCTTCTACGCCCTGCCATTGTATTTAAAGAAAGATCTAGAGAATGTAGAAAAATGAGCACTATAAATCATTTGCCCGGGACTGGCCTATAGAAAGACCTTAGAGCTTTCAAATATTATGTCTATTAATGACTACATCGCTAGCTTATGTAAAAAGACCTTCCCCTCGATTGCTAATGACCCGGCCCAACGCTTACATAATATGATTCAATCGTCAGGGCCGCCGTGTTCTTCGGAGCAAAAGGCGTTTTGTGATTCCCAAATGAAAGACCGAGCGTTTCAGAAATAGTTTTTTAGTAAGATCATGTATTGATAACGAATTTTGGCGCTCGGTGAGTTTTGTAAATGAGATCGATGACGTTGTATATATTTTAACAGTTTTAAGTTTTGTTACATTCATAGGACTTTATCATTATCTTTTTATTATACTCACTATTGTAAGATTCTGTTATATTATATTATATATTAGTAATGGTAACAGGACTGAGTGGAGTCCAATTCGGTCTTAATCATGATCTATTGCTGGAAAAACTACCAAGACTTGGCCTTAAAGCTTCGGCAGTTTTCTGGTTTAGCAGCTATCTATCTAGTAGATATCAAAGGGTGCGATACGAAGATTCAGTTTCAGAATTGTTACCCTTAACAAATGGAGTACCTCAGGGATCTATCTTGGGCCCAGTGCTCTTTACAATTTATATCAATGATGTAATTAGTGCTATTACCCACAGTCAAGCTGCCGCGTATGTCGATGATAGTCAATTATTCTTTAAATTTTCTGTATCAGACTCATCAAGTGCTATGGCAGCTGTAAACCATGATCTTAGGAATATCAGTAAATGGTGCGCATCAAATGCTCTACTCATAAACGCTGACAAGACAAAATTAGTGGTTGTTGGCTCAGCACAACTTATTAAGAGGCTACCTCCTATTTCATTATATTTGTTTGGCAAAGCTATCTCACCAGTTCCGTTTGCCAAGGATCTAGGGGTATATATTGACCAATATCTTACTTATGATGTACATATCACTAAGACAGTCTCCAGTTGCATGAACCAGTTGGTACATATCAGAAGAATTAAACATCTTTTAGACAAGAAAACACTTTTATTACTTATAAATAGCTTCGTTTTCAGTAAATTGTTTTATTGTTCCTCGGTGTGGGGGAACACATCTAAACGTAATCTACACAAACTGCAGTTGGTGCAGAATTTTGCAGCCAGAATTGTACTAGGGTTAAGTAAGTTCGACCATATCTCTCAGGGTCGGAGATCTCTTAGATGGTTGGATGTTACAGAGAAAGTTTTATTTAATGACCTAGTGTTAGCATTCAAGTGTGTAAATGGTCTAGCTCCAGATTATTTAGTTAAATGTTTTGTTAAACGTTCAGCAGCCCACAATAGGAACACTAGGGGATGTAATGATTTTGTGGTTCCTCGATGTAGACTGTCAACGGGACAAAGGGCGTTTTATTATCGGGGTCCAAGGGAATGGAATGGGCTAGCTGGGAATATTAAGAATATAACAGAAATTAATAGTCTTAAGAAGACCCTTTTTAATAACATGTTCTATAAGAAATGATTGAATTTTTAATTTAAATTGTTATTGTGATTAAGTTAAAATAGTTAGGTTATTGTGACTGAAAAGCCCTGTTGAAGGGAGTTCCAATGAAGTATGTATGTATGTATGTATGTATGTATGAGTGATTAACAAAATCGGACGACCGCGTAGCGGGAGTCCGATTTGTTTAATCACGAGTACGATTACAGACCGAATTGAACGACACGAAGTTCTGTTACCAATTAATCATAACGTTAACAACATTTGTGATATAATAGGCTATTTTTTAAATCAAAACACAAGAAATTCGAAATTTTGTTTTGCTAGCAGTGAAAAAAAAAAACCATTTAAGCGCGCGCGTGATGGAGCGTACTGTCCAGGCATGACTCGTACTGTCCTATTAAACTGTCCAATTAATAATGGTAATTGAACTGAGTGGAGTTGGTCTGAAATCATACGCGTGATTTCGAAATCGAACGAGCGCGCAGCGCAAGTTCGATTTGAAATCACAAGTATGATTTCAGACCAAAATTGCACGACACAAAGTTCAATTACCACTTTATTATATCCATTTTGAAATCGCAGAATTCAGTCAGTACTAATATTTAGCGATCAAGTAGCTGGTTTGTTAAAAAGCCGAAACAAAAAGGCTTTTACATCTCATTTTGTATTCGAAACACAAATGATGCGATATAGAACAAAAATGGTGCGATTTAAAACAGAAATGATGCGATTTAGAACATAAATGACGCGATTTGGAACAGATGCGATTTAGAACAAAAAATGGTGCGATTTGGGAATAAATCACTCTGCTGAGAGCCAATCAGATTGCATGGACCGCCAGTGATTTCAAAGTGGATGTAATAAAGGCTGAAATCAGGGCAGTTGATAGCCAGTCAGGTTTGACAATTTTGTTATAGTTATGATTATATTGTAAATACACAACTCAGCTTTAGTAGCTGCAAGCTTTTTACAAGTAAACTATCTATCTATCTATCTATCTATCTATCTATCTATCTATCTATCTATCTATCTTCTTATGAGAGCCCGAGAAAATAAATGTCAAATTTCACAAAATGACACCTCACACAATCACATGAAATTTTCAGAATTTTACCTGTGTTTTCACAATTATTTTCTCGGGCTCCAATGAGTAATAGTCTTTGGTGTTAATATAGATAACTAATTATATTTATAGCCCTTGAAAAATGTAAAACAGAATGCGATATTGTTTAAATTATTCTGGTACAAGGTTTTGTCCACTGTAAATTGAAATTATTCAATTTCCTGATGGACTACATATTACGATGGCTAACCGACCAATAAACCTTAAGCCACCTTAAATTTAACTCCCATGCTGTGAATTAATTATTGACAGATAAATTATTTCTTGAAAATTTTTTATTCAAAAACCCTTAAGTTAATCCTTAAAAGTAATTCACGTAACACTAACTGGATCATCGCCGCCCGGTTAGCTCAATTAGATAGTTTAACTTGAAGCGCAGGTCTGCTGAGCGGGAGGTCGCGGGTTCAAACCCCTGGCCGGACCAACAGTCAGGGTCTTAAAATAACTTAGGAGAATGTGCAGCCTCTGTTGTGACACCTACAAATGGTCAGACATTCCAGTCTTCTCGGATATGGACGAAAAGCCGAAGACCCTGTCTCACAGCTCTTTCTCTGTTCTGATTCTTGTGGGACGCGAAACCCAGACTGCCGTTCGTAAAGAGTAGGGGGCGTAGACCCCGGTGGTGTGGTACAACCTCCTATCATGGGCTGGGTGAGTAATAAAGGGGTTGATAGGGTAGATATCAATTGAGTATAGTTAGTCCTGTCTTATCCCCTGTCACTGTGTTGAGTCACGGTGGCAAATTCAATAAAGGAAATAATGGATATTTTCACGCGAGTAAAATCGGCTGACCCCATGGCAAAATTCAACAAAAGTCCGTTTCAAATCGGGGCGCACTTTGAAGTTTTTCTTTCATGCCGATGTCAAAATGTAAAAAAAAAAAACGTCTATAAAAGCTTAATAGATACAACAAATTCCTTCTTAAAAGTATTTTCCTTGACCATAGAGTACAAAATGTATCTAAGATTTCTTCCAATACTTCATTGTCCTGATTGCATTGAAGAATAAGCCAAGCGTTCCGCCGTGATGAACACAAGGTTAAATTCCTGGAAGGACAAATTCGCAACGAAACGCTTTAGTTTGTCCACAAAAAGGAAAATGAGCCTTCTTTTGAACTTTCTTTTTCCATTTGTGAGCTTTAACAACGGTGTATTTTTAATCTTGAAATGCAATAATTTGGTCTTGAAAACCGCTGCATGCTCAACGCTCGGAGGCCATTTGGCTGAAAATGGATATTCTTCACTGAGGTGTCAAATCCTTTTCTTTCACTACCTCTTAAAAACTAACAAACATATACTCAATAGGCAGATTCTGATTGTTCAATCAGTTCTAATTAACGTGGCTGAACACAGTTTTGCTGGCGGTCAGCGTCAACTCACGTGACGGCACGTGTTTTGAATTAGATAATAATAAATAATAACTACATTTCTATAGCGCTCTTATCCTATGTTCAAGGCGCTTTAGAGTCATGTAAACAACATTATTGAAAAATATTTACAAATTTACAACCATATCCTATTATATTTACAGTAAGTAAAAAAAGGAAAAAATTAAAACTAAAGCAACTATTAAACCATCTAACGGAATATATACAAATCTATAAAAACAATGATCCGTTATTACTGAATTTAGTAAACAAGTACGTCTTAAGTGATCTTTCAAAACTCGAGATGGTGTTGGACTTCCGAATTTCATAGGGTATTAAGTTCCATTCTCTTGGTGTATGAACAGCAAATGCTCCATCTACGTAGGTCTTGGTATACGATCTAGGTTGCATTAAAAGTTCATTACTAACAGACCTCAATGATCTAGTGTGAGAACGATAATATAGTTTCTGAGCTAAATAGCTAGACGATGTCCCATTCAGTGATTTATACACGAGTAGCAGAATCTTGAAAATGATACGATATTGAATCGGTAGCCAGTGAAGCTCACACAAAACAGGTGTGATATGCTGAAACTTACTCACTTGCAACACAACTCTAGCCGCCGTGTTTTGTACATAATACAATCTTTGTAACTGATACTTAGGTAAGCCGTATGGTAATGCATTACAGTAATCTAGTTTCGATGTGTCAAATGCATGAACAGAGAGATAGGTTCCTGAGATGATAAAATGATGATCTACAGATCCTAGACACATGTGCATGAAAAGACATGTGCTCATCAAAGATAACACCAAGACTCCTAACCGACTGAGAGGCAGCCACGCTCTCATCACCAACACATAAGGACTGAAAGGATGGAGAGGGACGATACTTTGAGTGGATGAGCATGACCTCCGTCTTGTCGTGGTTTAACTTCAATTCTTTGAGGTCCATCCAGCGACATATTGCAGAAATGCAGTTCTCGACCCTCGATTTAGCAGCGTCCACATCTACCGATTTGAATGCAAAGTATAACTGAGTATCGTCGGCGTATAGATGATAATCTAATCCATAAGATCTTATCACTTTAGCAAGTGGCGCAGTATACAGAAGGTAGAGTACAGGTCCCAGAACTGAACCTTGGGGAACACCCACGGGAAGATCTCGTACCGTAAAATTCGCCTCATTGATGTTTACAAACTGAGTTCCTTGAGAAAGATAAGAATCGAACCATTGCAGTACAGTTCCTCTGATGCCAAATGATTTCTGCAGTCGTGCCAGCAGCAAGGAATAGTTAACGGTATCAAATGCTGCCGACAGATCCAATAAAACAAGGAGAACATTCTCGCCATTATCCAATAACAGCATAATGTCATTTGTAACAGTGAGAAGTGCAGTCTCGGTGCTGTGAAAAATCTTGTTTGCTGATTGAAGGGGCTCGTGTAGATCATTTTCGCCAAGATAGCTATTCAATTGCACAAACACTGTTTTCTCTATCAATTTAGATAGGAACTTTAAATTTGGTACAGGGCGAAAATTACTAAACTGCTCAAAGTCTGCATTTAATTTCTTAAGAATAGGTGATAGCAACGCTACCTTAAGTTACTTGGGCAGCAATCCAGATGACAATGACAAATTAATCACCCTTCTAAATATAGGGACAAGACTAGAATAGCATTTCCGCATGATACTCACTTGAAGTGGATCCAGTGCGCATGCCTTAATAGTTGAACCCCTAATCAACTCTAAGACGTCTTCATCTGTTACCATTGTGAACTCGCTAAAGCATGACGTACACTCAAAATCCTCCATGGTGCGCTCCCCCAGCTGCTCTTTTCTAAGTAGCTCATCACGAATTCGCACAATCTTGGCATTAAAGAAATCAGCAAAAGCATTTGCGAGTTCTAGGTCACTGTTCGCAGACGGATATCTTTTGTCTATACTCCTTTGCAGTAATTTATCAACTGTGCGAAAAAGTAATTTACTATCATGGGCATTTTCCTGACTAACTACTGAATAATGCTGTTCTTTCGCCTTGTAGAGCATATCATTCACAACATTGCACTGTTCCATATAATTTATCCTGTCGATTTCAAGACCAGTCGAACGCCATTTACGTTCAAGCCTTCGCCTTTTCCTCTTCTGAGCAGCGATCTCCTCATTATACCAAGGAGCATTAGGTCGAATGACAATAGTGCGAGTTCTTTTGGGTGCCAGCTTGTCCAAAGCCTTGCATAACACCTCATCATACTCCTTCGCCAATCACTCAACACTTTGCGAGATACACCCGTCTGACAAACCAGACGATCCAATCATCTCGCTGAAAGCATCAAAATCAAATCCCTTTAATTTACGAGAGACAACAGTCCTCCTCTCATTTAATGGTTTCCGTAAATTCAAATTAAAGCAAACAGCCTTATGATCCGAGATAAACTGTTCCATGACTGTAACATTTTTTAGGCCTAAGGCACCCTCAGTCTCATTCCTTGTAATGACCAAGTCCAATATACGACCTCGTTTATGGGTTGCTTTAAATTGAACAAATCCAGTTACTCTCCAAATCGTGTCGCGTCCCAATCAGCCTTGTCGTCCATATGGAAGTTAAAATCCCCATATATCAAAAGCTCTTCTGGGCATATTACAGTCTCTTGCAATAGACTAGAAAATTCCTCCAGAAAGACTCCAACTGACGCACACCCCGGGGGACGGTAGACAAAGATTGCTCTCAAACTCTTACGAGCAACACAAGTGACATCAGTGCGTTCAAACGATGTAAAAGAATGCTCAAATAACCTTGTTTTAGAGCCAATACCTTGCTTGTAAAGAAGGCCCACGCCTCCGCCTCGCCCTGGCGACCGTGAGGAGTACAGGAGACGATAACCATTCGGACAAAACTCTCCAATAGTCACTTCACTACCTTCCACATGCAGCCATGTTTCTGTAATCCCCAACAAATCCACCTTGTAATCTACAACAAAGTCTTTAACAATAAGAGTTTAGTTGCATAGTGAGCGAGCGTTCATAAGGCACGAGGTGAATTCCCTGTTGAACGAAAATTTAGGAGCAACACTGATGCGATCCAAAGAACGAATATTATGCAAATTAGCTCCCTTTGGAAGAGAATTGTCTACTCCACAGGTGACCATTCTTGACCATTCTATTTGAAGGAACAATTGTTGTGATCCTATTAGCACGGCCTGGATTCAGTTTGACACCAAGTCGCCTGCATCTAAAATAAGATGGAAAGTCCCATTCGAGTACACGGTCTTTTGTGTCGCCTAAACTTGATCTTTCGCGAGCCGCGACGAGTGTTTGGGGAGCCCAGCAACGCAATGAAGCGTCCAAGAAAACCATTGTTAGAATTCCAGGGCAGCCAATACAATAGATCGCAATCAGCATGCAAATGACCATGCAAATAAACAAACATGGTGGCGAAAAAAGCAATGGTACACAGAAGACAATTTCTCCAAATCTGCTTATTAATGTCACTATTCCGCTTGAAAGATACGCATGCAAACGTCACGCAAGTAAATGACCACGCAGGCTAAATAAACAACAACTACATGATGGCGAAATAAGGGGGGGACACAG
>JBBMOI010000014.1:6100000-6170000 GCA_038088405.1 Porites divaricata
TCGTGTGGGTGCGGAGAGCGGACGGGTTCCATTCGCTGAACGGAGCCTTTCGACCAGGCGAGCGTGGCTTCTCGTGACAGGGAGATTTAGTTGTTGCAAGCGCAGCCGGAGTACTTCGCTGGAAAGTTTGGAAAGGTCAGTACTTCGACGCGATGTCTCGGGTTGGGAACGTGGACGAGCTATAACAAAACTACTTTAAGTGATTGCTTTCGTGCAAGCTAACCAAATAATGACCAGGAGTGGCATTGGCAAAACTTTATAGTTAGAGAGTGTCTCAAAGTACGACCAATACGCACAGTTGTACCATAAACTATCTCAGCTTATCATGATTAAGGTCTAGTCATGAATAGAACTGAATAGGGCTTTGAAAACAGGAACCAATCTTTGCGAAGCTAAGAAAATATACGATGACCAACATGCGACAGATTAGTGGAGTTCTAGCCATGAAAAGCTTTTGTTTACAGCTGAAAGAATAGAGTGCTCTCATTTAATGAATCAGGCTTTTAAGATAACACCTAGCCTAAGACGGGGCAGGCTTTCTCAGCCTACCCTCCTGAGGCTTCATGCTCCATTAACTGCATTTACCCGCTGGTAAATGTCTTATTAAAATTTTGTGATATTTGGCAGAATTTTCTCTTTTATCATGTTTTACACAATGAGAACTTTAAAATGGAAGTTGAACAGACGAATTTTGTGACACATTTGATAATTACGGTACAATTATATTTTTTATTGATTATCTAAAATTCCCTCTGTTAAAATTTGGTCAAATAAGTTTCAAATGGTAATGATTAATTATAGTAAGATGTGTGCAAGTTTATAGAAAAATCTAAAGAGCGAATTTTATTTAAACTGAGCAAAGGTGAAATTTTAAGGTTGTATTCAATCGTTCATGTTGCCATGGAAACTTCGAAAACGTCACATTTTAACAGTCAATCAAAATCTTTCATCAGTATATTTTTCACTTGCCAAGTTTCAGCTTGTGAGCTGCAACCTTTCTCTTGCCGTGATTTGGCAAATGACAGATACTCACAACCTGCCAAAACTGTGTTCAGCCACCTTAAAGCTTTTTGAAATATTAGGCGACAAAACACTCTCTAGGGAGGGAGGCGAGGAATTCATAACTACTTAGTCCCTCCCTCATGTATGCTTCTTGTTATGTAAGTGCATATTATCTAAGGTAAACCCTTTAAAGGTGCATACATAGTAAAACAAAAAATATACCCACCTGCGTATGACAAAGGCCCTGCTACAAACGAAATAGCTGTACCCAGACCATAGCTGGTTACTGCATTCCCTCCGTAAAAGGACGATAGTGAAATAAAAATTGATTCCGTGCTTCCTATTCCAAATGAAACCAAACACGCACCAGCTAATCTTACTCTCAAGTCTTGAACAAGCGAAGTTAGTAAAATTCCAGCCGCAGACGAGATGAAAATTACGAAACATGCCACGGAATCTGGGACCCTTTCAAAAACGTAGGGATAAAGGGCTGATACAAGGCCGGCTGGACCAGCAATAGCTAGACTGACCCATGCTGTAGGAACTTGAGTGGCTTCTAAGATGTCTTGAGCGGCACTTTGCAAGGTAAAAAAGTTAAAGTCCACCAGGAGGCCAACCAAACCAAAAGCGAGAATTATTCTTGACGCTATTTTCTTACTAGTGTCCATTTGCTCTTTTGTCATCGAGACAGAATACGGTTTACAACACGCTGAAACATGAGAAAAATAGAGGGCTATAGTCAATTGTCTCTTAACAGACACCTCTATAAGACGCACACCCGGTGTTGGTCCCTGCCGTTTTTCAGTCATTTTACTGTAACTATACTCGCTATAAGACGAACACTTCTCTAAGACGGACAATGGACACTTTTGAAACCGTAAACGGACACTTGAGAAGTACTTTATGCAGTGAAAATACCTGAAAACGGAAATATAGGTGCTATTATATATTATTATGGTATATTTTGGTGTCGCCTTTAGACCACGGAGCCGTGAACGTTTGCTTGTAATAAACGTTTGACTGCTTAATAAGAAAGTGATTTTACCTTTCTGTTATAATAATCCAGTTTTAGCTGTTTTGCATGTTAAAACAGACGTGTATTCAATGCGAATAGGTTCAGCTTAATGCACCTATCAATGTTAAGCCCCAGGGTGGGGGGGGGGGGGGGGGGGGCAGACCCAGGGGAATTTGACATTTTAATGGCAGCCAGAGTCAAATTCGCCACCCCCAGGCACCTACTAAATGTCAATTTCCCGTCTCTGGGGTAACTTTTTCTAACAGAGTCAGGACTTAATAATTGACAGGTTGGAAAGGATATGTCTTTTACAACCTCACATAGAAACAGAAACAGAAGGAACGAAGACTCTTCTATTTATAAACATTCGATCATACAATGAAAGAAGTGATGGTTCATATATACCGAAAAATAAAACAGATTTCCACACCTTTCTTTCGCTCATATTGTCTTGTTACTTTCAAGCTAGAAAAGCAGAGGTCATTTACCTCTGGTGACTTCTGGGTATTACCTAGATGGCAAGTCACACATTTCCAGTTTCTCTCGGTCTTCCAAGATGGCGGCTATGTCAAATTCCCGACCCTGGGGCAACGCTTAAATGTCAAAATCCCTACCCAGGGGAAGGCATGCTCAGTCAATTTCCCGTGGGTAGCCCGCTCCCCCCCCCCCCCCCCCACCCTGGGGCTTAACATTGATAAGTGCATAAGTTTCTATACTGGTGTCAGGTTACCTTGACCGTCTATGAGCCGGACACCTCTCTAAGACAGACAGTCAGGGCCTGTCTCCAATGTGTCCTTCTTAGAGAGAGTTGACTGATGTAATAGTATTTATAAAATAGCTTAGATAGTACGCGCGCTCTGATTGGCCAAGAGGCGTGTTTGCATGAGAGTATGTAAACATGGTTGTGACGTCAAGATGTTTTGCTTTTCGCGGGCTAATCACGTAAGCAGAAATTTGAAAACGTTTTTGAGTTCAAAACTCAACAAGGTTACCTTATTTACCCATTCCTTCGTCGGCTGAAACTTGGAAAATCTTTACAAACAAGCTGTGTCAATTGTTTTTGCTTAAGCTGACAATTTAAGCGAGAAAAATCTGTATTTACGAAAGCATCTTTTTGCAAAACAAAAACTGGTTACGCGTGCAAGACTTCGCGTACAAGATTTTGGGACTGGTAAAAATTTCTGTTTTAATCAGGGCCATAACAAATAGTTTTTGAGTTGTTTTCTCGGTAAAGTTATTTTATAAAAGCAATAGAAAACTTTTTATCCCTGTGTTTGCATAGCCTGATATAAACACTCGAGGTGTTGGGAGAATTCTCGACAGTTATGCAAACTTCAACTCGGGTTTGCATAACTGTCTCGAATTCTCCCAACCCCTCTCGTTTTTATATCAGGCTTTGCAAACACGGAAAACGTTTTCTATTGCTTAAATAGTATATGTATGGATAGCGTTTTTCACCCGCTCTGATTGGCTACTCAACTCGGGATATCCAGTGCTATTCACCTCTGAGTCGACGTTAAACTCCCGTATGTAAGTTACGAGCAAAACGTACAAAATTTCTTTTTGCTAAATAGACCTATTGTTGTTGTTGTTGTTGTTGTTGTTTTTCTGCCATTCTCATCGCCGTCGCCGTTAAGCATTACACGATTTTATTTTTGTGTTTGGGACTGTAATGTTCCCGCTTGGCCAATTAACGAGAAAGGTACCAAGTCAGTGTTGTTAAACTACTACGGCTTTTATCCTTCTCAGCGATAACAATTCTCCTTCAGCTGCAACAACCGTCTTCTTCTACTAGCAAACCCATCACTAGCGAACTGAATAATCAAATTGTAGGCGTGTTTGGGTTAGCTGACCGTGAGAACTTCCCATTGCATATCCTGTCGCTTAACTTGTGGAGAATAGAATAGTCTACATTGGCTGCGGCCGCACTTGGCAAGTTAACCGGGTTAGTTTTTGAAAAACCCGGTAAAAAATTCTTCGGAACGTAACCTGGTTAAAAGAGGTTAACCGGGTTAATTTTTATCACAGGCCGGACTCAATTTAGACTTTCACAAAGTTAGTCATGTTGCGCGGTTTTGTTTTTTCACTCGCTTGGATCCATCATAACGCTCGCCTCAGAGTGACTGACAAAATTTGACCCCGTATCACTGATAAAAAGAGTTTGACTTCCTAAAAGTTTTAACTCAATTTTTTTTATAAGAAAGAAAAGCTGAACTTGGGGCAAAAGAAGTAATTTTCGAAACAGTTATGCTTGCGTGCGTGATAAAGCCAAAGCTTGGAACATTCTCACGCGTAGGCGGAGATGATTGACTGATTGATAACGTTAACCTGCGTTAAACTACCTCGCGAGGTGGTTTAAAAAACCTAACCTGGTTAAGAAAATCTATTGTTCTTGCTTAATTTGCATAACCCTGTTAAAACTCGGTTAAGACTGAAGACAACCCGGCCGCACTCGCTGATATTTTAAACCAGTTAACTTTAATTATTATTCATTCAAAATATTTCCCCGATTCTGATTGGCTAAAAGCACAAGTTTAATTCACCATAACCATTTACTGATGACCAAATTTGGAAGAATTTTGACTTTAACGAGGAAATGACGTCAAAAATGCAGCGTTTTCGCAGGTTAAGGCACCGTTAACCGAGAAGACCTGGGGACGAGGTTGAGTTGTTTTGGTTGTGAGCTTGAAAAAATGGCGGACATTTCACTCGTTTCAAGAGTAAGAACTAGGCGAAAAAATAGCTAAAAACATGGCAAGAACAGCAAGAAGACAACTCGAAGGGCGACATCTGTTATTTAGAGAATATTTGCGGAGCTGGACAAACCTAAACGTACACTATCGAAGATGAACTGAACATCGATGGATCGATAGAGGTACGCATGTTTTAGCTATGTTTTTAAACTAGGAATTATTTTGAATGACTAATAAAACAGTTATTGAATTCGGCTTTCGTATCATATGAAGAATTATGGAGATCTCGGAGGGTGTTATCCGCCTCGGCCTGCAACCTCGACGGATAACACCCTCCTCGATCTCCATAATTCTTTATAAGATACTCAGCCTCATTCATTAACTGTGAATTAGTTAATTGGAAATAACTCGTTTAAGTCCCCTAGTGCGGCCGCAGCCACGTAATTGACAAGTACAAAAGAACCAATTGAATGTTAGCAGTAAAACTACTCCGTATGACCAAGCATACATGATAGGAGCTTAAGTGTAGTTAAAACGCAAGGTAAGGTATAATCGCCGAACATGACTACTTCAAAGAACTACAGTTAAGTTTAACAAATCCTTCAAACAGACGATACTTCTCAAAAACTCAAAAACTAACCTAGTCTTTACATTGACACTGGCAAAATAATCATTTGGATACCCTAAACATACGAAAAACCACAAACAAAACAAAACTAAAAGCAACTACGTACTTCATAACATTTGTGCGGGTAAATTATAGTATAGTGACGAGAGCTTTGCTTTTAGCCCTGGCTAAATCTATATATTAGCTATGGCTATCGCTCTGAGTGCCAACGAGCAAAGATTTAAAATGGTTCAATTGGATTAGAAATGTCATGAATTACCGTAATTAAACACGCGTATAGCTGTCGCATTTGCCCGTTGGCTTTTTTTTTATTGATGTTAACCCTAAAAATAATAAAAAAGTTCCAGCGGGCAAATGCGACAGCTATACACTTATGTTGCAAATGAATCCACCCGACGATGGGGACTCACAAACAGGCAAATGTACGGCTTGTGGATTCTCTGTTCTGTATCACGTGTTCGCTCGAAAACAATGCATCCTCTGTTCTGCATTACGTCATAAAAGTTACTTTACACCACCTTATGTTACATCGCTTCGAGATTCATTCTGCCTACAGCTTTATTACTGAGGGTGCGACCTCGCGCAGGGCTGCTCATTGGCAATTATTGGCTGCCTATGTTTCAGTTTTGTTATCTATTGTGTCATATGTTTTTTTGTCACTTGTCTGGTCAGTGTCAGGGCATTTTTTGTAAATTTCTGTATGCATAGCCTTAAGTGATACCTGAATGGGCCAATATAGTGACTTTCCGTCCCAAACAACTTAAGTGAGGCCAAAATCTGTAATTTACATCCCTGAGAGAGACGACGAGTATCCCCACCACTTTTATATGGGAGTGCCCCCCGGGGACTCTCACACTGTTTTAAAAGTTACGCGGCTTAACATCTCCCTCAATATAAAGAGTTAGTTTAGTTGGTTGAAGCTGTTGAACGAGGCTTTGTGCTTTGTGCATAGTTAATTAATAGTGATTAACTATTAGCTATGCACAACTATTATGCGATTATTAATTATTCGATTTTTTTTTATTATCGATGTGAATTTAATGAACTTAACCTTAGGCCCGGTTCAGACGCCGAACTTTTCATGAGCCGAACCTAATACATTGAATTAAGTACATGAAAAGTTCGGCGTCTGAATCAATTAGGAACGCCTGTTTCAATTTGAAACGACTCAGCCGTTCTTTTCGCCTAGTCCGGCCGGGAATTTCGCCTTTGGAGCGACTTTGGAACGGCTTTGATTCAGACGCCGAACTTTTCATGTGCCGAACCTAATGCATAAATTATTATAACGTATTTTGTAAGCAGTTTGACCGAAATGAGCATTTTTCGCGTTTTGAACTTAATTCAGCTGCAATTAAGATCGGCGTCTGAATCAATTCAGCCGGTCTTAATAATATTGGGTCGGCCTTAATTCGAATTAGGTTCGGCTCATGAAAAGTTCGGCGTCTGAACCGGGCCTTAGATAACTTACAGGAAACCTCAGCTGTTATAAATTCCTCACGGAATTTGACTTACCGTTATCAACTTCTCTCTGATAATTAACTCAGTGTTTTACCTTCCCGCCGACGAAGTATAAAAACTTCTTTTGAAACTAATTTACTTTTTTCTTGCTAAGTGAGATATACTTTACTCTACGAGAACATTCGTTTGGCTTGACAAAGCATGACGAAAAGAATCACTGATACGCCTCCTTCGATAAACCGTGAAGATTTTCCCAAGGTTTATCACTGATGTTTTTCAACTTTTAAAGCCAAGTGACTTAAATGGGAGAAATTATGGAACATCGAGAGATTTGTGTGCTTTGAAAGTGGTGAGGAAGAAATCGCAGCATTGTTCTATCTTCTCAGTTCGTGTTGGTAACGCTTCATGAACTTTGAGCTCGAATGATAGCGTGGGTTTTTCCGATCGAACGACATCGATTGCAAATTAGGTCAACCTACTGATTTTAACAGTTTTCAGTGCTTCAGATTTACTGACATTGGAAACACAACCACCCCTCAAAGCAGACATGTTTTTTTTTTCACCTTACCATTAAAAATAGTTCAATATCCTTCCTGCATACTTATTAGCATTTAGTTATGGGAGAGTCACCCCAGACGAGCGAACCCGCTGGGGAAGACACGTAGGTGCTAATACAGTACACAGAAAGGGTGGGTGGGTGGGACGAATCCAACCAAAATTAGACAAACTGACACCTATGAATAATCAACACATGCTTATATACTATGCACGAAGTCTAATGAATATTAATAAGGTATGAATAGTTCAATATCCTTCCTGCATACTTATTAGCATTTAGTTATGGGAGAGTCACCCCAGACTGCGCCTACCACTGTGAAATTACCTTAATAGATCATCCAAGCACGCCAAAATAACCCCCCTTAACCTGCCCAATCCTTAAACGCGCTAGCGTCCCCAACCCTAACTCAAGTCCCAAGTCCCTTATCCGAGTAATCTCTAAGTGAAGGCTTTAGTAAAGCCCCGCAAATCATTATAGTCCTTATAAGAGTCCGCTAAGTCTAAAGCCAATGAGGATAGGGCGTCAGCGGCGCCACCAGAGCTAAGTACTTGATTCAGTTTAATATAATGCAATGCTGTGGACGATGATCTCCAGCCCACATGGTCCATGATCTGATCAAGTTTCGTTCCAGCCAGCGCAAGAGTAATCGCACAACCACTTCTTAAACCATGCAGAGTGACGTTCCGATTAGCCAAGTCTGGGAGCCGGCTAGCGTACAGGGACAACCGCGACTGGGCTGCAGCAGACCCAAAGGGGGCAGGCAGAACCTCCCCCGACGGGGTTAAAGGACGAAACAAAAATCCCCGGCGTACAGGAACCTTCAATAAGTCGCAAAGATTAACATAAACCTCCACGGCAGTAACCGGACACACTGTCGGATCCCCGTGACGCTTAAGGCCAAAAAGATTCGAAGCACCATCCCTCAAGGACTTTGTCAAGGTGTGGTTGAACAACAAGCCCTCGTTGTTGGGGAAGTAGAGCATCTCCTGCGTCCGTATCCGACCCAAGTCCCCCGCTCTGTCACCGCCAAAGAACTGTATTTTAAAAAACGCTTGATCCCGAGCTAAAATATACAACTGTGATGGAGAGCGAAGGTGAGTGTTCATGCATCTAAGTATCTCAGACGATAAGATCACCAAATCCCTGAAAAAGAATGGCTCCGCTTGCTTGGGGACAACCCGCGCAACCAACTGTTCCTCTCTAATGGCCGATAAGTAGGACTTGACCTCAGGGGAAGCGGCGGGATTAGCGAGCCCGAGAAAAGGGCCATCAATAGCAGTTCTACCATACTTGTTGAAAACGGCTCTCAGTTTCCCAATAGTAGAGTCAACCGAACCATACGCCAAGCGTTTAGGGCAAGAACAAGACGAATTAGTTCGCTCTCCTAAGAACGGACCCGTATCACAATGTACCACCGTTTTACCAAAACTGTCCTTCCAAATCAAAAAACCGACAACATCATCAGGAACGGCCGTGCACATGTCCCGTTGTGACGTCAATGCGAGGAAATCCATAAACTCAACCTCTAAGGCACTCTTCTGTTTCTGATATCTCGTAGAGCGGTGCCTAGCAACCAAACACTGTTTACGCTCACTTATAACGGACAAAATAACAGGAGCCTTAAGGTGAGGAGAAGCCCGGGAGACTCTCTTCTGACGTTGATAACCACACCTCTGACAGAAGCGGAAATCAGAGTCATTGGGTTTGGCGCAAACTGGACATGACACGGACGGTTGGAACAGTCTGGGAACGATCGGCAAAGACTGAAAGGAAAAAACAGCACCCGTTAAATCGTCTTCGCGGAGGAGCGTGCTATTTGAAACGCCCAGAGGTCATAAGGGCATAAACGTGGTACAAAACCATATCGAGAGGGGAAGAGGAGCGCATCAGCAGACCCCTTCTTAGCAACCCAGACTCTGCGGGTGGCCAACACATTTAGCAACGGCCACCAACCAGGCAAAGGGGACAACTTCGGAACCACAATTGTAACAGCTGCATTTACAGACGCAAAAAGGCGCAGCAAAGGGCCAATCAACGAAAAAGGAGGAAAAACATAAGCTTTTACATGGTGACCATCGCATACCGACAGGTCTTGATTAAAAACATTTACCCCTGACGAGCTAGGGGTAGGGTAAGGGGTAAAATGCCTCAACGGATTCCCTTTTCCATCACATTGAACATTAGAGTCTAAGGACATGAGATCAAGATCATGGCCGTTAACACCCCCAAACTGGCGCTGGACAAGATCCCAAGATTTTGGCGAAAGCATAGCATCCGAGGGAGATAGCCTCCTCGAAAACCAATCCGCCTGATTCGAGTGTGAGGGAACGAAAGACATGTCCAGAGAAAGATTTCTGGTCACCAGGAACTGGAAAATCAGCTGGGAAATCTGCGTTAAGGCCCTCGAGCGCGGTCCCCGCCCCGACCATGAATGCAAGGCAACCATATTGTCGACTTGTGCATCGATCCGGCAATCGCGGATATCCTCAGGGAGAGATTGTAAACCTTTGAGGACGGCCCACATTTCCTTCACGTTTATGTGCTCACCCCGAATGTCTTCACCCCAGTAGTCACCAACCGAAAGCGTTCCGGAGGGAAGACGTATGACCGCTGCCCATCTGAAGGAGGATGCATCGGAGGTAAAGGAAATTGCGACGTGACGCTCACTTCTCCAAGGAACCACTTTATCACAACTGTCCAGGAACCTCCAAAACAAAATCGCCTCTCGCAAGGCTGGGGAGATCTTGACCCCGCAACCATTAGCCGCCCTTGATATGGACGCTGACATCTCCCGGATATAAAATTTAGCTCCGGGAAAAGCCAGAGAGAAAGAAATACATTTCCCCATCAACCTTTGAAGGGACTTTACAGTAACAGTGGACTCGCGGAGAATTATCTGTTTCCGCACTTGAGCAAACTTCAACTTCTTGTCTTCGGGTATACGAAAAGCCTGCGCTGCAGAGTCCACAATTAATCCTAAATACTGGATCCGAGTCGCAGGGGCCAAAACGCATTTAGGAATACCCAGGAAATAACCCAGACCGACAAGAACTGTACAAACTATATACAAGGCTACCACCGCAGACCGATAACTGTAATCCGGATTTCTCCGAGAAATGGGGCGCGACCAAAAACCCTCCGAAGAGAACAACTCCCCATTCAAGCGATCGTCAATGTAAAGAGAACAAGCCACCCCTAAGTTCCTGAAAAAATTCGTTGGACCCAAGCCAACAGTTTGGTAAACAAAGGGGGAATTCTTCCAACCAAAAGGGAGCGTAACACCAACTAACCACCAACCCTGCCACGCGATTCCGAAATATTGCTGAGACTCAGGAGAAAGTAGGATATGATCATAGCCAGACTTGTCGTCGATCTTACTCATGTAGGAGTTAGGATACACAAAGCGAGGAACTCCAACGAGCGTGTCAAGAGAGAAAGGGGTATCCCTCATCCACAGATTTAGGAACCGGGCGTCAATGCATAACCTTGGCTTCTGCGGTTCGATTGTCATTGGAAGGACCAAGTGGGGCGGACTTACGTCCCCAACCCGACCCCAGACACGGATTGCTCCGGTCTCGATGCGCTGTAAAAGTGTCTCCGTGACAAACTGCGAAAACTGTTTACAAGAGTGGTGGTTTTTAAAGGCCTTCGATGGGGGATTCGTGCTGTCATAGTCAACGCCCCTAAAGGACCCCCTAAACGGCCTCATGAGTTCCTTGATATTTACACCCTTTCCTATCCACTCAAGGACATTTTCGGCCTGGTCGTAACCCTCCAAAATACCCTCCCAGAGGTTAATGCATGTACGAAGTTCACCGGACTTGAAAGAATTAGGATCACGAAAAGACAAATCAGACATCGAAACGGTTGTTTCTCCCCGAACAATGCGATAAATATCCGCCAGGCATATTTTCCTGTTGGTCATTTTCCCTGAACTCGGGTCTCCATCCAAGGATATCCAGCGTACTTCCCTATGTTCAGCCCTCCTCTCCGCTTCCAAGGGCGCAAACACCAATACCTCACTCCTTGGACGTTTCACCGTGGGCTAAAAGAAATCATCGAAACGAGCGATCAGAAGGGGGAAGTAACCCGCACCCAGAAAACTACACCCGAGTTCAGAGAGAATGACCACCGTAGCCCGAGTAATCGGGCCCAAGGGCATGCCTATAGGCAAAACGCTTGTGGGGTCACCTCTCTAACCTCGAGACGACAGACTCAAAGAAAAGTACTAATAGGACAGAAACAGAAAACAAAAAATAAATCGTGTTAAGTACAAACTCAAACGCTTTATTTTCAACGAAGCAACATCAAATAACTTCAGGCAAAGAATATCAGAACAAACGTGAAAATCAGGATCAGCGCCTCTCTGAGCAATAACGGGAGATGTGGCCCATCTTTCCACTCAGCCAGCAACGTGGAACGGTGGGAGGCCTCATGTTGAAGGTCCCACGCCGTGAATACGGGGTTCCCCGCGTCCGTCCCCCGAACGATGCCCGGTAGGCTGAGGCGGGCTCCTTGGTCGCCTTGGCTATAACCTTAGCAACCTCGGCTTCTTCCTTTGTTGCCACAAGCTTAATAAGAATCTGCTGTAGGCTTGGACTGTTAACCAACGGGCGGCACTGCCTCAGGACTATCTGAAATCGGGTGGCCCTGTCGTCCTTCTTGTCCCTCGTAACGTTCACTACCTCTTCGAGAGCGGCAATGGCGGCGTAAGGGTCGAATAGGGCCGCCGGCCGGGCGATTACCATTTGTAGTGAAGACAAAGCCGATTCCACCACCGAAGAATCAACCTTTCTTTTCCACTCATCCAACTCCTTTTTCAATGTCCCGACCGTTGTAGACGATTCCTACACACAATAAAATGGACACCAATTAAAGATCCCCGTTTCGGCCACGGAAAACATTCGCACGGTAAAACAAACTTTTACCCATGGTTCCAACTTAGTTATAATCAACCATTCCTACCCCATTTTGCATTTCTGTTGAGTAGCATTATGACATCACGTTTCACGTGACTACATCACTTCAACGCCAATTAAGTCAACGCCTCGAAAGAAGATCTCTCAAAGGTGTTTCAACTTTAGAGTTAAAGTGCGTGGTCGTAGAATAAAAAAAAAAACAAACAAACGGCGGTATCTTCGCGGGGGGTCGAGACCGATAATTGAGCCATACCGGAACATGCTTGAGACCGCGTGGGAAACCCCTACGAGCGACCGAGCGCCACCACGAGGCACCACGCGAAGTCAACGATCACGCACGCGCTTGCTCACGCGTCACCCTAAGGAACCCGCGAGGCCACCGCGCAAGGGTTCGCGACGCGCTCCCCCCAAAGTCTTCCGTTTATTCCTTTCCCTCTGTTTATTTTACAGGATAAAAGGAGTAACAGGAGTCCGCGAATCACTTAGCCTTCATTTGCTCTTTCCCTCTTCACCCTTTTCCTTTTTTTTTTTTTAGCTTCACGCCCGCGACTAGGTAACACGTTCCTCACGCCACCCCGTGGCATAACAGAAATCCGCCACTTCCTTTCTTCTTTTAAATTCCACGGTCCTCGACCGGATTCCTTTATTCTCATGCCCCCCGAGGCATAACAGGAGGCTTCTTTCCTCCTCCATTCTCTCTTTTGTTTTTGTCTGTTTTTTTTTTTTTTTTTTTTGGGTACCACGGTCCTCGACCGGGTTTCTTTATTCTCATGCCCCCCGAGGCATAACAGGAGGCTTCCTTTCTCCTCCATTTTCCTTTTTTCCTTTGACACCACGGTCCTCGACCGGGTTCCTTTATTCTCATGCCACCCCGTGGCATAACAGGAGACTTCCTTTTCTCCTCCATTTTCCTTCTTTCTTTGATACCACGGTCCTCGACCGGGTTCCTCTATTCTCATGCCACCCCATGGCATAACAGGAGTCAACGACTCACCCCTTCCCAATCATTGTGTTGGCTAAAATTTATCTCGACCGCTCCTTCGATATACGGGGAAACAAACTCACGTTGATTTAAATAACAAAGATGACAACTACAACGGTGCATTCAATAAAGAGCATGAGTAATCCTTTGAGTGGCAGCTAAGGTGACAGTCGAATAAATTACTCAACACGTGCTTCCAGAAACGGAAAACCAACCCGCTTAGAAAAATTCAAGGAAACCCGACAACGGAAAGAAAACACACACGCACAAAAGGGGGGGGGGGGGGGCCAAAAGCGGGCCATTCGAACAAACGATAACTGGAAACCTACAACAAAGCAGAAATAACGGAAACCGAAACACTACCTCAAGGTTCTCAGACGACTGCTGTTCCTCCGAGGTCACGGCATTATTGATGTCCTGTGAAGTTGCACCACTCCCGGACGCCTCGGCTTCTGCTGGTGATACAGGCGTTGTTGACGGCGGCGTTTCTCGACGAGAAGAAGTGTCCAAAGGCCGCAACGCTTCCCGCACATCGGCCACAGCGTTCGGTTGGGACGGACGCGAACTAGTCATAGCTGCGAATCCAACCAAAATTAGACAAACTGACACCTATGAATAATCAACACATGCTTATATACTATGCACGAAGTCTAATGAATATTAATAAGGTATGAATAGGTGGGCAAGTTTTTGCCAAGTTGCATCAACCTTTCGCGGCCACACGACGCAGCGCCAGATCTCTCCGCCGTGTACTGGAGAATTTTTGTGAAAATCTCTGTCTCCACAACAGAATTTTCAGTGTCACCGCAACATGTCCGCACGCAAAAAAATCAAATCAGACAGAATTTGTGCGACTTGCCGCGGCGACAAAATTCTGTTGCAGAAAAAAAATTTTTCACAAAAATTCTCTAGTACGCACGAAGCGATTTGTCGCAGCGATGTGTCAGCGCGACGTGTTGCTGGAACTAGTCGCCCGACTTGTACACACGGAGTGATCTGTCGCCGATCGAGACGTGTTGCTGCAACTTGTCGCCTAGTGTGTTCTACGGCGTCAGATCGGGGACAAAATCGATACTCAGATTTCGTGGCCTTAGAAACACTTCTTCGCTTCGAAAATTGTTCTTCGAGTCATTGTCTGTTGTCTTCGTGGCGTCGGTTCCATGTCTTCGAGTCGTCGTATCCCTCGTTTCATCGTACCGTATTCTTCGTCATTTTTATGTCTTCGTGTCGTCGGCTCTTCCTTTCGTCGACTGCGCTACATACTTGACAGCGGTATTGAAGTCAACTTTTCCCGCCTTTGTTGCACAAGGCCAGCTTACAAGGTCGAATTCGATTGGTTTTTACTATTGGTTGGTGACATCACATGAACTGTGGTTTGCGTTCAGTAGAAAATCTGTCAGTTCGTTTGTGGCTTATGGTGTTTTTCACAAACTTAAGCTTATTTTGTCGCGGTTCATGGTATGTAGAACACTTTCCAAGAATCGGAAAGAATTGGAGGTGAAACTGTGGAAGAAACGAAAAGAAGTGGTCAACGTTGGAGGTTGTGTCAAAGAGAATTGTCTGACGAGGGGAAGGTGAAAGAGAATTTTCATGCGTTTGAGAAAAAGCGGGTAAGTCTGCTCTTGCTTTAAAAATCTAAACCTTGCCATTGATTTTTTGCCAATGTTTTATCACTGAGATCATGCTATGAAATATTAAACTTGTCGAACAGTGCGTGGGTTTTTTTTGGCAAAGTTTTAATGTCACATTCTGAAGTGTGTGAATTTTGCTTAGAGCTTTATACGTACGGATCGACTCACGTGTTTTGACGTTTCAGGTTGTTTGGTCAAGTGCTACTGTAGAAGAGAAAAGTTTACGGCGGTTAGTATTATTTTTTTGCCATAAATGTCAAGTTCAGTTTAGACTAGATTGGATACCTTAAAAATCAGGTTGGAGACCTACCTTATTTTTATTACACAACGCCAGAATCATCATAGAGAACCATTTAATTCACTTATGTGAATTTATTTGATACATTTTTTAGAAAATTTGGGAAAAACAGATTAACAGACAGTTCTGCAAAGAAAAGAGTTCATTACAGGGTTTAGCAGTGAAGTACAGTGATTAGGGTTAGGCACACTTTAAAAAAAATGGTTTGCTTTCAATAAAAAATATAATGATCAATGCCATGCAAAGCAAGTAAAATTTTGTGTCTTCTCTTATTTACTACTTTAAGTTGTAAGACTCGCTGCTATCATGCATTTTGAGTAAAGATTACAATCAGGTTTGAAGTATCCATTCTCTTCACAATCATATGATGTCCAGATGTCCCAAGGGGGTGTACTCCCTTATATTGGCTGTATGGGGATCTGCCTCTGGACAGTCTATGGATTTTGTCCTCTCTGCCCGAATTATAAATAGACTATTACCTGCAGGATTATTTGTTCCCGGGCCCAATGCTAACTAATGCTGATCACATGGATGTGTTATTAGCTAATGGTTATCACAAAAACAGTTTTGAAGGAAAGAGCAGTCTTTGCCCTCTTTTGAGTTCACCACATTGTAGTTTGCTTCCCAGTTTGGATCTTGGATCATTACAATGATTAGGGTTACAGGGCTGCAAATTACTTTTTTCTCTTGAAAGGACAAATTTCCTACTAAGACACCTTCTTGGTGGGACCAAATAAAATTTGGGTCGGAAATCACCAAAAAAGGTTGAATTTTATATTGGGTAAAACAGAGGACATACTACTCTAATGTAAAGAAAACTTAATCACCCACGGCAGGTGAAGTCAAATGGTTAATGATAAAAAAATTATCTGGGCATAATGTTCGAACAGAGGTGTTATTTTGTCGGACAAGAGCAAACTGTTATTTGCAGCCCTGGGGTTAGGTGCAAAATGGGGTAAGAAAAGGAAAGTGAAAAAATCCCTAGGACATCATGGGGGTTTACTCTATGGGACCTTAGGAAGGAGGTTGATTCCTACGTCTGCCTTTTGTTAACTGAAGGATTACCTATGCAGTAAAGATGAGTTAGTGACCATGGTAATTGGCATTAACTGAATAAGTTTAATTAATAAAAGTAATAATAAGTTGATAATAGTATAACCTTACATTCAATTAATTTTTCATTTTAGGAACAAAAACCCCACACCAGACAAAGACAACATGGCAGAAAAGGTGACGGAGGTGGTATCAATTTTAAAAGAGGCTCTTGCCAAGATTGAGAATGAAAGTAAAGAAGAGCAGCCATCTACATCCTCCTTTACATCCTCTCGATCTCTCGCTGATGCTGTTGAGAATGATTTGAAGTAAGTTTACTCGAGTTTTATTCATTATAGATCATTGGTTTTCAGGAAAGATTGAGTGTATAACATTTTTGAAATGAAAAAGTTGTAATTTTTTTTCTTTACTAGGCGGGCATTTCCTTCCATTTCTGGAGGAGGGAGCAGATTTAAAGTTCCTCCAAAGAAAGGGAAACAGAATACTGGTGAAAAAGCTGTTTTTATGATCCAGCCAAAAGAGTCATGGACACATGACTTTTGCCTACTCTCAGACACAGAACAGGACAAGACCCCGACACGGGAAGCATTAGCTTTATTAAAAGAAGCAGAGCTTGGCAAGAAAAAGGTTGTTTTCCCAAACAAAAAAGGGGACTTCCAACATTTTAAAGATGTGCTGGAAAAGGAATATGATAAGTTGAAATCACAGGATGGAGCTTTTGAACTAATGCGAGCAGAAACAGGTGGAATATCAAGACCACTGAAACTTATCTCCATCCCAAGTAATGGGTACACCATTCCCTATATTAAGGATGTTGTAGGAAACAGTACCCTAATATACATGCGTCCCATAAAAAGTTGCTTGAGTTTGGACAAATCACCACAGCCTGTTACTCTCCAATCACCGTTAACAAAGTGCCCCAACTGCTTTTTATCAATTCCAATAATGCAACTAAGAAATCATTCTCAGATTTGCAATGACAGTGATATCAGTGATGAAAGTTTGGAATACTTGGTTTTTGATGACAATAAACTTCCAAGTGTGGGAAGTGCTGCAAAGGTAAAACGTGATGAAATGGCAACTAGTACCAAAAGCACTGTGATCAAAATTGATGATGAACAGCCAAGCTGCTCCAGTGGTAGATCATTTATTGATGAAGGGATTGCCTCATTAACATCAGTCTTTCCAGATGAAGGAATTGAAACCGTGAGGAATGCCTTGATGACATACGAAGATGTTGAATTAGCAGCTTGTGCTCTCATGAACACAGCAGATGATGAAAACGAGAGCACTGAAAAAGTTACAGAGGATAAAGATGTTTATGACACTTTAAAAAGGCTAAGAAATGGAATGAAATCATTTATATCAGCAGAAAGAATCAAAGTAGATGAGGAAGATGTTGAAATTGACTTGCTTCAGTATTACAAGTCAAGTGAATTTGATCCTAAGATCCAACTTGTAATAAGATTCAGAAGTCAACCAGGTGTTGACTCAGGTGGTCTTCTGAGACAAGCATTTACAAGTGCTTTTGAGGCAATAGCCCAAAATCAAGTACCAGGGTTAAAACTCTTTACAGGCCCACCAAACAGGCTAACACCTACATGTATGTACAGCAGTGGAAACCTACTCTCAAGCATTTTTGAGACACTTGGGAAAATGATTGGTCACAGTCTTATACAGCAAGGACCTGGATTTCCCTATTTAGCACCAGCTATTTATTGCTACATAGCAACAGGTGACCTGAATGAAGCAATTAGTAGGGCCTCCTGCGTGGATGTAATGGATGCAGAGCTTCTGATGATTTTAGAGAAGGTCAATGATCATTAACTAAAGTCAATATTTAGTAATCTCTCTGAACAAATATAGTTTTAATGACTATTATTATTGTAAGATAAATTATATGCTCCTACATTTAAAAAAACATTCTATTGTACTGTAAATCCTCTATTAAGCCCCCAGGGGGCTTACTTATTCCAAGCCCATTTGGGGGGGGGGGGGGGGGCACTTAATAGAGACGGGCAATTTACAAAAGATGATGGTATCAGTTCTCCATTGCAAAATAAAATACACAGTGAAAGCTAAGGATCAGAATCAAATAAACTTCCACTTGGTAAATAAACCATCCCGGATCAGTCCACAGAAAGTTTTACAAGTGGTTGACCAATACAGGCAGGCATGTTATTAGTAAAGAATAATTAGGGGAGGCAAGGGGGGGATAATAGAGGATTTACAGACCTTAAAAATACTAGCCTGCACACAGATGAAACTTAAGTCTGGTTAATTCCGTCTGCAAAACAGCACAGAAATTCTTGTTCTGGGCCCCCACCTGTGTACCAGGATTTGAGTGTACACCATGATTGGCCTGTTAAAAATGCCATTGTCAGTTTTCCAATCTAGATGAAAGGAAATTAGCAATGCTTTTCCGGTAATTTATTAAGTCCATTGGGGTTTCTGAACAAGCATATTGGCGCTGCTTTACCACTTCAGGCTAATAAATACTTGGTTATGCCTATGCCAATTATTTGAATAAGCACAATATTGCTCATAGTGAATAGTGTCTAATTTGGAATATAGATTTTTGACAATATTTTTTTATTTTTAGGTTAAAGAGGCTAAACCAGGACACATTGCAGAGATATCACGAGACCCTGCATTCATTAATATGCTCCAAGAGAGTGGAGAAAACCGGCAGCTAACAGTAAGCCTAATCATCATTGTTTGCCATTCTGTACTTGCCCTTGGGAATGTCCCAAGTAATTTTTTTTTTGTGGGTGTGCATGTTTCCATGGAAATTTCCCAAAGGCCGTTTCACTCTAGGAAGATCAGTCACACACAAAAAGTAGCTTCCCCATGGGCAAGAGCCTTTGGCTAGTTCTATGAGTACTGCATCTATTTTAGAAACATTTAAATATTGCTTGGAATGAAATGACTGATGGCATAGAGAATTAATCATTCCTCATTCTCTCAATTTACAGGAAAACAACAAATTGGAAATAATGCAGACACTGATCCTGCACTCCACAGTAATTAAGCACAAAGCAGCGCTTGATCAATTTAGAAAGGGTATAAGCATTCTTGGCTTATTAGGGGAAATTGAGAAAAATCCCCAGAAGTTTGAGCAGTTTTTTGTCCATCAGGATGAGATTATTTCACCAGAATTTGTGAAGAAATTGCTGAAAGTTCCTGACAGCTCAGATCTTGCTCACAGTAGAGCTTTTGATATGCTGCTTGAGTTCATTGAAACAGCCACCAAAGAAGAACTAGTAGATTTTCTGTCATTTACAACTGGTAGTAAGTTTTGTTCAGGTGGTCTGAGGTCTGAGTGCATCAAGGTGTCTGCAGACAGCACCCAAGGCTTTTTTGCTTCCACTTGCTCCTTTGAGGTTGTCATACCAGCTTGTATTTCTGATAGCACAGAGTTCCAGCTCTTGTTGAAGTCTGTTATCAAGGGCACTCGATTTACCACAGTTTAATGTATTTATCAAACCCGGGGGGGGTACTTGCCCTTATTTGGAAGCTCCCCCTGCATCCTGGAGATCTAGTATGTTTGAAAATGTAATCAAGATGTAAATCCTTAGACCTACCATGCTAATTAAAGTAAACTAATCCAAAGTCACTAGCCACACAGTGAAGGATGTCTAGCTTACAAAATGTTTCCAACAACATGAAGTTCACTTAGTCATCTAACATAGTCAAAGCAGATTTCATGTCTAATTTCTCATTGCCTCTAAAATCATTTTGATGATTTTTTAAAAAACGTTTTAAGCCAGCAATCCCTTGCTTTGTACTTTTGTATAATAAGCATTATTATGTCTGGTTTGATCTCTCTTACATTGTAGGTGTTGAGTTATACCTGTCCAGTAGGTCTTGATGGGTGTTGTAGAAACCCCAGTTTAAACTACCTAACCATGGTCATATTCAGATTTGGTGTTCAGATATCATATGTTGTTGTTTACACATATACCGGGTAATTAGTATTTGTTTCAATAAAAGTGTTTCCTGTTTGTCGATGATTTGTACAGTCAAGTTTTTTATCTACTGTACTACACATTATTAATGGTTATAGGACTACAGTAGGACCCTGGTAGCTTTATCTTGGATGACTCAAACTCCCCACTCACTCAAACTAAGTACTATTTCCTTGCATTTAACCCTATTTGTCAGTCATTTTATTCGCTGGATAACTAAGAGCGTTCTTGTTTCTCCTTTCAATTTGCCTAGTATATTCAGGAGCTAATTGTGGCTGTATTCCAAACAGCATTCAATCTTTCTTTGAAATCTGAACATAGAACAAAAGCTTGACACCAAGAAGTCTTCTTTAAATCTTTTTTTTTCACAGCTTTCATTTAGACAAAAAAACAACAATAGAACAATATTTTATTATTAACACAAAGGTCAATTTCATGACTTAAAAATATGCGCTAACAATCATTCTTTTAAATTCTTTAATCACCTACGATGGCTACATAAAGTATCACATGCCTTTACAAAGTTCAGTTGACTTGAAAGCATGTGCAAATTTCAACATTTATGTCACTGAAGAATAATTATTTGTCATGATTGGTAGAACTGACAGGTAGAAAAAAATACATAAGCAAATAAATAGCACTGCAATGTATAAGCTTAGCACAAATTTAATGAAAAAAAAGTAAAGTGTAAGCTTGGGTATGTGTTAACAAACCAATATTTCCAACAAAGAGTCAGCAATGTGAGGAAAGGTCATCGACAACTTCAACTGATTTGATATAAATGTCGATTCCATAGCAAGATGAATCCTCAAGAGGATCAACTGAAGTCTTAAGTACATTAAAAGCTGTATCACTCAAAGGGCAGGGAATTTCAGGTACTTGAACTGAAAGATCATTCCATGTCTCACCGTCATAGTCACTACATGGAAGTGGACCATTATAATCCAAACCAAATGATGCTATGTTGGCTTCTGAGAGCTCTGCTTCCCCATGATAACTAGCGAGGCCATAAAACCAGAGTTGTACAGGTGTCATGTTTGATTCTGAGGAAAGTGAATGATTGTCATAGCCGTTTACAAACATTTCAAAATGCTGGTTGATTCTTGGAGTAAATACGTAGTGTAGAGAAAACATGTGAGTTGAACTGCTGATGTCAAGCAATCCTTTATCCTCAAGATAGCAAAATATGTAATAGAACAAGAACGTGCATCCATGGAATAAATCTCTCCAGAACCTCTCAATTCTCTGGTTATGGCAGCTTTTTCCTGCAATAAAGCTGCCTCTCCCAGGGCCTCTGGTAGGATGTGATATCATGTACCTGGCCACCTGAATGTTTTCAGTGCCTTTATCACCTCTGACTCTAGATGGAAGTCCAAACTCTCGAACTGCATTTAAAAATAACTGTAGTACTGTAGCTGCCTGATTATTAGTACTACATCTCAAAAACATAATTCTCCTGGAAAAACCGTCGACACAACCGTGTATAACAAAGCCCCACCTGATCAATTTGTGATTCCCATCTAAGTGCCATAGTGACCTTGGTCCTGGAACGTTGTAATGACGCCGATTTACAATATTCAGTTGGGTAGTCCGAAGCAGGATGCCAGCAGGATCAGTTCTCCACAGAGACGACCTTACACGACTCCACTGTACTCTAACACCTCGGCCAAGCAGAAACCCCTTCATTCTTCTTATACCACAGTTAGGAAAATCGTGTAACACAGCGGAAACAACACAGTCCAAGGCTTCCTCGGAAATGTCATCATACTTTGGTATCTCTTCTCGTAGATTGTATGAATCTGTTCGCCTACTTATTGTTTTTCTTGAAACGTGAAACATATTGGCAATCTTTTGAAGAGAAAAACCATAGCTCAGATACAATTTTAGAGTTTCTCGTGGAATATCAAGAGCTGGCCTACCTACAGAACCAGTATTAATAACTTGCCAGCTGCTTGATGACTGACTAAAATGGGTATCATCGTTTTCTTTAGATAGGCTGTTGTATGCAGTAAGTAGTAGCTGAATTATCTCATCAGTTAGGAAATCACTCCAGATGTTTTGACCGTTGACACAGAGGTACACGATTTGTTCAAGCTTGTAGAGTGTGAAATCTAGTTGGTCCTCATCATTACCATGTAAGCTGGAATTTTCAACAAGACGAATTACTTCAGCGACTGCTGAAGAAACATGGTTCTTCAAGTTGCAGGATGGTGAAAGCTGCAGACTAAACTCGGACATATCTTTTTTCTACCCTTTTTCAAATGTCGACTTACCGCTGTCAAGTATGTATCGCGGTCGACGAAAGGAAGAGCCGACGACACGAAGACAAAAATGACGAAGAATACGTTACGATGAAACGAGGGATACGACGACTCGAAGACATGGAACCGACGCCACGAAGACAACAGACAATGCCTCGAAGAAAACAGTACGATGAAACGAGGGATGCGACGACTCGAAGACATGGAACCGACGCCACGAAGACAACAGACAATGCCTCGAAGAAAACAGTACGATGAAACGAGGGATACGACGACTCGAAGACATGGAACCGACGCCACGAAGACAACAGACAATGCCTCGAAGAAAACAGTACGATGAAACGAGGGATACGACGACTCGAAGACATGGAACCGACGCCACGAAGACAACAGACAATGACTCGAAGAACAATTTTCGAAGCGAAGAAGTGTTTCTAAGGCCACGAAATCTGAGTATCGATTTTGTCCCCGATCTGACGCCATAGTGTTCCGATCTTTAATATTTTAAAACGTGACTAAATATTCACAAGATAACTTCAGGTACACTTCAAAGCACCTCTTTTCACAAGGAAACCTTGCATTAGCATCGTAAGACCTTGCATTGTATTAACCGTATAATAAAAGAAATGATAACAATCGCTCTCCATCACCAAACTTTGTCTAAGAAATCACTAAAAAACAATAATTTAGACAACCTAATGGATTTTTTTGTACTTTGAAAGTCATTGGAAAACCATTTAACTGATAAAATTAAATATTCTTTTGTAGTAGACATGAAGCCGGGCTCCAATCACGTCTTTTCACCCTGCCGAGGAAAGACTGAGAAATTACGTTCCGACAAACCGTTAGCAACTTCTTGGTAGTTAGACTTGATACTCTCCGCATAAATGTCATTTAAGTCACCTTGTATTGCTGAAATTGATATTGTTATGTTCAAAAAACTGTTTTAAAAACACACTTCATTTAATTCTCTTCCTTCATCGAAGAAAACAGAATGAATAAAAATAAGACAATCATTTCTTGTATCCTCAGCGCGCAGACATTAAATGTTTGCTCAAATACTATTATAGTGGTATAGTGTATTAAAGTAACGTGGTTATAACTTTACTTACCTTTGGAATGAAGTCGAGTACTCAACTTTTTCTAAGCTTTGTCGCTTATTCGAACAATACTGTGAACAATTCAGACTTCCTAGAAAGAGCGAGCTTTTGTTCGAAAGAAATAGAGCGTAAGCTAAGAATTAACATTCAACCGGGCCTTCGTCGCCTTTTTTATTTCATTTGACAGAGTTTGTGATATGGTGTGTGTACATTCCTAGTAAAATCATAGTAGCTTCTGTGTTCGAATCTAGCTCTATACATGTATATTTAAAGCAGAACTGAAGCCTACGAACTGGCCAAAAATCCGCGTTACCCTCAGCATTCACTGTTCTGACGTTATGCTAATTTTTCCAAATTAATGCGGACCATACATACCTCCATGACTAGTACATTTCCATTTGAATTTTATCAGGGTTCATACAAAAAATTGCAACCATTTTTCAAGGACTTATCAAGGACTACATTAGATTTTCAAGGACCACCTCCAAGGAACATAATTTTACAGATTGTACAAAAATGCACATTCCCTACTCTAGTCTAATAGCCTACTCTAATAAGGTTTTAAGGCTTGAACTGTTCGCTTCACCAACTTCTTTACATTTTTCAGTTCACTTGTCTTAAACTGATAGTTAATTATTACATAAAATATTGAGCACTTTATGTAAATAACCTTTACATTCTCTGAGCTATGATTTATATACTGTCTCGGACAACCAAAAAGCACCAAAAAATACTTTCCAGGCCACTGTATTCAAAGTTGAAGAAAATTCAAGGACTTTTCAGGGGCTTGTACAGGAATTTAAGGACTTTTCAGGGAAAAATGGAATTCAAGGACTTTTCAACACTGTGCGAACCCTGTTAAGTGCATCTTTTGAATGTAAAACATTAGTTGTGGGGGGGGGGGGGGTGACAGGGGGGTCACAATCTGCCGCCTCCCGTACGTTTTTGTCCCTTTGTTTCCCGACTTCCGCCCTTTATTGTGTTTCTCCCGTTATCATGTAAATCACGCTGTTTGACTCCCTATTCAGATTCTAATAGAGAGTGCCTTGGCCTTGTCCAAAATAAAAAATTGTGTGGTAAACCGAACCACTCCGCACTTTCCAGCGCGATCATTGAAGCGGCATTCCTTCGACACAAGCAGGGCGGATAAATGTGGGGATGATAAATGAAGAGTGATGGAGGTCAGACGTGTCGTTCTGCTCTCCGTATTTTTATCGAATTTGCCGACCTTGGAGCTCTCGGTCTCATTGAATTCTGCATGGACTCCTCCTGTTACCACACAACTTGCACATTTCGGGATTTTAAAGTTCCAGGATTGTCGAATTTTGGTTCCAACATCAAGATTGACTTTTTACTTGAACACAAGTACTACTACTGAAACCATTAGAATTTGCATATTCTTCGGTTCCGGATCACTACCTGCTAATGAGGTATTTCGCGTTGCTTTGTTCCCTTCATCAGTGAAACATCAACGTATTGTTTTTCTAGTGCTGGTGAATAGAAGATCCAAACGATGCTGTTTGTATTATGCTAACGCGTCTGCAACATTCCGACCGCTGATTGGTGATATTCTTTTCAAGTTGAATCCTGGTCCCAGCACTAATCAGGGCGAGAACAATGCACGTTCTCACCGTTCCTCTAATGTGGCCTTTTGTTTGCTGAATGCCCGTTCCTTAAAGAATAAAACTGTGTCATTTGTTGACTACGTACAAGATTGCAAAGCTGATATTTTTGCTATTACTGAAACTTGGCTTACGCAGAACGATGCTGTAGTTTGTAGAGAAATCACTCCTGCTGGTTACCGACTGCTCCACTGTCCTCGTGTAGACCGCACTGGAGGTGGTACTGCACTTCTATTTAAAGACAGTTTTAACGTACGTCAATTTGCTGCTGGTGAAAGGAGTTCTTTTGAATTTTCTGAGTATTTGGTCGACGCCTCATCTTTTCAGTTTAGGCTTGTAATCATATACAGGATACCATATTCTGCGGTTCACCCCATCACTTCAAGTACCTTCTTTCTGGAATTCAGCAACTACCTAGATTCGTTATTACTATCCAAAGTTCCACTCTGCATATCTGGCGATTTCAATTTCCATCTGGATGTCAGTGGCGATGTAGATGCTGCTAAATTTGCTGACTTGTTGGAATCGTTGTGTCTTACTCAACATGTTAGATCACCCACGCATATTCAAGGACATATTTTGGACTTGGTAATTACTCGTAATTCTGATAATATTATTAAAGGTAGACCTATCTCCGATAGGTATATTTCCGATCATTGCTCTGTGTTGTGCAGTCTCTCTGTTCCCAGACCATTGCCTACAGAAAAACACATCAGCTTCAGGAAACTTAAATCTTTGGATATGACTGCATTTAAAGATGACATTGACATTGCTCGTTTTGATTTGTCTAATGATGCTGATCCTGATAAACTTGTTGATCTGTACAACAACACACTGCGCCTCCTTTTGGATCGTCATGCTCCGATCATGTCTAAGAAAGTCTTATTTCGACCCAAGGTTCCTTGGATCAATAGCGATATCATCAAAGCTAAACGCCAACGTAGGAAAGCAGAGAGAAAATGGAGAACCACGAGATGTCAGTTTGACCTCATTCTGTTCAAGAAAAGTAGGAACTTTGTGACCTTCCTAATGAACAAGGCTAGGCGGGAATACTACAGTGATGTCATTTCTAATAATAGTAATGATCTCAAACATCTCTTCAAAGTAAGCAAGAATCTCTTGAACATTGCAAAGACTCCCGTTTTGCCACCGCATGAGGACAAACAGCTACTCGCTAACGAGATGGGCGCCTTCTTCATTAGGAAGATTGCTAATATTCGTTCCGATCTCGATAATCATTTACCACAAGTCTGCAGAGTTGGCTCCAATGACTCCAATGATTGCAAAATCGATCTCCCTATCTCCAAGTTTAATTTGCTATCCCAGGAGGAGGTGCGAGACTTAATTCTTGCATCCAATAAGAAGACCTGTTGCTTGGATCCGATTCCTACAAAATTAGTTCTCGACTGCCGGGATATTCTTCTTCCTGTAATTACCAAGATTATCAACTACTCTCTCGAGCATGGTGTCTTTCCGTCAGTGTGGAAAAATGCCCTGGTTTTTCCTCTACTTAAGAAAGATGGCTTAGAACCGATATTCAAAAACTATCGACCTGTCAGTAACTTACAATTCATCTCCAAATTGACTGAGAGTGCGGTAGCCAGGCAACTTCAGTACCACATCAACATGAATAATTTATTTCCCTCGCTGCAATCATCATATCGTAAGTTTCACAGCACGGAATCCGCTCTCTTGAAAGTTAAAAATGACATTTTATTAAACATGAACAGACAGCATGTCACCTTGCTTGTTTTGTTGGATCTGAGCGCGGCTTTTGATACCATTGATCATGGTATCTTACTTGAGAGGCTTAGGTCGGCATTTGGAGTTCGGGATATGGCACTGTCCTGGTTTGCATCATATTTAAGTGGTAGAACTCAGCAAGTTTCAATCGACGGCACACTCTCGACGAAGTTTGAATTGGAATGCGGCGTACCTCAAGGTTCGTGCCTCGGGCCTTTATTGTTTGTTGTCTATGCTAGCAAGATATTTGAAATTGTCGGCAATCATAATTTAGAGATCCATTGCTATGCGGACGATAGCCAGCTCTATTTATCATTCTGTCCTAATGATAATGCTAATCAAGAGGCCGCCTTGGCTAGGGTCGAAAGGTGTATCGAAGACATTCGTAACTGGATGCTTAACGACAAATTAAAACTGAACGATGAGAAAACTGAATTTTTGATCATTGGCACATCGCAGCAACTGGCTAAAGTATCTATTAACAGCCTTCGTGTTGGCACTGCAACTATCCCTCCTGTGTCGTCTGCAAGGAACTTGGGTTCGTGGTTTGATTCCAAGCTGACGATGGCAATTCATATTTCAAAAATATGTAACTCTGCCTTCTATTATTTGTATAATCTGAGACGCATAAGAAAATATCTATCTAAAGACAACACCAAAACTCTGATTCATGCCTTTATTACAAGCAGAATCGATTACTGCAACAGTCTTTTATATGGCCTCCCGGAGTATCAACTCAATAAGCTACAGCGTGTGTAGAACATGTGTGCTAGATTAATATGCAATGAAAGTAAATATTGTCACATTACTCCTTTATTAGTAGATTTACATTGGCTGCCTGTAAAGTTCAGAATTGAATTTAAAATCCTGTTGATTGTTTTTAAGATTTTTAAGGGCTTAGCACCTTCGTACTTAAGTTTTTTAATTACTCCTAAGCTTGTATCTAAATATAATTTATATTTAAGAAGTTCTAGCGACAGTACCCTACTTAGTTATCCGAACGTTAAGCTTAAGGCAACTCTCGGTGAACGGGCCTTTCTGTTTGCCGCACCTAAGTTATGGAATGCCGTGCCAAGAATTATTAGGGAATCTACTTCAATTGACACTTTTAAGAGAAAATTGAAGACTCACCTTTTTAAAAAAGCATTTTGTGCCACTTAGATTATAAGATTGTATTCTTAGTTTATTAGATTATAAATAATTTTTAGCTTATAATTTTTAGTTTTTGCTAGCAGATTTTATCTTTTTAACTTTTGGTCATTAGTTTCTCTATTCCATATCTATATTATTATCTTATTTATTATTAGTAGTACTATTATAATTATAATTATTATTATTATTATTATTATTATTATTATTATTATTATTATTATATATATATATATATATTTTTTTTCCCTATGGCGCATTTGAATATATTTATATAGATATTTGCGCCTTACAAGTTTTGAAATTATTATTATTAAAATAAAAAAGAAGGATGATGGTGATTGAAATTAGCATAATTTCACCTTGCACGAGCTGCACGCATTTATAAAATACACGTCATGTAGTTATGAAACATCATCTGCTTTCTTTTAGTTTTGCCATGGATGACATGGATGAGATTTTCCTTCGTGTTTTAGTCCGTACTTAGTTTATTTTTGTTTTGGAATAACATCGACATTGGCGAGTAGTAGAGGTAAAATATAATTCAGTGGTAGAGTGATGGAAGTAATAAGGGAAACCCTTTGAAGGAGATGTTTGTCTACTCCTGACTAAACCTCCCGCAAAAAATAGCAACATTTGCCTCTCGAAGACAACGCACCAGCACAAAAGAACGAGGAAGAAGAGCAAGAAAACAAATCAACCCGCCATAATTCAGTGACAGCAGCAGTGTCTAATCGACAAACCACATCGCAAGCCCTGACCGAAGCATCCTCGGAGACCCAGGGGCAGATGGTGGGGACGGTTGAGGGGACGAGGAAAAGTCTAAACGGGCGGAAAAATATATGGCACGAAGAAAAGTAAAGAACGACGAGAAGAGCCCCTGGGGACAATGGTTGTTTACCATTTGAAAAAAAATTCCGGAAATTTTGGTTGGGAATTTTCGGTCGGTAAGAACGGTACGTATCGTTTACCATTTGCCTAAAATTTCCGGATTATCGCGCCGCGATAGACTGGTTTCTAGTTACAACATGAAAATGGTACGAAACTCAAGAAACTTGTAAATGGTAAACGAATTTCCATTCGGAACGTCCCAGTCGGGAAAACGAGACTACCTTTTCAGAATTTCCATTTGTCCCGGGAATTTTCCGGTGGGACGAACCAAAAAATCGTTTACCATTTACATCCCAACCGGAATTTCCGGGAATTTGTGGTAAATGGTAAACAACCAATGTCTTACCAGACCAGTTCTAAACGGTCGCCGCCGTTCTGGCTTCTGATTGGTGCCAGAAAACTTGTGTTTTTCTGGCACCAATCAGAAGCCAGAACGGCGGCGACCGTTTGGAACTGGTCTGGTAAGACATTGTCCCCAGGGGCTCTTCTCGCCGTTCTTTACTTTTCTTCGTGCCCTATATTTTTCCGCCCGTTTAGACTTTTCCTCGTCCCCACTATCTGCCCCTGGGTCTCCGAGGATATGACCGAAGTCACAAACAAGCGAAAACAAGCGACATTTCTAAGCAGAGTCCCAGTCCACTGCATCACACCTTTTTGCTCGGACGCGCTCGTTTCACCGCCCAACCTTTATCCGCCCTGACACAAGTTTACACCACGCGGCAAAATCTTCATAACAGTGTTTTGTGAACTACAGTCGGAAGGAGCGAGCTCCCAGGAAGGTCTTCCATGGACGGATTTTTCCCCACCGAACCGAAAAATACTAAGACCGATCTAAATGGTCTCTGACGACATTTGACCTGACTCGCTTTGTCGTTCTTACGGAGAATTTCGAAAGCTAGCAAGACTGACGAGACACTGACACGACTGACACAGTCGACACCCGTGTACATATGTCATGCTATCTCATTCATGTCCTATGATGTATAAAACGACTTGGAAAGGTTTCCAATTTCACAGGAAGTAATACCGTTTTTTTTTTTACCCGGAGCACGAATTTTCGTTTTTTGACTTTTCTCGTGTATAAAATTTTTCTGTAAGCCTCGGAAAACGTTAAATGGACGTCAAGAAACGTTCTTGGGTTCGTTTCTTTGACTGGAAGTAAGCAGCAACAAATAGCAAAAGCTTGCCTTTTTGAATTTCTCTCCCGCTTCCCGCCATCGTAGAGATCCCGCCTCCCGCCCTTTCTTCTCCCGTCTCCCGTACCCCTCCCGCCCCCTGTTCTCCCGGGCTCCCGCCCCCCTGTCTCCCTCCACTTAGTTAGTGTGATGCCTCATTGGCTTTACTAACTTAATAAAGGTAAAGGTGAGGGTTACACGGGACACTTTTACGGAAAATATCCTTCGTTACGTCAGAACGAAGAAAGAAACCGCCCATGACATTTAACGTGGTAAATACCTAGACAAGTGTTTCTCGATACCTAAGGCAAGAGAGCCAATCAGGGTCGAGTTGTTCGAAGGCCTATTAGTGCTAACCAGGGGTTAAATTTTAATCCGGGTTTCTTTTTCTTTTATTCAAAAGCATTTTCTCGCGAAATTTTCTCCATGCCTTTTATATCATCTAATCATCATATTGTACATAAAAAGAATTAAACTCACTTCCAAATCTGACTTCAAATTTCGCACTAACCCTGGGTTATCCTAAACCAGCTTTGAACAACTCGTCCTAGGTTTCTTCAATTGACACCAATTTAAAACGGCAAAAAAGTTTAACGGGTTTCTTTGTTTCTTTCCCGCTGTTGAGAGTAAAATCGATGTTGACATGGCAGATTTTACGTTCAGGTGAAAGGCAAAATAGGGCAAAATTTTGAACTAGCTCACTGGGATGGATTTAGGAACGATATTTCCGCAAAAATATGTTCCATTCCTGGCATTTAATCGAACAGTTGGATGCAGAATAGAATAGAATAATTCTTTATTTAAACTCGGTAAATTCATCAGGAGTATACAAATTTTTTTAAAATAAACCTAACTACCCTAATCAATATGAAAAACTATCTACAACTAACCTAACTAAAACCTGTTTTTCATGAATGCCGTGTACCCAGTACTTAAAAAAACAGAAATTCAGATAAGCCAATCGTTTAAATTGACTTAAAGATTTAACCACTGTTCTTTATGAAGTTAGTTCACGGGAACGGTACAATTAGTTTGTTAACAGCAGGCGCGGATCCAGGATTTTGAAATGGGGGGTGAATTTTTGTAATAATGTAATAGAACCAAAGCCTGGTTGAGGTGTTTGAGGTCTGTGCACCAGCATGATTGATTTCCGATGAATAATTAACATTTTCGACAGTGTGTTTGTGGGCTCAAAATGAATAAATTGATTGGTAGAACCGGTCATCGCTTATGCACATTCTCCACCTCAATCAGAGAAGTCAAATATTATTTCAATATTTGAGGGATAAGAAAAAAAAAAAAAAGAAGAAGAAGAAGGGGGCTCAGAAAAAGGGGGGTGAAAATTCACCCATTTCACTTCCCCTGGATCCGCGCCTGAACAGAGACAATTAGACAATTAGTTGTGCGCCTTCGCGAAATTATCAGGACTAACACACCAGTTGAAATTTCAGCTAAATTATACGTAAATTTTCAACATAACATGAAATACTGCCATGATCGACGGCAGCTGTTACCGCAATCATAGCACGATGAAGCCGTAAAAGCGGTTAAATTGCCTTAGGAATTAATTTACGTGTAACCACACTCGGTTACCAACTTTGAAGGTAAACCAAACCCACGTTGAATTTACCACGGCTTTTTTACCGTGGGAAGAAGTGCCCTTTACTGTGGTGTTTGTTACCGCACCTATTGACAATATTCGCACTGAAATGTACTATTCATGGTATGGTCCGCATTAATTTGGAAAAATTAGCATAACGTCAAAACAGTAAGGGTCGGTTATTAAAACGAAATATAAGTTAGACGGCGGTTTAGGAAATCTTTGGACCTCTATATCTCTTCTTCGGTGGGTTATTTTAAGAGGACAAATGCTTTTCTAGTCTACGCCATATGCTTTCATGAAATTGTTCACGATAAATGGTGTTTACATAAAAGCGTTCGGCAAACTAAAAATGGTTTAGAACGCGGTTTTGTTAAACACCGGCTAAACTCAGTTTAAATAACTGGCCCTAAATGTCTTAACGCGGATTTTTGGCCGGTTCGTAGGCTAGGTTTGTCTTGAAATTTCAAGGTATTGCAGTGAATCACTCTTAATGAAAGTTTTAGACGTTATATTGTAAAATTCCGAAAATAAGCCCCTCCATGTATAAGCCCCTCCAAACTCGTAACGCAAAAAACCTTCCGTTAAACCGCCCCTCCGAATATAAGCCCCCCGGGGGCTTGTACTTGGAAATTGCCCTCAAATAAAACCAAAATAAAGCAAAAACGGTCAATTTCCTTTCAACTATAAGGCCAGCCCAATCGATTTTGAAACGCAAATTTCCCTCCATAGATAAACCCCTTCGAATGTAAACCCCTCCAAAAGTAATCCCCTCAAAAAGGGCCTTTAAAAAATATAAGCCCCGGGGCTTATTTTCGGAATTTTACGGTACATCATGAAGATTATGTGATGAGGTTTAAAAAGAATTCTGTCGAGTCGTTCTAGAGATACACAGAAAAAAGCTGAAAATCAAAATTTAGAATAACGTTGCACTTAGACAGGTAGTGAGATAACAGCTTAGTTTCCAGGATCGCATGAAAGAAAATACACCAGAACTTCCAAGCAGCAAAATATGATATTTACAAGCATTCTTACGCTACCTATGACTAATTTGAGTTTTTAGATTCTTTTTATTACATAATTTATCACGACTATTGAAAATATAAGGTTTGAAATATATTTACTTTTAATTTGAATTCAAACATACACTCACGGAGGTTACAGTCAAACCTGTATTAAGTGGTCACCCACGGGGAATGGCTAAGTGACCGCTTAATACAGGTTGACCGCTTCAATCAATCAATCAATAAACTTTATTTACCCTCGAATTTACAGTGTAGCACTCAAGTGCTAATATCTTCGAGCCAACTACATTAATAAATAATTATAATAAAAAGTTAATTCTATATAACAAATAAAAAGATAACTAACTACCTAGACAACTAACTTGCAAATTATCAGGATGTAGAAAGGTTTGCAGTTCCTGCCCTTTAATCGCTTAATACAGGTATCGTAAAATTCAACATCAGGATTAGTGGGAATGTCATTTTATTTGGTACTTGATTATCTTTTGTATTTTAAATTAAAAACACTCATGTGGTGATGTTAAAAAACAGTAACTATAAAAATACAAAGAAAACAGAAACCAAGCAGAGTAAACGTAGTACACTTGTTCATCCAAAACATTACGTGAGGTCTTTTGTGCCTCAGATAATTTCTGAAACCACTTTTACAGTACTCTGCCAGGGTCATTATTAAAGGAAAGCGTGTTAACAGAGGAGCTGGTTATGGTTTAGAAGTGCCTTAATTGTGAATATCATTTTGAAGGGGACAGTTTTTCTTGCAATTGGTTAAAAGAGAACTAGCCAGTTAAAGATGAATTTAATGTTCAATGTTGACACTACGGTTAAAAATAACCGAACATTTGTGGAAACAAGTTACACTTGTAATTTTGATTTGCTGCACTAGACTACCAAAATTTATTTTTTGTCAACACAGTGACCGTTTAATACATACAGGTGAAAACAATAAAATCAGTTCTTTTGGGACCTTAGAAAGGGTGACCGCGTCCGCTTAATAGAGGTGACCGTTTAATGGAGGTCAAGTTTACAGTAAATAGGGGAAGCGATTTCCGGGACATTGACAGGTGACCACTTAATAGAGGGCCGCTTAATAGAGGTTTGACTGTATTTTCTAAACACTACGCTTTAAGTTCCTGGTGTCGGATTTTCAGTAGCAGGTCTGGGTCGCGCAAAATTCGGGTTTTATCGATTTCAAATTTTTTTTGTTTATTGCTTCCATAGAGATAACGATTTTACCTAAAACTACATTTGACAAACTTCAATCTAAAATTAGTCAGTGGCGAAAATTTCATAGCGATCGGACAAGGATAAAATCACTTTTTTATGGCAAATGAAAAATATCGGTATGGTCTCCCGAAAAACTGTATTCCTGTTGAGTTCTTTGAGCTATCATTATTTCTATCATGATGATAGTTCCATTTTAGAGCTCTTATATAGCGCTTGTAATGAACTTTTCGTTTTGGACCTCCAGATAAATTCCGTAGTGGGCAATTTTTACTGAAGAAAATAAATGCTTGTTATGGCTACGCATTACGCTTTCAAGAAACTTTTCACGATAAATGGTGTTGAGACAAAGCGTTGGGCAAATTGAAAATAGCTTAGAACGAGGTCTTATTAAACACTGGCTAAATTCCATTTAAATAACTGGCACTAAGATTTTAAGGAGTTTACTCTAGCGTGCTAGCTTTGTCTCAGCTCAGTCGTCGTCTGTGAGTTGACCAACTCAGGCAGGCGCACCTGACTAGCGTAGATTTTGAAAAAATCCGGTTGGGTTCCCGCCTCACAGTAATCGAGTGAGCTTGAAACTTAAAACAGGTCAAGAGCCTACACTGGGGTCATAGGCCGCTCCTGAAAAGATGCATAAAGGAAGTCTCAAACGCGAGACCGAGCCGATGAATGGAACCGATATTCCCTTCGGTTATTTTGTGACAGCGATAGGCTAGGAGTTCCATAAAGATAGGATGATTTTTCCACCAACCGATCTGTCCTGAACGTTTGGGAATTTTAGCTAAACTGTAAGTAGAGATCAAACTAAGATCTCTTAAGGTGTTTCGATATAGTTTTTCGGAGGCCATGCCGATATTTCTCAATCGCTTTAAGTGATTTTATCCTCGTCTGATCGCTATAAAACTTTTCACCAATGATTGACTACAGATTACTACTATGACAACAATAAACAAAACGCCTACTTTTGCGTGATCTAGATCAGCTACTGAACAGTAGGAACTTAACGTTTGGTATTAAGCAATAACCTCCGTAAGAAGTAAAAAAATCTGTACGTTTGAATTCGACTAAAACGGAAATATATTTCAAACCTTAAATTTTCAATACCCGTGATAGATTATTTAATAAAAACGTTATGAAAGACTCAAATTTTTCTGAAGTAGCGTCAGAATTCTGCTAGTCTCCTTCGCAGCCGTTTTTAGGCTCGTCACGTCACGCAACCCTCTTCGTGGGGAGGAGGGTTGCGTGACGTGACGAGCCTAAAAACGGCTGCGAAGGAGACTAGAATTCTGGTTAATATCATATTTCGATGCTAGGACATTTTGGTGCATTTTCGTCAAGTTCTTGCGATCTTAAAAACTAACCTGTTTTCTCGCCACCTGTCTAACTGCAACTTCATTAAAAATTTAGACTTTTAGCGCTTTTTGTATATAACTGAAACGACTAGAACGTCTCCTCACATAATCTTCATAATGTATGTAAAAATGTCTGAAACTTTCATTCAGATTGATTCACTGCGAAATGACACGCTTAATACAGACACCCGGTTAATACGGACACTTTCTATGGCCCCTGAGGTTTTTTAAAATAACCCGCTTAATACAGACACCCGGTTAATACGGACACTTTCTATGGCCCCTGAGGTTTTTTAAAATAACCCGCTTAATACAGACACCCGGTTACTCATACGGACACTTTCTATGGCCCCTGAGGTTTTTTAAAATAACCCACTTAATACAGCGGACACCCGGTTAATAAGGACACTTTTTATGGTCCCTGGGGTTTGACTGTAATTATTTGGTTCTAAGACCAATGCATACAGGAGTCCTGCATTACTCTAGTGACATAGGGACGCATAAATTTCAGATCGCGTCATTTAACTTCAATTATAGTGAAGTAAGATACAAAAGCCCTATTTTACACCTTCAACCAGCAATTGTCCTACAACAATTATAGAGTCCTGAAGTGTGACGTCACGTTGCCATGGCGCTAAAAAACTCAGTTCTAAACAATGCAGATGATCAAGAGCGCGTAGGTTACGTTTTCTTTGTTGAGAGGTCAAAGTACTTAAAAATCCTGTGTTATTGTTTAAAATCACTCAAGAAGAAGATCTGCGGGTGGAACAGCCAATTACGCTGTCACAATTGACGCTTTTGTCTGAGAAAAAAGGTCCAATACTTTGTTTTTTTCATTCAAACGTTTATTAAATACTCCACAGCGTTACAATACTAACGTTACAATAAATTACAAATACGTTACATTACATTACACTATGAATTTTAACGGTAAAGTAACTATACAAAAAAAAAGAAAAAATACGTTCTAAGTACAGACAACACTATGGTACAGAGTCCAAAGGCAGAGCCCACTTCTTATTAAATTTGCCCATGTTATTAGTTTTAACACATAATTGTGTACTTTTCTGTTTCATACTTAATTTTAACCTTAGATGAAAAGGCAGTTATGACTGGAAGAGTCTGATTTCTTCTACAACCCCATAGTATAGTTTAGCGATCAGAATCAAATAATTCAGTAAAGGGCAATTTGTATATAGTATTCCTGTAATAACGTCTTGTAAGGTCAGACACACGAATTCTCTTGTCAATGTGTAATAATAGTATTGAAATTCCTTCCAAAACTGCTTGGTGTGTCTGCATTCGAAAAAGATGTGGTAAAGGGATTCCGAATCCGTTTTGCATAGTGAACATTTATCATCTTGAATATAACCTATTTTGCATAACTTTTTATTGGTATATAAAATTGAATTAAGGACTTTGTATTGAAAAGCTTTTAGATAAGGTTCAAACGCTACGTCATGTGGAAGAAGGAATACTTCTTTCAGCTGGTCTTGGGTTAGATTGAAATCTTGACACAAGTATTTGGAGTTTTTTGGACACTGGGCAATTATTCTTTTAATTAGCATGTAGTAATCTTTAGATTTCTTTTCTAATATATCAAATTCTTTGTTATCGATTGTCACTATTAAGCTTATTTCTGAGCGAAGATAATTGCTACTCTTTAAATGTTTTGGAAAAGAGTGACGAAGCCCTGCCCAAATTAGGTAGTTAATCTTGCTAATTTTTTTCGAAACAATAGTAAAAGAATTTGCGGTGTATAATTCAAACAAAAGATCATTTACCAAAATGACATCTTTTTCAAAAAGTTTTTTATAGAAAACAGGCTTATTATCAACACGTATCTCTTTGTTATTCCACAAAATATATTGACATTCCCTTCTACTATCGAAAACATTACGAAACTCAGACCACCATTGAAGTAACACTGAATAGAATTTAGAGGAAATACTTATCTCTTTAAAGTCATAATTACAATGAAATAAAAAGAGGCCCCCAAAAGGTTCCAACGAAAACCGTAAAAAATTTCTCCAAACACCATTGTTGCACTGGAAGATCCTTTTCAGCCAGGCTAGTCGTAAGGATTTAATCATACTTTCCAGATCGATCATTTTTAAACCACCGTTTTCAAATTCATTAATTGTGGAAAGTCTTGTCACTTTATCGGTTCCTTTCCACAAAAATTTAAATATCATTTGATTTAACTCTTTAACGATTTCCTTGGGGACCGGCAGAAGCGAGGAAATGTAAACAAATTTTGGTATGATTAAAGACTTGATAATTGTTACTTTTCCATAGATAGAAAGACCTCTTGAAGACCAAATATTTATAAGTTTTTTTACACTGTCCAATCTCTCGATAAAATTTTTTTCGTGCAAAAGTTTGATATCGTATGAGTAATAAACACCGAGGGCTTTAATTGGTTCATCAGGCCATTTTATACCAAAAGGTTTTGAAGTTTTATCTCTAGATGACCCGATCCACATTCCTTCAGTTTTAGATGAGTTAATTACAAGTCCTGATATGTTCTTGAATACTTCGAGAAGATTAAAAAGGGCCTGTGCCGAGTCAATGTCAGACAGAACGGCCGTTGTGTCATCAGCATATTGAAGGAGTTTTGTTTCTTCGCCACAGAAGTTTGTGCGCCCCACCATACAAAAGTCTGGAAACCTTCGCAACTTTAAGATGCTATACCCTCTATATCTTTGTTAGTTTTTAACGAATCACTCTCAAACTTGGCTATTTTACTAATTTTGCGGCGCTCCCTCCAGTGGTATCAATGGATTTTCAGTAACTTGTCCATATCAAAAGTTGAAATAAACCGTCGAAGGGTCTATTCAAATGGAACAATTACAATTAATTACAATTACAATTTCAATTTCTATAGCGCCCAAATCCCTGTGGTTCTAAGTCGCTTACATAACTCTGAGCGGAATGAATGAATGGATATCCTTTATTCAAAGACCGTAAGTATTAAAGCAGTAAAACTTTTTGAGGGGCCATGTAACTGGTCTATTAATTCCGACTTGGTTGAGTTAAACACGGGTCTACCAGAAAACAAATACAGCTAGCCGTCAGGGGGGGGACTTGAAATTGGAGACTCAGGATTATAATTCCAGCCCTCTAACCGCTCGGCCATACTGCCTTTAGCACATATTATGTGGACACCAGGATTAAAAGGACAAGGTAAACGCCCTGCAAGTGGTTTACTAAGAACAGTTAAGCTACGTTGACGACACTTTTACTGCTGTACACCAAGACGAAATCTACGATTTTCACGAGCACCTCAACAGACAGAACGCGGACATATAGTTTACTGAGGAGATCGAGGAAAATGGTAAAATACCTTTTCTCGACCGCTTGGTCATTAGCGACAACAACACAAGATGAAACAACAGACTTATGAAATGACTCCTGGGTTCAGACCTTTCAAAAGGTTTAAAATATCCACTATGCATAGAGCTATTTTACATAATTTTTAAGCATTGTTAGCCAGAGTGTTGCCGTCGGACTTGTCTCTCGATACCAACAGGTCCTACAGTAGAAAGAGAACTCTATATAATTCGTGTGCGGTAGCCTGTTCCACGTGTTCAGATAGCAGAGCGAGTGTGAAAAATTAATGAGGATAAAAAAACGAGGGGAGACTAAAGAGGCAAAAGAGGGGTTCTCTCGCTCTCTCTCCCCAGTCTCCCTCGTTTTTCCCGCCTACGATTTGTCTTGCTCCCCACCATCTCAACACCACACTCTACTATCCAAACCAGCCTCAAACAGGCTAGCAATGCAGGCAAAAGCATTGTGAGACATTTAGCCATGTATGCATCACATCACATCAAAGTGTGTGTTCATGTATCACAAAAAAAAAAACATTGCTCTGAATATTTTATTGAACTTGTTCAATCAGTTGTCCTAATGTCCTCATTAAAAACTGTAGATTACCTGGGTCAGAAAGTCTATGACGTCCATCTTTAATTAACGTCACATGAACATCCTTACTTGCAAGTTGCTCGACAATATCAAGGGACACCTGATATGGTACGTCCTTGTCTTTCATTCCGTGGATCAGACGGACAGGACAGTGAATAGGGTACACTTCATTCTCCTTTAGCACATGTTTCCTGGCCTCTTCGATTACTTTAAAATCTAACACATATGGCTCTTTGGGGCTGTACTCTGAAGGTATGATCCACTTTCCTGTACACTCCACCTCTGCTTTGATTTCACTGGGAAGGTTGTCATAACGACGTGACAAAAAGTCCACAGCGCTAGCTATTCCCACAAGTCCTTTGATTTGGTCAGGTCTCTCAACAGCAACAAGAAGCATAACCCAGCCTCCAAGACTTGACCCAACTAGGATTTGGGGACCTAAAAATTTTGTAAACTGTTAGCACATATCATTCCACTAAAATTACCTTTACAAGGTATTAAATCAGAAGAAACAAGGCAGCTGATGTATGTGTAACCTTGCTTACAAGTAAAGATGCAAGAGCTGAGCATGCAGTGAAAAAAAGTTCAAAGCATACCAGTAAGTTGAGGAGTAAAAGATTAACCAGCCTCACTTCTCTGGATATTCTTTCTCGATGTTAAGGACAGTAAATTTCAAAGAACTTACGAGAAGCACTGGGAATAAGGTACAACTCTTGGTCCCAAGAGTGACTAACATCAATTTAACATCAAAGTACTAAGCTTTTTGAGAAAAATCCACTTTTTAGCACAAAACAACAAAATCTGGCCATTTCATGTAAAATCAGGTGAAAAAATCGGCAAAAGGGGATTTTTAGGTTTGACTAACCCATTCTACCCTGAGCCACCCCTCCATGTCCCCTCTATCACTTGTGACATCATCAGTTTTAATGGTCAAGGACAACTTTGTGCAGAGTGAGATACATGTAATCATAAGATAGTATACAACAATCCCCTGAAGGGGAGGTGAATAGTGGTTTTAGTATTTACCAAATCAGTTGGATAAAAATGAAAAAAGTAACTTTTTGTAAATTAAAAATGTCACTTAGTAGGTCTTCAACTTTGTTTACAATTTACAAACCAGTATTTTGTGGATTTTGTCAAGTGCATTTTACGATTTTGTTTCAAATTCAGCATGAAAATAATATTCTACCCACTAGTGAACACTGACAAGCCAAAGTTCATTGCTTTCTTGGTATTTGTTTGTATGACTGCTTCATTTATCGTCTGAAAATGTCTAGAAATGAGACGCCATCTTGGGTCCAGTCGCAAAAGAGTGAACAGCCAAGGATATTCCGAGTTAGGGGAGCCAATCAAAATGTGAGAAAATTGCTGTTCACTGATTTGGTAAACACTAATTAAAATGATTATAATATTAAATATAAATCTATGGTTGGCTCCCTGTGAGCTGGGCCATTTTACCTATTTTGTACTCTCACCTTTAATTTGATTTCATGTTTTTCCATAGGGTACCCCTCTTTGAGGAGGATAGCCTATGAATACAGCCTTTCTTAACACTTCTGGCTGTCAGAGACATTTCTCAAGAGACACTTGACAAAACGTCCGTGACAGCAGGGAGGGTTGAAAGGCATCTGTATTGTTTGGTCTGTGTCCCCAGTAAGAAGATTATGGAGGGAGTAATTTACAACTTTGACAGGGGTCTCCCTTACCCAGGGTTGGGTAAGGGGATTGCTGACAACAGGTGCATAACTGAGCCAAACACTGCTCGGGATGGCGCCCTTTGAAAAATTGAATCCGAAGGGTTCACTTTTTGTCAGCACCTTTGAAAAATTCGCCCGAAGGATCCAAATTTTGTCATGTTCTTTGAAGAAAAAATCCAAATCCCCCTATTCAAAAAACCCATGGGTGGGGGTGGCACGCCCCGGGCTGTCAACTCCCCACATCTTCAAATATTGAGAATTGACAGGGAAGGGATAATAGATGATGTCATAATGCATGAAACATGACAACATTTGTGCAAAAAAGCATACAAAAAAATGTTGTTGGAATTGTACCATTTCTACCTGATTGCTTATATTACAATGGCATACCGGGGTTTCTGAGGAAAGGTTCGATGTTACATAGCTCAAACAACGCAAAATATTTGAAATTTGATTGACAGAAAGTCGAATCAACAAGAAATTGCAAACTTCGGCAATTATCCGGGAGATTTCAGACTCTTATTTGGAGACCTGGAGAAACAGTTCAAAATCTAGAGTCTTTCGGATTATCTGAGAGAGTTGACAGCACTGCGGTGCGAATAACCCCTTGACGGCGTTTGACATGGGGCTTTATTTAAAAACGTTCGATTACGTCCCATACCTTTGGCCACATTATCAAGAATTGACAGCACATCCTCTTTCCTCATGCCAATCGTACATTCTTGACTTTTCCCACTCGATCTGCCGTGTCCCCTGTAATCGAATCTCACGTACGAATGTCCAATTTCTTTGCAAAATCGCTCAAGAGCCGTTGCTTTTGTGCCCTCCATGTTTGACATCAACCCGGGCAAAAATACCACCCCTGGAAGTTTTCCCGGAGAGTGTCGATACGCGAGGAATTCTCCAGGAGCTGGAGATATATATTGAACTGCTGACGCGTTATTTGCACTCATTTTCCTCCAATATATGGTTGATGCTCGAGTAAAAACAATCTTAAATTGCAGCCTCATTTTGCCGCCATTTAAACTAAATGACGTCTTCATTTACGCTACCACGGACCGTCCCTTATGCTGGATTTAGTTGCATGTGGCGTCGGGTGAGGGGTGAAGGGATGACCAAATTTTCTATTTTCGAATCCCTCATAATACAATGCAGGTTTGGGTGGGTGGAGGAGGTGTGCCCACCTACCCCTCCCCTAAGCCAACATTTTGCCCTAAACGTGAAGCAAGAGTTAATGTTGGCTTAGGGGAGGGGTAGGTGGGCAGTTTCCCTGACACCTAAATTGACCCGTTCAAAGCAAGGTCAATATGACCCATGGTTTATGTTAGGGTTAAAATGCCCAATTTTCTGAATAAATCGACTTTTGAGCCTAAAACAATGTGAAATAACCCAGTCCACACATATTTCCTTGGAGATGTGTCCATTATACATGCCTGAGCCATTTCATTGTTGGTAATGTGGTCTTGAAACTTGACTCTGTGAATGCACCTGTAGTCCTTCATCTGATTTGATATGACACACTCTAATTCCATGTGGGACATTATGTAATACAGATTTTCTGGGTTTAGGAAAGTAAAAGCAGTGAAAAATAGATTGTTCCTCTTTGATCCTTGGGTATGTTCTTAATATTTTGGCAAATTTCAGGCTCAACATTCCTTATAAAAGAGAGAGTAACGTTTCAAAATTGGAGGGCTGCCAAGCCACAAAATATTATGGAAGTACTTCATCTGTTTGAAATAACTTGACAATGGTTGACTGCAATGAACTACAACTGGACAAACACAGACAAGCAACTGTGACAAGTCAGAAACAACTACTTGTAAAACACCACAGTGTAACTGAAGAAATCGGAGTTGCCAACAATGAGAAATTTGTTGAGACACAAGTCTTCAAAACTCAATAAAAAAAAAAAGATGATAGCCTGAATTTCATCCGATTGCTTGGAGTCGTTATTACTCCCTCAGTAACTGAGTAATAACGACTCGAAGTAATCGGATGAAATTCAGGCTAAAAATTAAAGCTGAAGGATTACTCTTAAAATGTGTTTACTAAAAATAATTATCAGTTTAATTAATGTACAAAACTGTGCCTTGCATTACACCATTGGAAATCTATTTTTCACAAATTTTACTAGCCCTTACACTGTACCTTTATCAATAATATTATTGAAGGTTTCTTAAATCTACAGTTAACTACAGTTGAACTTCCATTAATTGGCCACCTACCGGTATATTCTTTTTAACACTATCAAGCAGCCATGCAGCGCTCGATACACTTAGTTTGGCTTCATTTTAAGACTACAATGAAGGAAAAGACATTCCAAGATAGAAGGCGACGACTGATTGTGGAGTAGTAATGCTTCTGATTATGCTAATTTATGATAAACCTCTATTGAGCGGGCAACCTCCATCAAGCAGCCATTTGCTAGTATTCCGAGGGTGGCTGCTTAATGGAGGTTCAACTGTATATTCACTTATTTTAAGAATATAGTACTATGACTGAATTATCAGAAATTTATCCTAAAGTACAATGGCAAAAAATATGAAAAAAGTTACAAAATACAATATCATTACCTACCTAACAGAAAGAATAAAATGCAGCCTAGAGGCACGTACAACTTTTTGCAAAACAGACACAACAAAACATCAATAATTCTTCCAAAATTCTACGTATGCTGGCAATTTTGCATGTCACTCAATAATAATGATTTACTTCTTTTAAACATTTCTCAGACTTACTAATACTAATTGTATTACTAATAACAGTGATGATTACTATATATAATGATGATGATTTTGAACCAATGTTTAATTAAAGGTAATGTTAAGACTCCGCAGTTTCAAACATCAATGCCTCATTTTAAATTTGATTGCATCCATTATTGAAACAATGCTTGTTTTGAATTTTCAATAATATTATTTTTTTAACTTTCAAGAAAACAGTTTTGATAAATTGGCCCGTGCAGTATTCTTGGAATTGCTACCAAGCTTGGAAACGGGAGAATTTATCAAAAGCCTCAAACACCTGATAGCGAGAAGAGGAAGGCCGACAAAGATTTAATCAAGGTTGTGCCCTAAGAAATATGTAGGGAGCCCAGTTCTCTGAACAAGAGGAATGCAGGGTGCCACTAGGAAGCATATTCTGATTTTTATGAAGAGAGGACAGCCCTGGTAATGAACTCAATATTGAAAGAATGAAGTTAAAATTTTATTCTTCCTAGAAAGGCTTGACCAGGTTTCACCAGATAAATTAAGTGTATCAATCTGTATGCTGTAAACCCTTATTATTAACAACTGAATCATTGGATGATGCAATTCTAGAGCTCTCACCTCTAATTGGCTTTAATAGCCCTCATGGTATATGAACCATTATTATTCATTCAAAATATTTCCCCAATTCTGATTGGCTATTAAACACACATGCATAATTCACCATAATTATATAACCCGTTACTGATGACCAAATTTGGAAGAATATTGAGTTTAATGAGGAAATGACGTCAAAAATGCAGCCCACGACAGGTTAATGCACCATTAACCGAGAAGACCTGGGGACGAGGTTGAGTTGTTTTGGTTGTGAAAGCAAAAATGGTGGACACTTCACTCATTTCAAGAGTAAGAACTACAGCTGGAACTAGGCAAGATAACAGCAAAAACAGCAAGAAGACAAGCCAGAGATCTGCTATTTGGAGAATATTTGTGGACCTGGACAAACCTAAACGTACACTATCGAAGATGAACTTAATATCGATGCAGGTAAGCAAGTTTTAGCTACGTTTTTAAGCTAGGGATTATTTTGAATGAATAATAAAGCAATTTATTGAATTCCGCTTTCGTAGGATATGAAGAATTAAGCAGATCTCGGAGGGTGTTATCCACCTCCACCTTCGGCCTCAGTGGATAACACCCCCTTCCATCTGCTAAATTCTTCATATATCCTACTCAGCCTCATTCATTAATTGCTAATTATACCATGCTCTCCAAATATGGTAACTGTACGCATCTGCTCAAAATTAAAGCTGAAAATCGGTTGTTTTTACAAATAAAGTCAGGAAGAATTCTCGATATTTTTTGGTCATTTTTGAAAAATCAATTATTTCACTTGCGCTTGTTGGATATGAGATGACTATAGCCAACTCATACCCAACGTGCACTCGTGGAATAATTGCTGAATATTCTACCAATAACAAAAACAAAGTACAACCCCACAAAATGGGCTAGACATGTATCTCTCAAAAGAGACACATTGAAGTACATGAGTTCAAGATGAGTGACTATTCAAATATTGTTACAACGTAAGTTTCTTTTAACTGAAATAATGAAAAAAAATTAGTGTACTAATTTTTTCATTATTTTAATACAATAATTCAACAGTCTTATATAATATCTTCTGCATCTTCACTGCTGTAACTACAGTATGTGTTACATTCACAACTTGCACATGAATAGGAACAGATGAAAGTGAGAGATGTTCATCCTTAGTAAGTCTGCTTCTGGAGCTTGTCAAATAGGTATACATTTCTTCTACAGCTTTCACTTACAAGTCCATAACAAGTACTGACATCTAGGGAGCATTTTTTGAACCATCATTTAATTTATTGCAGGTATGACATGTTACCAACAATCATCTTCCTGGAGGTGGTTGCTTTTCTCTTTCAGTCCCAAGAATATTTGCTTCAATCTCAGAAAGATCTATGTTTCTTTCTTTGATAGCTTTCTGTGCCAGCAAAAAAAACATCTTTGATCTCAAAACATAACAAGTTTATTATCAATAAAAGAGACTTAAGTTAAAAGCTTTTATAAAGAAAAAAGACACTTGCTTAAGGAAAAATTTGTAGATTTGTCTCAGGGTGTTTAAGGGCGTTCAGAACAGGAAAGCCAATATTTTTATTCACATATTAGAAGTCCTGGTTGGGGTCTTGTGTAAAGAAATATCAGCGTAAAAAGAAACAAATGTTGTCAAACTCTCGTGGAGGGTATGGTCTCCTTTGAGGATCAGGGATGTAGCTAAGAACTGGATGCTGTCCTATTTCACCTGCTTAGACATGGGGTAATTTTGAAGGTGCAGCTAGATCAGTAAGGCCCGGTTCAGACGCCGAACTTTTCATGAGCCGAACCTAATTCGAATTAAGGCCGACCCAAATTATTTAGACCGGCTGAATTGATTCAGACGCCGATCTTAATTCCAGCCGAACTAAATTCAAAAGGAGAAAAATGCTCATTTTGATCAAACTAATTACAAAATACTTTGAATAATTTATGCATTAGGTTCGGTACATGAAAAGTTCGGCGTCTGAATCAAAGCCGTTCCAAAGTCGTTCCAAAGGCAAAATTCCCGGCCGGGCCAGGCGAAAAGAACGGCTGAGCCGTTCCAAATTGAAACAGGTGTTCCTAATTAATTCAGACGCCGAACTTTTCATGTACTTAATTCAATGTATTAGGTTCGGCTCATGAAAAGTTCGGCGTCTGAACCGGGCCTAAGAAAGCCGGATCAGATCAATAAAAAACCCTGCTTAGATTTTACTTTGCTGCATAGCTTCTTCAGGGGTCAAATATAGCCTATACTACGCCCATATTTCTCTCCTTTTAGGGCTTAAATCTAATTTTCTGACGAGCAACTCCGTCTATTTGAAATGGCAGTTCCTCCAATCCCCCGGAGGGGTTACCACAGGTTAAGTTCTATCACGTGGAGAGAACTATCCCAAAATTAAAATAAGAAACGAATGGAACTACCAGCTAAAAGAAAATTTGAGCCTAACGATCCGATCTCATCCTCTTCTAATTTGCTTTGCTCTGTTTTTTGTTTTTGTTTTTTTTTTAGAAAAAAAATTCATAATAATAATAACTAAAACTCTTTACCAAAACACACGTTCTGTAGCTCTTCAGCAACTCACTGCAAGGATCGCTCTTGTGATCGCCTTTGAGGAAACTTTCCGAATACCAAACATTGAAGCAAGCATCGTATTCTTTCTTCAAGTCATTACATTCAGGTCCTATACTGTTCATCCCTCTAAATCGGTTACGATTGCCTGCAAAATAAGTATCCTTCGTCCAACAGTCTAGTTTTTCAACTGTTTTTCCGCGTTTTTCACTGCTGTGTACGCGAGTCTGCGATAAGTTAGCGGTCTTGGAGTAGGTAGCTCATGTATGGGAACATGTATTGTACCAGGCTTCGACTTCAACGACAAACATGGCGGGCAGTTCGACCAGAGAGGTGATAACACTTCAATTTGGACATTATTCCAACTTTGTCGGGACCCATTGGCTGAACATCCAGGAAAGCAGCTTTAGTTACGACCCAAACTCTTCAAATCAGCAAGAAATAAACCACGATGTCTTGTTTAGGGAAGGTTTAACCTCGCGAGGTCAGCAAACGTATACTCCACGACTGATGATTTTTGATTTAAAAGGAAGCCTTAGAAGTTTACCACAATACGGCACTTTGTATCAAACTTCATCCTGCCATAACGAAACTCCTTGGTGGGGAGAGGTGTCTGTACACGAGTCTGAACCTGAGCCTAAAAATGAGTTTCAGCTGGACCTAGAAGCCGAGGAACTTGAGGCTATGGCTGTTAATAATCGAACTCGTGATCAGGCTTATGCTGTTGACAATGAAATGATTAATCGTCCGTCAATCAGTTTTGTTAGTGAAGATGATGACAAGCCTTTAAGAGAGAAATTTTATGACCTTGATCAAGACATTTCCGTGTGGTCAGATTTTTTAGGAACTTCGTTGCATCCTAAGTCAATTCAGTTGATAAGAGATTTTTTGCATGAAGGGCATGCTAATCCTTTTGATGTGTTTGGCTATGGAGAGGGTGTTGCAAAAGATGAGTACTTTTATGATGAGTTTCAATCTAATCTTCACTTCTTTGTGGAGGAGTGTGACAGTCTTCAGGGATTTCAGGTCTCATATTTATATATCTTTATATTTTTAGTGAAAAAATAGTTGTCAGAGCAGGCAACAGTACTTGTAAGCTTAGTCAATGGCTACAGCCGCACTAAGGGACTTTACTAAGTTATTTACCATTAACTACAGTGTAATTAAAATGGAGTTTTAACTGGGTTATACAAAAAGTACAAATCAAGTGAGAACAATAGCTTTTCTTAAGCAGGTCAGGTTTTTAAACCACCTGTCAGGGTAGTTTACCACTGGTTAACATTATCAATTAATCAAACACTTCTGCCTACACAGGAGAATTTCTAAATTTAGGCTTTACATGCTCCCACTTTGCCTTACATCCAAATTGAGTCTAGACTCACCCCAAGGCAACCTCTTTTTATCAGTAATACTTGGCAAAATTTGGCTATTAACTCTAACGTGATTGCATGAAGCAAGCATTAGAAGAAAAGCATCCGACAAAGCAAAGCCTTGTGAATTAGAAGGAATTTGTGAAAGTCTAAATTAAGTTCAGCTCCTCATAAAAGTTAACCTGGTTTAACTTTTTTAACCAGGTAAAGTCATGAAGAAGTTTTGACCAGGTTATTCAAAAACTAACTCGGTTAACTTGCTAAGTGTGGCTGCCGCCGATAAGGGTTTAAGTGTATGGCAAAGAATTTTTTGTCATGTTGGAACTAAGCAGGCAAGATAAGTCCATCATACCTGCTTACTATAGGTAAAATGTTAGAACCAAGACTGGACTTTATCTTGTAGGCTTGCTGGATTGCAGACTTGCTAGCTTGCAGAACCATTTATGCACTATCCAAAATATAAAGTTAGCTCTGGTTGCCCATTTAGACAGGATGAAGTTACTTTTCCCAATAATAGGATCACTTCCTTTGTTTTGGTAAGAAAGTATTAATTTTATTACCTGTAAGCTTCCTCAATTAAGAATGACACCCCTTTTGATGCTACTAGTCTAACTTCTCCACACTTGTGAGTGGATCATTGTTATAGAGATCATGGAGCATGGCTCATGTAATGGGACATCAGTTTTGAAAGAAAGAGTGCAATCATGTATCTCTAAATAGTTTTTGAAATGCTCTAGATAATCATGTACTGATTAATCAACACATGAACAAAATGCTCAGAAACAAACAGAACAAAGGGAGAAAAGTACAGTGATTAAATCAGTTTGTCAATTGTTCTTAAATGGCTGTTTTTGCAGCTGGGAGTCACTTAAGTGGCTGTCAATTTGTGGAGAGGTGGCTACTCTAGAAGTTGATTAAAACAAGAGAGGCAGTTGAAACATGATCATTTTATTTTGCTTTTATCTCATTAGATCTTTGCTGATGTGTGTAATGGGTTTGGAGGCTTGTGCAACCATCTGCTTGAAGAGCTCAAGGATGAATATGGAAGAAAGTCATTTCTTACATTTGGAATGACTGAAACTCAATTGCCCGATGGAATAACTAAGGAAGCTGTCTACAGAATTCTAAACTCAGCTTTATCCTATGGACAGTTATCACAACACAGTAACGTATTTATACCCTTGTCTCTTGCTAGTGAAGCAGTTCCACACACAGGACCCCCTAGGGAGTTTCCTCTGCTAAATTACAAGGTATAGATATTATCTTCTATTAAATTGCAGAATAAACATTTTACGAAAATAGAGGAGAGACCATCAGAATTATTTACTCTACTTTATACCAGCAATAATAGTTGTGATAATGCCTAAAAAAATCATATCCTGATGCACAATCAAAGAGTTTGGAATAATCTTGTCAAGGCTCAGTTGTGGCTGACTTAGTAGTAGTTGTGTACTCCATTTTGCAATAAAGTAAAACCCCTTCATATAAGAACCTGGGTTTTAAGAACCTGTTAGGCTTAAATTTTCATTTTAAGCTCCCTCCACATAAGAACCTATTAAGACTAAAATTTTAAGTTAGGTCCTTATAAGTGGAGTTGCTGTAAAAGTGTGTAATTAGGTAGAAACTGCTGAATTAAGATCATGATCTGATGATGTTTGTTCGTTATGTTTTGTTAAGGACATACGTGCACTGTACTGCCTTTAGGCATTACTGTATGGTGTAAATGATTAATTTATATTGTATTATGAGATTTTATAATATATGTAAATGGAATTCATATGAAAATATAAGGACCTATTTTAAGAACCTTGGTAGTCTAAATTTGTTTTAAGTACTGTTTATATAAGAACCTGTTAAGGCTAAATTAAAAAATCCAGGTTCTTATACGCAGGGCTTTACTGTATGGCAATCAGCATCATACCATCTGATTGTTTTTTAGTTTGCAGTTTGCGATGTTTTTTGATTTACTGTGTAAGGAGTAATTGCTCTTCTGTGTCTTGAAATGTTACAGTGAAACCCGGGTAATGTGAACACCAAAGTGACATACATTTCCCAACAAGTCTGTTCTATTTTTGCATCGCTTTATTAGTTACAGTAGTCGTACTGTAAAACTTGAAAAAATTGTGCCCTCTTTTTCAAGTTTCAATCTATGTCCATGTCCATCCTTGCCATCTTTGGTGACAGATGACAGAGAACAATTTCAATGCCTAAATATAGTCATAGGTAACAAAACTGGACTATTATTTGTGGAACTCAGTTGATGCAAAGACACTTTTTAGCCAGACATAACCCCTTTAAGCAGCAATTCTGCTTTCCTTTGCAGCCATACCTCTCGTACCACACAAGTTCTGTATTAGGAGTTTGCGTGGACACTATTACCATGCCGTATCGGCTCATCACACAGCAAGCGTCAAACATGAGCAGCTTTATCGACAGCGTAGCACATGGAGAAAGAAGGATTGCTAGTCTTTCATCGTCTTTTCCTCTGCCTGTGGATGAGAACAATTCTTTAGCATCTTTTTTGGGATCAAGACTACAAAGTTATGGATGGGAACTCTTACAATGCATAACACCAGGAGTCTCAAGCAGTTCTTCTCTCATTTCCCAGTCTGCTGTGGTCAGAGGAGTTCCGGTTACTCACGCTTATAACCCTGAAACAAATTTAAGTGTCCAGACTTCTCTGAAAAATAAGAACCCACTTGACGCCTGTGCATCAGCCAATGAAATCGTCCGGACATTCCTGGAAAATGTAAATCCTAATACCTCCCCTCTGTGTTGGAATGTTAACCAAGCTTGCATGGTTAAACCACCATTCCCAAATATTTTTGGGCCTAAAGTAAACAGCTATGGATTTTCAGTGGAAGGATATGTAAGACCCATAAACACCCGAGTTAATCAGACAAATGTGCTCAGCCGCTTGGAGACAAACTCTAGTATTGGGAGCATGTTGTTATCATTAGTGCAATGGGCAAAGAAAGCAAACATTAGCAAACAACATGTCTTTTTAGAATCTGGAATTGAACTGGAAAGTTTTAACGGACTTCTAGAAGAACTGATTAGTCTATCTCAGAGATATGAGAACCCATGACGATAAGACTGCTTCCTGTCCACTCTACAGGTTCCTCTCTGTTTTAGGAAGAATTGGAAGTCATTTATGAACGTGGAAACTGGTGCCAAAGTGAAAACGATTGATTAAGGGAATGGCACTTTTCGGGTTACAAAATAGGGTACTGTATAACCTTGATATAATGAAGAGCCAAGGGACTGACAAAATCTGTTCATCATAACAAGGTTTTGTTATCTCCAGGTTCTTTTCCATATGTTTTACCATTACTGGGGCAAACAATATCGTTCGTTATACCAAGGACTTCGTTTTATTATATAAACACCAATGAAATACCAGGTGAGCTTTCGTGCCAAAACTTGATATCTTCACATGTGAAAATAACATGTTTCTTCACATGTGAAAATATCACCTTTGCTATGGCTACATAATAAATTGTGCCTTTCATACCAAAAAACTGTCAAAGTGAAATGGTTTGGTATTTTATTGGTGTTTATATAATAAAAAGAACATTACATGGCCGCTTGGAGATAGGAAATTTCTCTTCTTGTGTTGAAAAAATATTTCACTCGTTCGCTGCGCTCACTCGTGAAATATTTTTCAACACTCGAAGAGAAATTTCATATCTCCGCGCGCCCATGTAATATCCTCTCTATATGGAGGTTGGTTTTATTGAGGTTCCACTGTACTATTTGCCAAATATTTTAACTAATGTTTTAAATAAGGAGTCTTGTTTTCACGCACATTTTTTAAAAATATTTTATTATTATTTTTTGCCACATGTAAATTAAATACATAAACAAAATTCAGATGGATGAGGCAAGGGCTGGAAGCCCATGGACTCCAATAAGGCGTATGAAAAGGATCACCTCAGTATAAAAATATATGACTAGTAAATTATGAAAAAAAATACTGGCATCCACAAGACAGTTTAACTAAACACATGTATGCAATCTCCTTTATAACATAAAAATAATATTTAAATAGGATAAAATAGATAAGGCTAAAAGCACAAATGCAAAAAGAAAAAAGTGAGAAAAAGGTAAAAAAAGTAAAAAAATAATAAACAAAAAAGTATTAAGAGAAGTAAAGTATGCTTATACCAAGCAAAATGACTTTTTAATGCTGTTTAGAATTGAACACAGGAATACTAGAGGCAGTCTGAATTTCAGAGCTAAGGGAATTAAATATTTGGAGACCTTGAAACAAAGTGAAAATGTCCTTAAATTTGTCCTGTAGTAGGGCAAACGGAAGGAGTTCTTACTTTATGTGAATGTGCTTCACAGTTAAATAAAAACATGTGGTTGAAACTATCAGGAAAAAGGCCGTTTTTGTAAAGATACATAACTTTATTTGTGCGAAGTTTGATTATATCTTCAAATTTAAGAATTCTTAAGCTCACAAAAATAGAATTGGTATGTGCATCAAAAGATTCTTATAACCCGTTTTTGAAGAGTAATCAAACGTTTAAGATTTAGGGCCGAAAACAATTTTTTTGGAGACCGCTTCCCCCACTTATCCCAGGGTCTGGATAACTGCATATTTTCGAAACAAATAGGCCATCCGTTCACACGAAACCAGTGAAACCGCTCACCCAAACCGCATCATTTGAAACCTCCTTCCAAAGTGGTTTACTGGTCTCCGTCCACACAAATCTTGGTAACAAAATATGCGGTTCCAAAAGTGTCCCGATCCGTGTGAACGGGGTCAAGACTTGCTTTTGTTGTTGTTATTGTTGTTTTTTCTTTTTGACGTTCTCGTTGCCGTCGCCATCGTCGGATTTTAAGGTTCCTAATTTTCGCAGAGGAGGTTTCGTAAGAGCGGTTGCTGGGAGGAGACAATTGTGATCTTATTTTTAATCATATTCCGGCACTCCTTTCCTGTGTTTTTAAGTTTGGCCGATTAGGAATATGATAAATTAGACGAGTTTCTGACAATATTGCGCCGAAAGCACAGACGATACAAAAACAAGTATAAACTAGGGTAAAATAACTTCTCATTTCTAATAGCGGAGCTTTCGCGCGAGGGAAGCGCGCGCCAGCGGAGCACCACGCCGGGTAAGTAAATCTACCCATCCCAGAAAATTTGGTAATCACATGACCGTACACAGACCGCCGACCACCGACCGTCCATCCGCACCACGGGCATACCAATTTAAAATAACTCAATCAACAGGTATGGTAGCCCAATGGCAAAATTTAGGCGGGAAATCGCATAACCACGTCTTGTGAAGCAGAGACACTGAGTTAAAGCTCAATAAAGATGAAAACGGAAAGCGGAAATTGTTTCTGTATCCGTATTAAGCTTAGATTAATTGTCATGTCCACAAATCTGGAATATAGAGCGAGAGAAAGACAGATAAAAAGAGAAAGGCAGGCCAGCGAAGCTCAACGAGAAAAAAGGGCGACAGAGATTTAGAGCGAGGGATAAAAAACAAAGGAGACATTTTTGTGTTGGAAGGACAATATGAAAATTTTGTAGCGGTCGTGACAAAATGAGAAATGCTAGCGGCCACTAATGCAAGGTGAAAATAAGCACGTGTGATAAAAGTGAACGAGAACAGGTACAGCATTTCCTCCAAACAGAAGGGTAACGTCTAAGAAGTTTCTGGAAGTTTCACGTTGTAATCGTGCAAAACAAAGGCAAAGAAATGTACAAAAAAAGTGTGCTGCACGTGCAAGTTGCTTTTTTGCTAATTGTTGTTTCACCGTTCTCCGGTGTCGCCTTCGCCGCTTAGCATAACACGATTTTATATTTTGTTTGTACAAACTTTTAATATTATCGAGAGCTTCGCTTTTCTGGCTAAATATCGAGTACGTGGTAATGATTTTCATCCTTAAGTACAAAAGAAGAGCCACTACGTAGGTTTGTGCTTGGGTGATCGACTTTTGTTGTCGTTTTATCACTATTTAGCTCAGTCCCAGGCTAATTTTAGCTCAAAACCTACTTTTACATAGTTTTTCGGTTTTGCTGTGCGCAGGAGTGCGCCATTACTTCGTTCGCAGAATGACATCACGCAAAAAAGAGGGTCAGGACTAGCTGAAACGACTGGGATGTGATGTCATACGCGCAACGATCAAAACACAAACGTGGCTAGTTTTGAAAAGAACTGGAAGAAGACGTTTGCGAGGACATACTACCACTAGCTTCTCGACAATTGAGTGATATTGATTCCTGATGCGCCTCTGAAGTCATCAGGCGTTTACAGTCAAAACAGGTCAAGCGTACCCCCCAAGATTCTATTAATAAATTGATTATTTGAAAAATGAATCCGTTAGTCATTCCTGTAACTGGTGTCAAATTCAAAGCGGCATTTCTGCATGCGTAATGAGCAGGCAATATTTTACGAGAACTTCTCTGTATTTGGTCAGATTGAAAATCTTTGAATGGATTAAGATTCTTAGAAGACATTTACATCAAATTCAGGAAAACGGAGCTGGTAGAAATTTCACAACTGCCTCGCGTGTGAATTCACTGCTCATTACACATGCAAGAATGCAGAGATCAATCTGAAATCTACAACTAGCAACGGATTCAACTTTTGAATAATAAATTCATTAATGGATTCTTGGGGGGTACGCTTGACTTGGTTTGACTGTAAATTCTTCTGTTAATCCGAGAACAGTTTCGTTTAAAAGCATTCACATAAAATTACGGAGTCAAACTTTCAAGACCGAAACGTTTTTAAAATTTTGTAGCGAATCCGCTATAAAAATCCCTTTTTGTGTAAATCTAGCCTTGAAAGCGGGCTATAGTATCGCTTTGAAAACAAACAGATGAACAAACTTAAAGTAACAAAAGAATTCGAAAAATATAACAGAGATTGATGTCATGGGGGTAATTTAAATGATTTTGTCGATTAACGTTAATTGCTGTAAAATTGCCTCTAAGCCTAGAAAAGTTTCATGAATGAAGAAAACAAGTTTCGTCAAGGTTTTTCTCAAAGACTGCGATATTTCCACATTACAGAAGCGCAGAGGGGTCACTGAGCTATTTCGTTTTTATTTTTCACTTTTCCAATTTTGTTTTTAACTTTGATTTGCACTTCGCAATTGTCCCTTTCGGTTGAGATTTTAGTATTATTGTTTTAATTTATATTCTCGAGTTGTTAATTTTCTTTTCACTTTTTGTTTTAGCTTCACTGTTTTCTGTTTTTGTTTTTATTTTTGCCACAGAGTGAGTTTCGTTCATTGTTTTCAATGTTGCCATTAATAACAATACAGACGCTTCCTTTTTATATTGGCCACCGTATCAGCTCCCTGTCGATTCCTGATGGTTCGTGCATGAGAACACTGCCTTATTTATTGTGTACCGGTATGGCCATGAAATGGCGACAATATAATTGTATGAGCTTTCTATCAAGATCTTGTGGACGTCGAAAGATCTCAACAAGGAATCTTTTATGGTTGTTAGTGTTGTGTTACGCGTTTTTTGTTGTGCTTCTTACGCATATGTTTGGTCACCGCTTGAGACATGTTGGTGACAAGAAATTCAGCTATGAGATTAACTATTCATCTAGTCAACCAAAGATAAACTTCTCCGCAGTTGCACTAAACCTTAACCCAAACTCGTCGCTCTCTGCGGATACAAGGAAAATTAATACCGTGACTCTACAAGTTGAGCGGAAAACAATAGATAGGAGAAAGAAAAATGCCACCATAATAACAAAAGAACTTAATTGTCAATTATGGTGCCACTTAAAACAAAGCTCCTCAAAGGCTTTCTTTTTAACAGCCGTGCTTCTTGTGCGAATTTACTATAACGACCTCGCGAAGTTAACCACTCGAGAAATGAGACAATGGCTTTACTATCTTCGGTATGCTGGATTTGAACACGTTTATATTTATGATGCTTACGTGCTTAAGAACGAGTCACAAGCACTAGCTTTGAAATCGCTTGTTGACGAAGGATTTGTTACTTATGTAGACTGGAGTCACAGAGCATATCCATATTCTATCGACGGCACACAGAGCGCCGCTTATCAGGACTGTATTGAGCGATTTGGGAATGAAACTATGTGGCAATCAGCGATTGATATCGACGAGTACCCTTTCAGCCCCACGGATCAACAACCTTTGTTCGTACAAAGAGCTGTAAAACAGTTTAGTGAAAAGGTGCCCCAAGCATCAGAATTAACCATGCAAAATTTTTTATTTCTTGGAAAACCACTTGATGATAGCAGACACCCCCTTCTTGTCGATAGGTTATGGCGGAGAACACATGGACCCGCAAACGCACTTGTTAAGCCGATATACAAACCCGCTCATGTGAGACGGGCCGCAATACACCACAACAATCTTGCAAAGGGAACATCCATGAATTTTCCCAAAGATCTACTTCGTTTAAATCATTATTGGGGAGCTAGACTGCAGAATTGGGGAGAAGACACCCCTGAAATTATTGCGAAAACAGAACCGGACCATTCGATGAAACATATTGTACAAACCTTAAGCTTCTGCGTACAAAAGTGTTTAATGAGCCCCGATTTTGTTTACCACAAACAGTGGAACTGATTGGATATTTCAAGCAATCAGAAGCGCTGGGCCTGGGTAAAGTTACGTGTCATCAGTTTTCGAATTTCTGCGTTCGTTACTTTGGCTACGTGCAAACGGACGCAACAACTCCCAGCAATGTTGGGATTTGTTAGCCAACAATGTTGCGTCCGTTTGCACGGGGCTAAAAGTATGACCGGTTTCAAACTTTGCGCAACAACACGCAACAACATCCACTGAACAACATGCAACAGGGTGTGCAAACAGACGCAACATGTAACATCCAACAATTTTGGGAGTTGTTGGCCAACAATGTTGGGTCCGTTTGCACGCCGCCTTAGACGTCATTTTGCGGTGAAAACAGCATAATATTCCGCCCACTGCATACTTAATGTCCCGTAACGGGGAATCTAATTTATGGGAGGAAACGGGAGGAAACTGCTCCTGCCCCAACCACATATACAGCTTTAAGCCCCCGTGCAAACGGACGCAACATTGTTGGATGTTACATCTTGCGTCCGTTTGCACACCCTATTGCATGTTGTTGGATGTTGTTGCGCAAAGTTTGAAACTGGTCAAACTTTTCAGCCAACAACTCCTAACATTTCTTTTGTTCTGTGATCGCCGAAGCGTGGCGCAACAATGTTGGATCCGTTTGCACAGCTCTTCCAACATTGTTGGGGCCACGCACGCTAATTACGCATGGATTACAAAGACCAGGGCTCCTGCAAAGACTTATGAGTTGTATTCTTCCCACGATGCACTGCAGGTCCCAAACGTGTTGGAAATTGTTGCATCCGTTTACACACCACTGCCAACACGCACGTAACAACTCCCAACATTGTTGGCGCAACAATGTTGAGAGTTGTTACGCCCGTTTGCACGCGGCCTTATACTAGAAGCACATTAAGAAACTCCAATAACAAAAATCAGACCTCCAGAGACACCTCCAGACACCTGTAGTCCTTCTATTACTCAGAAATCCCAACTACAGCTACACTCGCATTAGAATTGAACAATACGGAGGTCGAAATGTGAGAGTTTACAGATTTGACAAGGGTAATAACGACAACCTACGATCCGACATAGCGTCATTTACATCAACTTTAAAAAACAACACTTTTGAAAAAAACTGGGCCGTTGTATCTGGTGTGCTACAATCTTTAAGTGGCAAGCATATTCCCCATAATTACTAAAGGCAAGCACCGTCTACCATAGATTAGCGACGCTCTTAAGCGTAAGATGAAGAAGAGACATCGCTACTTCAAGAGGGCAAAGCACACAAGGAAACAGCAGCACTGGTCAGCCTATAAAAAAAAAATAGCGTAACGAGATCCACATGCAAATAAAGTACTCACGTGATGCTTACGTGAATGATATCCCAAGTGGGATTACACCAGATTGCACACTCAGACAAGTTCATTTTCAACTTAGAAGGCCTGGTTCCACCTGCAGTCTTTTGGGTCCGAGGCGATTGGTGTCCCCCCCCCCCCCCCCCCACCCCCACCCCTTTACGGAAGAACAATAGAATCTGTACACCTGATTCTTCTAAGGCCGAGGCTCTTGGTGAGCAATTTAACACTGCGTCCACAGATGAATACTTGTCATCCATACCCTCTCCTGGAATCTCTCCTTGCGACAGTATGCCTGATATTCACATTTCTCTGTAAGGTGTTAAGAAACAGCTAGATAATATCGCGGTAACCAAAGCATGTGGACCTGATCTCATCTCTTCAAGAGTTCTTAAAGAGGCTGCATGTGAGTTAGCTCCCATTTGGCCGAAATTTTCCAACAGTCGCTCTATTCCGGTAAGCTGCCATCTGCTTGGAAGGACGCAAACGTCTCGCGCATCTTCAAAAAAGATATAACCATGAGAATTACAGACCGATTTCTTTAACGTCACTTCCTGTAAACTCCTCGAGCGTATTATATGTAATCAAGATCAAGTCTGTTCCTTTTCTCTTCAAACTAAGAACACGGCGGCGTCTGTTTGTATGCTAAAGACTCGATTCAGTGTAAGACATTGCAGGACTTTCACAGTGACGACCAAGAAGCTTCATGGGCCTTCTGGGGGCCTAAACGTTACCTCGTGGCTTCTCCTGAACCTAATCGTAACAGTTGTATACCACCCAGATCAGCATCCTGACACCAGCGATGCCGCGTTGAACGAGTATTTAACGTCATTCCTGCATAAAATCGAAGCCAAACTCCCGAACAGTGGGATTTTGGTACAGGCTGGCGATTTCAACAAATTCGACTTCAAAGCATCAGCTAAATGTTACCAGCTCGAACCAATCATCAAGATCCCCACACGGGGTAAAATAAACCCTGGATCAGAGATAAACGAAATTGAAGAAATACTAAAAGCCTCCAATAAGTGGACCAGCCTTTGGTCTCTCTGACCACTTATCTATCACGGTCCTGCCCAACATTCGTCAGAAATATCAAGCCCAGAGTAAGATCATCCAAACGCGCGACACAAGACCTAGTCGCGTGGCTAGTCTTGGTCGTTATCTGCTGGAGATCCCATGGCACGCTGTATTGAGTGAAAATGAGTCATGCGATGATAAGCTGGCTGCAGTTACACAGATCATTACCGTAAATCCTCTATTAAGCCCCCCCTTTTCAGAGGAGGAAAGTTAATAAGCCCCCCCTCTCTATTAAGCCCCCCTCCCCCTCCTCCAATCCTTATTCTTCACAAAAAAATTAGCGATCAACGTGGACTGATCAGTCATGATTTATTCAGGCTGGAAGTTCATATTGTTTTTGGTCTTCGGCGGCATGATCTCCAACTTCATATGCTTAACTTTCTCATAGCTCTCTGTGGAGAATTGCCACCATTTTCTTGTCGTTAGACAAAGCAGTGTACCGCCCGGGAACCACAAGTTTAATTGTACAACGCGTAAGTCTACTCTGTCTCATACCACGCTATTTTTGCTATAGGTGATGCGTTTCGCTAAATTAAATAAGCCCCCCCTCTCTTTTAAGCCCCCCCTCTCTAATAAGCTCCCCCTCAAAAGTGCTTGAAAAAAATAAGCCCCCCAGGGGGATTAATAGAGGATTTACGGTAATTATGGTCTTGACGCAATGAGGCCTGTGAGATCAGTTAAAGTTCACCAAACAGACAGACCCTGGCTAAATGCTGATCTGAAACGGCTTATCCAGAAAAGACAGCAAGCTTTCTAATCCGATGATACGTTCCTATTCAAGCTGCTTATATAGGAACAAAGTGAACCGTGAAAGGAAAAGGTGTCGGGTGATCTATTACAACAACAAGGTGCGTGATTTAAAGAAGACGCGCCCTCGCAATTGGTGGCGTGAAGTTAAACATTTATGTGGAAATGGTGGTAGTGCGCGGAAAGACCTAGAGCGATTTTCGTATGACCTTGAAAAATGGTTTCGGTAAGTGTTCGTCATCTGTTTCATAAGCCAATGGATGAAAAGATCAAAACATGGACTCTTCGTTTTCCCGCCAAAGAAAACCCTAATATGGAGAAGGCATTGTTCGATTGGCCAATCGTGTTGCAGTATGACGTCAAAGCGAAGGATCCATTGATTTCTAGAAAGTCCTCGGGCATGAAGGTTTTTTTGTGCGAGCGTTCGCTTAACAAACCAAAAGCCACGCACGTTTGTATCCGTTCGATAAACCAATCAAATCGTTCTATTTCCATTCGTTTGTTGTTTCTGTTTTGTTCGCGCGTTTTCATTTCAAGGTCATACGAAAATCGCTCTAACGTCCATTTTAAGAATCCACATGGACTGCACTGACCGAGACCTCGCTGATAAAATCAATGAGGCTTTTGTCGGTGTTATGCAAGAGTACAATCCGCTATCCGATGACGCCCTGGTCTTATGCGTGGACGACGAGCCTATCTCAGTGACAGCTGACTCTGTTGCAGCTCCCTTAATTAAGCAAGATCAGTACGTCTAGAGCAGGGGGGGGGGGGTTAGGGTTAGGGTTAGGGTTTAGGGTTAGGGTTAGGGTTAGGGTTAGGGTTAGGGTTAGGGTTAGGGTTAGGGTTTAGGGTTAGGGTTAGGGTTAGGGTTAGGGTTAGGGTTAGGGTTAGGGTTAGGGTTAGGGTTTAGGGTTAGGGTTAGGGTTAGGGTTAGGGTTAGGGTTAGGGTTAAGGTTAGGGTTAGGGTTGGGGTTAGGGTTAGGGTTAGGGTTAGGGTTAGGGTTAGGGTTAGGGTTAGGGTTAGGGTTTAGGGTTAGGGTTAGGGTTAGGGTTAGGGTTAGGGTTAGGGTTAGGGTTAGGGTTAGGGTTTAGGGTTAGGGTTAGGGTTAGGGTTAGGGTTAGGGTTAGGGTTAGGGTTAGGGTTAGGGTTAGGGTTAGGGTTAGGGTTTAGGGTTAGGGTTAGGGTTAGGGTTAGGGTTAGGGTTAGGGTTAGGGTTAGGGTTAGGGTTAGGGTTAGGGTTAGGGTTAGGGTTAGGGTTCGAGAATCTAAAGTCCCACGTATATGGAAGCTAGCGGATGTTCCACCTGTTCCCAAGGGTGCCTCTAATGAAGTCTTTAACAAGGACTTAAGACCCCATGATATCCCTAACATCTACACTGTCCAAAGACGCGGAGGGGTTTGTTATCGACTTTGGGTCCATTGTTATTTCTGCTTTATATTAATGATTTGCCAAACTGTTCAAGCAAACTATCCTTCCGAATCCTTGCTGATGACACTAATATGTTTTATACAAGTAATAATCTGCACAACCTTGAGTCTGTCATGAATGAAGAATTTAAGTCAGTAGTTAAGTACTGTGCCATTAACAAATTATCTGTAAACTTTTCGAAGACAAATTACATCCTAGTCTCATCCTCAAGGTTAAGTGGAAGTATAAAATGTAAATAACAACAAGATCAAAAGCCAAATAAAATACCTGGGTGTGTATATCGATCAACACTTACACTGGGGACCTCAGAACTGTAAATTAGCAAAAAATATAGAAATTATTACCAGATTAAGACATTATGTAAATCTTCGTACAATGAAACAATTTTATTACTCTTTCATCTATCCATATTTAACCTATGCTTTCACTAGCTGGGGAAGTGCTTGCAAAACCAGGCTGAATAGGATCAGGACTAAGCAAAATAGATGCATTCGTTCAATTTTCTTTGCACACAGTAGAGAGAATGCTACGTCTTACTATAATTTATTGGATATCCTCAAATTTGATAACATTTTCAAACTAAAAGTTGCACTCTTTGCATATAAAATCATTAACGATGCAACAGACATTCCAATAATATTCTCTGGAACTCTACCTCTAGCTTCCGAATTCCATAGCCATCAGACTAGATTTGCTTCTAATCTTAATTTCCGTAGGCCACAAATAAATAATAACTATGGAGCTTCCACTTTGTCTTTCATTGCGTCGAAAATATGGGAGACTATTTCACTGGAGCTTAAGAAACTATGTTACTACCGCTTGTCTAAACACTGCAAGTTATATCAGTCTGCTAAAGTCGAAATCTGTGTCCTAGAATACATTGATTTAGTTTACTTTAGTTCAACCACTTTAAGCCATGTTTTTGTTTGTTTTGTTGTATCTGTCTATATTGTTACTTTAGCACCTTTTCTCTTTGTATAATTATTTTCACTAAGCTCATTGTCTATGCCAGCTAGCTTAACGTGGCAGTGACCAACCCGGAAGCATTAGCTACTTTGGTCACTGCGTACATTTTAATTCCGGTTAATTTCTTGTTATCTTTATGTTTATTTCTCCTTAAGGTATTTATACTAAATAAAAATACAATGTAAACAATATGTAAATAGTGCAAAACAATAAAATCTCTCTAATCTCTAATCGACCGAGAACTCAAACCCTTGATGCTCGAGTGTATGGACCCAAACCAGTTTGGTTTTATACTAGATTCCTGCACTACGTTCGCACTCATCTCCATGCTACATCACTGGTTTGAAGCCACTGACGGAACTGGCGCCCATGTTAGAGCAGCACTCCTAGACTACAAGAAAGCCTTTGATCTTGTTGACCACAACTTACTGATCGCCAAGCTCTATAGTCTAGGAGTAAAACCCACCGTTGTCAACTGGGTGACGGACTTTTTAAGAGACAGATATCAACGGGTCAATCTTAATTCTGATTGCTTCTCGGATTCTAAACCAGTCCCGGCCGGGATTCCACAGGGGACCCGAATTGGCCCATGGCTCTTTTTGGTTTTGATCAATGACCTCACAATGAGTAACACCCTCTCTTCTATATGGAAATTCGCAGACGACACCACGGTCTCGGAAATTGTTTCCAAGTTTGGTGCATCAACGCTCCAAGATACAATACATGTTGTCCTTCGTTGGTCTAATGACAATAGCTTCTCGTTTTCGGTTTTCGTGAAAAATACTAGCGGTTTTTCGGTTTTGGTACCCGATGTGGTTTTTGGTTTTTCCTATTTCGTCCTGCTCAAATCGAACAGAAACCGGAACCCAAAATAGTGCTTGATCTCGAATAGCCGCGAAACGCCAAAGTTATTTAGAGGAATGCGTGACAAAATAAATGTCATGGTAGGGGATGAAGCGTCTCCCTTGACGCCCGGCGAGACTTTGACCTCGCAGACCAGGGCGACCATTTGGTCAGTTTGCGAGCTATGGCTTCCAACGTGCCTCCCGCGCAAGCAACGGAAGAAGCAATTGTGGATTGTGTTGCTTTTTTTACGAGGAGGGGAAAGGCGGCGAGAATTTTCGAAAGAAAAACAAGTTTAGATGTAAAGTGAAAAGGGAAGAGAGAAGCCTGCAGAAGCTTAAGTATAGTGTTTGGTAAGTCAATCGACAATCATTAATGTCATTATATTTACATTACAATAGCTTAATCACTGTAGTTTATCCCATACATAAAGCTCGTTTACGAAGACTTAATGTCCCTAATAGTCCTAATACATTGAGAATACGCAATATCTAAGCGTACAAGATCGAAGAAAGGTTAAGAGGCTCTTTTCACAGGGTAACCAAACACGTTGCTGGTCATATTGGTAATTTAAAACCTCTCCATGACCAACATCTCTTTGTACCAGTCACGTCAGTCGCTTTTGTCTTGTATTGTTAGACTTCTTAGGGTCCTTAGGCTTTCTTTTCGCAGATCAACCTAACAATGTTGAGTTGGCCTTGCCAAAGAACCTCGTGTTATTAGATTTTAATAACGGTTTTGTATGCGGTTTTCGGTTTTGGCCGATTTTTTTTGCGGTTTTGCGGTTTTGGATGATTTTTTTTCTTCGGTTTTGCTGTTTCTAAAATATACCCCAATGCCCCCCTCCTGTAAGGAATGAAACGATCATGTCGATAATGTTACTGTGAAAGCGTTTCGAAGACCGTAAGTCCCTAATTCAATTCTATTGCGCTTGCATTCGTTCCATCCTAGAATATACATTGGCCAGGCTCTCCATTCCAGCTTGCCGGCCTATTTGTCCGACAAAATTAGAGAGGGTTCAGAAAAGAGTCTTAAGGATTCTATTCCCAGAGGTCTCGTATAGCAAGGCCCTGGAAGATGCGGGTTTAAAAGCACTCTTCCTTAGACGCCAGGAATTATGTAGCAATCTGTTTAAGCAAATTGTAGAGAGCGATTGCCAGCATAAACTAGCTGACCTGCTGACCGCGCGAAACAACAATGAGAGATATAACTTTAGGAATAGGCGTGTATTTTCAATCCCACGTTTAAAAACAAAGAGTTTAGAAATTCTTTTGTAATGCATTATGCAGATAAGCTACAATTGTAAATAGAACTTTTATACTAGATTTATTGTAATTTTATCATTGTATGATATTTTTTTTCTTATGATATGGTTGGGAATTTTAATAAGGTTAAATTTTTATCAACATGTACATAACTCAACCATATCCATGTTTCAACATACATCAACATACATATGGGTTGCGAAGAGGTCTCTCCTGTGAGACACAGCTGATTTCTTTATAGTTTACGAGTGGTTAAATGTACTAAAAGAGCGAAGCCAAGTTGACGTCGTCTTTTTAGACTTTGCAAACTTTAATACGTTCGATTTCATGTCACACCAGCAGTTAATTACCCTACACGCAGAGTCTCCTTCGATCTTCGTGCAGGGTAGCAGTTAATGAGCAAAGTTGATTATTGTGGTATCCGCGGGGTAACTTAAAGCTTTGGATTAAAGACTTTCTTAATTATCGATCGCCAGCAGAGTGTAGGTCGTTGATGGTTTGTACTCCAGCTGGTCTCCTGTCAAATCTGGAGTACCACAAGGAACTGTATTGGGTCCAACAAATTGCCACATGTTACGTTTAACGTTAAAAAGTTATTAGTCAGAACCAGTTTGTTCTAGGCAGCTGGATTTACATTGAGACAGCCCTAAATTCCCGTGCCAGTGAGGAGTGCAACGAATTTGCAGACCTATCATTATGCCTTTCGATAGACTCTTGGTCCTGTTACACAAGCTCATTAGACCGTTGTATTTATTCAAGTTTATATTTTTATACCTCTCATACATACTAACGCTTTTTTTTTCACACACGTTGATTTACACAAATTTTTTCATAAACTATTTTTAACAACACACTACGCGGAATATTTTTCATATCCCTAATGATGCCGTTGGTTAGCGAAATTTCAGAGTCTAATTTTTATTTTATATTAAAGCAGTAAAGAGCCTCACTGGAAATATATTTTACTTTCTAACTTTTATAGTTTATAATTGATACAATGGAATCATTTCCATGCCGAGAACATAAGAGCTAACTTGCCCCAATTATCCAACAAAGCTTCAGGCCATGTTGCTATTGTTTGGTAAAAGGGAAAACCTAGAATGTGCTGAGGCTGTTGTTTCAAACTTTATTTGCCATCCTTTTCTATAGCGAAATTAATTTTAAACCTGATTTATGAAAAGAGAAAGGGTCAAGTTCCCCTGGGACCTCTAATGGGAAAACAAAACATACAAGCTAAAGAGGTTTATTGGCACATGCCGAAAGGTGCCCCTAGTATCAATTAGACACTACTATATACAGCTATTTCGCGAAAGGTTGTTGGAAAAAGTGCATGCGACAATCCCGGAAGGCATTGTGGGTGGTTTTGAGTTCAGGGTTCTTCAAAGAAATTTGAAAGAATTGGCACGAAAGGCCATGAAAATGTTTTTGCGAGTGCTAACGGAAAGTAACAAAAGTAGGTTCGACAGCTACAGTCGTCAGGAAAAGTGTATCGATCATATCCCATATTACCTTTCGGGATTGTCGCGTGCACATTTTTTCCGACAACCTTTCTCGAAATAGCTGTATGTTTATACAGTCAAACCTTTATCAAGCGGACATCCTCTATTTAGCAGACACTAAGCCGGGTCCCGAAATTAACGTCTTAAATTTCCCTTTATAACGAACCCCTATTCAGCGTTGTATTTGGCTAATTTATATTCATTGTTAAAAACCTCTTTTAAGCGGACACCGGACTGAATTGACAATAGTAGTATTGTATGGATTACGTCCTTGAAATACGTACCGAAGTCTATTAATAAAGATAAATCAATACATTCTGCTGTCAATAAACTGTAGATGAGACCGATATAAGGCCGTTTAATATTATTGTCATCCGCGATCAAAGTTCACCTAAAAATCTTGCGCAAAGTATTGCACAGCGTCCTTAGCTTCTTAGTTTCCTCAACAACATGGAACTTAATGACAGTACAGAGTAACCGTTGAATGTTAATCGTTAACAGACATTGCGCAATGTGGTTTTACTGTAAAACGTCTGTTGTTCAGCACATACTAGGGAGCTTAAGCAACTACGACGACGACGTGGACGACAACTTCAAAAAACAATAGGTTTAATGATCAAAACAACAGCTCTGCACGTGCATCACGCTTTTTAGTACATTTCTTTGACGTCCACTGCACGACTACGACGTGAAACCTCCTAATTTGACGTTTTATGGAGGACGTGGACATACGACGACGAATTTTCCTTCCTCTTTTTGAACCTGAATAAAATCTTTAAGAATTCAACTCCAGGAAAAATCTCCTGTACTTGACATATTAAGCGGGTCCAAATAGACGCGATTAAGTTTGAAAGAAGGCAAATTCATTTTTTTACCGACGTTTTCACTGCCGTCGTCGTCGTCGTTGCTTAAGGTCCCTATTATCTACTTCATACCCCATAAATATCTATGGGAATCTCAAGTGGAAATCAGGAGGTCCAACGAAAATTCCACTGACCATAAACATCCCCTCACACATATTCCTAAAAGTGAGATTATGATATCCTGGCTTCACTCTTGTCGAAACTGTATCAAACTGATCAAATCCGTAGGTTTCAGGAAAATAAACAGCTGTATTATTATCGTTATCAAGCCAAATGGTAGCCTTACATCGTTTTTTCATGACCATAACTGTCACGGACCGCGAACGGATGGGAAGATCTTTAACTTTCAGATCTGGAACGAAGACACTTAGTTTAAGGTAACTAGACATTTTCCCCCCACACCAGCCCCCAACGGCATCTGGACGAAGCGGTTTGTTCGCGCTTTTTAGTTTTAAACACATCGAAAAGCCTACGTTATCTACAATTTTAAATTTTAGACTTGGGTGGTGAATCAGTTTAGACGCATCTGGCTTTTTTCCTGTCCAACACAGTGGTTGTCTCAAAACTTCTGATTCGCTTTTGATAAACAGAATCTTTGGCAAGTTGGCCTGGTCTTTGGTTTCCACTTGACCAATGCCTTTGTTAATATCGCTTATTACTTCCTCGAAAACGCTTCTTACATACTTAATCATCATCGTCGCCACAAGCGCGTGCGCTTGTACGTTAATATGTTCGCCATCTGTGCCAGTCGTGTTCTTAATTACAGCTCTCCATTCTCCCTTTTCTTTATGGCAAAGCAATTCTCTCAAACTCAGAGAAGTAATATTGTAATAGCGTGCGAGCTTAGTTTGACCAAAGCATTCGAGATTTTCACATAGACTGTCATTTCGGCTACCCTTATAACGTACGAGGTTAATAAACAGTACTGCGGGCGTCGACGGATGCGTCAGGACTTGTCGAGTTAATTGCTCCAGTGGCATAATCTTGTTGTCGTCATTGACAGAGACTTCTATCAGGACAATATCAATCTTTTCGTGCGCTGCTAGGAAAGTTTGGTAGCAGTAAGAATAAAAGTAACTTCTACTTGCCCCAATGGCCAGTTGAATTTCTTTCATAAAGGCCTTTGTTATATCACCAATGTAACTATTCCACCAATCGATAAACACTCTAAAGTATAATCCATCTAAACTCTTCTCATCCCCTCCGAGATAACCTCCTGCACTATTTGACCCTCCCAGCTCGACAAGTTTGATATCTTCGCCCCCCAAAGCCTTTTTTAGAACCTTCTTCATTCTGGCACTATTACCAGCTTTAATGGCGTTTGACATCAAGTTGTCTTCAAAGTTCCATGGACTGAACACATCGTCATCGTTTTCTAGCGCATCTTGTACTTCGTCGAGTTTTCCATATTGCAAAAAAATAGATTTTAAAGAGCTGGGCTTGAAGGTGTACACAGAATACAGGAACAGGATGACACAAGCGAAGAAGGCAAATATTAAATACTTGCTCAAACGCCTCATAGTTTTTTTTGTCCAAAGAGAGACTGAAATTGTTGCGTAGGATATATTCTTGGATGCGAGTTTTTCCTTTAATTTCTCTTCTAGTAGAAGAAAAAACAGAAAAGAAGAAAAAGCAGTCAATATTCCAGGCCTGGTAAGACTTTTCTTGTTCGGATATATATAATACCAAAGTTAATTACTTTGAGAAAAAACTAAGTTGGAAAATGGAACCTATTTTAAATTCCTTCTGATTGAAGAGATCAACTTCTTATAGAAAATTTTAAATTCAGGGATTTATTTTTGATACTCTCATTTGGATAAGTTATGCCAGTGGCGGCTCCAGGGGACGGGGCCCGGGGGACCGCCCCCCTTCTCCTCATCTCAGGGTCTTGATGACCGGGCCCCCACTTTATATGAAGGTCTGGATCCGCCACTGGGTGCTATTTTGAATTCGACACTTAAATTCTAAGAAAATCCTCAAGCTATTCAAAACAGATGCAACGTATTGAATATATATTTTGCTATTCTTAGCAAATATTAGTACTACATTGTATTACTCTGTGCAGAAACTTCAAATTTTGTTCTCTTCATAAAATCATTATTACCGGTCTAGCTTTCTTAGTTTATTTTCTTTCTTCTCCACTTCACCTCCCTCCTCGATTAGCTTAAGCTAACTGAGGGTTATGTGAAATATTTCCTTTTTCCTTTCCAGCTTACTTTAATTCAATCCTTATAAAATGTTTCATGTGCAATAAAGTTTTTGTTGTAACATGATATAAAGTGAATCATACTTTGAACTGCGGATAAAGATTCGCAGTAGAATGAACAACCTAAGCGGTAATATTGGAATTTTCTGGAATTTTTAATAAAAACGCTGCACTTTCTTTTGTTTGGTGTTTTCTTTCTGTCTATGTGGTTATTTTCCCGACCCGATGCTTATTAGTGATTTCTTACTAGTGTGGAAGCAAGAGGTTGAAAGAAATCGCAACCACACGGAAAGCAAAAAACACCAAATAAATAAGGTAAAGCGTTTTTTATTGAAAATTCCAGCGCCTGAGTACTTTATCTTCTTGAGTCTTCTACCCAAGTTCCCATACAAATCCTTATGTTCACTACCATTTATAGGATTACGCGGTATGATACCACTGGTATCAATTTTTGATTGATACTGAGATTGGGCTGCCTGTGATCTCCAAAAAAAAGTCATTGGAGGCTGATGTTGTTGGTCACAAATCTAACGTGAAACATCTTTACTTCCCAAAACAGTAAAACGCTTGCTCTTTTTAGGCAATCTTTTGTTATGTTACGTTCTGATTTATAATTTAGAAGTATTTTTTTAATTTTCACTTAACATTTCTACAGTTAAATGTAATTAAAACGTTCACTGTGCAGTAAAAACTGTTTTTCCTTACTCCCGACTATTTTCTTCGAGCTCCCGATAACTCGAACTGTTTTCGATTTCCCTTGAAGGGAGTCGCGATCGATTGTAGTACCAGATTGTAGCTGAAAGCTTTACTACTTGTTTCGGCATTCCGATGAGCCATAATAATGGCGAAAAAGCTGTCAACGGCAACAACCCCGCTCTGTTTAGGTTCTATCAGCGTTGTGCTAATGGCTTGCAAAATCAATTTTTGCCTAGTGCAATCAGGTGAGCTTTGCAGATATATGTTCACTCTTTTGATGG